>CM077156.1:26341630-26980122 GCA_039583875.1 Platanthera guangdongensis
GTTGATGTCTGGTCCTCAAATTGCATTAAGAGGCCTATTTGTAGCATGCAATAACTATATAAATGTGTGACAAAATATTGAATGAAATTAAAATATCCTATAGTTTAATTTGAATAAAGGGACGACATCCATTCTTCGTCCACGATCAGCAACGGATGATATTGAGCCTGGCTGGGCTATGTTTGATGGTGATTTCTGGCCACCTGGGCCGGTACCACCGCTGTCGGTTATTGCCACCACCTTCGTTGAGGTGGTCGCTGGCGTTTCTCGGCGGTGAGGCTGCCGGAGGCGGCTCCTCCGATGATCCCGAGCAAGAAGAGAAAGCTCGGATTTTTGCGCTCTGCACTCATGGTATCGGGCTCAATTGAGCCCAATATCTCTACTAAATGATCTAAGATTCTAGTACGGGTAGAGATGAGGTGAAACGAACATAATTCAGGCCTTTGCGGTGAGTGCTGCGGCGGTTGGCCATGGCCGAGCTGCTCCGGCGATCTCCTGCTCAAAACCTTGATTCTCCAGCAATTCTCATGCTCCAGGACTCGATCTCCACTCATTTCCTCTCTCTGAAGCTGTTGGTGGGGTTGGTTTTGGATGGAGGTGGCTGTATATGGAGATACAACCAAGGTGAGCTCGGGTTGGGGCTTTGGATGATTCACCCATGGTGCCAAGTGTCCACCATGCCCTAATTTCCTATGGAATCACTTTGGGAGGACTGCCAGCAAGCTTGGGTAGAAGGAATGAGGCCATGTGGATACCATTCCCTCTTTCCCTCTTCTCACTCCTCTTCTCTCTCCTAAAATTCCCACTTTACCCCCATGCCTGTATTCTCTCTCTTAATTCAGAGGGGTAGGGGTTTTCCTTGTCCACTTGGGCTGGCCATGGGCCAAGTTTGGTGGGCTTGGCCCAAGGGGAAGTGGCTTGGGCTCATTTTAACTCTTTTGGACAATTTGTTAACTAGGTTGACGTTTTGAGTTGACTTGGTCAAGCATGATGAGTGGGCTGACCCCACTTGAAGGTAATGACCCCAATGACACTACCCAACTTGGGTCGGGTCAAGGTGATGCTTTACTTGGGCTAAGTGGGCCTATAGGTATAGGTTTGACCAACTTAGGGCTAAGGTTGACTTTGGTCAATTAGGGTCAAAGGGTTGACCTAGATACATGCCCTAGGGTCCACTTAGATTATTTTAGGGTTAAGGGAAATGTGGTGGGGTTATGGTGTGGCTAGTGTTCCTATTTAGGCTAGTTTGACCTAGTTTGACTTTGGCCCCTTAGTGGCCCCACATGGCTACAACCCACTCCCTAGGGTCAAACCTAGCTAAATTCCCTATCACCCACCCCATGCCTAATCCAATCGAAGTTAAGGGGTCAAGGAGTAACATGGGATGTTATAAATCACAATAAACAATAAAAATAATTTCGTGCCCGAAATTCAAGTTCGGGTCTACGGGGTTCTACTTGTAACAATTTAAGTAATTTTAAAAACATAAATTACAGCATACTTGAAGTTAACAGCTCTGGGTGTCGTTGCAACATTAGATCCCTCGGCTCCCAGGTGTACTCCTCCTATCCATGGTTGGACCACAACACCATCACAAGAGGGACCTTCTTCTTCCGCAACACTCGGACATCTGTATCATCAATCCGGATAGGCTCCATTCGAATGGATCTGTCTAGTGCTATCGGACTGGCTGTAGTAGTAAGGTGCTGCTCTGGCCGTAGGAGAGCTCTTTGCAAGGAAGAGACATGGAAGACGTCGTGTAGGGTACTCAACTCTGGTGGCAGCTGCAGTCGGTAAGCTAAGGTGCCGATCCTCTCCAGGATCAAGTATGGCCCCATGTATCGAGGACTGAGCTTCTTGTGCCTCTGCACCCGAGAGACACCGTGTACCGGATGTATCTTCAAGAAAACTCTGTCTCCAACCTGGAATTCCACCTTCCGGTGTCGTGCATCGTAGTGCTTGGCCTGCCTACTCTGAGCATCTATATCCTCTATATATTCCGACCTTAGTGCCCTGGGGTCCTCATCCTGAACCCAAGATAGCGGCATCCGACACTTTTTCTCGTACAAAGCTCTATAAGGACTCATTCCAATACTTGTCTCGTGGATGTTCTTTATAAGAAAGCTCAATCAGAGGTAACTGTCCCTTCCAAGTGTATTTTTGTTATACTTCCTGATATTCATAATCAAGGTTACGTAGGCATATTTCCAAGTCTTCTGACACATTATCATTTAATAAACCTTAATCATAGGTTAGTTCGGAGTCCCTTACGAGCTGGGATCACCAAGTACAAGAGAATTAGTAATCTTATATGTACAATTGAGCACATAAATCTCATATTTCTCTCCCAGAATCGCATCATGCCTTATGACTTATACCATATTGATCTTTCCAATACAAGTTGTCATGATATTATTTATGACGAAGATCCAACTTATGCATAGTAATTAACCAACTTCCAAGATTATGATGTTATGAAGAGATCATCATCTTCTTTCTTCCAGATCCATGACTTATTACACCTCTATATAAATAGTAATACATAATTTATAGAGTGTTTACCTTTCAAGCGTACATCAAGCGATCAGTATTGATATTGATGTTGATACAGATGACCCCCAATCGCTTTTCACATATAATCTAAATCATAAATTTATAAGCGTATCTTTTCAGAAATGGTGAGGTCTGACACACATTATTTTCATCCTAAAGAGAATCTTATAAACACTCATTACTTCTCATGTAATTTCACCGTATACACCTTAGCAACAAAATTGATCTCTTCATAGTCATGAATTTCCTAAGGCAATCATGATGTTATCAACGTATGTGTCCCAGTTCTCGATGTTGTCATAATCCAGGTATCATACCTATGCGTATGTTTCAACTAATCATCCACCCCATTTGAATTTGTTCAGTCATTACATTTTCAATGTCATGCCATAGGAGATTAATCTTATTTATCATAATGTTACCTTATTTCAATTCTTAAGTTCCAATATAATGACTTTTGCTTAATTGAGTCATTCAAGGTTATAGTTCACCATTATGATCAAGTGACTGGTTATATCATATAAGCGTGAATAGTACTGATATTTCATCATTGTGTTTAATTCTCCAAATCCCAGCCCCTTTTAGGATCAAACAAGGTAGTACTAAATCATACATAACCATAACAAACTTAATCATTAAATTATAAACACAAGACTTTATCTTATCAAGATTTCTAAATATAACTTAAACTATCTCCCAAAGAATAAGGGTAAGTAAACCATTTAAATTTGAAAAGGATTGATTCTTTGAGAGAACACACCATCTGTAAATCATCATCAAACACTTTTGTTTTTGTTCTTGTGATCATCAGAGTCACATCCAAAGGATCATACCTATAATATAAGTCTTCCAATTTTTATTTTTCACTTGACTTTAAGATTCTCTGGGATCGTTATACCCCAAGTGTTATATACATAATTACTCAAATATTTGAATCCTTACTTGATGGGCTCCAATCACATCATAGTTAAGACCCGTAATCACTCCATCACATTACCATGATGTTACTCTATCTCGATCTGTATGTTTCTAACATTATGACATGAGTATGCTAGGTAGGCGCGGATTGCAGTGATCCATCATCATTTCCACTTCCCCCAATTCTACACATTTAATATGTGAAAGTCATAGTCACTTTCCTAAGAGCCACAACTATGCAGAATTTCCAACTATCATTCTGACTTATACTGAATTCTCAATTCACATTGGTTTTCTCTTGCAATATATCCGAGTTCATTAATCAAACCCTTAACCGATGATATAATTATTAATCGCGTGTCACGCCAATTAGGTTAAGGTGTTAGGGCATCTAGGAATGTGCTTTGCTAAGGTAACACATTCCTTTAATTATACATAAAACCTTTGTATCGTCGTTACTGCTTGATTTTAGTTTATCGAAATTCCATTTGTTCAAATTCTTGTGGATTATACACAACTTGTTTCAATCTTTGGGATATAGCATGTCATAATGCAATGATGAAATTACAATCTCTCTTAAAGTTATGTCAAGTAATGATCTGATTCACAAGCCCGCGAAAGTTTCTAACGTCTCATGGAGACTTTCCTTGTTCTAGGGTTATAATATATCCAAGCGGGCAACCCTCTACGTATATCCCAAACTTCTAGGGAGGGTTGATTATCTTGCCGATTATGCGAATTCAAAACCTCATCTTTACTTGAGCAACATTTGAATTAATTAAGTCTTCTATATCACTATTTTTATGACACATGTTTTATAAACCGGGTCTAGAGAAATTCAAGTCGTTACCAATTTAGCCCAATAAACAAAAGGATAAGCCCCCATACCTTTCGGGCTAAATTCCCTTAATATTTATAGTGCGTTTCTCTTATATGTGCAATCAATCCTTAGGTTTAACAATCTTAGACGTGGATTTCTATCTTAATTGATATGTTATATACCTTAGGCCTTCATGGTTACTATACAACAAATTTTTCAAGATCAACATATGACCCAAACAAAATGGGTTTCTTCTAAGACTTGAATTCTTATTCTACCTTTGGTATTTGCCACTGTGGTTGTCTCAACGTAATCAAGTCATCAGTATGAGGGTTATGTTTACGAGTACCCTACTATTCCACTAATATATTATATGCACCAATTCTCCTTAAGGCGGTGCTATCATCTTGGGTAAGAAGTGATAATATCACTATATATGTGGAGTAGGGACATCGGAATTTAAGCCTTAAGCATTGACTATTGCATCAAATTCTTCCCTTGGTGACTTTGGGTATCCCCGTACCTTAACCAACCTATCTCCGAAGTCGATTTTAGACTCGAATACACTATGAAATCCTCTTAGTAAGTCAAGCTAAGGTGGTGTCCTAATTGGATTCGCCTAACTCATTTTTAAATGGACTATTTTCTATGACTTTTTACACATGGCCACACCATTACTTCCGCAGCATAGTTTGTCCGCAAACTATTGCTCGAGCGGGGTGAGCCAGTGTTGTGGACTTCTTTCTCATATGATCGTTTGTTCAAGTGATACTAATTTGTAAGACCGCTCCCCTTACCGAGGAGGCTACCGGTCTTATGCCCAGAACTGCCGTCTTATGGTGGCACTAACGCACGGGTTAGTTGACACCGCAACACGCCGATTCTGCCAGCTAATACGATCATATAACCTATAGGCCAATATGAGAAATATAAGTATAGCGGTAATATAGAAATAAGCTACAACCGGTCCACAGTCACAGTACATATCAAATAACAAAATGAAAGTACATCCAGTCCACAATGAGTACAAAATATGAAGAGTAAAAATGGCTTATGCCCTCTACATGAATATCAACTCTTCTCATAAAATAAAATGCAGAAGCAAATCTATCATCCCCGAACTCATCCCACCTGATGTAGCGTTGTAGTAGTAGTAGGCGGTGGTATCAACTCCTCACGCCCTGTCACCTCGTCCTGTCAGTGGTGTTGGTGCTCCATCTCCTCGAGCTCCTAAAAATAGTTGGTCACCGACCATTAGTCAAAAGACTAATTCATTTCCTCCGCACCTCTCCCCGCAACTCCTAGTCACCATGCGGGAGGACGAAGCGGAGTACTATCAAGGGGTAACAAAAGGAAGCAGGTGATAAGAAGCTATCTATCAAGTATAAGAGCAACATAGTTCTACTCTAGCAGTTCTAAGTACATGGTATATGTGAACTAAAGGTATGGTACAAGTATTAAAGAATAGAAAGTAAGAGCAGAAAAGTAAAGCTATACTACCACTACTCTACCATCACAAACGTACCTTAACTTATAAAAATGCCCAAACAAATTTATAAGTTAAGGTTTCCAGAAATTTTAACTTATCATATAAAAGAGCCCATACTAATTTATATGAGTAGAATCTATGAGGCGTATGACCTAATATGAATGAATGTTTATGATGCAATTTATGCAACAGGCAAGTGCAACTCACACACAACGACTCTGTGATCACAGACCTTTAGTTCCCACTTTTTGAGAGATAGCTTCACTTTCGGGTACCACCGTTGTGGCTAACGGCAGCAGCGGAGCGGGCATCTCTACTTCGAGGCAGGTATGCACACTACCAAACCTAGACCCCTGTCATACGGCTCTGTACACATCCTAGGTTCACTCAAGAGTCTGCGTACGTATTTTGCTGACTACCTATCTGTAAGACCCCCCCCCCCCCCCGCTCAGATCTCAAAATACGACACGAAGGGGGATCTTATGCCCAGAATATCCATCTTGCGGTAGCATTAGCACAAGGGCTAACTTGTACCACAAGACGCTTATTCCGCCTCTACAACAATATCAATAGGATATGCCAACCCAACCAAATATAATAAGCAAGAGAAGTTAAATCCACACAAAGTAATAATGTCCAAATCAGTATAACAAAAGAGAAGCTAAAACATGCTTCTACATATCAGAGTACAGCTATAGAAATTTCCCCAAAAGGGCTACATCAAATCTCTCAACACTCACATCTGTGACCGACGGTATCGACAGCACCGTCACTTCAGGCCCTGTCATCCTGGACTGGTTGTCCTGCTGCGTAGTCCGTAGCTGCTCTACCTGCGGTGTGACCTCCTAAAAGGAAGACGTAGCAACCGTTAGTCGAAACGACTAAGTGGCTTCACAATCGCTCCCCCGGCGACTCCTCGGCACCGGGCGGAGAGAAGGAACAAGGGTATTATATATATGCCAGTAAAGAAGTATAAGCAGGTGATAGTAGTGTAAGAGTAACAATAACATGATCTAGCAAATATTTAAGAGCTACAACAAGTAACAAGTATAAGTAACAGCAGGAAAGTAACTTAACTTATAAGAATGCCCATACAAACTTATAAGTTAAGGATCGGGTTACATAAAAGTAACTCATCATATAGGAGTGCCCATACAAACTTATACGATGAGGATCTTGTTGTGCTATGATATGAAATGCTATGCATGCTATGCAATGACTCACCCATGATCATACACATGCAATTGCTATGTCGACACAGACTATAGTTCCCACTTTTCGAGCAGGTAGCTAACCTCTCAGGCATCAGCCGCCGTGGCCAAGCGGTGACAGTAGAACGAGCACTTCTACTACTAAGCGGGTATCCACACTACTTCACCTAGGCCTCCGTACGCCTCAATGCTAAGACCACAACAGCGGAGCCCATGCGTACTATGGCCCAGCGGGGTCTTCGGTAGATGTGCACCAAGAACACAGCCCGAACTGCCCTTGCGTGTCCCGGAAGGGGCCTCAGAAGTGAGCACGAGGACACAGCCCAACCGTTCACTTGGCATTGAAGGGGCCCCGGGACGTGAACACCGAGGACACAGCCCAACTGCCCATGGTATAACTACTGACTCCAGTCAGTGTGACGACTGGCGAGCCCGTATACCTGCCACACTATCCCTAATTCAGGATTACGACACCGCGTGTCGAATCACACCGCATGAAAATGCCACATCAACATAACATGGAAGGTGCCTCAGATGTAAGCACGAGGACACAGGACAACCATCCATCCATACCCTATCATGACACAGCCAAACAAGTGACGGTCAACACCGCACTTACATCCCTTTACAATACTACCCGAAGGGAGACGACGCTCTAAGTATTGGACTACTAAACTCATTTCATGAATCAAACATACTCATGGCCATGATTTATTCCTCTACATGACTTTACAAATGATGACAACATAATATAACATGATGCGCATATAAAGATCTATCACACTTTCCAAATGGTAACAACATATTATAAACATGATGCGCATAAGTAGCAATCTATCAATTTCTATCAAGTCAATTTATTTAAATAAGCTTGCTTCACAATTTGATTATATGAAATCTGATTAATTAGCTTCGACAATCATGCAACAAATGATTAATTATAAGAGTTCATCCAAGCCAAGTAATTTGCAATATTAATTCCACCAAATCCAAATCCATCTTATAAGAAGCCCAGAATTTAGGTGCAGATTGAATCTGGATAGCAAATTCAACCGGAGATTCCTGAAGCTACAGGAACCCGGTGAAGGCGTGTAACCCCACGATGGAAAGTTCTTTCCGTGGCCCACAACTTTCGTATTCAGACCTCAACACAGATTTGAAGTTATCCTATTTGAAATCGGACTTGAAATCCGCTGCGTACAGAACACAATTCTGCATGTAGAATTTATTGAACACCAAATTCATTTAGACTTTCCTGTGGCTACAGAATTTGCCTGAAGTCGTGCAACAATTTGTTGGAAAGGTATTTTCAAGGGCTTCAACTTTCATGTTTAGCTGAAAGCCCAGATCTGGAAAAATCACACCTAAAAATGGCCACGAAGTTCGCTGCGCGCAGAATACAGATTCTGCCCGCGTCCTAAGGCGGAATGAACGACATCGATTCATCTACCTCCTCAACGCGATCCTCTACGATCACCTCCAGAATTTCCTCCACCCTTATTCACCCTCATGAGACCTTTGCTTTTCACGAAACCATCCCCCATCTCCACATAGAAGATCGGTGAGGTTGAAGACACCACTAACCAAGAGCACAAGCCCCGAGATTGGACTCACCCTAGAGAAAGCATCTTCTCACATGTCTAGACTCTTTTGAGTCGACGTCTTGCCTAGATATCTACAGATCTATCACCAAGGGAGAGGGTAGGAAACTCACGTCGATTCCAGCAGTTCCTCCATTTCCTGCCATGGATCTCGTAATTCTCCTTGGCGGCATCTTCTCCTTCACGGCGATGGCGGATCTCCTCCTGTAGAACTTGCTCCAGCAGCTTTCCCTCTCACCAGGAGTTCTCACAGGAAATAGGGGATGAAATGAGCATGAAAACGGCTAGGGTTTTCTCTTCCCCTTATATATGAAAAGTGACACGGGTAGGGACACGCCCGTGTCCTTATATGTGTCCCGCTTGAGCGAAGCGGCAACGACAGTTTTCGTGTCGGTTCAATACTTAACATGGGTAGGGACACGCACGTGTCCCGACCCGTGTCCACATGACATGGTCGTGTTCCTGGTCGTGTACTTATCTGGATACATCTCGACGAACTCAACTCGACACACACAGAACATGGGTAGAGACACACCCATGTCTCTACCCGTGTCATACCATTCGTCAACCTCGCCCCATAGTTCGTCGATCTCGACACGCCTCGTCGAGTGTAACTAGACACACACGGGTAGGGACACGCCCGTGTCGCTACCCGTGTCATACTATGTCGACACACCTCGTCGATCTCAACATATCTCATCGAGTTCAGCTCGACACATTGCCACATGGGTAGGGACACGCCCGTGTCTCTACCCGTGACACATTCACACGGGTAGTGACATGCCCGTGTCACCACCTGTGTCCTTCTCTGCACTGATTTCTCCACTCCCCACAAGTACAGTCCAATTCCCTGCACTTCTCAGGACTCGAGTCAACCCTCCTGACTCGAAAATACACACGAGGGGCCTAGAGGAATTCGGGACGTTACACTATTAGTCTTATTGGGTCGAATGTGCGTTATCAGGGATCGTCCTCCAGACCTCAGTATAAACAACCTACTGGCCCCTCAAACCCTCACACCCGCCTGAATCACCGTACTGCCATCGGTGTGACGATCGGCCCAGTAACGCATGACTCGCCACTAAATTCATGCACATGCAAGTATTTCATCTCGAGCATTCAGCTTACAGGACCAACCTGTCCTGATTCCCTCAAACCCTTCACGGGTGAGAACGCACAATAGTGCCTTATTCAGAATCCCTCAAACCCGTCACGGGCGAGAATGAACAATAATGTCTTTAATCAGAACCCCTCAAACCCATCACGAGAGAGAATGAACCACATTTTCTTAACCTATTAGACTACTCTTGTCTACGAGTTATTATACTTAGTGATTTAAGGTTAATCCCAGGACTGCCCAGGGTATATCCGGTGAAGGGCTCTCGGGGGCACTAGGAACTACGATGGGATTATGCACAAAGTTCCCTTTCGCAAGGATATTTTCTTTTATTGATGTCTACCCTCTATCCATAATTTGCTCTCATTATTACTCTTGAGTGATCCTAATGACTTGAGATGTTCTCAAAAGGGCGACGGTCTTCCGCCGGCCTCCACTCCAGTTGCTATCCAAGGGCTTGCACTTTTACTCTCGTCACTAAGACAACACTACCCACCAAGGTTATTCTCCAATTATAATCTCTAGCTCATCCGTCGATCTATCCCCTGGTGGTCCTTATAGTATAACCTACTTACACTATGCGCAACCCATGACCTAATACCATCCCGAAATAGAACTTCCAATTCCTTCGGCCACCTGCCCCTAACTATTTATCCTAGGATGGTATCGACTAATTAAGTGAGCATATTGATTTGCATAATTTTCTTAAGTCATTAAAGCCTCTAATTAAATCATTTAATTAATCTCATAGGTCATTTAATACATGAAGTATTACAAATTTTCATCCACTCACCTAAGAAATTTTTCTTGAGTTGCATCTTGGTAAAATATTACTGTCTACCAAAATTCATAATTTTCCTTTGATTATTTCCATTTATTCCTTAATTAATACAAAACTCACATAATTATCATTTTCCAAATGAAGTATAAGGAATACATTACTCAAAATTCTAGTAATATTATAGAGCATATATTTCATGAATTTAAGGCTAATGACAGAGTTTCATCAACCTCTATAATGTAATGCCCTACCAATTTCAATTCCTAATAATTTACCAAAATACTATTATGCTAATTTAAAAATTTTTAGGACATCCAAAAATTTTGAGATAATTATACAAGGCTAACCATACAATTATACAACACTAGAAATATTTCCAAAATTTACTAATATATATTTCCATCAATTCATAAATAAATGCAATAAGTGTAAAATGGTAATTTCCATGTATTTTGCTCCAAATTCTCAAACAGTAGGATTAAAATTTTCATGAGTCAAATATGACCTCCCTTTTGTTTTGACAGATTTTGGGATTTTTTGTGTTTGATCAAAAGCCTATTTTCCAATTTATTTATCAAAAGACCTAAATTTTTAAAAATTCAAATAATGGGATTTTTGCTCCCAAAAATCCCATTATTACTATGAGGGGTGAACTTCACTCTAATGAGCCTCTGGCATCAATTCCATGATTTCTGAATGTATCAAATAGGATGAATATGCAATATTTCAAAAATTGCTATTTGCACCCCAAAGCTATATATAGCCATCACATGCAAGTGGGTTAACCCAACATGCATTAGTCCAAATGTGCTAAAACCTTTACCATACACATATAATGTCCCCAAGGACTTACCACCAAAATATGGTGCCATTTGTAGTCATATTACTTCAATTATTTCATTTATTTAATTATGTGTATTATGACAAATACTATAGACACATTGCTCCCAAAAATTCCAATTTTTGGACAAAGGCTAGATATGCCTTAATTGAGCACATGCTTAAAATCTTGGGTCATTTGGATATATGGTTTGGCGTGGACAATTATTTTAGTTTTTGCCCTAGCCTAGGACAAGTCTTAGTAGAACGACCCTACAGGGAGCCCTATAGCTCCAAATCTCATGTTATGGGTGGCCAATTGAAGGTAATTCCTAGGTCTACAATTTTAATGTTGATGTTTGGTCCTGAAATTAAATTTAATTGTCCTATTTGTAGCATGCAATAACTGTATAAATGTGTGACAAAATATTGATTGAAATTAATATATAATATTGTTTAATTTGAATAATGGGACGACATCCGTTCATCATCCCCGATCAGCAACAGCTGAGATTGAGCCTGGCTGGGCTATGTTTGCTGGCGAGTTTCGGCCACCTGGGCCGGTGCCACTGCCGGCGGTTATTGCCACCACCTTCGTTGAGGTGGTGGATAGCATTTCCCGGCGGTGAGGCTGCCGGAGGCGGCTCCTCCGACGATCCCGAGCAAGAAAAGAAAGCTCGGATTTTTGCGCTCTGCTCTCATGGTATCGGGCTCAATTGAGCCCGATATCTCTCCTAAATGATCTAGGATTCTAGTACGGGTAGAGGTGAGGTAAAACGAACCTAATTCAGGCCTTGGCGGCGAGTGCAGCGGCGGTTTTCCATGGCCGAACTGCTCCGGCGATCTCCTGCTCAAAACCTTGATTCTCCACCAATTCTCTTGCTCCAGGACTCGATCTACACTCGTTTCCTCTCTCTTAAGCTGTTGGTGGGGTTATTTTTGGCTGGAGGTGGTTGTATATGTAGATACAACCAAGGTGAGCTCGGGTTGGGACTTTGGATGCTTCACCCATGGTGCCAAGTGTCCACCATGCCCTAATTTCCTCTGGAGTCAATTTGGGATGCTTGACAGCAAGCTTGGGCAGAATGAATGAGGCCATGTGGCTACCATTCCCTCTTTTCCTCTTCTCACTCCTCTTCTCTCTCCTAAAATTCCCACTTTACCCCCATGCATGTATTCTCTCTCTTAATTCAGAGGGGTAGGGGTTGTCCTTGTCCACATGGGTTGGCCATGGGCCAAGTTTGGTGGGCTTGGCCCAAGGGAAAGTGGCTTGGGCTCATTTTCACTCTTTAGGACAATTTGTTGACTAGGTTGACCTTTTGAGTTGAGTTGGTCAAGCATGATGAGTGGGATAACCCCACGTGAAGGTAATGACCCCAATGGCACTACCCAACTTGGGTTGGGTCAAGGTGATGTTTTACTTGGGCTTAGTGGGCCTATAGGTATAGGTTTGACCAACTTAGGGCTAAGGTTGACTTTGGTCAACTAGGGTCAGAGTGTTGACCTAGTGACATGCCCTAGGGACCACTTAGATTATTTTAGGGTTAAGGGCAATGTGGTGGGGTTATGGTGTGGCTAGGGTTCCTATTTAGGCTAGTTTGAGCTAGTTTGACTTTAGCCCCTTAGTGGCCCCGCATGGCTACAACCCACTCCCTAGGGTCAAACCTAGCTAAATTCCCTATCACCCACCCCATGCCTAACCCAATCTAAGTTAAGGGATCTAGGAGTAACATGGGATGTTACACAAACTACCAGGCCTAAATCCTTCATATGCCTCTGTACACGTCCTAGGTGCACTCTAGGTTCTCTTCATACTAATTTGCAGGCCAATACACAAGTATTTTTGTTTGAGTTTGTGTTCTCGAGGATCTTCCTCCAGACCGCAGTGTAAAACAACCAGTGGCCCCTCAAAATCTCATACCTCACAAGAGACACCATGCTGCCCTCAGTGTGATGATTGGCCCAGTACAGCATGACCCGCCACTACTTTGTTTCTATGTTCATGCAAGTAATTTCAAATCCAAGCCTCCAGCTCGTTGGTCCACCCCATCCTGAAGTAAATCTCCCGAGCCTCCATCTTGTAGGACTAACCTGTCCTGAATCACTCAAACCCTGCACGGGTGAGTTTTTCACATCGTTCCCATAACCTATTAGACTACTCTTGTCTAATTATGGTTATACATAGCAATTTAGGGTTAGTACTTGGACTACCCAGGGCATGCTCGATGAAGGCACTCGGGGGCACAAGGAACTATGATGGGCTGAAGCCCAAAACTCCTTTTCTCAAGGATAGTTACTTTTATTAGTGTTTACCCATTATTAATACCCAACTCTCGATGTTTCTCTTGAGCGAACCTAATGACTTAAGGTGTTATTGGGAGAGCGATGGTCTTCCACCCGTTCCCGTTGTAGTTATTCTCCTTGGGACTTGCACTCTAACACTCGTTACTATGTAGTGACCTACTTGTGACACCAACCAGGTTTTCAACTTCCCAATACACTTCTAAATCTAACCGCCTATCATAACCCCTGTGGGTCCAAGTGTCACACATCACTTTTGGTAAACACAGCCCATGGACTAACACTAACCTACATGAGATGACTTCCAATTCTTTGTCCAAAGGGCCCTAAAATTTTATCATGGGTTCGTCATGTGTATAAAACTGGCCATTCATAATTCCATCATTTTTCTAATTATTTAGGACCATAAATTAAATCATTTACTAAGGTGACCTAGGAAAATTTGAACATGAGCTACTATATTCAGTGGTCCATTATGTATAAATAAATTTTTTGGAGTTCATCTAGGTTTAAATGACAGTTCACCAAAAATCTTAATTTTTTAACTTGATTTGCCATTCATTTTCAATATGTGATTATAATCACAATAATCCCATTTTATAAATGAATTATCTCAAATATTCATCTAAAAATTCAGATTAAATTACTGGTCATTAACATGGTCAAAATCATAATACTCAAACCATATTTTCATAATCCTAACTGGTGGTTTGTCCTAAAATAATTACATGTCAATATAATTGCAAGAATGCCACTACTAAGGTATTCAACATAATTAATCATCCAAAATTCATAATAAAATTTATAGGGGTTTATATCATAGAAATAAGGGTCTAGTAATTTTTCCATAATTTTCCAAATATTATTACCCGTACTTTTCAATAAAATCCCAAAAGGGTAAATTTGCAATTACACTAATTACACAAGAAATAATTCTCAAACATGCTCATAAATTTTTTCAGAGGTGTGAAATGACCTATTAGCGCATGTATCAAAAATTTGGAATTTTCTAAGTTCGGTAGCCCTACTACTCATTTTTATTCCTAATTGAGTTAATTTTTCCATAATTCCAACTTATGGGACTTTTGATCCCCAAAATCCCAATTTTTATATGCGAGGTGTATTCCATCTCTATGTGCCTCAGTCCAATATTTCATGGACATGCATTGGGCCAAATGGGCTAATTTCCCTTTTTTCCCATTTTTGCTATTTGCACACCATTTAAAATTCTACTGTAACGCCCCCGATTTTTTTTTCGATGATTTTATTTTATTTGATATCGTCATATTTATGACATCTGAGCATTACCCTTTTTACGACATATTGTCGGCGCTGCACCGTTAGTGCGTTTTCGCGTCCGTGAGGTCTGATTGACCAAATTTTTGGGATTTTCGTCGAAACCAAAAGTTTTCGAGTTGATAAGTTAGGTTTGGTGGTTTTGACTTAGCCGTTAAATTCATAGCATTAGAGTTTGCCTTCGGTGCGAGTTTCATTTAATTCGGCGCATGTTTGGGCTTCTGTTCTGAGTCTTCTCGAGTAGCTATAGTTCTTCTTGAATATCCCGTTTTAGATTTTGCTCGGACGCTATTTTGAGAGTCAAAACGGAGTCAAATAAAAAAATAGTTAACATGCGATTTGTTTTTCTCGACGAGATCTACAACTTTCATGTTGACCACTTTTCGATTTGAAGCCATTTTATGCCCCTAATTTCATTTTTGATGCTGGAACTCGAGTGTTGAGCTGCTACTCGAGTAAAATATGTTGCTCCTCGAGTAATGCATGTTGGAACTCGACTGTTGAGGTGCTACTAAATTAAAATGATAACAAATTATTTATAAATAAATTATTAATTTCTAATAATTTTAAAATTAAATTATAAATTTTAATTAAATTTAAAATAATCAAAACAATCCGCCGGGGGCAGGCGACGAAGCCCGTCGTGGGGGGCGGGCAAAGCCCGCTGTCAGCGACCAAATACTGTGGAGCGTACCCATCGGGCCGGAGGCCCGTGCTTGCGACTCGTGTGTGTATATATATATATATATATATATAAGCTCTTATACTTAGGTTATTAGAAAGGAAAGAAAAGTCTTATCTTCATCTTCTCAGATTTTTTACCGAACCGAAACCGTGCGACGACTCCTCCAGTTCGTGAAGCTTCCGGTGGTCGCCGACGGTGCTCCAGTGCTCGAAATCTTCAATCGGGCATAGATCCGGAAAGCTTTCGCCGAGAGCTACGCCATCGTGGTAAAACTTTCCCCATTCCTCGAGATTTCTTGTTAGGGTTTTTCGGCTCTATCCCCTTTTCGGCCATTTTTGTTTAGATTTCCACTCCTCCCATGTTCTTTTGCCCCGATCTTCGATGTGGAGTGATTTGGAGAGTTTACTCCAGTAAAGCCAAGGCAAGTAGCTCCTTTCCTCTCATTTTTCTTAAGTTCTTATGATAAGACTTTCTTCTTATATTAATGTTCCTGTTTCTTTTAGAGTATAAGATGTTAAAACTTTTTATGCTTAGGCTTAGGGTAAATGTTTCGTCACCGTTGAGCGTAGGATGCATTGCGCTTAGTTTAGATCGATTATATGATGTGGTCTTCGATTTAGTGTTGTAATACTTAGGTGATGGTCCGATTTTTGAGATGGTGATGTTGGGGGTAAGACTGTTGGTTGTGGTTAGCATACCACCCAACCGGGAGGCTCCTTCTTTATGTGGATCATCACAGTGGGGGTATGCTTAGTTTCTCCTTTCCTGGACTGTTGGGTTCTGGTTGGCCCGGTTTGGCCATGTTTGTGGACCACAATACCGATTGTGAGATGGTTGAGGATCCGGATTTGGGCTTAGGGTGCTTGAGGTCGTCACCCTCTCAGACCTGCAACGCAGTCATACCATGTGTTGATGATCCACCCTCTTCCGAGCTGTATTGTGCTCAATTGTTTTCTTGTGGTTTATGCCACAGTTTGCTAAAATTTGATGATTATGCCCAGACTTGTTCACCTTCGCACTTGGTGCATTCTTTTTAATTTAGAGGTTATTATATTGGCTAACCTTTCTCTACTTATTCTATTTGGCTAATTGTTGCTGTTTTGTTTGTTTTTGCATTCTTCCTCCTTGGGTTGGGTTTGGTACACCCTCCTTTGTTTGGATTACTCGCTTACCAATTCTTTTTTCACTTTTTTTTTGCTTGCTGAGGTGTTCTCCTCTTGAATGCCTCAGGTTCAGGGCTGTAGCCGGTGGTGCGGCTGAGTAGTTTTATTGTAGGGTTTGCTGAGGGTGCCTCGAGGTTGCGAGGTAGCTTTTGTTCTTTTGTAGTATGCTTCAGGCTTGAGAACTTTTAGTGGCTTCGTGTCAGGTGTTTGACTCCCAATGATTGTTTAATGTCGTTCTTGGAATTTGGCTAGTTGCTAGTGTCTACTTTTGTGTTAGTAGTTCTTGCTCTATGGGAAGGATTTATTCTAGGATGCCTATAGGTATTTTTAATGATAAAACCAACTATTATTACTATATCATGCACATTATGTTTTAGAACTCTAAATCACTATATTTAAATACCGTACAAACTACTTCGATATCATTACAACAAATTTAGTGTAATGCAAGCCTGGAGTTTTTTTTAGATGCTATACTCATGTAGGATGTTTAACCTGTTTACTATAGTATTTTCTGTTGCATTTAACTACTTTTCTTCTGCTGGACTCATGAGCCACTAAGTTGAGGGATACGACAAATTGCCTAACTTAAAATAAACTTCTTCAATAAAACATTTAAATCATATCTTTAGTATTGAGTTGGAGTGTTGTTTGAGAATCTGATGTTATCCCCTGCTGACGTGACATCATGACGCGCATTTTCCCTTACTCTGATATTTCGTCGTTGTGGCAAAAATGCGGGTTGTGACAGTTGGTATCAGAGCCAGGTTCTGCAAGAGGGGCAGTTGGTTTGTCAAGTTGGCCGAACAACTTGCCCTCAAGCAAAACTCTCGTCGTGTCATTCATTGCATACACACACTGGTATGTCATTAGTAGATCTTGATGGAGGCATGAACACTACACTTATAGCACAAAATAAGAAGTATACGGGGCATATTATGTAGTATGCGATGCATAATATATATTTGTATATGGATCCACCATAGGTGGTGACATGTGACAGTTATGTAGTATGGGATGCATAACCACCATCATATGGATGCCCATTAGCACGTTTTACCTTTTTCATTATATACAATATTATATAGTATGGGATGCATAACATTGTATGTGTGCGCCGCTCATACATGTGTGTCCGTCACAACAATCATTAGGTGAATTCAATGACTGGAGGGAAGGACAAGGATCTGACTAGGTCGACTCGTCACTTCCCCCTCCACTTGATAACCTTAGAATATTCAAGGAATTCAAGAAGGAATTCCGGAATCTCGTACACTTCTCACTAGAAGCTCATGGTGTGTGCTCGACACCCTCTGTCCCAGTGATTGCTGCCCCGGATCTTGGCGAGAACTCCCCCCGTTAGGCAACCTTGGGAGAAAGTTGTGGAGGAAAGCAGCGAGCGTCTAGTGAGAAGATTCCTGGACACACCCTCACGGTGTCCTACAGTATTAGAAGATGCCTGGACACACCCTCATGGTGTCCTTCACCCTAGGAGTGCAGCAGGGGTTTTTCAGGATGGAACTGAAGCGGGTGCCTCCATTGTCTTTCGAAGAGTTGATGGAGAGGGCAGCAAGGGAAGTCGATGGATAAGTGCCAAACCTGGTGTTTGCCAAGAAACTAGCCAAGTGTGTTGTAGAGCATTACACAGAGATTGGAGGTCGCAAGAATAAGGAGGTACGAAGCATAGAACCTAGATAGTCAGAGCAGCAGTAGCTACAACAATCGAGATGGGCTGCCAAGAGCCAAACAACAGGCTAGGCTGGAGGTAGCAAGAGTGGCACGACCTGGGCCAGATAAGGGGTTTCCACACAGGGGAAAACCGCCAAAGGGGGGGCAAGGCCAATTCAACCCTATGGGCTGGAGGCAAGGCCAGAGACCACTTCTACGCGAGCAACACCAGGCTTTGGTGATAGTGTTGAGAAGGAGGAGAGGAGTTCAGAGAATGATGTTGGAATTGATGTTTCACATGCCATATGTTTGAGAATATCAACTCCCAGATTGTATTTAATCACGTCTTTTGTCGATATAGTGTGCAGGTGACAGGTTGAAGTGAAGAGAAGAAGACTCCTATAGCTGATACCGCCATGCGTTAGAAGTTACCGCTCGACGGTAGCTAGAATTTAATGGACATGGCACTCAGGAAGCTATCAGAAAGCACTAGTACTATCGCCCGCGCTAACCTAATGAATTAATTTGACGTGCCGCTTGGGAAGCTATTGGACAACGCTAGCTGTTACCGCCCCGCGTTAGCGCGCTCAACACCGCGTTGAGAGCGTTGAGAAGAAAAGCATTGAGTGCATCGAGACAGTGGCGTTTAGTGGCTGCTACCGCCAGGCAGTACCTATTACCGCGTAGCAATAGCATTCTCGACGAACGCATGGTTTCTCGAACTCAAATTACCGCCATGCATTAGTGCTAACGCGACGAGCTAAGTGCTCGACGTTCGTCAAGAAGGACCTTTCGACGAATGCTATTCTATCGTAGGCGATAGAGGTTATATTGTCGCGATAGCCTCTCGACGACTCGACTCGACTATCCCGAATCGTCATGCTCCACATTACCATGCATGAGGTAGAAGTAACCACGCGACGCTAGCAATGATTAAAGAGGCAAATATTTGTTTTTAAATAACATTCCATCTTTGGACGACAGCTGGAACAATAAGCACGTGAACTTACAACCATGCCCTAGTCTTACCGCCGGCGGTAGCCTATTTTCATGAAGACGTATAAGATGCAGTCTTGGTTTCTGTGACTAACAAGTGGAGAAATCAGAAGGACGAGAGTACGTGAATTCTAGGGTTCGTCCGCTCTTCCTTGGGCTCCGTTCCATAAGTTTCTGTCAAAGAAGAAGACAACCATCTTCCTTCCACTTGTGATCGAAAGACTCCGACAATCCAAGATTTACATCGAATACGAAGAACTGACCGGTTTCCATTAAACGGAGATCTCAAGCACTGGCTGAGGATCGTTCTACGGAGAAGTCTTCAAGAGGGAGAAATTCATCCTTTTAAATATTTACATCTCTTATTCCTGTAATCTTTTTGGTTTTTTTCTAAATCTTGTGGAGAGGAAAATTGACTTGTAAGGGTCATCGGAATCCGGGTAGAACTCCGTGGGAAATCATCATGGGGATATGGATGTCTAGATCGAGAGGATCTAATGGTTCTCTAAGACTGAAAAATGTTTTAAGTTGTCTACATAAATCACCTAGAGGGGGGTGGATAGGTGAGTTCTGCGTCTTTTTTCGGAATAAAAATTGAACAAGCGATGCACAGAAAAATAAGCAAGCATACACATATGACACCAAGAATTATAGTGGTTCCCCAACCTTGGGTACATCCACATTCCACCTCACCGATCTAGCAACGCATTAGACTCTGCTACTCCACTATTCTCCGAT
This sequence comes from Platanthera guangdongensis, assembly GCA_039583875.1. NCBI lineage: Eukaryota > Viridiplantae > Streptophyta > Magnoliopsida > Asparagales > Orchidaceae > Platanthera > Platanthera guangdongensis. The sequence continues at coordinate 26,361,787 of CM077156.1, forward strand.
TTAAAACAATCCTACCACTCATAATAAAGTTCCTACAACTCGATCCCTAAAACATGATCTACACTCGGAAGAGAAACTTCCTACAGAAAACTCGGAGAACAAAGCTCCTACAACTCGGAGAAGAATCTCCTACAAGAAAAAAATTATTTACAGAGAAAATATACAAACAGTATAAATCCAGATCTGAATCTTCAGCCCATCTTCCTCCATAAAACTTTGATGCTCTGTAAGAAATAGATTGAAGAAGACACGACTAATTCTCTGGATCTATATATTCTGGACTAAGCAAGATCAAGAAAAGAATCTTGCAATGTAGAAGATCTTGATTTGTTGAATATCTTGTTCTGAATCTCTGGATCGAAAGCAGATCGACGATGAAGATGATGAACAGCAGCGGCTTCCGATTCTGGAAAGAGAATTTTTGATTCAGAATACATAGGTTTTTCTTCTTTTCTTTTCTTAGGGTTGGTCGATTATGATAAGTCCTTTTATAGGACTTGCCTAACGGTCGTAATAACAATAAATGCTTGACACGTGAACCAATCACGTGCTAATCACATTTGAAAATATGTCTGTCAAAACATAGAAAAATTTCAGAAAACAGTAAAACATTTCTCGAGAGGAACAGTTGTACTCCAGAAGAAGTTTTCTGATTCTCGAGAAGAATGATGAAGAACTCGAGAAAAACACTTAGGAAAAACATGGAGGCGGAAATGAACAATCTCGAGAATGAAAGAAAGTAAACGAGAAAAATATATTTTTGTTCTCAGGAAGAAGTACTCTGGTACTCAAGAATAAATAAGTATCTCGAGAAACTATGTCTAACTCTCGAGAAAAATATTCTAGGTCTCGAGAAAAATTTTCTGTTTCTCGAGAACTAAACATAGCCTTCTCGAGAAACATATTTTGCTTCTCGAGAAAAAGACTTGGTAAAAATATAAAGGTGGAATTTAGGCATCTCGAGAAAGAAAAGAAGTACTCGAGAAAAATGAACTTCTGTTCTTGAGAAAATTATTCGGTTAATCGAGAAGAAAATCTGTTACTCGAGAAATGACTTCTACTTCTCGAGAGGTAATACTGAATTTCTCGAGAAATAACATGTGGCTTCTTGAGAAAAAGACTTAGAAAAATATTTTGACTGGAAATGAGGTAACTCAAGAAGGAAAGTCATGGAGTACTCTAGAACACATGACTTTCTCGAGAACAACACTAAGCTTTCTCTATAACAGCTTCTGTAGCTCGAATACATGATAGATCTTACTCGAATATAAACTAAAGTTCTTCTCGAGTACAAAAGTTCCTACTCGAGAAAAAGAATTGGAAATTTTTATATGAAACTATAAACTTATTTTTCTTCAAGAAATATAGCAACCATCCTTTCTCTGATGGCTTTAGTGCTTGAAAAAGAAGTGCGTCCCAATAGAGAGGCTACACATGAGTCAACACCATGGATCACATAATGAGGGATTACATTGTATGGTCCTGTATTTAGTGACTCATTGTAGATTGACATTCGTTTATACTTGGCAATTTTATCCTGCAAACACTTAACTAGAAAATACATCAAATACAAACTTAATTTATCTTAGTTCAAGGGCGACTTCATACAAATCATGGTTATTATGGATGCAATACCTAACAATCTCCCCCTATTTGTAGAAGTCATAACCATCTACACTAAAGTGAATTACACCAAGATAAACAAATTAAGAAACTAATAACCATAATAACTGGAAGAAATGCTACAATATAGAAAAACCAGATTATCAAAACTTAAAAGGTTTATATTAATAAAAATTGTCCAAGAGAAATTGAATTCCATAAGATTTCAAAAAAGGAATTTTTCTGAACATCTGCAATATCTACTGGTTCTGTTGTTGTTGCTGTCTATCTTGTTTCTCCTGTTGCCTTTTCTGATAATTGTAAGGTTTTGGAAAATATTTTGGAGGTCTGGGTGGAGCCTTGGGATTATTCCTTCTAAACTACCTATCATACGACCTCCTTTTGCTAAGAGATTTTTCATATAGATCCCATTCATAGGAGCTGTAATGAATATTCTTGTCTTCATTAAAATCAACCACAAGTTTTAGAGTTTATAGAATCAGTGCTTTGGAGGTTGGACTCCAAACTTCAGAGAATTCTTGAGGTCTTCTCCTTTTAGCTTCAGTATGTGGAGTTCATTTGATGGCTGATGCACCATCACCATATTTTCTTCTATTTGCTTTTTGAATCTCTGAAGGTGCTTGAGGAGACATGATGTAGGCTCACTCTTTCGAGCATTATAGGTGGCCGACGGAACTAACACGACGTTCTCTGATAACTCTCACATCACACTCAAACATTTAACGCAGCAATGACACAATTAATATAGTTACTAACTAAAGAATTACAGGGGGTTCGCAAGGCCCCTTAAGATAATACCAAGGCGATAGGCCAAGGTCCTCTCAAGCGAAAGGAACCCACACGGTTCGGTCGAGCGTTGTTGTACCAAAAGAGAATCCACCGAAGACAAAAGATTCGGAAAAGGGTGGTTCTCTCCCAACAAAATAAAACGAGTGCCGCCACGCCTCACAAACTTAAACGAAAGAAATAAACACGACAATAACTAAAAGTAATTAGCCACGAAAATTCAAGCGTTACACAAGCCACGCAATTTGCCAATGCCACAAGATCTATCTAAAGAAGAGAAACACATAGCGGTGGAAATGTTCGTTACCCAACCGGATTTGATGAATCCGGTTCACTCTAATAGAATCGTTTTTCAACGGCTCCGCCAGAGATACGCCTGAGGGAGAGAAATTCGTCGCCATCGTCGTATCACGCTATATGTTGAAAGTCCCGGCGAGATCTTCTGAATATGGAAATAATATTTCCCAATAAGGCAGGAGAGAGAAGGGAGGCCGAGAGAGGGGAGGGGGAGGGTGGCCGGCGGCCAAAGAAGATGAGGAATAGAGGGGGGCCGAAATTTGCCTTGGAGAAGGAGTATTTCAATCTTGAAATTGGTTTTCTTTTCATTCATTCACTTAGGAAAAACAAAGGAGTACATGCCTTTATATAGGCTTTACAATCAAGGGAAAAGGGCTACATGCAGCCCAACATGAAAATGAAATAAGATACAACCATAAACCATGGTTTTATAACATAACCATGTTACAAATAATACATGAAATTAAACATGAAATAAAAATGATAATTTTGAAATAAAACAACAAATAAAATATATTATTAATCAATTATTATTTATTAATATATATTATTAATAAATAATAATTGGGTTTGCGCTCCGGACGGCTATTGTGGCGACGCCAATAATTGGGCTTGCGCTTCGGACGGCTATTGTGGCGATGCTTCCAAGGGTCGTCCGTAAGCATGATGTCGCCATCATCAAAGTGTTGCGGGCCGACGTCTCCATTCAAATCTATCGGGTCACCATCATCATCAGAGGGAGGACTCTCCTTGGCCACATGTCTTGGGAAGTCCGCTCCATCAATCCTCCCCCTCTTAAAAATACTCATCACTGATGAGTATACCTGTGTGTACTCGCCTGGAAGGTCATCAGCGGGGAAGAAGAACCTGCATGGCAAAAGGTGGTCTTGGAGGGATCTCAAATACGTGTTATCCAAAGAAGGAAAAAGAATTTCAACAACATCCACCAACATACCTCCGATGGAGACCGAGAAGGAGAACGATCCTAAGAAACTGTCACCACCCAACCCAATAGAAAGCATAGTGGAAAATATATACGGAGAGGTAGACATTTCAAGTGGCATAAAAGCATAAAGCGTAAAGTATGTAACGATGAAAATAGGAGCTATGCCCCAATCAGTGGAAACTTTTAAAAGAAATGTCATGTCACCAAACTTCCGTAAAATTCGTAAAGAATAGACTAGCCGATTCGTTAATATTTCTAAGGTGCCCGGGAGCATCCGTTCAGGGGTGAGACAATCCAAAACCAAATCAATCACACAACGGTGGGAGACTTTTTGACACAAACTCGCAAGTAAATTAAAGGACGCATTTTGATGGGTTAAAAGGATAGGAATGCGTCTAATTAACTTAAAACCATGTGGGGTGAATCCATATGCAACCTGACTAGAATTAATAGTAGAAAATAACGGAACTATGTCAGGTGGCACGGGTACTTTAAATTCAAAAATTATTTTGGTGGAGCCGAACATTTTCGTTTTAAATTTGGAATTAAATTTTGATTTTAAAATGTCGTAATGAATAGCCAGCAGAAAATGTTCATCAACAACTACGTTTACCCACATCCATCGAAGTAAGCCTAAAGGGGAGGCGGTAATAATAAACTTATCCAAATATAAAGGGCTACGAATGACTAGCTCGTGTCCTAACAAATCATCTACTCGAGTTAAATGAACCGGAGGGAGAGTCGACATGGGTGATTCCGTAGGGGAAGTTAAGTCACACTCAACGTCAAAACAAGGATTACTCGTCCAAGAACAAGCCTCCGGTTGCAGGCCGTTAAAATCATAGGAAAAATTAAACAGTGGATTCGTCCTCACTGAAAATTCAGCCGACAAGTCTTCCAACTCATTCGATACTTCATTTAATTCAGAATTAGTGATCGTATCATAGGTAGGCAAAATCATATCCGACAAAATTTCTAAACAGTTTCCGGCCCCAGGTAAAGGAGCTATCAATGAAATGTCTATCGGACCCTCAGGGCAACCGTCCTCCAAAGAAAAGTCTTCCGCGCAGGGTAAATCTACCAAAGCTTCACAACCTTTGTTGACCAGCTCTTCCCATGAGGTGGGTACGTCGTCACAATCAAAATAAAGGGATGGGCAAATCGAATCCCGGGGAGTATCAAAATTAACTTGACTTTTAAGCGTCGTTGATATCGTAATTGAACTAACTCCCGGATGTATCACAATAAGATTATCCCAAATTGAACAACCATCCCAAGGTGACTCTTCCAATACCGTTGAAACATCTATTAATTCTGGGTCAACCATAATAATACCGGGTCCTATCAAGTCATCACCTAAAATAGTAACAGGTAAGCTTTCAACATTGGATGACTCTACCGACTCAGCCAGAACGTCTTCTGACTCAGGGTCATCAGACGACTCCCTGACTAAAATATCGTCGAAGGGGGATGGAGATGATTCCTCAGGGTTGAAATCCTCGTCCAGGTCACTAGGGTAACCAATCTCCTCAACGTCACTAAAAGCGTCAGCAAGAATTGCCTCGTCCTCAGTGACGGGCTTAGTCCTATTCACATCCTCAGGTTCAACAGGAGAGTTAGGCACTATCGTAAGTGAAGGAAGTCTCTCACCTGACTGATTAACTTCATCATCCAGAGATTCTATATCCACATAAAAATCCTTAGAGGTATCAGTCACTATACCAGAGGGCTTAGATGTCGAGGCTAAAGAAGCTAGCACCCTAATAGTAACCTCTTTCGAGTTCAGATTTTGGGGTCTAAATGGCTTATGTTCCCTATAGGTGGGACTAGGCACACTTTGGGTATTACTACCTCTCTGGGGATAGGATCTATCCTGAGGCATAGGGTCACTCCTATAAGCAGATACGGGTATGGTGCCATAACTATTCTTACTAACGGGTGTGGTGCTATTAGTGCACAGGTAGGCGGGATCAAATTGATCCGAGAGGAGGCTACGCATGTGCGGCCAAGTAAAATGATAGCTACCAACACAACGCTCTTCGTTTAACCAAAATAATTGGGCTCGACCTACTAACCGCTCTCGGGCAAAGCTAACCTTTTCGTAGTCATCCCATAAGTGATAATTAAAATATTGTTCTAATCCCTTAAGCCAGTCTCGAAAACTTTGGGATACTCTAAACCGTCAAAAGTAGGATAAATGTGGTGTGTCATAGGGGTGTGTTTAGTCATATCCTTAGCATAAGAATAGTCTAACTAGGTAGCATATATGTCATATGTCATTTAGTGAGAACCGGAGAGAAAACTCACCCAGAACTGGTGCACATGCAACGACTAAATAACCTGACCCTACTTCATTTTAAAAGATGGAATTTTTCCCGCTTAGCCACTAAGGTTATAATTATATAAAATAGATTTTCTTGCTGAAAAAATATGAGGATTATTAAAAAAATTTTATTTTTGAATTTTGCTGAAAATATAAAAATATAGGCCGCTATTTGCAGACTAACTATTAAATTTTAAAATAACTTAATAAAAATAATGATTTAATGAAAAATAAAATTTTTATTTTTATTTTTGGATTTCTTAAATTGGAAATTTAAAATTTGAAATTTGAAATTTTGAATTTTGAATTTTGAATTTTGAATTTTGAATTTTGAATTTTAAATTTTGAAACTTGAAATTTGAAATTTGAAATTTGAAATTTAAAATTTGAAATTTTGAAATTTGAAAATTGAAATTTGAAATTTGATTTTTGATTTTGAAATTTGAAATTTGAAATTTGAAATTTATTTGTTTTTAATTTGAACTTTGAAATTGTGGAATTTCAATGCATTTCATGAAAACTAATTTTCTAAATATTGATCTGCAACGAAATGGGTGAGTGCATACGTACGTGCCACATAAGAGGGGAAGGAGTGCCAATTAGGAAATTGACGAGAACCTCGCTTTGATACCAAATTGATGTAGGCTCACTCTTTCGAACATTATGGGTGGCCGACGAAACTAACACGACGTTCTCTGATAACTCTCACGTCACACTCAAACATTTAACGCAGCAACGACACAATTAATATAGTTACTAACTAAAGAATTACAGGGGGTTCGCAAGGCCCCTTAAGATAATACCAAGGCGATAGGCCAAGGTCCTCTCAAGCGAAAGGAACCCACACGGTTCAGTCGAGCGTTGTTGTACCAAAAGAGAATCCACCGAAGACAAAAGATTCGGACAAGGGTGGTTCTCTCCCAACAAAATAAAACGAGTGCCGCCACGCCTCACAAACTTAAACGAAAGAAATAAACACGACAATAACTAAAAGAAATTAGCCACGAAAATTCAAGCGTTACACAAGCCACGCAATTTGCCAATGCCACAAGATCTATCTAAAGAAGAGAAACAGATAGCGGTGGAAATGTTCGTTACCCAACCAGATTTGATGAATCCGGTTCACTCTAATAGAATCGTTCTTCAACGGCTCCGCGAGAGATACGCCTGAGGGAGAGAAATTCATCGCCTTCTTCGTATCACGCTATATGTGGAAAGTCCCGGCGAGATCTTCTGAATATGGAAATAATATTTCCCAATAAGGCAGGAGAGAGAAGGGAGGCCGAGAGAGAGGGGAGGGGGAGGGTGGCCGGCGGCCAAAGAAGATGAGGAATAGAGGGGGGCCGAAATTTGCCTTGGAGAAGGAGGAGGATTTCAATCTTGAAATTGGTTTTCTTTTCATTCATTCACTTAGAAAAAACAAAGGAGTACATGCCTTTATATAGGCTTTACAATCAAGGAAAAAGGGCTACATGCAGCCCAACATGAAAATGAAATAAGATACAACCATAAACCATGGTTTTATAACATAACCATGTTACAAATAATACATGAAATTAAACATGAAATAAAAATGATAATTTTGAAATAAAACAACAAATAAAATATATTATTACTCAATTATTATTTATTAATATATATTATTAATAAATAATAATTGGGTTTGCGCTCCGGACGGCTATTGTGGCGACGCCAATAATTGGGCTTGCGCTCCGGACGGCTATTGTGGCGATGCTTCCAAGGGTCGTCCGTAAGCATGCTGTCGCCGTCATCAAAGTGTTGCGGGCCGACGTATTCAAATCTACCGGGTCACCATCATCATCAGAGGGAGGACGCTCCTTGGCCACATGTCTTGGGAAGTCGGCTCCATCAAGACACATATACTTGATCAGATTCCCAAACTTCCTCATAGATTTCAAGAGGTGGTCCTTCAAAATATTCAGGAGGTGCTCCTTCAAAATATTCAGGAGGTGGAGAGAATGTTGGCCTATTCACATCCAGTGTGCAGGTGGGGGTGCAGAAGGATCCATAAATAAGTCATGGAAGAGTTGATTATGCATCAAATAACAGTATCATAAGTGTGCAACGTTGTATTATTGACTTCTTTCAGCACTGATGTCTGGATCTCTTTCAATTGGTCATCCCACTGATTTTTCATTGTTTGAACTTGTTTTTCAAGCTTTTATTTTACTTTATCCTCCCCTTTCTGACTTCTAGAGATAGGGTGCCAATTACTTCTTCTTTGAGCTGCCCAACTTCTTCATAAGTTTTGAAGTTGCGTTCTTGGGCTTTCTTTTCAAGGTGAATCTGATTGTTTGTAAGGGTAACTGATTGTCTGATCACTGTACCTATGCTGGTGATGGTATGATCAATTGCTTTTCCTCCAATTTGTAACAACCTTTTAAATTCATCAGTGTTATTCTAGATTTCAGCAAATCCATGGCTGATTTCTTTTTCCAAGGCAGTGACTTTATTAGTTACAATTTTAAGAGAGGTATCAAAATAATCTCTCTTTACAGCTAACATAGCTTCAATCTTACTTAAGATAGTACCTTCAGGAAATATTACAGTTTGAGTAGATGGTGGAGGTAGAACTAGGACTGTCCAGGAGAAATTTCTTCTAGGATGACAGTGGTGGTAGAGACTTGCTTTCTGTTGACTATACATTGGTCATCTTCAGCATCTTTGGGTAGAATGGAGTGAATCTTAAAATGGAGACTGGGTAGAGGTGGTTCAACATTTTCAACAAATAATTCATCTTCTGATTCATGGATAGAAACAATCTCTTCATCAGGTACATCTTTAAATGGAGAATGTTCTAGTTCTGGTACAGGAGACTTTTCAGATTCTGGGGACTGTTCTGGTTGATGTTCTGGTGACTTGGCTGGAGAATAAGGATGTTCTTCAGGAACACTAAAAAGAGGCTCTTTATAGGAGAGTTTCTCTATCATCCTGTTGATGTCATCATGAGTAGACAAAATCTGTTCTTGAACCTGGGCATTAGTTAGGATTTCTATATTTGGTAGATCTTCAGCAGTAAAATCTGTATTTTTTGAATGAAGGTGGAAGTGGCAGCAGGAGATGGAGTTGAATTTTCTTCTATGGAATTGGTTGCAGCAACTAGTGAAGAAGTATTACCTTCTTGGACTGTATGAGGGGCAGCAAGTGGTTTGACTTGGGCTGGAATTGCTGTAGCAGTAGGAGCAGGAGCTGGAGTGGGCTAAACTTGAACAGATGGGGCAGGCTACCCCAAAATAAATGGATCAGTTATTTGATGAGAAGGAGGAGATGGAGTCCTGTCCACATCTTCATTTCTCTTGTCGGATTTTTGAAGCAAAACATCCCATCTTTGGATAGAAGTGATGGAGACTTTCTTCATATGGTGTAGGTGTAACAACCCCATCCGTTCATATAATATATACTAGAAGGTCCGGCCGGTGCCCCACAGCATATACCATAAAACAGACGATGAAGCTACGGAGTGATACCAGAGTAGCGCAGTGCACCTACTACATTGTATTCTAGCAGAAGCCTATAACACTACACTTGAACTCCTCACTTGAATGTCCAACATATAAAAACTCCACATTTTATACATTATAGGAATGTATTACAACACACAAAAAGAGTTGGCCGTACGGCCTTACAGAGCTTTCAAACAGTGGCCCAAACATTGGCACGCAGGCCAGCCACATCAAAAGAAAACATAACATTATATCCAAATTAGCCTTCGAGGTCTAACAACAGCAGCAGCTAAAGCAGCATATACTTCAACCATTTTTTGTCCCGCTTGGCTCTCCAGCACCTGTACAGGGACAATCCACACAACGGTGGCAAACAAAGGTAACGATCAGCATTCAGCTGACCAAATTATAACGACCCTACCCCTTTCTCCGGGCAGCGGTAATCTTCCCGGCAGGCATAGCATATCACAAGCATGTATATACATATCTCATATAATGTGCTTTCACGCACACATGCTATCACAACCGTCAGCCACCCTGCCCCACAGTCTGTGCACTTAGGGCACATTCTTGGTGTACTGGCAAACCAGTTTCCCACCACCGTATCAGGGTCACAGCCCAACGACAACTCACTTGAGCATTTACTCCATGGCGTGTAACCGGAGTTTTATAGTCTTAGTGAATCGGGACTGGCTCGTATCCCCCCATTGTATCACGGCGTGTAGGCCTAAGACTCTTGTTATGCGCTCCAACAGACCGCACTTTCTGGTCTCATGTCGTACAGACATAACGCAGGTCGGATCCTCCGCCCCCCGTTGCTCAAATCGCCTTGCCATCACGGAGTACGACGTACTCGCGGCTAAATAAAGGCACGGGTAGGTCTCACCGATCCTGTTTTAGCATTCAAGCCTGGGCATAACACTTACACCCATTCATCTCACAACATTAGCTGGTCTTTCCTGGGCACACCAGAACTTCCTGCTACTCTCTTCGCAGCTGGACACCACAAATAGCACAAATGTCAGGGGTATTTCCTGGATAGCACGCCAGTACTTCCTGTTACTCTCTTCACAAGTGGTCTCCCTATGAACATTAAGCATTACAAAAGGGTATTTATTGGAATTCCAATCCAGTACTTCCTGCTACTTCCTTTTACAGGTCGAACCCAACAGCACAAGCAGCACAAGCATTCTATGGGTATTTTCCTAGACTACCACTCTAGTACTTCCTGCTACTTCCTTTCATAGGTCCAACCCGTCGACTCCTAAACTACGCGTTTATCATGGAGTCTTCTCTGGTTCGTATGCAACATCACTAATCCAGACCAACCTGTCTAGATGGGCTTCACACAGCATGCCTATTCCGTACTTCATTTCCGGATCTATATGCCAACATAGGGGATTCCATGAATAAACCCAAAAGACTCCCAACATCAGCCACCCTTTGGTGGGGGAATCATGCATATGCCAAAAAGGAAGCCTTCACATGGTTAAGAAGAAAGGTCGTTACCCTTGAAGACTGTTTCCGTGTCATGAAGTCCTAGCTGGCTCGAAAGAACCGCAAAAGCTTTTCGTCCGCAACGATGGCCCCGAATCTCAGCTTAACACTCTTAAGCTCCACCAGAGATCAGCCCCTCTTCTTATTCCTCCTTCTTCCTTTCCCTTTCTCTCTCTAGAAGTTTAGAAAGATGAAGGCAAAATAAAAATGAGACTTCCTTCTCACTTTTCGGCCTTAAGGAAACAGGGAAGGCTCTCAGCTGTTAGATCCCAGCTGAAGAAGAATGGACGGCCACGAAAACCCGTAAAATCATTTTTCGGGTCAACAACGCCCTGTGACACGCCCGTGTCACAGGTCGTGCCCCACTAAGCGGTGGACAAACCGACTTATCAACCCCTTATCCCGAAACAGGTCATGCCCAGGGTACACGCCCGTGACGGCCAGGTCACGCCCGTGATATAGGGCGTGTACCTCACTCGAGTCATCTTCACGACCTACTCGAGAGGACTACTCGAGTAGTTAGCTATGACACGCCCGTGTCAGATGACCGACACGCCCGTGACAGGGGGCATGTCACCCACTCGATACCTACTCGAGAGGACTTACTCGAGAGAAAACCAACTACTCGAGTACTCGGATCGGACACGCCCGTGTCACAGGGATGACACGCCCGTGGTACCCCCCCCCCCCCCCCATACTTGAGTACTTTTCCACCTACTAGAGAGAAATGTGACGACCACTCGACACAGCGGAACACGCTGTTGGGTCCGGCGTTCCTTCACTTGACCCGTGGCACTTTGCTACTTATTTAAGAAATTAAGTACCGCCCTCTTCAACAGTCCGTGCTTTTGGTGCAGTTGGGTATGCGCTTGATCCTTCAATTGGTATCAGAGGAGGTCACGGGTTCAAGACCAGGGGGGCGCTATTAAATCCTGATTTTTCCCTTCTACCTGTGTGGGTCCGGCGGGTCAGGCAACCGTGGACATGTGGTAACCCCACCTCTGAGCAAGGTGGGCCATGTGGTAACTCCACCTCTGAGCCGACGGGTTATGCTGGACGCCGGGGGGGGGGGATTGTTGGGTCCGGCGTTTCTTCACTTGACCTGTGGCGCTTTGCTACTTATTTAAGAAATTAAGTAGCGCCCTCTCCAACAGTCCGGGCTTTTGGTGTAGTTGTGTATGCGCTTGATCTTTCATATGCCCTGTGATACGCCCGTGTCACAAGCCGTGTACCCCATGCTCGACGAACGTCGAGCATAGTTCGTCGACCAAAGAACTCGAGTGTCGATAGGGGAGGTCACGCCCTAGGTCACAACCGTGATAAGGGGCGTGTTCCCCCCGAACACTTCGTAGAACGTATTTTTCGTCAAACTCGCGACGACTCCACGCCCGAGCAGGACATGCCCTGGGACACGCCCGTGTCACCCAAAATTTGCCTGCTGAAAACTTGGGCTGTTACAACCCTCCCCTCCTACCAGAAATTTCGTCCTCGAAATTTGCACATAGGAAGGCACTCAGCAACTAAAAAGTTATAACATCAAAATATCTTGTTACAATAACTTTTCACTATCCACTTAGTTACAGAAACAGCTCGGGAAATTCAGCTCGCATGGTCTGCTCTTGCTCCCATATAATCTCTTCACGACCGCAGTTGTCCCACCGGACTTTAACCATCCCGACCGTCTTGTTCCGCAACAGTTTCTCTGCTCGATCCTCGATCTGAATGTGTCTCAGTCTCGTTGTTAGCCCATACTCCACTGGCACACTATCATCTATGATCACTTGAGCTGGATCTTTAACGGCCTTCTGAAACACCGAGATGTGAAATACATCATGTAGGCCACCCAAGTCTGCCGAAAGAACTAGCCGATACACAGCTTCTCCGATTTGCTCAACCACTTCAAATGGACCCAAATATCTTACACTTAACTTTTTCAAATGTCGAATCCTGGATACACCTTTGAAGGGCTTTATCTTCAAGTAGACCCAATCGCCTACCACGAACTCCACGTTCCTGTGCTTGGCGTTGTAGTACTTCGCTTGACAATCTTGGGCTATTTGTACCCTCTCTCGAATAGCACGAATGGTTGAGTTTGCTTCATCGACTTCATTACGATTATAAACTTTAGCTTCACCCGCTTCTACCCAAGCCAAGGGAGTACGACACTTCCTTCCATATAGAGCTTCATACGGTGCCATCCCGATGCTCGCCTGGTAGCTGTTATTATAAGCAAACTCCACCATGTAGAGATGATTTTCCCATCTGTTTCCAAAATCGAGGGCGCACATTCAGAGCATGTCCTCCATCATTCTGTTGGTTCGTTCAGTTTGGCCATCCGTTTGGGGATGAAAGGCCGTACTGAAAGTCAACTTTGTGCCCAACAGCTGGTGAACGATCCTCCAATCCTTTGATGTGAATTGCCCATCTCGCTCACTCACGATGCTCCGAGGAACACCGTGAAGTCGTACAATCTCTTCCACGTACAACTTTGCCAAACTTTCTACTGAATCATCTCGCTTGTTCGGGAGGAAGTGTTCTACTTTTGTCAGCCGATCGACAATCACCCAGATGGAATCGTTCCCTTGCTGTGATCTCGGCAATCCATGCACGAAATCCATGGAAATATTGTCAAATTTCCACTCTGGAATCGGCAACGACTTTAAATAACCGCCCGGTTTCTGACATTCTGCTTTCACCATAGCACGGGTTTGGCATTTGGCCACATAAAGAGCAACATCTTTCTTTAGCCCTGGCCACCAAAATAGCTTTTTCATATCCCTGAACATCTTCGTGCTCCCTGGGTGGATTGAGTACTTCATATAATGTGCTTCATACATCAGTTCTTCCCTCAATTTACCCACATTAGGGACGCACAAACGGTCCTCTTTACGCAAAAGTCCGTCATTCTAGGAGAATTTGCCTTCTGGCCCAGCTTTCACATAACGTAGGAGATCTTTATCCAACTCCATTGCCCGTTGAACTCGGTCCACAAGGTCACATTGCACCTCCGTCCAGTTCAAACAAGCATTGGCAGTGGAATTCTTGTCAACACAAGAAATCTCTAACGCTTCCGGCTCCTGGATGAGACGTTCATCTTGCCTCTGCAACCAAGATGCTCTTGCCGGAGTCCACCGACTCAAGGCATCCGCGACAACAATCCCCTTCCTGGGAGGAGTGAATCTCAAAGGTGTAGTCCCTGAGGAACTCCAACCACCTTCGTTGTTGCATATTCAAGTCCTTCTGCTCCAATATATACTTCAGGCTCTTGTGATCTGTATAGATCTCCACTTTCACACCATAAAGATAGTGTCGCCACAGCTTTAGTGCAAAGATCACCGCCACCAACGCAAGATCATGGACGGGATAGTTCCGCTCGTGCACTTTCAGCTGGAGTGAGCCATAAGCAATCACCTTTCCATTTTGCAGAAACACGCAACCTAAGCCGTTCCCTGAAGTATCACTATAGATTACAAATCCATCGGTAACACGTGGCGATGACAACACAAGCACCGTGGTCAACTGAATCTTCAACTCTTCAAAACCTCGTGCGCACTCTGGCGACCAAACAAACTTCTGTTCTTTTCGCGTCACGTGGTTAGCGACAAAGCAATCTGCGAGAAGTTTTCAACAAATCTTCGGTAATAGCCTGCTTGTCCAAGGAAGCTTCTGACCTCGGCCACTGAAGACAACTCTGGCCACTCCTCTTTAGCCCTTATCTTCGCTGGATCCAAAGTTATGCCCGCTCCACTCACCACATGGACCAAAAAAGCAACCGACGATAGCTAAAACTCGCACTTCGAGAACTTAGCATAGAGTTGATTCTTCCTCAATGTATTCAACACCAACCGCAAATGTTTCTCATGGTTGGCCGGTCTCGAGTACACCAGGATATCATCAAAGAACACTATCACGAATAGATCCAGGTACTCGCGGAATATTCAGTGCATCAAGTCCATAAATACTGAGGGCGCATTACATAGCCCAAACGTCATGACCGTGAACTCGTAGTGCCCGTACCTTATTCCAAATGCGGTTTTGGGAATATCTTCTTCCCAGATCCTAAATTGGTAATAACCAGCTTTCAAGTCCAACTTCGAGTAGATATACGATCACACTAGCTGATCAAACATCTCATCAATCCGCGGAATCAGATATTTATTCTTCTCGGTCAGCTTATTCAATTCGTGGTAATCAATACATAACCGTAAGCCACCGTTTTTCTTCTTCACAAAAAGCACAAGGGCGCTCCAAGGAGACATGCTTAGGCACGACTTGATATGGCGAGCGGGCCACAGGTTTCACACCTGGCACCAAATCGATCGTGAAGTCAATCTCACGCTGGGGTGGTAGCCCAGGGAGATTCTTGGGAAACACATCTGCAAATTCCGACACAATCGAAACATCACACACACTGGCCTTAGGCTCAACAGCCTGAATCTGGGCGAAGTAGCACACTGCACCCTTCCAAACAGCCTTGAAGACTTGGAGTGCAGACAACAATGTCCCGCCCACTCCTCGCATACCCGCGAACTTTGTCTCCTGTTCGGTATTCTGGCCCAATGTGATCTCTTTGGACTGACAATCAATCAAGACATGCTGCTCCGCAAGCCAATCTATACCAAATGTCACGTCGAATTCCGATATCGGCAATACAGATGCAGTCAAACTGAAATCCCGACTTCCTATTTGGACTGCCACATCGCAAGCTTGATCCGCAAGCATCCAACAGCCATTCGGCAACACCACTCTGCCGCTATCTGTCTTCACACGACTATGTATCCCAAGCCGCGTTAGAAACTCCCTAGATAGAAATAAATGCGACGCACCTGTATCAAACAGTGCTCGCGCCAGCGTGTCTCAAATCATCACAAAGCCTGTGACAATCATGTCACACACACAAACTGCATACACATATGCATTAAGTAAAACATACAAGCAATATGATATGCAAAACTAAACTCGTACCTGTGACGACGCCACTCTGCTTGATGGCATCCTGCAGGCCAAGATTTTAGACCTGGGGCTGCGCCTGAGAGGCAGAGGAGTCCACCACTGCCTTGCCCTTCTCCGCATATGACGCTCCCGCCTTCTTTTTACTCTTTGGCGGCACCCGACAATCCCGAGCTATATTCCCCACCCGTCCACTATTGAAGCACGTATGAGTATCTGGCTTTGAGGTGGCCCCCGACGTTGCTCCCGATGCAACTGAAGAAGGAGATTGTCCCGCCATCTTGGGCCTCTTTCCCCATTTCTTCTTATAAAATGACTTCGTTGGTCAGGGCACTTTAAACTCCGGCTATGACACAGCCAATGCCCTCTTCCCCTGCACCCTTATCATGTCTTTTTCCAGCGCGCTTGTAGTATCGACCAATGCCTGGAAGCCTTGGTTCACAAAACTAAAAATCAGGAACCTCAGCTCGTCCCTTAGTCCTTCGTAGAACCTAGTTGTCTTCCTTTGCTCATCAGCAAAAATCGAACCCGCATTCCTCCCCAAGCGTGTAAATTCATGCAGGTACGCGTCAACACTGCCATCACCTTGTGTCAGCCTCTGGAATTCATTCTCCATGGCAATCCGTTGCGCCATAGGAAGGTGCTTCGCTAGGAAGAGTCAAGAGAATTCTTCCATCGATACTTGTCTTAAGGGACGCCCCGCCAAGTGGTGTAGCTCCATCTCGGCCCACCACAATCTAGCCTCTCCTTCAATAAGCAAGGTAGCTAAGGTGACTTTTTGATGCTCCTCTGTTCCAATCGCCGTCATGATCCGCTTGACGTGCGATAAACAATCCTCAGTGTGTGCAGGAGCTCCCACTCCCGAGAACGTCGGAGGGTGAAACCGCTTCAACTGCTTCTCAGAGGCTCGAGGATGCACAACCACAAAAGGTTCTGGCCTCGCCTCCACCTGTTCTGGCCTCACAGCCGGCTGTGCCTGCCCTTGCGCCGACCCAACCGGCTGTCCTTGAACCATAGCAAACAAAGCCTCATCAATTTGTCGCACAGTTTCTGCAGAAAGTAGAGGGGTAGGCACCTCAGCTGGTGTCGTACTTTCATCCGAACACTGGTGCTATGATTGCCCCGCACCACTTCGAGTCACCGAAAGGGGACAAGACACACACATTAGCGGCCTTACAAAAGCAACCAACACAAAATAGGAATGCGCAGGTTCCTCAAACACAATAATTTGCATTCCTATCACGGACATTCAAGAGTTCAAACGTGTTAACTTGGTTTGCACAGACACGTGCTTGCCACCCCACAAAAGAAGTCGACCACGACTTCGAGAGGGAAATACCAAGACAACTGATACCAAAAATGTAACAACCCCATCCATTCATATAATATATACTAGAAGGTCCGGCCGGGGCCCCACAGCATATACCACAAAATAGACAATGAAGCTACGGAGTGATACCAGAGTAGCGCAGCGCACGTACTACATTGCATTCTAGCGGAAGCCTGTAACACTACGCTTGAACTCCTCACTTGAATGTCCAACATATAAAAACTCCACATTTTATACATTATAGGAATGTCTTACAACTCACAAAAAGAGTTGGCCTTACGGCCTTACACAGCTTTCAAACAGTGGCCCAAACATTGGCACGTAGGCCAGCCACATCAAAAGAAAACATAACATTATATCCAAATTAGCCTTCAAGGGCTAACATCAGCAACAACAACTAAAGAAGCATGGACATCAACCCTTTTTCATCCCGCTTGGCTCTCCAGCACCTGTACAGGGACAATGCACCCAACGGTGGCAAACAAAGGCAACGGTCAACATTCAGGTGACCAAATTATAATGACCCTATCCCTTTCTCGGGGCAGCGGTAATCTTCCCGGCAGGCATATCATATCACAAGCATGTATATATATATCTCATATAATGTGCTTTCACGTACACATGATATCACAACCGTCAGTCACCCGGCCCGACAGTCCGTGCACTCAGGGCACATTCTTGGTGTACTAGAAAACTAGTTGCCCACCACCATATCTGGGTCACAGCCTAACAACATCTCACTTGATCATTTACTCCATGGCGTACAACCAGAGTTTTATAGTCTTAGTGAAATGGGACTGGCTTGTAGCCCCCCATTATATCACGGTGCGTAGGCTTAAGACTCTTGCCATGAGCTCCAACAGACCGCACTTTCTGGTCTCACGTCGGACGGACATAACGCAGGTCGGATCCTCCACCCCCCGTTGCTCAAATCGCCTTGCCATCACCGAGTACGGCATACTCGCGGCTAAATAAAGGCGCGGGTAGGTCTCACCGATCCTGTTCTGGCATTCAAGCCTGGGCATAACTCTTACACCCATTCATCTCACAATATTAGCGGGTCTTTCCTGGGCACACCAGTACTTCCTGCTACTCTCTTCGCAGGTGGACACCACAAATAGCAAAAATGTCAGGGGTCTTTCCTGGCTACCATGCCAGTACTTCCTGTTACTCTCTTCACAGGTGGACTCCATATGGACATTAAACATTACAAAAGGGTATTTCCTGGAATTCCAATCCAGTACTTCCTGCTACTTCCTTTCACAGGTCGAACCCAACAGCACAAGCAGCACAAGCATTCTACAGGTATTTTCCTGGACTACCACTCCAGTACTTTCTGCTACTTCCTTTCACAGGTCCAACCAGTCGACTCCTAAACTATCCGTTTATCACGAAGTCTTCTCTGGTTCGTATGCAACATCACCAATCCAGACCAACCTGTACAGATGGGCTTCACACAACATGCCTATTCCGCACTTCATTTCCAGATCTATATGCCAACATAGGGGATTCCATGAATCAACCCAAAAGACTCCCAACATCAGCCACCCTTTGGTGGGGGAATCATGCATATGCCAAAAAGGAAGCCTTCACATGGCTAAGAAAAAAGGTCGTTACCCTTGAAGACCATTTCGGTACCATGAACTCCTAGCTGGCTCGAAAGAACCGCAAAAGCTTTTCCTCCACAATGATGGCCTCGAATCTCAGCTTGACTCTCTCAAGCTCCACCAGAGATCAGCCCCTCTTCTTCTTCCTCCTTCTTCCTTTCCCTTTCTCTCTCTAGAAGTTTAGAAAGATGAAGGCAAAATAAAAATGAGTCTTCCTTCTCACTTTTCGGCCTTAAGGAAACAGGGAAGGCTCTCAGCTGTTAGATCACAGCTGAAGAAGAATGGACGACCGCGAAAACCCGTAAAATCATTTTTTGGGTCCGACACGCCCTGTGACACGCCCGTATCACAGGTCGTGTCCCACAAAGCGGTGCACAAACCAAATTATCAACCCCCTTATCCTGAAACAGGTCACGCCTAGGGTACACGCCCGTAATGGCCAGGTCACGCCCATAACATAGGGCGTGTGCCTCACTCGAGTCATCTTTACGACCTAATCTAGAGGACTACTCGAGTAGTTAGCTATGACACGCCCGTGTCATATGACCGACACGCCCGTGACAGGGGGTATGTCACCCACTCGAGAACTACTCGAGAGGACTTACTCGAGAGAAAACCAAATACTCGAGTACTCGGATCGGACATGCCCGTATCACAGGGATGACACGCTCGTGGCACCCCCCCCCTCTTAATCGACTACTTTTCCACCTACTCGAGAGAAAAGTGTCGACCACTTGACACAGAGGAACATACCCTATGACACGCACATGTCACAGGCCATGTACTCCATGCTCAACGAATGTCAAGCGCAGTTCATCGACCAAAGAACTCGAGTGTCGATAGGGGACGTCACGCCCTAGGTCATGCCCGTGACAAGGGGCGTGTTCCTCCCGAACAGTTCGTCGAACGTATTTTTCGTCGAACTCGCGACGGATCCGTACCCGAGCAGGACACGCCCTGGGACACGCCCGTGTCCCAGACCGTGTCACCCAAAATTTGCCTGCTGAAAACTTGGGCTGTTACCATGCCCTTATTCATGGAAAATACTTCTGGGTGTTGGGTTTCTCTATAAGGATGGCACAACACTTGTGCACGTAGCGGAAAAATAAAACATCAAGAAAACCCAAAAGAGATGGGATCGGGCCATGGTAGTTGAATCAAGAAGTTAACATACAGCTAGGCAAAAATTACCTCGGTGGCGTTGAGTCACAACTCAACGGAGATGCTCCAAGCTTCGTGTTCTTGCTGGTGGCGAGTTCTACGTGGAATGATATCCACGTCTCTGCAGAAATCCACACGAGCGGGAGAACACCGATCTTTTCCGTCGCACGGATAATTGGGAAGGAGAGTGACCGCACCTTGCTTTCCCACGGACTGCTAGGTCCGCGCCAGGGATAACAACACCAGCGACAATCGCCGGAGAGGAGGAGGTCGACGGAGCGAGCACGGTGGCGGAACCCTTCCGTCGGCGGGATTCGGGATCGGCGGAACGAACGACGAACGGCGGAACCCTTACGTCGGCGGGCTTCGATTTGATCAGCGCTCGATTCGATCAGTCATAATACCCGAAAAACCCTAAGTATCCATTTATACCAAAGGCATAAATAGACTTAGGCATATCGCTATCCACAGACCACCCAGAAAATTAGGGTTCCAGAATCGGCGAGAATCACCTAGCAGATTCGGTGAGAATCAATCGGCGAGAATCAGTCGGCGAGTATCAGTCGGCGAGAATCAGAGTACAATACTCGACGATTCACGTCGAACGTGGGTTGACGATACTCGTCGACCGTCGACCCGCGGTCGACAATACTCGTCGACCGTCGACCCGCGGTCGACGATACTCGTCGACCGTCGACCCGCGGTCGACGATACTCGTCGACCATCGACCCGCGGTCGATGATACTCGTCGACCCGCGTTCAACGATACACGTCGACCTTCGGTCGACTATTCTTACCAATCCTTCAAGGCAACATTTGCCCAACCCGACAATCCTTTAAGGAAACACTTTGCCCATAACCCCATTCAGGTCGGTGATTGGTAACCTTTACCAACACAGTCAATCATCCAACTTCTCCACATCTCTTATGTGCGACCCTGCAGGCTCATATCGCGTTGGCAGTGAGATTACATGTTTGACCACTTATAGATCACCATGGTAACTCCAACAGACTCCCACTTGATCTTGAAAGTATCAAAACAAAAACCTCACAAACAATGAGCGGCATCTAGCAATGCATCATTGCTCCCCAAGCAATAAGAGTTTATAACTCATAAGCCTTTATGACCAATGTATCAGCGTTGTCTTTGTCCCTTTGTCCCTTACATCCGGAAAGAACTAGAGGCATGGACTGTGTCACCCTCGTAATATCTCAATCCAAGTTTCTTGATCCAGGACGGACTTCCAGAGAATGGTGAGTCCAATATCACATATTGACTCAACCAAGCATGGCCATGCATTTCTCAGTCCAGTTCCATCAAGGGGCCCATGGATGCAACTCCTGTCATACAGGAGGACAAATCCCATATCTGCTCACACACAAACACCCAAATGATTCGTAACATGCCCAACAACCACCCTTATCATCAACCTTTCTCAAGGAAGACTTTAGATGGCATCAAAGCACGCTCTTCCTCACTTGATGAATGTTGTGACTTCAGGTCAAAGGACCACAACACCATTGTCAATTGAGACCTACTCGTGACATGATTGGATGACAATCCACAGAGTAGTCTCAGGTTGGGTCTGTCCAGTACAACTTGTTCACTAACAAGTACCCACGTGATGACTTGATATCACAATATCATGACCTGTGAGAATCGGTCATCAGTCAACGCACGTGCTAGCCTTCATGTACCATCATCACCCTTAGCTTCTATGATGATACTTGACCAGGGACCTTTTAAGAATGAAGCTTCAAATAAATCATAGACTCTCACATTCAAGTCACGTACTTGATGTCCCATGGAAGCGAACATTCTAAGGGTATCTATTATGTTAACATTTAACTATCATATAGAAAAACTCATAATAAAAGAACTTGCCATTAATTGTAAGAGAAAAATTAGGTACACTGTTCATCATATGAACAAATGGCCAACAAAATACATGTTTACATGCAATCCACAAGATTCTCACTAGAGTTGATCATTTAGGTATCGTATACCCATCGATCTAGTATGACCATCATGCTTTCTCTGCGCGAGAGGCTTTGTTAGTGGATCCGCAATATTCTCCTCAGGCGGCATTCTAAGGAGAACTTAACAATTCTCCTCAGACGGCGGCAGCAGCGGTTTTCTTTTCTTGGAGAGAGAAAGAGAAAATCAGAGACTTGAGAATACAGCTGCAAAATTTCTGAATATTCTCTTTGATTAAACTTAGGGTTTGTCGGTTTGACAAGACTATTTATAGGATCGGTGAAGATTAGTCATAATTAAGTCATTATGAGATACACATGGACCAATCACGTCAAGGTTCATGAAGAATTCTGTTATTCTGGACTTAACAAAATTTTCAGAAAAAAATCGAAGTAATATACTCGAGAGAGAAAAGACAACTCGAGTACATTGCAGAACTACTCTAGTGTATGAGAAGATAACTACTCTAGTATATGAGTAAACTACTCGAGAGTGAATAAGATAGTTACTCGAGTACATGGAGTCACTCGAGTAAACTTGAAGAAAAAGAATTCGGCTACTCGAGTATCAAAAATGACATACTCGAGTACTTAAGTAGTTACACGAGAGGTGGAGTGGATTACTCGAGTATAAGGAATACTACTCGAGTAGATGAGAATGAACTACTCGAGTGGTTGAGAAACTACTCGAGACAGGGACTTAGAAAAATTTTCTGAACTAGAATACTGGACTACTCAAGAATTAATTCTGGACTACTCGTGTAGTAAATGAACTACTCGAGTACATGACTTAGACTACTCGAGTACATGACTTAGACTACTCGAGTAAGTGAAAACTTCACGAGATTCAGAATTCAATTACACGAGACAACAGATATAAACTACTCGAGTACTATACAGTACTACTCGAGTATTTAACTTAAAAAACTTTTGGAGGAGAAAATTCTGTAAACCCGAGAGAGAAAGGAAACTACTCGAGTAGTTGTCTTAACTACTCGAGAGCCATAAAAATGACAACTCTGGATCTGCCATTCTTACTCGAGTAAGAGTATTATTACTCGAGTATGAACTCTGCTATTTACTCGAGTAGGTATAGAACTACTCGAGTATTTTACTTAGCAAATTCTCTTTGACAGAATTTTCTTCTTCTTAGGAGAGACCGACAACAAATCTTTTCACTTAGTCCTAGAGCTTGAATATGAAGTGTATCTCAATAGAGAGGCTACACATGAGTCAACACCTTGGATCACACAATGAGGGATTACATTGTATGGTCCTGTGTTTGGTGACCCATTGTAGACTGACATTGGTCTACACTTCCCATTAGAATCCTGCAAACACACAACTCAAACCAAACATCAAATACAACTTAATTCATCTTAGTTTAAGGATGACTTCATCAAATCTGGGTTAGTATGGATACAATACCCAACAATCTCCCCCTATTTGTAGAAGTCAGAACCCTTTACACTAAGGTGAATTATGGACATAAAAAGTGCTAAGTAGATAAATCAGTGTAAGCAAGCATAAGACTATAAAAAAAGATAATAATATCAAAAACTTAGAATTATATAAATGTAATTATCCAAAAATGTCATTTCTACAAAAATCATTTCCAAAGCTCATATGTCCTTGTAGTTAGATCTGATGATGCTGTCTGTCTTGCTTCTCTTGTTGTCTCCTTTGGTAGCTATAAGGCTTGGGGTAGTACTTGGGAGGTCTTAGAGGAGCAACAGGGTTGTTTCTTCCAAATTCTCTGTCATATAATCTTCTCTTGGTCATTGATTTCTCATATAACTCCCATTCCTGGGAACTGTAGTGAATATTCCTGCTCTCATGGTAGTCCATAACAAGTTTGAGAGTGTCCAAGATGAGGGACTTAGAGGTGGAAGACCAGATTTCTGCAAATTCTGGAGCTTTCCTCTTATCAGCATCAGAGACTGGAATTGGGGTAGACCTGCTAGTAGAGGGACCTTCAACATATTTTCTTTTCTTCTTAGAAGTCTGAATCTCATGAGGATCTTGAAGGAAGATATCTGCAGGATCATCTTCCCAATCCTGAGTGTAGGAATCAAGAGGAGCAACTGAGTCATCAGGCCTTGGAGAGAAGGTAGGTTGCAGAGGAGGAGCAGGAGCAGCAATAGCTAGAGGGTTCAGGTGATGAGGAATGATGTTTGGATCAGCAACAAACTCAGGTAGAATCTGGTTGTGCATCCATACAGTAGTGTCATAGGTATAGAATTTGACACTCTGAATTTGTGCAAGGACATCATCATGAATTTCTGTCACTTTGGATTTCCAAAGCTCTTGCATGACAACATCTGATTTTTCTAAATATTCTTTCACCAACTTCTCCCCTTTTTTGACTCCAACAGATATCTGAGAGATTGCATCTTCTTTAAAAGTACCAACCTCTTCACAGATCTTCATCTTGGTAGCTTCAGCACTTTTGTCCAATTCAATCTGATTATTAGCAAGAGTTACACCTTGCTCCATCACTTGACCAACACTAGTGATAGTGTGGTTTAGAGCCTTCCCACCAATTTGAAAAAGGCTTCTGAGCTGTTCTGTATTATGTTGGATTTCAGCAAATCCTCCGCTCATCTCAGTCTCTAGAGCAGTAACTTTGTCAGTAACAGCTTTGAGTGAAACATCAAAGTATGTTCTCTATTCTTGGAACAGAAGGACAACTTGAGTCATCAAGTCATTAAATGAAGCAGCAGTGGTAGCAGGAAGAGCACTAGTGGAGGGAACTGGAGGAGGAGGAGGAGCTTTCCATGGAGCTATCTCTATGATCGTGACAGAGCTTTCTGCTCTTGTAGTGGGAATCAGGGCATCCCCTTCATCAGTGACTGTGGGGATGGAGAAATTCAAATTTCTGAGGGGGGCTTCAGCTGGCTCAGGGGATTGCTCATCTGTAATGAAGATGGTTTCTGTCTGTTGTTGGTGTGTTGCAGGAGACTTTGCTGGAGATGAAGATTGTGCTGGGGATTGTACTGGAGTGGGGTCTTTGGGAATATCAGTGAATGGAGCTTTGGGAGATAGAGGAGGAGGAGGTGGTAAATCTGCTGTCAATTCTTCTATCATCTCATTGATAGCAGCATCTGTATATAGGAGAGCTTCTTGAAGTTGCTGTTCTGATGGAATGTCTTCTGGAGTTAGAGGTGAAGGAGGTGTAGGAGCTGGAGGTGAAGGAATCCTTGCTGGGACAGAAGGAGCAGACTCCCCCTCAAAAGGTGCACCAGAGGAGCTGGTGAGCTGAGATGGAGATGGAGATAGTGTCATGTCCTCTTTGTCTTGGACTTCTGTAACCTTTACAGCCTGAGAAGGATTCTGCAGTTTTAACTCCCATCTTTGTATGGAGGATATGGAGACTTTCTTCATGTGGTGAAGAATACTCCCTTTAGAGAAATTGAAGAATTCTGGGTTTATCTCATGAAGGAGTAGAGATATTATTCTGGCATAATTTGGGGATTTGATGCTGTCCTTAATTTTATCCAGAATGAGATAGCCAAACTGATAATTCTTTCTGCAGACAATGGCTTGCATGATTTCAAAGAAATAAAGGGGAATGTCTCTGATGGAATTTGTTCTGCACAGAAGAACTTTTCCAATTATAACAACTAACAATTTTCCTTCAGTATTCATGTCAGCCCTCCTGATGTACTTTGCAGCAGTAGGAATTTCACAGAATAAATAGGTTCGGGTATATTTTTCTTTCCCAAGTAAATCATCTGCATCTACAGTTGGTAACCGAAGGTGTTGAGAAACCGAGATCTTGTAAGTTTGATTTTTATACCTTTCACCTTGGACTTGAGAACAGCCCCATGGCGCTTCACTTTGATGTTTCTGAAAAACTCTGCAACTTCTGGAAATAGGATTCGACAAGGTTCTTGAAGGATGAAGGTTAATCCGGCAGTGTCGAGCAAGATCATGAGGTTATGGAAGTCGTCGGAAAGTTCAGCAATCCCGACGGCAACCAATTCCGAACCAATGCCAATTTTGGAAGAGGCGGCCACAATTCAGAAACCCTGAAAAATTTCGGCGGGGAGAAGGAAGGGGCACGGCTCTGCAACTTGTTGAAGCAAGGCGAAGAGGCAGTCGGGTACTCGAGAGCGGAAATGATTTCATGTAGGACATTTACGAAATTTCTTATTTATATAACCCCAGGTTTAGATCTAATTAATTGAAAATGGATGTATCAAATCTTAGAAGAGGTGGCATAAGCCTTGGTTTGTGCATAAGAAAATTTGAATACAGTCCCGGCATATACTCGAGTGCGTTGATATTACTCGAGTATATTAAATGAGGTACTCGAGTAGATGAAGTGATGTACTGGAGTAGATGTACTGAAGTACTCGAGTAGGTATACTTAAGTACTCAAGTAGGTGAGTAACTACTCGAGTAGGTCATTCTGCTACTCGAGTAGGTCAAGTGGACTACTTGAGTATGTCATTCAACTACTCGAGTAGGTCATTTTCTTACTCGAGTAGGTTTCTTCTTACTCGAGTTCAAGAGTTAAAATTTTTGTATAATCCCAACATTTGACTAACATTTGAACCTTGAGCCCTCTTGAAAATCCAGCTTCTCTAATCTTCTTTGTTGAGCATTCCAAGTTCTGTTTTGAAGAACAAGAACTTGGTCTCGTCCAGCGGCTTCGTGAAAATGTCTGCAATCTGCCTGTCTGTAGAGACATATTGAAGGTCTATGTCCCCATTCTCCACATGCTCCCGGATGAAGTGATACCTTAGCTCTATATGCTTTGTCCGGCTGTGTGAGACTGGGTTGTTGGCTATTGCAATTGCGCTGGAAGAGTCGCAAAACAGAGGAATGTTTTGAAACTTCATATTGTAATCCTCGAACTGATTATTTATCCATAGTAACTGTGCACAGCAGCTGCCTGCAGAGATGTACTCTGACTTAGCCATTGAGATTGCTACACAATTTTGCTTCTTGCTACTCTAGGAGATAAGCCTTCTTCCAAAGAATTGGCATGTCCCGGAAGTGCTTTTCCTGTCGTCTTTGCTCCCTGCAAAATCTGCATCTGAAAAACCTATTAGCTTGCTATCATTACTTCTTGGGTACCATAAGCCAAGATTTGGCGTACTTTTAAGGTATCTCAAAATTTGTTGTGCAACAGCATAATGAGATTCCTTAGAGTTCACCTGAAATCTAGCACAGACACATGTTAAGAACATTATGTCAGGTATACTTGCAGTACGGTAGAGCAAGAATCCAATTATGCTTCTGTACTTGATTTTATCAAAAGGTTTCCCTTTTTCATCCTTGTCCAGAGACATAGTTGAACCCATTGGAGTTCTCATCGAGGTTGCGTTCTCCATTCCGAATTTCTTTATCAGCTCTTTGGTGAACTTGGTCTACGAGATGAAAATTCCATCTTCAGATTGTTTCACCTGAAGCCATAAGAAATACTTCAGCTCGCCCATACTGCTCATTTCAAACTTTCCTTGCATAAGTTTTGAAAACTTCTTGCAGAGGTTGTCATCAGTAGAGCCAAAAATAATGTCGTCGACATAGATTTGCACTAGCAAAATCTTGCCTTTTATTTCTCTAAGAAATAATGTCTTGTCTATCATCCACCTTGTGAACTTGTTCTCAACTAGAAAGCTAGACAGCATCTCATACCAAGCTCGAGGAGCTTGTTTCAGACCATATAAAGCTTTATGCAGCAAATAAACGTAATCAGGAAAGTTAGAATCAACGAAACCTGGAGGTTGTTCCACATACACCTCTTTCTTTATGTCACCATTAAGGAAGGCAGACTTCACATCCATCTGATAGACAGTGAAGCCTTTGAGTGCAGCATATGCTAGGAATAATCTTATTGCCTCCATCCTTGCCACTAGAGTGTACGTCTGGTCGAAGTCGATTCCTTCTTCTTGAAGATAACCTTTTGCGATAAGTCTGGTCTTATTCTTTACAATCGTTCCATCCTCATCCATCTTGCTCCTATAGACCCATTTTGTCCCAATGACGTTCTTACCTTTGGGTCTTTGAACAAGTTTCCATACTTTGCAGCACTTGAACTGGTTTAGTTCTTCTTACATCGCCATTATCCATAATGCGTCTCAGTTTGCTTCCTCAAACTTCTTTGGTTCAACCTGTGAGAGAAAACTTAAATATAAATTCTCATTAGTTGTACCTCTACGAGTTCTGACACCATCCCGGGGATCTCCTATGATCTGGTCCATGGGGTGATCCTTCAGATGTCTGAGCTCTAGAGTCCTTGCATCTGGATTATCTTCTATCACCGGAGTGACTTCTTCATCTTGGATGACTTATTCATCTTGATCATCAGCCTCTCCAATAGGGGTTGGAGTGCTGATCTTGATGAACTTTTCACCTTTATCTTCGGATGGTCCATCCAAGCTAATTTCTTCCAGCTTTGCACCTGTATCTTCAATAAGCACACTAGAAGAGTTGCTTTGCAGCAAGCTTGTCTCATCAAATATAACATGTATTGATTCTTCTACAACCAGGGTTTTTCTATTAAAAATCCTGTATGCCTTACTATGACTACTATAACCTACAAAAATACCTTCAAAACTCTTTTCGCTAAACTTAGTAGTATGATACTTGCCATTGTTGAGTACGAAGCATTTACATCCAAAAATTCTAAAATATGAGACTGTTGGTTTCCTTCCCTTCAGAAGTTCGTAAGGTGTCTTATCGTGGTTTTTGTTTATGAGGTCTAGATTTTGCACGTGGCATGCAGTGTTGACGACTTCAGCCTAGAAGTACTCCGAAAGTGAAGTATCACTCAACATGGTCCTGCATGCCTCTGTAAGTATTTTATTCCTTCTCTCGGCCACTCTGTTATATTGTGGAGTACGATGAGAGGAAAACTCATGAAAGATACCGAAGCTTTCACAAAATTCTGTCATGGCCCCAGACTTGAATTCTGTTCCATTGTCACTTCTGATTTTGACTATGGAGCAGTTGTACACATTCTGAACTTGCCTGACAAAATTAGTAAAGATGTCGAAGGTATCTGACTTGTGTTTCAGAAAGAACACCGACGCAAAGCGCGAGTAATCATCAACAATTACTAACGTATAATCCTTACCTCCCAAACTTCTAATTTGCGGTGGACAAAATAAGTCCATATGCAGTAGATGAAGACATCTATTAGAATCCTTGTCAATAATGCTTTTAAAGGTAGCCCTTGTTTGCTTGCCTTTTACACATGCATGACAAGGTCTATCTTTAACGTACTTGACATTTGGGGTATCACATACTAAGTTAATTGAAAATAATTTATTAATAGTTTTGAAATTAATATGTGCTAGTCTCTTGTGCCATTGGTCACCAAGAGATGCACTATCTTTTGCTAAAAAGCACGCTGGTGTCAAAGAATCTATACAAATGAAATTTAAGCAAAATAAGTTTCTACTTCGAGTGTCGGATAGAATCGTTTCCATATTATCAACAGATTTTATCAAGCACTTATCAGCGTGAAACTCAACTATGTATCCTTTATCGCAGAATTGGCTTATGCTTATAAGGTTATGTTCCAAACCTTCAACGTAAGCCACATTTGAGAATGATACATTACCGTTCGTAGTCATACCGTAACCTTTAGTGATTCCACGGTCTAAACCTCCAAATATGAACTTTGGTCCATTCACGACTGGAGAAAAATTCTGAATTAGGCTTATTGTCCCGGTCATATGCCGAGAGCATCCACTGTCCAAATACCAGATTGACATTTTGGTGGCCTTTGGACATACATGCAATCACAATCAGTTTGCCTTAGGAACCCAAATATGTTTGGGTCCTTGGTCTCGGGTTAGAACACTCCCCCTACGAATATTAGCATTAGGAGTGGTCTTTCTCATATTTGCCAACATGAGGGGTTGCAGCATTTCTGGGATTAAACTAGCAATTGATGGCAAAGTGACCAGTTCTGCCACAATACCAACAGTCAAATCTGTTGTATCTTTGTCTTATGTTCTCCTGCTTGAGCTTTTGGAATTGTGGTCTAGCAGGGGCAGCATTCTTGGAGGAAGAAGCTTCATGATGATGACAATCACATGTTTTCTTCTCCTTCACTGGCTTTTCTACAACAGGCTTTGCCTTTGGCGCCTTCTCGAAGTTATGACCATGATTGAAAGGGCCATAGCTCTGAAGAATCACTTCTTCATAAGGTGCCTTAAAGACACTTTCACCAAAGTTTCTGGGTCGAGTCCATCCTTGATAACAGGACTTTGGCTCTGCATAGGTAGGCCTAGCAAAGTGTCCGTAGGATGAGTCAAGATCAAACTCATTTGAAGGAAATATGACCTTTTTGAAAGACGTCTGATCTTGAGGGGCTTTCCCCTTCTCTTTGGCCAAGGCCTTTTTGGCGGCCTTATTCTTTCATTGAGCCTTATTTCTCCTAGAAGACTTACTAGGAGCTTCTTCGTGGTCTAGTGCAGCACCCTTGGCCTTAGCTGAGAATTCAGCAATGTCTGGAAGAACAGTCTTAGGCTTCGAGAAACTTTCAACAAGTTTCTTTTCAGAGGCGAGTTGTTCTTCCAACTCTTTGATGATTTTCTCTTTAAGGTCAAGATGCTCAAGAGCCTTCTTATATTCTTCAATAGCATTATTGAAGTTCTCTTTGATTGATTCAGTCTTGGAGACTTTCTCTCTCAAGATGCTCTCTTCAGCTTTAAGAAACTTTATCTCTTTAGCCTGAGTTTTCACGACGCGGTGACATTTGTTGTAAGCCATGATCAACTCCTTATATTGGGCCATGAGTTTAGACTCATCGTTACAAGAGCTGTCCTCACGATCATGTTCAGAAA
The DNA here is from genome assembly GCA_039583875.1 of Platanthera guangdongensis. Lineage (NCBI taxonomy): Eukaryota > Viridiplantae > Streptophyta > Magnoliopsida > Asparagales > Orchidaceae > Platanthera > Platanthera guangdongensis. The sequence continues at coordinate 26,392,555 of CM077156.1, forward strand.
CTTCAGAATCTGAAAGAGGAGTGTGAGAGTTTACCTTTCCAGTGAACTGGGGTTCATGTTCATCATCTGTCTGAGCTCGACTCAGATGAGTTAGAGTCACTAAGAGTCTTGCCCTTTTGGCTATTAAGCTCTTCTCTGTCCTCTTCTTGTTGTAGAGGACTTCTTTTCCTCTCTTCTACCACCCTCATTCTTCTTGTGAGGGCAGTCAGCAATGACGTGTCCTGGCTTATTATAGCAGTAGCAAATAATGTCAGTGGAAATATGTTTATTCTGTTTAGAAGCATACCTGTCGTGGCTACTTGAGCCTTTTCTTTGCCGATCACCATCACGTCGTGATCTTCTATAGGAGGCATCCTTGCCTTTCCATTGCTTCTTCTTGTTCAAGAATTTCTTGAACTGTCGTGAGAGTAGTGAGAACTCTCCTTCTGATAGCTCAGAGCCTGAGGTGCTTGGCTCTGAGGTTTCTTCTTCACTAACTTCTTGTGCTGGAGTAGGAGGAACAATCTTTGACTTCTTAGAGGTGTCTGCCTTTAAAGCAACAGACTTCTCTTTGAATGCAGACCTACTCTTCTCTTCTTCAGCCTTTCTGGCATTGAGTTGAAGCTCATATGACATAAGCTTCCCGAAGAGATTTTGTGGGTCTATCTCAGCAAGTATTCCAAACTCTCTGATGACACAGACCTTGTTATCCCATTCCTTAGTTAGGGATCTCAAGAACTTGTCATTTAATTCTCCATTAGTGAATACTCTGCCATAGAACCTTAGCCCATTCACCATCTTGAAGAAATTCTCAAATGTGTCAGCAATGGTGTCCTTATTTCCTTGTTGGAAAGCTTCATACTTCTGATTTAGAAGGGATCTTCTATCATCCCTCACTTCTTCTGTACCTTCCATTAAGGTAACTAGTGACTGCCACATCTCCTTTGCAGACTGACAGTGGATCAGGTTTTGCAGCATTGAGTCATCGACTGCACTTGCTATAATATTTTTGGCCTTTTGTCTAGTGATACAAGTGCAATCTCTTCCTTATCTAGATCCATCAGCTTCTTTGGGACTTTCTTAGTTGGATCTATAGTGGAGATGGTCATGGGAATATAAGGACCTTCTTCAACTATCATGAAGATCCTTGGATCCACAGCTTCCATAAAGAACTTGATTCTCTCTTTCCACATGGGAAAATTATTTTTGGTGCACAAAGGAAGCTTGGCAAAATCTTTAGCCTTGTCCATGTTTGGTAGATCTCAAAAGACAACTATTAAAGGATCTGATCAAGGTGTTAACCTTTTAACGATCAACCTGGCTCTGATACCAATTGAAAGTTTATAGTTGCCTACCTAAATCAGCTAGAGGGGGGTGAATAGGTGAGATGTGTGTCTTTTTGCGGAATAAAAATTTCAAACCAATGCACAGAACTAACTACCAATTAATCACAGACGAGGCAAAATTTATAGTGGTTCCCCAATCTTGGGTACATCCACTTTCCCTCACCGATCTAGCAATACACTAGACTCGGCTACTCCACTATCTCGGATTGAAAATCAATCATACCCTCGAAACAACGTTCCTACAATCTCGATCCACAAATCGAATCTACACTCGGAAGATAAAACTACCTACAATCTTGGATACAAAAGCTCCTACACTCGGAGAAATTTCTCCTACAAGAATGAAATAAATTGTATATAAATACAAACAGTAAATCTTCTTTTTCAGATCTGCAACTGTCGGTCAGGATCTTCTTCTTCTAGGCTTTGCAGCTTTATCAGAATGGTGAAGAAAAATCTCGGCAAGATCGGATCTGAATCTTCTTGGATTCACATGATCGATCGATTAGAAGATGAGAAGTTGAGAGAATCTCGATCTGTAAAGCCTTCTTGATCTGAATCCTCTAAAATCGAAACCCTAGCCGGTCGAGAATCAGCGACGGTGGCAGCGACGGTTTTCTTTTCTCGGAGAGAGAAAGAGGAAATCAGAGACTTGAGAATACGGCTGCAAAACTTCTGAATATTCTCTTTCATTAAACTTAGGGTTTGTCGGTTTGACAATACTATTTATAGGATCAGTGAAGATTAGTCATAATTAAGTTATTATGAGATACACGTGGACCAATAACGTCAAGGTTCATGAAGAATTCTGTCATTCTGGACTTAACAAAATTTTCAGAAAAAATCGAAGTAATATACTCGAGAGAGAAAGGACTACTCGAGTACATTACAGAACTACTCGAGTGTATGAGAAGATAACTACTCGAATATATGAGTAAAGTACTCGAGAGAGAATAAAATAGTTACTCGAGTTCATGGAGTCAACTACTCGAGTAAACTTGAAGAAAAAGAATTCAGCTACTCGAGTATCAAAAATGACATACTCGAGTACTTAAGTAGTTACACGAGAGGTGGAGTGGATTACTCGAGTATAAGGAATACTACTCGAGTAGATGAGAATGAACTACTCGAGTGGTTGAGAAACTACTCGAGACAGGGACTTAGAAAAATTTTCTAAATTGGAATACTCGAGAATTAATTCTGGAGTACTCGAGTAGTAAATGAACTACTCGAGTACATGACTTAGACTACTCGAGTAAGTGAGAACTTCACGAGAGTTAGAATTCATTTACACGAGACAGAATATATAAACTACTCGAGTACTATACAGTACTACTCGAGTATTTAACTTAGAAAACTTTTGGAGGAGAAAATTCTGTAAACCCGAGAGAGAAAAGAAACTACTCGAGTAATTGTCTTAACTACTCGAGAGCCTTAAAAATGACTACTCGGGATCTGCCATTCTTACTCGAGTAAGAGTATTATTACTCGAGTATGAACTATGCTATTTACTCGAGTAGGTATAGAACTACTCGAGTATTTTACTTAGCAAATTCTCTTTGACAGAATTTTCTTCTTCTTAGGAGAGACCAGCAACAAATCTTTTCACTTAGTCCTAGAGCTTGAATATGAAGTGTATCCCAATAGAGAGGCTACACATGAGTCAACACCTTGGATCACACAATGAGGGATTACATTGTATGGTCCTGTGTTTGGTGACCCATTGTAGACTGACATTGGTCTACACTTCCCATTAGAATACTGCAAACACACAACTCAAACCAAGCATCAAATACAACTTAATTCATCTTAGTTTAAGAATGACTTCATCAAATCTGGGTTAGTGTGGATACAATACCCAACAAGGCTGAACCCCTTGAAGTGTGTCTTAAGGGCCAGCAGGGGAAAGTTCCTGGGACACCTCACCCCCGTGGGGTCGATCCAAATCCCGACAAGGTCAAATCCATCATGGAGCTGGGGTTGCCTCAAAATACTAAAGAGGTGCAGCGGTTGACAGAGAAGCTGGCAGGATTAAGCAGGTTCCTTTCCCGGGTCGGGGAGAAGCGCTCACCTTTCTTCAAGACATTGAGGGGAGGCCAAAAGTTCGAGTGGACAAAAGAGTGCAAGGAGGCGTTCCAGGCCCTGAAGAAGTAGTTGACCTAGGCTCCCTTGCTCCAAGGGCCGCATGAGGGGGAGGATCTATTTTTATATCTCGGGGTCATAGTAGAGGCCTTGAGCTCCGTCCTGGTTTGAGAAGAGGGGAAGAAGTAGCTCCCCATATATTATGTGAGTAGGGTCCTGAGGAAGGCCGAACTTCGATATACTATCTTGGAAAAGCTGTCCTTCACTCTGGTCATCTTGGCTCGGAGGCTACGATCCTACTTCCAGGCACACTCCATCCGAGTGGTGACTGACCATCCCCTCTGCAACATCTTCGAGGGGGTAGATCATTCGGGCAAGTTGGCTAAGTGGTCAGTGGAACTGAGCGAGTTTGACATCTCCTTCATCCCCCGCGTCTCGATCAAGGCCCAAGCAGTGGCCGACTTCCTGGCTGACTACATGGTCGAGGTGGCGGAGGAAGAACTCACTCATCCAGCTTCATGGAAGGAGAAGGTAGACGATGCTTCGAGGAGACATTCCTTGGGGGTAGGGGTAATCTTGGAAAGCCCGCAAGGGACAAGAATAAATCAAACGGTGGTGGTGCTCTTTCCCATCACTAACAATCAGGCCGAGTACAAAGTAGTGATCACCGGGTTGTGCCTAGCCAGAGAACTGGGGGTGCTTGACGTGGAGGTCCTTACTGACTCCATGGTGGTGGCTTCACAGATCAACAGGGAGTTTGAGGCAAGGGAGCCTACCCTCCGATTATACTTAGCAAAGGTGAAGTGGGTCATCGGTATATTCCAGACCTTCTCCATCTGACACATGCCCAGGGAGGAGAACGAGCAGGTCGATAGGCTGGCGAAGTACGGTCCCCGGGTGGGAGGTACCATCACCGACCTATTTCGCCCTTCCATCAAAGAGGGAGAACTGATGGAGGTGGACCAACACCCCTCATGGATGGACCCGTTTACGACCTTCCTCTACACGGGAGAGTATCTGGAGGGGATGAACACGAAAAAGTTCAGATACAAATAGGCATACTATCTCCTCTAGGATGGGCAGTTGTATCAGAAGACTCTCTCGGGGATACTGGCCCATTGCATGGTCGAGAGGGAAGTGCAGGGGATCTTGTAAGAAGTTCACTCCGAGGAGTGTGGAAGCCACTCCGAGAGTCGGACCCTGGAAGGGAGGATTGTCAGAAATGGGTACTTCTGGCCTACCCTAGGCCACGATGCTGCAGAGTTCACAAGGAGGTGCCACAAAGGCCAGTTGTTCACCCCCTCCAAGTACAACCGACCCAGCGTCTCAGGAGCATCACGGTACCATGGCCCTTCGCCATCTGCGGGATGGATTTGGTAGGGACGTTTCCCCAGGCCAGCGGGCAAAGGAGGTTTCTGTTAGTGATGATAGATTATTTTTCTAAGTGGCTGGAGGTGAAGGCGCTGCCAAGGTGACCTCCTAGGTCATCAGAAACTTTGTTTTGGGGAGATCATCTGCCGCCATGGATTGTCGCAGGCCATCGTCATAGATAACAGGCCTTAGTTCGTCAGCGAGGAATTCATCATCTTCTGCGAGCAACTCGGAATTGACCTCAGATTCACCTCGGTCCACCACCCTAGGAGCAATGGGCAGGTGGAGGCAGCGAACAAGATCATTGTGAACCTTCTGAAGAAGAAGGTTGAGAACCTGAATGGGAGCTGGGTGGAGCAGCTTCCCTCAGTCCTCTGGACCCTGAGGACCACCCCCAACACAGCTACAGGAAAGACCCCCTTTAAGCTCTCCCATGGCTGCGAAGCAGCACTTACCATAGAACTGGAGGTCCAGACACCCCAGGTGGCAGAGGCTCGGGAAGGCAGGGAGGACTGGCCGGCTGGAAACGAGGATGTTAAAGTAGCGAACAAACGACCAAAAAGAAGCCGGAGTTTTGAATAATTGAAAGTTTTATTATCCAAAAAGATATCTATGACAAAGGTATGCCCTCCCTTATATAGAATGGAGGAGAGATGAGAGAATACAAATAAGAGATGTATGACTAAAAATTTACAGGACTAAGCGGACTATACAAACAAACAACACAAGCCGCGCGGTTAGACAGAAGGGCTAACCGCACGGCTACCACCAGAGAGAAAGAGAGATTGCCAGGGTAGACCGCTAGACCGCCTGGTCTCCAAGCCGACTGAGACAAACCACCAGACCGCACGGTCTTCAACCCGCCAAGAGAGACCGCCAGACCGCCCAATCACCAACTTCAAAACTCCCCCTCAAGATGGAGCATATATATCGATCATGCCCAGCTTGTCACAAACATGAAGAACCGAGGTGGAAACTGGCTTGGTGAAGATGTCAGCCAGCTCTTTATCAGAAGTGACAAAGGGAGTGCAAATTTGTTCCTTTAAGATCTCTTCACGAATGAAATGACAGTCGACCTCAATGTGCTTTGTTCTTTCATGGAAGACCGGATTTTTGGAGATGTATATGACGACCTTGTTGTAACATCCCCCAAACAGCCAGACCCCCGAGAGTAATTTTGTCATGACTAAGTCATGACAAAATCCAGGGAGCTTACAAACCCTTGTAGACCTAGGCAAAAAGGTGATAAAACACCTTGGTCTGCAAATAGTAAACCTTAAATACCCAACTTAGGGCTTGACGTTAGGGCTCCAACTAGACTCCTTAACCCCACCCCAACACCCCTAGGCCATCAAGGAGTCCAGAAGACCCATTGGGGCCAGCCAAACAGGCCAAGTTGACCCAAGGTCAACCCTAACCCTAATTAGGGCAAAATGGTCAATTCCCTATCAAATGGCCCAACTGACCATCACATGTGGAAGTAGCTTCACTTTTAGGTCTAACACATCATAAAAGACTAATTAGACCAAAAAGCACCATCCTAGGGTCACCACATGGCAAAATGACCAAAATACCCATACTAGGTCAAAACAGTGATTTTCCATTAAACACCCCTATTGACCACCACAACTTCAAGTTGACCACACTCATGGGGTCATAACCTCATAAGGGACCCAATGGCACAAAAATTTCATGGTTCAGTCAACCCTAGGGCCTAGTTTGACCAAAAGTGAAACTAGGGCTAACTAGGTCATATTACTTGGACCAAGCCCAATCCCTTTGGGCTAGGCCCAATTTGAGTGGTCAACCAGCCTAGTAGGCTGATATTAAACATGGGAGGGAGTGAAAATTCGTTCATGCTGATTAGGAGAGAGAAATGGGGGTTTTCCCCAATTTTGAGGAGAGAGAAAGTGGCCATTCATGGCCATTAAGGTGACACACCCCTTGGCATCCCTCCATTACACTCTCATTCATCTTCTCTGATGAATTTGAGAAGATTCCAGTCGTTTCTAGGTGCAATTAGGGCAGTGGGGATGTATAGGGTCGGCCATGGGAGGGGAGGTGAAGAGGCCATTAATGACATATATGATTAAAAGCACTACCACCCACAATTAACCCCCCTATCACCTTCACAAGCCTCTGAGCAGTGAAACCCCCCCATTTCCCGAGAGTTTGGAGGTCTCCTTGCAAGAAATCGGATGGCACCCAAAGCTTCGAGGAGGAGCAATGGCGGCCGGCGAATGGAGCAAAGGAACGCCCCAAATGAGGTCCGATCCTCTTCCCCTCTCCTAGTGCTAGATCTAGATCGATTTAGGTAGAGAAATCGGGCTCAATTGAGCCTGATTGAGAGCTTGAATTTTCGGATTTTTCATGAAAAATGGTGGTGTTGAGTTCGCCGGAAACCGCCGCCTCCGGCGGCATGGTCGCCGCCAAACAGTAGCCACCACCTCAACGGAGTTGGTGGTGGTGGTGGCCGGCCAGGGAGGTGGTCGGGGTGGCCGGAAAGTGGGCTGGAATGAGCTCCAGGTCGGGATAATCCCGTCCCTTGGCTGGAGCTTGAAGATGAGCAGCAGCCCTTGGATGCTGCTTCAAGATTCGTGCAAAACTTATTCTATTTATAGTTTTTTTTTCTGTGATTATAATTGCAGTGTATAGAATTAATTTTTAAAAATACTTATGCCCCACTACAGAAAAGGTGTTCAACATATAAAATGTAGCCCTTGATGTCTATTTTAAATTAAAATTAATTTCACGCAATTTGGAGTCATGGTTAGACCGCAACACTCATTTTGGTGAGGTCTACCCAAAGGGCTGTCCAGAGCTTAATTTAAGTGCCCACTCTAAACCAGACATCCAAATAAACTATATCTAGGACATATCCAAAAATCAGAATTTTTGGGAAATATTTTTCTATAGTTTTTAGAAAAATTTAATAAACCAAGTATAAATTAATTAGGTGTCATAAACACCTCAAAATCCCCCCAAATTTTGGTGGGTGGTCTTACAAAGCATGTTAGGTCTCTGATAAAAAATTCATCTCCTTTGAAGATGTTTTGATTAGGTTTTATCCAACCCCAGGTTGACCCTTCTAGGGTTAATTAGGTCAAAGCACCCCTTGGGGTTTTGAGTGGTCAAATCACCTCAACAGAGGCTGATATTTTGTCCACTGACTCTATATGGTATGACACACCCTCCAATGTAATTTGGGGTGGTTAAGAGTAGGGTAGCCCTAGAACCCAAGGGTAGGTTCCTTAATGGGGATTTTTAGGGTTTGAAGGTCATGGGGTCAAATGACCTTGGAATAACTTAAAATTTGGTGGAGAGAACCATAAGGTTAGTATAGTTCTCTGGTTAAAATTTTAGGGAATTTGGAAGCCTTAAACCCCCTCAAAACCCTAACCCTAGTTTAGGGCACCAAACCTAATTTGGAGTATTAGGCTAGCAAATCACTTTAAAATCACTTGAAATTGGGCAGGGGCAGTTCTCTGGTAGAAATATTCCTAAATTAATTTTGGTGGAATCTTTGGGCCATTAAAATCAGTACTTCCTTTTCAACCATAGATGTGCCCTTAAAATTTACTATGTTGATAGTGAAGTTTTTGTTTATTGGAAAATTGTGAAACCTTGGAATAGGACATTATATATAATGATAGAGCCCTCTGTATTTTTGTTAAAATTTTTAGATGTCTGTTTCGAGTACTTGCTTCATTAAATTATGATTTGTGGTTTATGATCAAAAATAGAAACAGAGCCACAATATTATCAAACAAATTATGAAATTAGGTCAGAGAGTGCTTTTGACCATTATTATTGTCCTGTAATTTTTCCATGATTTTTAGATGGATAAAACCAGTACTTACTTCACAAGTCTGTAAATTTGGAAGTTTACATTTAATTGGATTTAGAGCCCTTCATGTGTGATAAAAATTGTAAAACTTGGTTACTGTGGATCTTTGATATTATTAAGACTTGTGGAATTTTATTATAATTATTAGATGAGTTTTTACAATACTTGCTTCATTAACCAAAGATTATGGAATTAATGGTTATAAATTAAATTAGGGGCTACTATTCACTATAAAAATTATGAGACTACTTCTAGGGTGTTTTTAGGCTATGATAGTCCTACTGGAGTTTTATTATAATTTTTAGAATAATATTGCTGGCCTTTTCATCTGTAGATGATATTATTGACCTTAAGTTCTAAATTACGAAAGGTAGGTCTAATCACCTATGAAAATTCTCAAACCTTGGATTTACCGTTTAAATGTCACTTAGTATTTATAATAATTTTGTTGTGATTTGTTCCTGACTTTAGAGAGCACTTCATGTTCAAAGTAGGGCATTTGGAGTCTAGGATTAATTAAATTAAGTGCCCACTTAATTAGGAAAATTATGAGACTCTGGATTTAGTCTTAATAGGTCATGATAGACTCCCAGTAATTATTATGGATCTACAGGAAGAGTAATTAGGGTACCCCCTAATGAGAGCACCATGTAACTTAGCATGGTTTGCATATAGTGGATAGGTCAGAGATAAGTTAACTCGGAGAGCTCAAACACACTTAGGGTATTCACACTGAAATAAAAGAGAGGTTTGATCAAGGGTAGAAATTAATAACATTAAGTGCCTTGGCAAGAGAACTTTGGGCTTCATCCCATTGTAGTTCCTAGTACCGCTGCGAGCCCCTCACCGGGTAGACTTCGGGAAGTCCAGGGTTAACCTTAAACCTTAGGAATAATATTGGCAAGAGTAACCCTAATAATAGTTTCACCTTACACTCACACTTGTACACGTAGGGAGATAAATTAGTAGTGAAAGGATAGCGTAGGCCCGTGGCCTAAGGGCTTACTGGTAGAGTTAAATGGGCTCGGTATTTTAATTAGAAACAAACTATCATGGTTGCATGTGCATAACAGTGGTGGGTCCTCGGTATTGGACGATCGAACACACCGTCGTCGGTACATTTACTCGGGGAGACTAGCTGGTTTGCTAGGAATAGTACGGGAACGTACGAGAGGGGCTAGATTGTGTAGTGTGTTTACCAATCTAGGAGTGGAGAGGCAGTAGGGGATTCAGATTTCTACCTCAGGAAGAAAACCCAAGTAAATCTAGAATAGTCATCCACAATAACAAATGTGTAGACTTTCCTACCTAGACTATGAACTGGGATAAGACCAAATAGATCCATATGCAGGCGGTACAAACACCTCACTGAGTCTTTGGTATCAAGACTATGGAAGGAGGTCTTAGTCTATTTGCCTTTTTGACAAGCTAAACACACACCCTCCTGGAAGCACTTGACCTGAGGATCATTCCTCACTAACTCCATACTATAGAGTTAGCCTATTGACTTGTAGTTCAGGTGAGCCAGCCTCTTATGTCATTTGACACAATGAGAAACTTTCTCATCTGTAACTAGACAAATAAGAGAGTTCTTATTCTCACAATCAAAATTGAGACAGTAAATATTTCCTTTTCTATAACCTGACAACATGACCTCTTTATCACTTGTCCTTCTAATCTGACACTCATTCCTAATAAAAGAGGTATCATAACCAAGATCACTCAGTTTGCTTATGCTTATTAAGTTATGTTTCAGACCTTTTGTAACACCCCCTATCCGTCGCATAGCATATAGCAGTAGGTCCGGCCGGGGCCCGACGCCATATACCACAGACAGACCGGGTGGTTACTTATGGAAACCATCCAACCAATCTCAACGTCCTACACAGAGCATTCTAGCGGAAGCAGTTTATAAAGGTTGTAAACAAAACCCAGCATTAGAGCACGAATGTCCACTAGTACAATTTAGGAATGTTATACAAAAATACCCAAAACCGGCCTTAAGGCCTTACAAAATGTTTCACTTGAATATTACATGTTTTACAAACAACGGCACGCAGGCCGGTCATACATGAATAAAACAGAAAACATTTCCACTTGGGCCTTCGAGGGCTAGCTTCGCAAAAAGGGCTTTAGCCCGCTATTGACTGCTTTGTCCAGCTGCACCTGCAAGCAACAAACCACCGCACGGTGGCAAAACAAGGCAACGGTCAGCAATGCTGACCAAATTATAACGATCCCGCCCCCAACTCGGGGCGGCGATGCTCCTTCCCTGCATTTCATTAGCATAAGCGAGCAATGCATATACCCATAGCCATTTTATCACAGACGTTGGCTCGCACGGCCACACGCCCCGTGCACTCAGGGCACATTCTCGGTGAACCGGTCGATGTCACGTCAATTAAAGCCATTAACATTCCGGACTCACCACCGCCACTTAGACGGCCAAACTTATGAGCAATTCGTCTTCTCGGCATTGGTCACGTCAATTTAAGCCATTGACCGCCGGAGACTCACATCTATGCCAACGGCAAGTGCCACGTAACCTTAGGTATCTTTAACCGAACGACATAAAGCGGGTACGGTTCCATCTAACCCGTGCTCACGCCGCAACGACAATTTAAGCCATTTGTGCGGGTCAAACTTCCACCGAGTCCCATTCTATCACAAGTCACATAACCCGGTTATGTTCAAGTTGGCTCTCAGGCCACCAAGTTGGCAAGATCTCGTATCCGCCCAGTTTTCCGGGTGCACCTTTGGGTTAATCCCCAAGGCTCCATGCTGCAATCTACCGAGTAGAAAACGCGAAAAACAACTAATAGCACGGAGTCTTCTCCGGCCTTATGCAATGCAACATCACCGATCCAGACCAACATGTCCGGGTAGGCTTCACACATCATGCCTATGTCCGTTCTCGAATACGGACTCTAAACAACGGGGACTTCACATATCTACCCGAAGGAACGCCTCCAACTCTCCGCAAACTCGCGAGAGCGGGCTTCCTATGCAAAGAAAGAGAGCGACTCATGCTCAAGATGAGGATCGTTACCCTTGAGTTCCTCTTTGGCGCGATTGAAAAGTAATCGGATGAAAACAACCGCACTAGCATTGCCTCTGTGGATCCGGAGTCGGCTCGCGATTCGGAGCTCCGAAGCTCCTCCAATGGCGGGATCTAGCTCTTCTTCCTCCAATGGCTCTCCTCTCTCTCTAAGGATTTTGGAAAGAGAACACTTAAGAAACGTAAGGGTTTTGGAAGTCAAAACCCGGGTATATCCCTTCAGGAACAACCCCCAGCCGTTGAATCTCAACCTAAGGAAACGAACGGCTTTGATTCGGGGCTGAAATGCCCAATCTGGACCGAACACGGCCTGGCACACGCCCGTGTCCAGGGCCGTGTGCCGCATTCGCCATCAAAATCGATTCGCCTGGAACCTCACACGGGTATCGAACATGCCCGTGTTCGAGCTGACACGCCCGTGTTCCAGCTGACACGGCCGTGAAGCCGGCCGTGTACCCCATGATTTTTCCCCATTTTCAACCCGAGCACTGCACGGGTTCTAGGACACGCCCGTGTCCTTGCCCGTGTCACTTTGACACGCCTGGACCTCAGGCCGTGTACACGGTCTCGACATTTCATCGCGTGAAGATCGACGACTTGATGACACGGCCTTGGACACGCCCGTGTCCTAGGCCGTGTGCCTTGTATCGACGATCGTCGAGCGAATCTCGACGACTCCCCGGGACGATCGTCGACACGGGTCGACACGCCCTGCGACATGCCCGTGTCGCGGGCCGTGTGCCCAGTCTCGACGAATCATCGAGTATATCTCGACGATTTCGCGGCTAAGTGTCGACACGGGTCGACACGCCCTGCGGCACGCCCGTGTCGCAGGCCGTGTGCCCATTCTCAGCGAATCGTCGAGAACATCTCGACGACTTCGCGGCTAAGTGTCGACACACGCTTGACACGCCCTGGGACACGCCCGTGTCCCAGGCCGTGTGCCTTCAGCCAGAACCCAAAACTGGCCCAAAACGTCCCCCTTCGCTCCTTTGAGTTTCGGGGCGTTACAACTCTCCCCCTCTTAAAAGAATTTCGCCCACGAAATTATATAAAGGAAAGACATGTACAAAACTAAAATTTGTACCTGAGCGGAACAACTCCGGATATTCGCCAAGCATAGTTTGCTCTCGCTCCCAAGAGAGCTCCTCACGACCGCAATTGTCCCACCGGACTTTGACCATCCTGATATCTTTATTGCGTAGCCGCTTGACCTCCGAGTCCTCAATCCGCACGGGCTTGACCTTTGTCGTTAGCCCACTTTCCACCGGCACTTGATCGACCGCGATCACTTGTGTAGGCTCTTGCACTGCCTTCCGAAGCACCGAAATGTGGAATACATCGTGTATACCAATAAGCTCCACTGAAAGCTTCAACTGATAGGCTGCTTCTCCTACTCGCTCCAAAACCTCAAACGGTCCAAGGTACCTCGGGCTTAGCTTTTTCAATCGCCGCACTCGCGAGACACCCTCGAACGGCTTGATCTTTAAGTAGACATAATCGCCCACAGCGAACTCCACGTTCCTGTGCTTGGCATTATAGTACTTTGCTTGTCGGTCCTGAGCGATAAGCAACCTCTCCCGAATGGTTCTCACCAAAGAAGTAGCATCATCCACTTCTGATCGCTTATACAACTTTGACTCACCCGTTTCTAACCAAGACAACGGCGTGCGACATCTTCTACCATATAGGGCCTCGAAAGGCGCCATCTGAATACTCGCTTGGTAGCTGTTGTTGTATGCGAACTCCACCAAATAAAGGTGGTCTTCCCATTGCTTTCCGAGATCCAAGACACACATGCGGAGCATGTCTTCCATTGATCTATTGACCCTCTCGGTCTACCCATCTGTTTGCGGATGGAAGGCTGTGCTGAGCTTCAACTTAGTTCCCAACATTTGGTGCACCAGCCTCCAATCATTGGACATGAACCGCCCATCTCGGTCACTCACGATGCTGCAGGGCACACCATGAAGCCGTACTATGTTATCCACATAAACTCTATGAATGAAAAGTTTATAAACGCTATTCTTGTGAATTGTGCGGACGGTGGGCCGTTACAATCCACATATAGCTTTGCCAGCTTCTCCACCGGATCATCCTTCCTATGCGGAATAAAATGCGACACCTTCGTTAATCGATCAACAACCACCCAAATGGCGTCGTTCCCCTTTTGCGACCTTGGCAAACCGTGCACAAAGTCCATAGAGATGTCGTCGAATTTCCACTCCAGAATAGGCAAGGACTTAAGAAATCCTCCCGGCTTTTGGCACTCCGCATTTACCAAGGCGCAGGTTTGGCACTTTTCTACGTATAGCGCCACATCCTTCTTTAAACCCGTCCACCAAAACAGTTTCTTTACGTCACGGTACATCTTCGTGCTCCCATGATGAATCGAGTACTTGGTATGGTGTGCCTCGTACAATAACTCCACCCGTAAATTGACCACACAAGGGACGCACAGACGACCGTCTTTCCACAGCAATCCGTCCTCCACGACGAATTGGGAATTTGACCCATCCAGAGCCTCTATCATGAACTGCTTCATATGACCATCCATATCCAAAGCCTGCCGAATCCGATCAGCCAGGTCATATTGGACTTCAGTCCAATTCAGAACTGCTTCAGCACTCGATTGTCTATCCATACAAACAATCTCTAACGCCTCCAACTCCCGCACCAACCGCTCATCATGCACCGATAGCCAATTGGCTTGAGCTGGGGCTCGACGACTCAACGCGTCTGCAACCGCATTCCCTTTGCCAGGCACGTAGTGGATCTTGAAAGTATAGTCCCCCAGGAACTCCATCCATCTAATGATGCCGCATATTCAGATATTTCTGATCTATTAGATACTTCAGGCTCTTATGATCGGTGTAGATATCAATCTTCACACCGTACAAATAGTGTCTCCACAGCTTCAAGGCAAAAATAACGGCCGCTAACTCCAAGTCATGGACCGGATAATTCCTCTCGTGCACTTTTAGCTGTCTCGAGCCATAAGCTATCACGCTTCCGTGCTGCAGTAGCACGCAACCCAAACCGCTGCCTGAGGCATCGCTATATATCTCATAGCCTTCGGTCCCAACCGGCAAACTCAGCACAGGCGTCATGGTCAACCGACACTTCAACTCCTCAAAAGCTCGCGCGCACTCCGGCGTCCAAACGAACTTATGTTCCTTCCTCGTCAAATTAGTGAGAGGTAGCGCTATTCGCGAGAAGTTCTCTACGAAGCGCCTATAATAGCCGGCAAGCCCCAAAAAGCTCCGGACTTCAGCTACCGTAGCAAGCTCAGGCCGCTCCCGTATCGCAACAATCTTCGCCGGATCCACTGCAATACCCTCTCCACTCACTATATGCCCGAGGAACGCCACTGAGGATAGCCAAAACTCGCACTTCGAGAACTTGGCATACAACTGGTTTCTCCTTAGCGTCTCCAACACCAAATGAAGATGCTTGAAGTGATCTTCCTCACTTTGCGAGTACACCAAAATATCGTCGATGAAGACGATCACGAAATGGTCCAAGTACTCCCTGAACGTCCTGTTCATCAAATCCATGAATACTGACGGCGCATTAGTCAGCCCAAACGGCATGACCGTAAACTCATAATGCCCGTATCTCGTACTAAACACTGTCTTCGGGATATCACTCTCCGTTATCCGCAGCTGATAGTACCCAGACTCGAGATCTAACTTCGAGTACACCGTCGACCCGACTAACTGATCAAAGAGATCATCAATCCTAGGGATCGGGTACTTGTTCTTCTCCGCCAGCTTGTTTAGCTCCCGATAATCAATACATAATCTCAAGCTTCCGTCCTTCTTCTTAACAAAGAGGACCGGTGCGCTCCAAGGCGAAGAACTCGGGCGCACATACCCTTGCTCCAACAACTCTTGCAGTTGAACTTTCAGCTCCGCCATTTCCTTAGGCGCTAGCCGATACGGAGATCGTGACACAGGCTTTGCACCTGGCACTAGCTCGATCGTGAAATCTATCTCCCGTTGAGGCGGGGCTCCAGGAAGATCTGCGGGGAACACATCAGGGTATTCCGATACCACTGAAATACAATCCAAAGCGGGCTTCGGCTTTGCAACCTCCACTAGTGTAAAGAACAGTTCTGCTCCGGCACGAACCGCCTTCACCACCTGAAGAGCAGACATCAACGTCTTGCTCGACCCCTTTAAGCCCGTAAAAGTCATCTCACGACATGCTCCCAGCTTGACTTCCTTGCTACCGCAATCTATATGGGCCTGCTGCTCCGAGAGCTAGTCCATGCCAAATATGACGTCGAACTCCACTAACGGAAGTAAAGACGCCCGCAGGTCGAACTCCTGCTCCCCAATACGAATCTTAACATCGCAGATCCTAACCGCTCGCATCGAACACCCATTGGGCAACAACACATCCAACTTATCCTTCGCCATCGAAGAAGGGACTCCGATGCGTGATATAAATCCTTCGGACAAGAAGGAGTGTGAAGCTCCCGTATCGAAGAGTGCTCGTGCCGGATTTTCACAAATCAATACAAATCCTAAACAAGTAGTGGTAAGGTAACATGTGCATAACAAGTATTTAAAGAAAGTGACTTGCTATAAATTAAATCGTACCTGTCACCACATCGGCTTGTTTAATGGCCTCCTGTTGGCCAAGATTGTAGACCCTTGGTTGGGTCGGAGCATAATGGGATGCGGTCGACTCCACCGCCTTTCCCTTTTCTTCATAAGTAGCTCCCGGCCTCCTCTCGGACTTAGGACGTCCGCTCCAACAATCACGGGCAAAATGCCCCGTCTTTCCACATGTAAAACACGCACCCGGGGTCCGACCCGTAGTCGCCCCAGAAGCGCCAGAAGGAGCTGGACCCGAAGTCCTATGCTTCTTGAAAGACCTCCGATAGCCAGACTTTGAAGTAGTCGGCACTCTGAACTCAGATTTCTTTTCACCCAAGCTTTTCTTCGCTTGCACGCTCTTCATGTCCTTCTCCAAGGACCGGGCAGTATTGACCAAGGTTAAGAAACCCTGCGTCATCGGCCCTGAAAGTAATAATATCAGCTCATCCCTCAGGCCTTCATAGAAGCGATTAGTCTTGCGCTCCTCATCCATGATGGTGGAGCTAGCATAACGACTCAGACGAGTAAACTCGTGGAGATATTCATCCACGCTCCTCTCACCCTGTACCAACTTCAGGAACTCATTCTCCAACGTTATCTTCTGCGTCGAAGGGAGGTATCTAGCCAAAAACAATCTCGATAACTCCTCCATCGAGACATCACCAAGTTGCCTACCCCTCAGTAAGTGCAGCTCCAATCCTTCCCACCACATCCTCGCTTCACCGTCCAAAAGGAACGTAGCGATGGTGGTCATTTGCCACTCCTCCGTCTCCGTCGCTGTCATGACTCTCTTCACCCTGGAGAGCCAGTCTTCAGCCTGAGATGGGGTTCCCAACGCCGAGAATAACGGAGGGTTAAAGCTCATTACATGCTTCAGCTGCCTCTCAGTTGCCCTCCTAGGCACCACCGGTTCCACAACCACTTGCTCCACCCTCCTCGGCTCAGCCTCTTGAAGAGGTACTTGCTCCATCGCAGGAGCGGGCTACTGCGTTTGCCTTCCAGGCTGCGCATTTATCACGGCCAACACCGCTTCAGCCACCAATCGAATATTCTCAGCCGACAGAGGTGTTGCGGGAGCAACATCCGGTGCACTACTAGCCTCAGAAACTCGGCGTTCTGACGGCCCAACACCACTTCTGGTCACCTATAGTGGTACAAAACACCGTTAAGCGACCACATAAAATTGCAAACAGCAATTATAGGAACACGCAGGTTCCTCAAATACGAGTATTTTCATTCCTAAGTGGACATTCATGGGTTCTTTTACCATTATAACGATGACGCACACAATGTGCTCACCACCCCTTAAAAAGAATTCGTCCACGAATTCAGTTTAAGCCCAACCAAAACCAGTAGTCTGATACCAAATTGTAACACCCCCTATCCGTCGCATAACATATAGCAGTAGGTCCGGCCGGGGCCCGACGCCATATACCACAGACAGACCGGGTGGTTACTTATGGAAACCATCCAACCAATCTCAACGTCCTACACAGAGCATTCTAGCGGAAGCAGTTTATAAAGGTTGTAAACAAAACCCAGCATTAGAGCACGAATGTCCACTAGTACAATTTACGAATGTTATACAAAAATACCCAAAACCGGCCTTAAGGCTTTACAAAATGTTTCACTTGAATATTACATGTTTTACAAACCATGGCACGCAGGCCGGTCATACTTGAATAAAACAAAAAACATTTCCACTTGGGCCTTCGAGGACCAGCTTCGCAAAAAGGGCTTTAGCCCGCTATTGACCGCTTGGTCCAGCTGCACCTGCAAGCAACAAACCACCGCACGGTGGCAAAACAAGGCAATGGTCAGCAATGCTGACCAAATTATAACGATCCAGCCCCCAACTCGGGGCGGCGATGCTCCTTCCCTGCATTTCATTAGCATAAGCGAGCAATGCATATACCCATAGCCATTTTATCACAGACGTTGGCTCACACGGCCACACGCCCCGTGCACTCCGGGCACATTCTCGGTGAACCGGTCGATGTCACGTCAATTAAAGCCATTAACATTCCGGACTCACCACCGCCACTTAGACGGCCAAACCTATGAGCAATTCATCTTCTCGGCATTGGTCACGTCAATTTAAGCCATTGACCGCCGGAGACTCACATCTATGCCAACGGCAAGTGCCACGTAACCTTAGGTCTCTTTAACCGAACGACATAAAGCGGGTACGGTTCCATCTAACCCGTGCTCACGCCGCAACGACAATTTAAGCCATTTGTGCGGGTCAAACTTCCACCGAGTCCCATTCTATCACAAGTCACATAACCCGGTTATGTTCAAGTTGGCTCTCAGGCCACCAAGTTGGCAAGATCTCGTATCCGCCCAGTTTTCCGGGTGCACCTTTGGGTTAATCCCCAAGGCTCCCTGCTGCAATCTACCGCGTAGAAAACCCGAAAAACAACTAATAGCACGGAGTCTTCTCCGGCCTTATGCAATGCAACATCACCGATCCAGACCAACATGTCCGGGTAGGCTTCACATATCATGCCTATGTCCGTTCTCGCATACGGACTCTAAACAACGGGGACTTCACATATCTACCCGAAGGAACGCCTCCAACTCTCCGCAAACTCGCGAGAGCGAGCTTCCTATGCAAAGAAAGAGAGCAACTCATGCTCAAGATGGGGATCGTTACCCTTGAGTTCCTCTTTGGCGCCATTGAAAAGTAATTGGATGAAAACAACCGCACTAGCGTTGCCTCCGTGGATCCGGAGTCGGCTCGCGATTCGGAGCTCCGAAGCTCCTCCAATGGCGGGATCTAGCTCTTCTTCCTCCAATGGCTCTCCTCTATCTCTAAGGATTTTGGAAAGAGAACACTTAAGAAAAGTAAGGGTTTTGGAAGTCAAAACCCGGGTATATCCCTTCAGGAACAACCCCCAGCCGTTGGATCTCAACCTAAGGAAACGAACGGCTTTGATTCGGGGCTGAAATGCCCAATCTGGACCGAACACAGCCTGGCACAAGCCCGTGTCCAGGGACGTGTGTCGCATTCGCCGTCAAAATCGATTCGCCTGGAACCTCACACGGGTATCGAACACGCCCGTGTTCGAGCTGACACGCCCGTGTTCCAGCTGACACGGCCGTGAAGCCGGCCGTGTACCCCATGATTTTTCCCCATTTTCAACCCGAGCACTGCACGGGTTCTAGGATACGCCCGTGTCCTTTCCCGTGTCACTTTGACACACCTGGACCCCAGGCCGTGTACACGGTCTCGACATTTCGTCGCGTGAAGATCGACGACTTGATGACACGGCCTTGCACACGCCCGTGTCGTAGGCCGTGTGCCTTGTCTCGACGATCGTCGAGCGAATCTCGACGACTCCCCGGGACGATCGTCGACACGCGTCGACACGCCCTGCAACACGCCCGTGTCGCGGGCCGTGTGCCCAGTCTCGACGAATCGTCGAGTATATCTCGACGATTTCGCCGCTAAGTGTCGACACGGGTCGACACGCCCTACGGCACGCCCGTGTCGCAGGCCGTGTTCCCATTCTCAGCGAATCGTCGAGAACATCTCGACGACTTCGCGGCTAAGTGTCGACACACGCTTGACACGCCCTGGGACGCGCCCGTGTCCCAGGCCGTGTGCCTTCAGCCAGAACCCAAAACTGGCCCAAAACGTCCCCCTTCGCTCCTTTGAGTTTCGGGGCGTTACACCTTTCACATAAGCCACTTGGGTGATAGTGATAGAACTATTGGAAATGTTACCAAATCCTTTGATGACCCCCTTTTCAGATCCACCAAAGATCACTTTGGGTCAATTCTCTATGGGAGAGTAGTCCTTCAGCATCCCTCTTGTTCCAGTCTTATGCCTGGAACATCCACAGTCCAAGTACCATAATGGGGTATGGACACTTGGACTCACCTGTATCAAATAAAATTACTTAACCTTAGAACCCCAATAATTATTGGGTTCTAGGTTCAGGTTAGACTGAAACTTGACATGCTTGCTTGCAGCCTTTCTGACATGTAAGCTGACATTATTTCTAACAGTAGTGTTATGCCAACAATCAATGGCAAAATGACCCACGTTGCCACAACTTCAGCGCTCATATCTATTGCATCTTCTTTTAGGTACAGTCTTAACAGCATTGCTGTCAGCAGATCTTAAAACTATAGGTACAGTGGATCTTTTCTTGAGTGCTGGGGCAGATGCATCAAACATTGATGATTCCTGAAGATCATAATGTGTTTGTACCCAGGCTGTCCTATTGGCATTTACACCCTTGTCATTCAGATTACCAGGCTTACAGTGACCATGTGTAATGTCGTGGTCATACTAGTTAGTAGGCTGCATCACTTTCCAGGAAGAAATAGGGGGTTTGAAGGCTAGTGGCTGAACTAGGGCTTTGCCTTTTCCTTTAGAATTAGTTGCCCTAGTTCTTCCCTTGAAGCCTAATCCTGTCTTACCCTTTTGGAGAGTGAAGTCATCAATCAAGCGTAAGATTGAATTTGGCTTTGAAAATTTAGCCACAAGTTCCCTCTCTCTTTGAAGTCTGACTTCCAGAATTTTGATTTGATCATTTTTGAATGTAATTGTACCCATCAGAATAAAAGTTATACTTTTCAGTTTGGCAATTTCATTCAACTTCAAATCCAACATTTTTGCTGAATCTGATGCAGCCAGTTTAAGAGATGCAATTTACTTAGTCTGTTCCTTGTTAAGAATTCTGCTTCTCTTAAGAGCTTGAAACAAATCACCATACTCATCAATAAGTTGATGAACATCCCCTTTAGATTCAGAACCATCCACATCTCTTGTTGCAGATGCTTCTGATTCAGATCCCGTATAATAATTAGAAACTGAAGAAATATTGTTTACCTTACTGGGACCCAGATGATCCTGGCACTGATCTTCCGCAGTCAAAGCCATCAGCCCTTTGTAATGATGATCTTAAACCCAATTTATTGAGTCCAGCAGTTGCAAGAACTCATATTCTACTAATTCCTCTTCAGTAGTGAATATTCCTATATAAGCTTCAGATTCAGGCTCTTCTCCTGATTCTGATGATGATGAGTCAGTCCAAATATTCTGCCTCTTTGCAACAAAGGATCTCTCCTTCTTTCCCTTAGTTTATTGCCTCTTTTATCTTTAGATTCTTTTCTTTTATCAAGATAATCAGCTATGACATGTCATGGCCTGTTGCAACAATAACAAACAATTTTAGAAGAAGTTTGTTTACTGGGATTAGAGACATACCTGTCATCCCTAGATGTTTTCTTCTTCTTGTAATAGTTATCCTTGGAGAAGGATGAAGATGGCTTTGTTCTCCATTTCTTCTTCTTCATGAACCTTTGAAACTTCCTTGTTAAGGCAGCAAAGTATTCATCAGATTTGTGACTGTCTGAAGTGTTGATGTCAGAATTTTCAGATTCAACTTCAGCCATTCTCTTGGGAGGAGAAGGTGACTTTCTCCTACCCTTTCTTATGGCTTTAGCCTTAAAAGCAACTGATTTCTCTCTATATTCAGACCTATTACTTTTCTCCTACTCCTTTGTGGCAGTAAGCTACATCTCATAGGATAACAGTTTTCCAAATAAGGTTGGTGGAGGTGTATCAGTAAGCCTGGCCACCTCTCTGATGGCACATATTTTAGTATCCCAATCCTTGGTTAAAGATCTGAGAAACTTCTCATTTAATTCATAAGTGCTAAAGACTCTTCCATATGTCATTAGCTCATTAACAATTTTAAAGAATTTCTTATAGCATTCAGTTATGTTATCTGTCTTAGCTTGTTTAAACCTTTCATACTTTTGATTTAACATAGACTTCCTATCCTCTCACTTCTTCTGTCCCCTCCATGTAGACAATCAAGGTGTCCCACCTCTCCTTGGAGGTTTTGCAATGGACCAGATTCTGGAATGTAGAGTCATTTATGACACTCACAATTATGTTCTGTGTCCTCTTATCTAAGGTTGCCAGAATGATCTCTTTCTTAGTCATTTCTGAATAACTTTTTGGAGTCTTGAGATTAGCATCAAGAACTGATATGTTCATTGGAATAAATGGCCCTTCTAGCACTGTGATATAAATTCTTGGATCAGATACTTCCATGAACAATCTGACCCTTTCTTTCCATATGCCAAAATTATCTTTCCTACAGATAAGAAGTTTCGTAGATCCAAATTCCTTCTGAATCTCACCTGAACCCATTCTAGCTAACTGATAAGTGCCTTATAGATCAACTCAGACTGTTAAGTCAAATCTTGAGCAACCTGGCTCTGATACCACTTGAAAGAATTGGATTCAAGATGTCCTAAACACCTAGAGGGGGGGTGAATAGGTTCAATTCTTTTTATTCAGGCAGATAATGTAAATTACTTGTTAGACAGCCTTAGCAATATCTATCACAACACAGATTATAGCAAACACAGGCACCACAACATACACACAGATTTATAGTGGTTCCCCAAGTGATGGGTAAATCCACTTTCCCCCTTCGTCTATCTAGCAGTATACTAGATTCGGCCTAACTCCCTTATTCGTTCTCAGATCCTCAGATCTTACAACTCAGAACCCTGAATGGTTCCTACAACTCAGACTTCAGCAAGTCCTACAGCTCAGATCCTCTCAGAGAATCCTATCTCAGAGTGTGTCCATACTCCTACAACTCAGGCAATTAAGCCCTACCTCAGCCTCTTCAACAGGCTTACAACTTAGAGAAATTAATCCCCTACCTCAGGCACTCAGCCCTACATCAGCCTTTATAGATTTAGGCTTATAACTCAGAGAGATAACTCTCCAACACTCAGATCTATAAAAGATCCTACAGAGAATGTTGATTATAAAAAAAATAAATCCTTCACCCAAGTAGAGAGAGAATGGGTTGAATATTTCTTGATCAGTTCTTGATAGATCTCATTACTTTAGATTCAACCTGTCTTAGCTTCTTCAAAGCTTCTTGAATTTGAACAAAGTAAGGTTGATATTCTTGTGAAGTTGGAGATGATCTTCAATCCAACTTCCTTCTTCTATTCAGATGTGGCTCTGAATTCTTCTTGCAGACTTGTTCAGGATCTGCCCTTAGAGACTTGTTGATTTCTGGATGAAGACATCTCTTCTTCTTAGTTGTTCGCTCTCTCTTTTTGGTGATAGAAAATATCTTTATATAGACTCCATCCGAGGTTACCGGCTGATCCGGTTCCTAACGGCATTCTGACAGCTCTGACAGATACAACAGCTTTGTTGGTTGTGATAGCTGTCAAGTCTCTAGTCATGTCATCTGATCCTTTATTGAACTTCAACTCAGCAGCAAAGTGTCGAGACAATACTTCAAATGTGTCGACACAAATAGATCATGTGTCGACACAATCCTTGGTGATGTCGACACAACTCACATAATGGCGACTCAGCTCTTCTTTTTCTTCTTGACACAACTTCTATGGAATGTGTCGACAGAAGTCCGGTGTGACGACACAATAACTCCTAGTCTCGATAAAGTTAATGTCGACAAATTTCTGGAGTGTGTCGACATAAGTCATGTGTGTCAACACAATTGTTGTCGACAGAATTCTGGAATGTGTCGACACAAGTCCTGTGTGTCGATACAGTAGTTGTCGACAGATTTTCAGTGTGTCGACACAAGTCCTGTGTGTCTACACAATCTGGCTCCTGGTGTCGACACAACCTTTCCCAAGTGTCGACACAATTCTTCTCAGGTGTCGACACTTGTACTTATAAACTTTTTCTGCATTTCCTTAACCTGCACAATGAAACTCAAAACACCATCAAATACACATTGATGAATATCATTGAGTTAGGTGAGGCTTCTCCAAATCAGGTACATATTTTCCAATATACCCAACAAGCTCTTCTGGTCAAAGCTAAGGATTGAAGACCTACTCACCCTGAAGCAAAGCTCTATCTTCCAGAACAACTCTATAACTCAGGGGGAGCATTATTAACATCAAAGATCAACTAAGTCTTCTCAGTTGTATTTGAGAAAGAGAAGACATCATCACTCTCTCACCCCCTCACTGCAAAAGGGTTCTTTAAATCCCTTCAAATGTTATTCCTGTTTGCAAGTCACCTGATCAGAAGACTTGGGGTTGGTTTTTGAGCACCTGATCAAAAGCTCATTGGTGGCATTCAACTGATCAAAACTTGCTAGTGATTCCTACCAGGGTGGTAGAAGAGTGGATGTACCCAGGTTGGGGAACCACTATAAAATTCTTCTGTTGTCTGGTTGCCATCTTTTTCTTTTGTTCTTGCTGTGCCTGTGATTAGTTTGTTTAATATTTGATGTGCCTGTGGTAGATTAGGTTATCTTAGTTTGCACTTTTACATACAATAAATATTGGTATCAAATAGCTGCTGTACTCTGAAGTTTTAATTAATAGCAAAAAGCATTAAAGTTTTAAAGATACTCTATTCCCCCCCTTTAGAGTATATCAGATCTAACCCTCACTTTGAACTGGTATCAAAGGAGGTTCCTTTGGTTGTACAAGCTAACCCTTGAACCAAAAGATTCTCTGTTAGATCTGAACTTTTATTTTTGTTAAGGATTATATTCACAGCATGACACAGAATAAAGATTATGCAAGCACCAGACCTCCAGTGTGCAACTTAAATAAGTTTTCTATCTAGAAGGCAAGATTAAAACTTTATATGAATTCTATTGATGAGGAAATCTACAATTCTATCTTGACAGGTCCTCCTCAACCATATACATCTACAGCAACCTCAAGCACTTATGCAGTTCCACCACCTGAGTGGACTGATGCTTAGAAGAAAGCAAAAGTTGCAGATGCTAAAGCCATGAACATTCTGGCCCAAACAATGTCAGATGACAATTTCCAGAAAGTGGTTGAATGTACTTCAACCAAGGCCATTTGGGACTCTCTCAACCAAATAGTGGTTGGCTCTACTAATGAAAGGAAAGACAGAAGATCAAATCTCATATCCCAGTATGAGAACTTCATGAAGGATGAGTGAGAATCTGTTGCTGACATGTACAACAGACTGAGCTCAATTATCAATGAGCTGAAGACCTTAGATATGGACATCACCCTTACTGAAGTCAATGATAAAATCCTCATGTACTTCCCAAGCTCATGACATTCAAGGATCTGGCCAATCATGGAGACCAGGAGCTCAAATGAGATTTGTATTATTGGGAAAGCTCAAGTCTTATGAGAATCTAATAAAGTCCAGAGAAGCAGCTGAACAAAGGACTCCTCCACCAGCAAGGAAGGAGCACAACTTGGTATTCAAGGCTGTTGAAGAGACTGAAGCTTCTACAATAAATGAAGAGCTAATGAGTCTCTTTGCTAAAAGATTTTACAAAATAACAAGGAAAGACTTCAGAAGAAAATCATCCCGGAAGGATGATAAACCATGGTATGACAAAACTCCCACTAAAAAGTAGTATGCTTTGGCTGCAGGAAACCTGGACACTTCATCTCAAAGTGTCCAGAGAATCAAAAGAAAGAAAGAAGAAGAGAGAAGGACTCCAGAAGACAACAAAGCAGCAGGCCTTCCTCCAGCAAATACAAAAGGAAGGAGAAGGGCTTTGTAGCTGAAAACTGGAGTGACATTGAAGATGAATCCACATCTTCCAGTTCCAGTGAAGAGGAAGAAGATGCAAGGTCTAAGGAAGTCTGCCTCATGGCCATCAATGCCTCCAGAAGTCAATCAGATGATGAAGATGCATTTGATAATGAAGCAACTTCAGAATCAGAAGCTGATCAGGAAAAGAGCTGTCCAGCTGTTAATCAAAGATGGTATCTGGACAGTGGATGCTCCAAGCACATGACTGGCAGTAAGGACAACTTAATTAACTGCAAGTCCAAGCTGGGACCAAAGTTGATCTTTGGTGATTCAAAGTGTGGCAAGTCTGAAGGCTTTGGAGAAGTAAAGATTGGAGCAGTCACCTTCAAAAAGGTGATATATGTAAGTGGACTCAAGCATAACCTCATCTCTAT
The DNA here is from genome assembly GCA_039583875.1 of Platanthera guangdongensis. Taxonomy (NCBI): domain Eukaryota; kingdom Viridiplantae; phylum Streptophyta; class Magnoliopsida; order Asparagales; family Orchidaceae; genus Platanthera; species Platanthera guangdongensis. The sequence goes on from CM077156.1 coordinate 26,418,790, forward strand.
AAGCCAATTATGTGATGAAGGTTATCAGGTACACTTTAACTGAATATCTTGTACTATTTCTAATAAAGAAAAACAAACTGTTTTAATTGGAAATAGACAAGGTAACATATACATAGTAGATTTTCATTCTGCACCTTCATATATCTGTCTACTTAATATTGTTAGTGGTGAAAATGATCTTTGCCATAAAAGGCTAGGGCATGTTAATATGAAAAATATTGCTAGGCTACCTAAAGACAACCTTGTGAGAGGTTTGCCTACAGGTCCCTACAAGAAGGAAGGCCTCTGTAGGGCTTGTCAACTAGGCAAGCAAACTAAATCTAGTTTTTAAATCAGTTAATAAAAGTGATTCACCTAGGATTTTGTACTTGCTACACATGGACCTTTTGGACCTATTGCAGTACAAAGCCTAGGAGGGAAATCTTATACCCTAGTTATTGTAGAAGACTTCCCAAGATTCACTTGGGTGTTCTTTCTGAGATCTAAGTCAGATACATTCAAAGTTCTTATAGATTTTTAGGACCATACAGATTGAGTACTCTACTCATGTTGCATTAATCAGAAGTGATCATGGTACAGAGTTTGAGTTTGTTCTTATGCATGAGTTTTGTGAGAAGGAAGGTAACAGACATTGCTTCTCAGCTCCTAGAATTCCTCAACAAAATAAGGTAGCTGAAAGGAAGAATAGAACCGTAATTGAAGTTGCAGGCATATTACTTGCAGATGCTTACATGCCCCTATCCTTTTGGGCAGAGACTGTAAGCACAACAAACTGCGTACTAAACAGGAGTTTAATACATAAACTTAAGAATAAGACTCCCTATGAATTGCTTAAAGGGAAGAAACCTAAAATCACCTATTTTAAAGTATTAGGTTACATATGTTATATACATAATAATAATAAGAAATATATTAGAAAGTTTGAGGCTAAAGCTGAAGAGTGAATTTTTCTAGGATATTCCCAAGTAAGCAAAGCTTATAGGTTGTTTAACAAATCTTCTTTAAAAATTTAAGAATCAATACATGTGACTTTTGATGAAGCTAACATGTCTTATAAGGAGAAAGAAATTTCTACCAATAGCACCTTGCAGGTACCTCACTTATGTGAGAAATTGAGAGAGTTAAACCTTCCACAAGAGGTTATATCACCTCCTCCACAAGCTGAAGAAGACAGTGAAGAAGAACCCTTAGAAGAAGTTGAAATACCTTCAACAGTAGACATTATTCCACAAGATGAATTAACTCCATATGTTGTTGCTGAACCAACTCCACCTACTGATCTTGTCACACTAAGGGATCACCCTAGATCTCAAGTGATTGGAGACATGTCACTAGGCGTACAGACAAGGCATCAACACAACAAAGATGTGATGCATGTTTGTTTCCTCTCTCAAGTTGAGTCTCAATCCATAAAAGATGTTGAGCAAGATCCCCACTGGATCATTGCAATGCAAGAGGAACTTAACCAATTTGAGAGATGTAGAGTTTGGGATTTAGTTCCAAGAGCCAAAGACTACCCAGTCATTAGAACTAAATGGGTATATAGAAACAAGCTAGATGACCAAGGTGTAATTGTGAGGAACAACGCTAGGCTTGTTGCTCAAGGTTATAGACAAGAAGAATAAATAGACAACGACCAAACCTTTGCACCAGTTGCAAGGTTAGAAGCAATTAGAATATTTCTTGCTTATACTGCCTACAAGAAGTTGAAAGTCTATCAGATGGATGTCAAGAGTGCCTTCCTGAATGGAGTACTTAAAGAAGTGGTTTATGTTGAACAACCTCCAGATTTTATCTCTCCAACTTATCCATCTTATGTGTTTAGATTGCATAAAGCTCTTTATGGTTTAAAGCAAGCACCAAGAGCTTGGTATGAGACCTTAGCTAGCTTCCTGATAGAGCATAAATTCACTAAGGGCATTATAGATAAAACATTATTCGCTAGGCACCATAAGGATCAAACTTTGTTATTACAAATTTATGTAGATGATATTATATTTGGGTCTACTGATTCAAAACTATGTAAGAGGTTCTCTGACCTCATGCATTCTAAGTTTCAAATGAGTAGCATGGGTGAGCTCTCCTACTTCCTTGGTCTCCAAGTGAAGCAGCTAACTGATGGCATTTTCATTTCCCAGGCTAAGTATGCTAAAGAGCTTATTAAAAAGTTTAGGATGGCTGATTCCTTTGCAAAGAAAACACCCATGGCCGCTAATGCTGTAATAGATTCTGATGAACATAGGAAACCTGTTGATCAGAAATTATATAGGGGCATTGTTGAGTCCCTACTATGCCTTACAGCAAGTAGACCTGACATAATGTTTGTCACATGTCTTTGTGCTAGGTTCCAAGTGAACCCAAAAGAATCTCATCTAGTTTTTGTAATAAGAATTTTGAGATATATAAAGAGTTGTCCTAGTCTAGGACTCTGGTATCCTACTGAGTAATAATTTAGGTTAACTGAATACTCAGATGCTGACATTGTTGGATGCATGGTAGATAAAAAAGTACCTCAGGGACTTCCCAGTTCCTTGGTATGAGATTAGTGTCATGGTTCTGCAAGAAACAGTCATCTGTGTCAACATCAACAACTGAAGCAGAATATATTGCAGCTGGTAGTTGCTGTTCCCAGATGCGATGGATTCAGAATCAACTCCTGGACTATGGGTTCAACTTAAATAATTCAACTATCTTATGTGATAACACAAGTGCTATATCCATAGTACAAAATCTATTCCATCATAGTAGGACTAAGTATATAGACATTAGGCATCATTTCATTAGAGAATGTGTAGAAAAAAACAAAATTAAACTTGTTTATATCTATACTGATTTACAAAGAGCAGATATTTTTACCAAACCCCTTGAAAGATATGGTACCTAAACACCTAGAGGGGGGGGGGTAAATAGGTGACCTAATCCTTTTTAAGTTTATTGGCAGCAATCAGTTATATCACAGATTTCTAACTAGCTTTTACACAGCAATACAACACATACACAACAAATCCACAACCACAGCACAGCAGACATAATGATTTATAGTGGTTCCCCAATCTTTGGGTACATCCACTTTCCCCCTTCGCCTATCTAGCAGTGTACTAGATTCGGCCAAACTTCTCCACTGTCTCAGAACCCAAATAGGTTCCTACACCTCAGGCCCAAAGCCTTACACTCAGCCACAAAGGCCTACACTCAGCCACCCAGACCTACACTCAGCCAATCAAGGCCTACACTCAGAGTTCTTCAACTCCTACATTCAGGCTATCAAGCCCTACCCTCAACCTTTATAAATTTAGGCTTACAATGCACTCAGATCCAAAGATCCTACAAGTTAAGATAGTATTACAACAAATAACTCAACAACTCAGAAAATAAGAGAGGAGTTGAGAGTTTCTTGCTGAGTTCTTGGAAGAACTCAAATAGATCCAAACTGACTTAGCTTCCTTCAAAGCTTCTTGAGTAGAACTGAATAAGTATGAATCCTCTGCAGTTGTTCCTTGAACTCTGCTTCTTAAGATCCAGATGCTTCTGAATTCTTCTTCTCAGCCTAGTTCCAAAGACTGAATTCTTGATTGGAGCTCTCTCTCTCCAACTTCTTAGATCAGTAGTTGGACTGACAGATCTTCTTGTGTTGATACTCTGTGTACCACTTTTCTGATTACTTGAATAATCTGATCAATTACTTCAAATAGCTTCAACAACAGTTTCTGTAAACTGTGGGTGCCTATATATAGGCATTCTTCATGGTAACCGGCTGATCCGGTTCATAACAGACTTCTGACTTCCCTGACAGTTGCTGTAGACCGGCTGGATCGGCAGCTGTCATGTCAACCAGTCACTTCTTGAAATTCTCTAACTGTCAGATAGTGTCGAGACTTTCTGTTCTTAAGTGTCGACACTTATAGACCAAGTGTCGACACATGCTGTGTAAGTGTCGACACAAGTCTACAAGGTGTCGACACAACTCCTTGTATGTCTCGACATATATTCTTCTGCATGTGTCGACACTGAATTTGAGTGTCGACACAAGTACTTGTTCTTCATTCTTTAACTGTATTCTTCTAAGTGTCGACACATCTCTTTTGTGTCGACACAACTTCTTGTGTTGAATCTGTCAAGTATCGACACTGCTTCTTGGTGTCGACACAAGTCTTCAATATAGATTCTTCAGCTGAGTGTCGACACATTCCCTTAGTGTCGACACTTGTACTTAGAATATTTTTGTAGATATTTCTGTTCTTTGCTAAGTGTCGACACAGCTACTTGTGTCGACACTTTCTTCCAGTGTTGAGTCTTTAACTGTGTGTCGACATATTGTTCTGAGTGTCGACACATACTTTAAATGTTGACTTCTCTGATGGTGTGTCGACACATTGTGTTGAGTGTCGACACATACTTTAAATGTTGACTTCTCTGATGGTGTGTCGACACATTGTGTTGAGTGTCGACACATACTTTAAATGTTGACTTCTCTGATGGTGTGTCGACACATTGTGTTGAGTGTCGACACTTGTACTTGGACTCTGCAGACTTTTGCTGAGTGTCGACACAGCTCCAAGTGTCGACACTTTCTGGTGTAGACACTGCTTCACTGGGTGTCGACACAGCTTCTTGTGTCGACACTTTCTGTCTGCACTTTTCTTCACTGAGTGTCAACACAGCTCCTTGGGTCGACACTTTCTGTTTGGTGTCGACTCTTCATCCCAGGTGTCGACACAATGACTCCAAGTGTCGACACTGCTTGTCTGGGTGTCGACACAAGCTTTCTCAAGTGTCGACACTTTCCCTCTGGGTGTCGACTCATGGACTTAGAAAGTTTTAGCTTCAGTCCAGTGAATACCTAACCTGCACAAGTAACTCAAACATTCATCAAATACATTATGATGTATATCATTGAGTTGGGTCAGGCTTCTTCAAATCAGGTACATTTGACCAATGTACCCAACATTCTCCCCCTATTTGGAGAAGTCATAACCCTTAGTCAATGATATACACCATTCATAATTAAAAATTACAAAATGATGAAAAGCAGATTATAATCAGCAGGGTTAACATGAACATGTAAAACTTCACACATATACACATTCAACATTCCAGAACAAATAAGAAACAAAACACATTTCAGAACAATCATACTATATTTATCATATATTGTTCTAACATTGTTCCTTATACATTTTCAATGTTGTACAAAAATGTTTTTCATTTAAAAGATTACAACAAGCTTCAAGTTTAATTCCTAATCTATTTCTGATCAGGTTCTTTGATAACAATTCCTTTTCCAGCTTTAACTTGAGCTTTGACAGCAGCAGTAGCTGTAGGCTCAGCATCAGCAGGCTTCTTGCCTTTTGAGTCCTTATTCTTTTGTTCTTCAGCCTTGATTTTCTGTCTCTCAAAATAGTGGTATGGCTTGGGGAAGTACTTGCTAGGCTCCACAGCAGTAGGAGGTAGCTTTTCTATCTTAGCCTTCCTTCTGTGCTGAACAATGGCTTCTTGCTTGATTTCATGCTTCCTCCATTCTGCTTCAGAGAACCATTTGTTCCTTTCATGAGCATTGTCCTTTGCAGCTTTCCAGGCAGTAAGAATTATGTTTCTAGAGGTAGGGCTCCATTGTTCAAAATCTGGTTTTAGTTCAGCTTGTTCCCTAAACCTCTTCTTTGACAACCTTGCCTCTTCTTCTTTGTCCAAAGCCTCTTGCATAGCTGCTGTTATAGGTTGAACAACCTTTTCTAAATGGACATTGTCCTTGCCCCCAGATGGGCTATACATAGTGCTCACCTCTGCATGAATCATTTCAAAATCTGGAGGTGGATAAATGACTTGAGCTACTTCTTGTGGCTCACCTCCAAAATAGGCAGGGTTCAGTCCAGATTCAGCAACTTCATTGTCATCACACAGGGGAGGATATCCAAGTGTTGCCCTGATTGAATTTGATATCCACTTTGCATGCTCAGAACTGGCCTTGACTAACACTCTCTCCCCCTTTATGACTTCTTAAGCAACATGATCTCTTATATCATCCTTCTGGAATCAGATTTGACCATCCAAGTACCTGATTCCATCTTTAAAGTAAGGTTTAAGCTTGGTAAGTTGTTCAGAGATTGCTTTCTGGGAATCTTGTATGGCAGTCTTGACAGCAGTAATCTCTGTTTGAAACATTTTATCAAAATCAGCCTTGGCAGCATCAGCAGAAGTAGATGGTTCAGCAGACTTATGCTTTAATTCAGTGACTATAGCATTGTGGGAGGCAGTTAAATTATCATTCATTCTTAATTGATTCTCCAGCACATAGCCTTGCTTCAGTGCTATATCATCTACTTGAGCCTTGATCTTCTCCTGATGAGTTGCCAAATATACCACAGCATTTCCACCCTTGTGGAAGCATTCAGTCATTTCCTTCTTGTTCAGGTTCATCTCAAACCTTATTGATTTTATATCTTGAGCTAAATCAAATTGTAAAGACTTTTGGCCTTCATCAATATACTTCTCTATGGCTCTCCTGTGCTCATCCAGCTTGATTTGCATGGCTACCATTAAGGTACTGTAATCAGTTGATGGAGCTGGTGTGACTAAGGATTGTTGAGCAACAATTTGTAGAGCCTTCTTGTAGCTCTGACTCCTTCTTTTGAATACAAATAATTTCTTCTTCTTGGCCCTGGCACTCTCCTCATCCTCTGAGGCATAAGTGCTGGCAATATCAACCCTGTCCTTAGGGCTTTGAGGCCTTGCAGTCTGCACATCAGGTGCTTGCTCAGTTTCCAGCCTAATAGGCTCTTCTAGAATTTCCATGTGCTCCCCCTCAGCAGCAGCAGTCTTATCTTCAGCAGCAGCTTCCTTATCCATGTTTAAGTCTTCTTGATCTAGATTAAGAAACAAATCTTCCATGGTGAATTCAACTGGTGAATGTGCAGGAGAAGTACTGGGTTCATCAACTACTTTATCAGGAATCACTTCTAGGATAACTTATGTGTCTGGAAGAACAACAGCTGGTGCTTGGCTAGGCAGCTGAGTTTGCTCTTGGATGAGGATGGTGGCTTGCTCACTCTCCAGTGTAGATGGTTCTTCTACACCTGGAAGCTCCCCCTGAATCTCAGCCACATCTTGAGCAGCAGGGGTCTTGACTACTGTCTCCTCCTCTTGATCATCAGGTGTGAACACCACCTGTTCTTCACTTTCAGAACTGCTTGAGGACTCTTGTGTCACAACAGCAGTTTTCCTTTTCTTCCTGGGAGGAGAATCTTGCTTAGTAACTTGTTTCTCAGGGGTAGGAATATCCTTTGACAGCACCCTTTCCCACCTAGAAAAGATCTTCATGTCCATCTTTCTCATGTGGTTGATTTTGCTACCTGCAGCAGTGCTCATTACCTCTGGTATTGTACCAGCCAAGTAGATACTAAGTATCCTACCCAGATTGGGCTTCTTCAGACTTTCCTTTATCTTCTCATAGATAACCATTGACCAATCTATTTTTAGATTGAAGATAATTCTGGTCATGACATTGAACATGGAGGCTGACACCCTGTCATGCCCTCCAGTCTTACTGAGAATGACTTTGCCTACTATCTCTGACAGAAATTTTCCTTGACTGTTCATGCCTTTTCTGTTAAAGACAGAACCTATCTTCATTTTAGAATCAAGACCACACCAGACCAAAGCTTCCCTGGTCTTGGATGTAGAAACTTCTTCTTCTTCTTGAATTTTAGGTAGCTGAAGTACCTTTCTCAGACTTTTGGGTGATACCTTGACCTTGGTTCCATGCACTCTGGATTTGATTCTGTATCCAGAGTCATCCACAGCTGCTCCAGTAAGGAATTCAAGCACTTCCTTTTTCCATATCTTGGTTGGTTCTGAAACCAAGTATTCTAGTCCTGCATCGCTGACTAGGGTAACCACTGACTTGATATCTTGATCTCCATCGGCGAATGCTCCGCGCACAAGTTCGTAGCCTTCGTTGATGTTTTCCTCGAGCTTGGGAGCCATTAGGGTTTGAGAATTTGTCTTCAGAGAAGAGAAATGTCGACACAGCAGTTTTGGTCTCGAAACTCTGAAAGCGTGTCGACAAACACAGACAAAACCCTATTTATACCTGTCGAATTTTGAAGATGAACAGGCGGGACAGCAAGCTAAACATGTGTCGACACTGGCAATAAGTGTCGACACTGACTTATAATGTCTCGACACATATGTGTCGACACAAGTTTAGTCAACAGATATTATGTGTCGACACTTGGTTATGTGTCGACACAACATAATTCGACGCATTGTCGAGACTTTACTTAGAAAAATTCTGAGTAAAACTTAAGTGTCGACACCATATTGGATGTGTCGACACCTACCTGACATGTGTCGACACTAACATTCTGAAGTGTCGACACCAACTTCCTAGATGTGTCGACACCTTTTTCCTGAAGTGTCGACACTTTTATTCTGTGTCGACATAGACTTGTCTATGTGTCGACACCTTTTTACTTAGCCAATTTTCTATTCTGTAAACTTAGTCTAAGTTTATCATACCTAGTTCAATTTTGAATCTATTGAACTTAGCTTCTTCTAAGGGCTTAGTAAACATGTCAGCTATCTGATTATCAGTTTTAACATATTCAAGTGCAATATCATTTCTTTCTACATGCTCCCTAAGAAAGTGATATTTAATTTCAATATGTTTTGTTCTACTATGAGATACAGGATTGTTAGCTATTGAAATAGCACTTGTAGAATCACAGTAAAGTGGAGTTCTACTTACCTGAAATCCATAGTCCTCTAACTGATGTTGAATCCACAGAAGTTGAGCACAGCAACTTCCTGCAGCTACATATTCTGACTCAGCTGTGGAGATAGCCACACTAGTCTGCTTTTTGCTGCTCCATGAAATTATTCTTCCACCTAGGAATTGACAGGTTCCAGTTGTGCTCTTTCTATCCTCTTTGCATCCTGCAAAGTCTGCATCTGTATAACCTGTTAGATCAAAATCTCCATTCCTAGGGTACCAGAGGCCTAGATAGGGAGTGCCCTTTAGATATCTCAAGATTCTTTTGACTGCAGTCAAGTGAGACACTTTAGGGAAGGCTTGATACCTTGCACAAACACATGTAGCATACATGATGTCTGGTCTACTAGCAGTCAAGTATAGTAGGGAGCCAACTATCCCTCTATACAAGGTTTCATCTACAGGTTTCCCTGCATCATCCTTGCTAAGAGACATACTTGACCCCATAGGAGTCTTCATGGTACTGGATGAATCCATACCATATTTCCTTATGAGTTCTAGGGTGAACTTTGACTGACATATGGACAAGCCACTTTCAGTCTGTTTAACTTGGAGACCCAAGAAAAACTTTAGTTCTCCCATACTACCCATCTCAAATTGACTTTGCATAAGCTTTGCAAACTTTTTGCAAAGGCTACTTTCAGTAGACCCAAATATAATGTCATCTACATATATTTGGACAAGTATTACTTTGCCTCTAGATTCCCTAAGGAATAGAGTCTTATCTATTTTCCCCCTTGAGAACTTGTTCTCAATGAGGAAACTAGATAGGGTTTCATACCAAGCTCTAGGAGCTTGCTTTAACCCATATAAAGCTTTCCTAAGTTTATAGACATGATGAGGTAAAGTTGGATCAACAAAACCTGATGGCTGCTCCACATAGACTTCTTCTTTCAAATTACCATTTAGGAATGCTGACTTGACATTCATTTGGTATACCTTGAATCCTTGATAGGTTGCATAGGCCAAGAACATCCTTATGGCTTCCAGTCTGGCTACTGGAGCAAAAGTTTGATCAAAATCAATACCTTCTTCTTGCCTATATCCTTTAGCAACCAGTCTTGCTTTATTCTTAATGATGACCCCTTGTTCATCTAACTTATTTCTGTAGATCCACTTAGTTCCTATAACATTGTAGTCTTTAGGTTTAGGAACCAGTTCCCAAACCTTGCACCTTTTGAACTGATTAAGCTCTTCTTGCATAGCTTCAGTCCACTGTGGATCTTGTATAGCTTCTTCAAATTTCTTAGGTTCTACTTGAGACAGAAAACTAGAATATACTGCAGCATTCTGATTTCTGCTCCTTGTCTGAACACCTTGTCTTGGATCTCCAATAATCAGCTCTACTAGATGATCTCTTAGATGCCTGTTGGCTGGTGGCATCCTAACTTCAGGTTGAACTTCTTCAGCATCTGCATCATGCTGTACTTCTTGTATTTCTTCAGCTATTGGTACATGTAGTTCTCCCCCTGGACAACTGCTATTGCCTTCTACTTGCTGTCTTGCAGCAGGCATCTCCTCTATAGTAAGCTTGTCCAATTTCTTTGTCAAACCTGTGGGGCTGCATACATTGCTAGACAACTCATTGTTAATAAGTTTTGTCTCATCAAAAACTACATGCACAGTCTCCTCTACAACTTGAGTAGTCAAGTTGTATACTCTATAAGCCTTACTATTGTTGTTGTACCCAACAAAAATTCCCTCTTAGGACTTGGCAGCAAACTTTGTTAAGTAAGACTTCCCATTGTTAAGTATGAAGCATTTACAACCAAAGATCCTAAAATAGGTTAGATTTGGTTTCCTGCCTTTCACAACTTCATAGGGGTCTTGTTTAGCCTTTTAGTGATGGTAGCCCTATTTATAACATGGCAAGCAGTGTTAACTGCTTCAGCCCAGAAATACTCTGGCAGTGATGTATCACTAAGTAGGGTTCTACCAGCCTCTATCAAGGTTCTATTCTTCCTCTCAGCAATGCCATTTTGTTGAGGTGTTCTAGGTGAAGAGAATTCTTGAAATATCCCAAAGTCTTCACACAGTTTTGTCATGCTTTCAGACTGAAACTCAGTACCATGGTCACTTCTAATTTTGACCACTGTACAGTTCAATTCATTCTGAATTTGCTTAACAAAGCTATAGAAGACACTAGGTGTTTCAGATTTCTGCCTTAAGAAGAACACCCAGGAAAACCTTGAGTAGTCATCAACAACTACAAAGGTATAGACCTTCCTACATAAGCTGTGAACTGGCATTGGACCAAATAGATCCATATGCAAGAGGTATAAACACCTCACAGCATCTTTGTTCTCTATGCTTCTAAAGGTGGATTTGGTCTGCTTGCCCTTTTGACAAGCTGAGCAAATGCCATCTTTAACACACTTAACTTGAGGACCATTCCTCACTAACTCTTTGCTAAAGAGTTTGCTAATAGTCTTGTAGTTAAGATGGGCAAGCCTCTTGTGCCATTTGACACAATGTGAGATTTTCTCATCAGCTACAAGACAAACTCGAGAACCATTGTTCTCAATCATAATGTCTAGACAATAGACATTTCTTTTCCTATATCCTATCAAAATGATCTCTTGATCACTTGACCTCTTGATATGACAACCATTTTTAGCAAATGAGATGTCATACCCTACATCACTTAACTGACTTATACTTATAAGGTTGTGTTTCAACCCTTTAACATAAGCCACTTGAGTAATGGTAACTAGGTTTGAAGAAATGTTACCAAACCCTTTGATGATTCCTTTTTCAGAACCACCAAAGGTCACTTTAGGACCATTTTTGATTGGAATGTAGTCCTTCAGTAGTCGCCTTGTTCCAGTCATATGTCTGGAGCATCCACTATCCAAGTACCATGTTGGGGTATGGCCACTTGGACTTACCTGCAAAACAAATTAATGAACCTTAGAACCCAATGGTTTCTTGGGTCCTTGGTGACTGTTAGTTTGCAACTTAACAAGACTACCTACTGGCTTTCCACCAGGTAGCTTGCTACTCCCTTTGGCACTTGCATTGTGCCAACAATCCAAGGCAAAGTGGCCAACCTTGCCACAACACCAACATTCAAACTTATTGTACCTTTGCTTAGGTACAGACTTTGCTGTCTTAACTGCAGCTGACTTATTGAATGTTGGGGTCTTGCCCTTGGACTTGGACTGATCCTGAACAGTCCTAGCAGGTTTAACAAAACCCAATCCAGCCTTGCCTTTGTGATGAATAAAATCATCAATCAAAGGTAGAACTGATTTAGGCTTTGAAAACTTTGCAACCAGTTCTCTCTCTTTCTGAAGATTTGCCTCCAGTCTCTTAATTTGATCATTCTTAAATGTAATAGTACCCATCTGAATCACTGTAATGTGTTTCAGCCTGGCTACTTCATTTACTTTTTGATCATACTGCTTCTCAAGGTCTGTTGCAGCAGCTTTTAGATTAGCAATTTCCTTTGCCTGACTTTTGGCAAGGGACTTGCTTTTCTTATAAGCCTGTAACAGCACCTTATATTCATCTATGAGCTGATGAATATCTTCTTCAGAGTTAGAAACACTTCCATCATTTGATGAAGATGAATCTGATTCTGAACTAGAATAATAATCTGAACTTAGAGTTGGATTTTGTACCTGACTAGTTCCTGGCTGCTCCAGGATTTTGGTACTCTCAGTCAATGCCATCAGTCCTTGGCACTGGCAGTCTTCTTGTTCATAAATTGACTCCAAGATCTGCATAAATTCTTCTTCTTCTTCTTCAGCAAATAGCCCTATGTAGGCTTCAGCATCAGTATCAGTGTCTGAAGAAGAAATATCTGAAAGGGTCTTCTCATTCTTGGCAACAAAAGACTTCTCTTTCTTCCCTTTGAAGTGAGTCTTTTTCCTGTCACTGGATTCTTTTCTTTTCTCAGGACAATCAGCAATGACATGACCCTGTCTATTGCAGCAGTAGCACACAATCTTTGATCCAGTTGCCTTGCTTGTCTTTGTCTTCTTCCTGTCCTTCTTAGAAGGCTTTTTCTCCTGATACAAGACTTCTTTTCCCTTGTAAGTAGATGGTCTGGACCTCCACTGTTTCTTTTTCAGGAATTTCTGAAAGTGTCTAGTGAAGGCAGCAAAGTCTTCATCACTTTCACTGCTTGTAGACTTTGTACTGACAGACCCTTCTGACTCAGATTCAACTACCTCTGGTGGTGGAGTTGATGACTTAGTTCTGCATTTTCTGGGAACTTCTGTCTTGAAGGCAACAGTCCTTTCCTTGTGCTCAGTCCTTGTTGATTTCTCCTCCTCTTTCCTCACAGTCAGCTGCATCTCATATGACAGCAACTTGCCAAATAGTGTAGGAGGAGGAATTTCTCCCAACTTTGCCATTTCTCTTATGGCACAGATCTTGGTGTCCCAATCTTTGGTTAGGGACCTTAGGAATTTGTCATTTAGTTCATAGTTGCTGAACTCTCTTCCATAAGACATGAGTTCATTAACTATTCTATAGAACTTCTTGTAGCATTCAGTGATGCTATCTCCCTTGCCTTGCCTAAAGCTCTCATACTCTTGATTAAGCAAGGACTTCCTATCTTGCCTAACTTCTTCAGAACCTTCCATATAGACAATGAGGGTATCCCACATTTCTTTTGCTGTTTTACAGTGAATTAAGTTCTGAAAAGTTGCATCATCAATGGCACTCACTATTATGTTCTGTGCCCTCTTGTCCATAGTGGCTAGGACAATTTCATCCTTGGTCATCTCAGAGCAATCCTTTGGAGTCCTCTGATTTGCATCCAATACTGAGATCTTCATTGGCACATAAGGCCCTTCCTTAACTGTGATGTAGATTCTTGGGTCTGAGGCCTCCATAAATAGCCTTACCCTTTCTTTCCAGATCCCAAAAATTTCCTTTCTGCAAATAGGTAATTTCATGGAACCCAATTCTTTATGATTTTCAAAAGAACCCATGGTTCTTGATTTTCTTGAAGCTGTTTTCTGACTTAGACTGTTTCTGCCAAACAGGATCTCCTTAGACTGCTAGTCCTTGTTTTGAGGAACCTGGCTCTGATACCAATTGAAAGATATGGTACCTAAACATCTAGAGGGGGTGGGGGGGTGAATAGGTGACCTAATCCTTTTTAAGTTTATTGGCAGCAATCAGTTATATCACAGATTTCTAACTAGCTTTTACACAGCAATACAACACATACACAACAAATCCACAACCACAGCACAGCAGACACAATGATTTATAGTGGTTCCCCAATCTTTGGGTACATCCACTTTCCCCCTTCGCCTATCTAGCAGTGTACTAGATTCGGCCAAACTTCTCCACTGTCTCAGAACCCAAATAGGTTCCTACACCTCAGGCCCAAAGCCTTACACTCAGCCACAAAGGCCTACACTCAGCCACCCAGGCCTACACTCAGCCAATCAAGCCCTACACTCAGAGTTCTTCAACTCCTACACTCAGGCTATCAAGCCCTACCCTCAGCCTTTATAAATTTAGGCTTACAATGCACTCAGATCCAAAGATCCTACAAGTTAAGATAGTATTACAACAAATAACTCAACAACTCAGAAAATAAGAGAGGAGTTGAGAGTTTCTTGCTGAGTTCTTGGAAGAACTCAGATAGATCCAAACTGACTTAGCTTCCTTCAAAGCTTCTTGAGTAGAACTGAATAAGTCTGAATCCTCTGCAGTTGTTCCTTGACCTCTGCTTCTTAAGATCCAGATGCTTCTGAATTCTTCTTCTCAGCCTAGTTCCAAAGACTGAATTCTTGATTGGAGCTCTCTCTCTCCAACTTCTTAGATCAGCAGTTGGACTGCCAGATCTTCTTGTGTTGATACTCTGTGTACCACTTTTCTGATTACTTGAATAATCTGATCAATTACTTCAAATAGCTTCAACAACAGTTTCTGTAAACTGTGGGTGCCTATATATAGGCATTCTTCATGGTAACCGGCTGATCCGGTTCATAACAGACTTCTGACTTCCCTGACAGTTGCTGTAGACCAGCTGGATCGGCAGCTGTCATGTCAACCAGTCACTTCTTGAAATTCTCTAACTGTCAGATAGTGTCGAGACTTTCTGTTCTTAAGTGTCGACACTTATAGACCAAGTGTCGACACATGCTGTGTAAGTGTCGACACAAGTCTACAAGGTGTCGACACAACTCCTTGTATGTCTCGACATATATTCTTCTGCATGTGTCGACACTGAATTTGAGTGTCGACACAAGTACTTGTTCTTCATTCTTTAACTGTATTCTTCTAAGTGTCGACACATCTCTTTTGTGTCGACACAACTTCTTGTGTTGAATCTGTCAAGTGTCGACACTGCTTCTTGGTGTCGACACAAGTCTTCAATATAGATTCTTCAGCTGAGTGTCGACACATTCCCTTAGTGTCGACACTTGTACTTAGAATATTTTTGTAGATATTTCTGTTCTTTGCTAAGTGTCGACACAGCTCCTTGTGTCGACACTTTCTTCCAGTGTTGAGTCTTTAACTATTTGTCGACATATTGTTCTGAGTGTCGACACATACTTTAAATGTTGACTTCTCTGATGGTGTGTCGACACATTGTGTTGAGTGTCGACACATACTTTAAATGTTGACTTCTCTGATGGTGTGTCGACACATTGTGTTGAGTGTCGACACATACTTTAAATGTTGACTTCTCTGATGGTGTGTCGACACATTGTGTTGAGTGTCGACACTTGTACTTGGACTCTGCAGACTTTTGCTGAGTGTCGACACAGCTCCAAGTGTCGACACTTTCTGGTGTAGACACTGCTTCACTGGGTGTCGACACAGCTTCTTGTGTCGACACTTTCTGTCTGCACTTTTCTTCACTGAGTGTCGACACAGCTCCTTGGGTCGACACTTTCTGTCTGGTGTCGACTCTTCATCCCAGGTGTCGACACAATGACTCCAAGTGTCGACACTGCTTGTCTGGGTGTCGACACAAGCTTTCTCAAGTGTCGACACTTTCCCTCTGGGTGTAGACTCATGGACTTAGAAAGTTTTAGCTTCAGTCCAGTGAATACCTAACCTGCACAAGTAACTCAAACATTCATCAAATACATTATGATGTATATCATTGAGTTGGGTCAGGCTTCTTCAAATCAGGTACATTTGACCAATGTACCCAACATTCTCCCCCTATTTGGAGAAGTCATAACCCTTAGTCAATGATATACACCATTCATAATTAAAAATTACAAAATGATGAAAAGCAGATTATAATCAGCAGGGTTAACATGAACATGTAAAACTTCACACATATACACATTCAACATTCCAGAACAAATAAGAAACAAAACACATTTCAGAACAATCATACTATATTTATCATATATTGTTCTAACACTGTTCCTTATACATTTTCAATGTTGTACAAAAATGTTTTTCATTTAAAAGATTACAACAAGCTTCAAGTTTAATTCCTAATCTATTTCTGATCAGGTTCTTTGATAACAATTCCTTTTCCAGCTTTAACTTGAGCTTTGACAATAGCAGTAGCAGTAGGCTCAGCATCAGCAGGCTTCTTGCCTTTTGAGTCCTTCTTCTTTTGTTCTTCAGCCTTGATTTTCTGTCTCTCAAAATAGTGGTATGGCTTGGGGAAGTACTTGCTAGGCTCCACAGCAGTAGGAGGTAGCTTTCCCATCTTAGCCTTCCTTCTGTGCTGAACAATGGCTTCTTGCTTGATTTCATGCTTCCTCCATTCTGCTTCAGAGAACCATTTGTTCCTTTCATGAGCATTGTCCTTTGCAGCTTTCCAGGCAGTAAGAATTATGTTTCTAGAGGTAGGGCTCCATTGTTCAAAATCTGGTTTTAGTTCAGCTTGTTCCCTAAACCTCTTCTTTGACAACCTTGCCTCTTCTTATTTGTCCAAAGCCTCTTGCATAGCTGCTGTTATAGGTTGAACAACCTTTTCTAAATGGACATTGTCCTTGCCCCTAGATGGGCTATACATAGTGCTCACCTCTGCATGAATCATTTCAAAATCTGGAGGTGGATAAATGACTTGAGCTACTTCTTGTGGCTCACCTCCAAAATAGGCAGGGTTCAGTCCAGATTCAGCAACTTCATTGTCATCACACAGGGGAGGATATCCAAGTGTAGCCCTGATTGAATTTGATATCCATTTTGCATGCTCAGAACTGGCCTTGACTAACACTCTCTCCCCCTTTATGACTTCTTGAGCAACATGATCTCTTATATCATCCTTCTGGAATCGGATTTGACCATCCAAGTACCTGATTCCATCTTTAAAGTAAGGTTTAAGCTTGGTAAGTTGTTCAGAGATTGCTTTCTGGGAATCTTGTATGACAGTCTTGACAGCAGTAATCTCTGCTTGAAATATTTTATCAAAATCAGCCTTGGCAGCATCCGCAGAAGTAGATGGTTCAGCAGACTTATGCTTTAATTCAGTGACTATAGCATTGTGGGAGACAGTTAAATTATCATTCATTCTTAATTGATTCTCCAGCACATAGCCTTGCTTCAGTGCTATATCATCTACTTGAGCCTTGATCTTCTCCTGATGAGTTGCCAAATATACCACAGCATTTCCACCCTTGTGGAAGCATTCAGTCATTTACTTCTTGTTCAGGTTCATCTCAAACCTTATTGATTTTATATCTTGAGCTAAATCAAATTGTAAAGACTTTTGGCCTTCATCAATATACTTCTCTATGGCTCTCCTGTGCTCATCCAGCTTGATTTGCATGGCTACCATTAAGGTACTGTATTCAGTTGATGGAGCTAGTGTGACTAAGGATTGTTGAGCAACAGTTTGTAGAGCCTTCTTGTAGCTCTGACTCCTTTTTTAAATACAAATAATTTCTTCTTCTTGGCCCTGGCACTCTCCTCATCCTCTGAGGCAGAAGTGCTGGCAATATCAACCCTGTCCTTAGGGCTTTGAGGCCTTGCAGTCTGCACATCAGGTGCTTGCTCAGTTTCCAGCCTAATAGGCTCTTCTAGAATTTCCATGTGCTCCCCCTCAGCAGCAGCAGTCTTATCTTCAGCAGCAGCTTCCTTATCCATGTTTAAGTTTTCTTGATCTAGATTAAGAAACAGATCTTCCATGGTGAATTCAACTGGTGACTGTGCAGGAGAAGTACTGGGTTCATCAACTACTTTATCAGGAATCACTTCTAGGATAACTGATGTGTCTGGAAGAACAACAGCTGGTGCTTGGCTAGGCAGCTGAGTTTGCTCTTGGATGAGGATGGTTGCTTTCTCACTCTCCAGTGTAGATGGTTCTTCTACACCTGGAAGCTCCCCCTGAATCTCAGCCACATCTTGAGCAGCAGGGGTCTTGACTACTGTCTCCTCCTCTTGATCATCAGGTGTGAACACCACCTGTTCTTCACTTTCAGAACTGCTTGAGGACTCTTGTGTCACAACAGCAGTTTTCCTTTTCTTCCTGGGAGGAGAATCTTGCTTAGTAACTTGTTTCTCAGGGGTAGGAATATCCTTTGACAGCACCCTTTCCCACCTAGAAAAGATCCTCATGTCCATCTTTCTCATGTGGTTGATTTTGCTACCTGCAGCAGTGCTCATTACCTCTGGTATTGTACCAGCCAGGTAGATACTAAGTATCCTGCCCAGATTGGGCTTCTTCAGACTTTCCTTTATCTTCTCATAGATAACCATTGACCAATCTAGGACTCTGGTATCGTACTGTGTCAGAATTTGACCTGATACATTCAAAGTTTGAAATGAGCATCATGGGTGAACAAAAGATATGGTAACTAGGTTTGAAGAAATGTTACCAAACCCTTTGATGATTCCTTTTTCAGAACCACCAAAGGTCACTTTAGGACCATTTTTGATTGGAATGTAGTCCTTCAGTAGTCCCCTTGTTCCAGTCATATGTCTGGAGCATCCACTATCCAAGTACCATGTTGGGGTATGACCACTTGGACTTACCTGCAAAACAAATTAATGAACCTTAGAACCCAATGGTTTCTTGGGTCCTTGGTGACTGTTAGTTTGCAACTTAACAAGACTACCTACTGGCTTTCCACCAGGTAGCTTGCTACTCCCTATGGCACTTGCATTGTGCCAATAATCCAAGGCAAAGTGGCCAACCTTGCCACAACACCAACATTCAAACTTATTATACCTTTGCTTAGGTACAGACTTTGCTGTCTTAACTGCAGCTGACTTATTGAATGTTGGGGTCTTGCCCTTGGACTTGGACTGATCCTGAACAGTCCTAGCAGGTTTAACAAAACCCAATCCAGCCTTGCCTTTGTGATGAATAAAATCATCAATCAAAGGTAGAACTGATTTAGGCTTTGAAAACTTTGCAACCAGTTCTCTCTCTTTCTGAAGATTTGTCTCCAGTCTCTTAATTTGATCATTCTTAAATGTAATAGTATCCATCTGAATCACTGTAATGTGTTTCAGCCTGGCTACTTCATTCAGTTTTTGATCATACTGCTTCTCAAGGTCTGTTGCAGCAGCTTTTAGATTAGCAATTTCTTTTGCCTGACTTTTGGCAAGGGACTTGCTTTTCTTATAAGCCTGTAACAGCACCTTATATTCATCTATGAGCTGATGAATATCTTCTTCAGACTCAGAAACACTTCCATCATTTAATGATGATGAATCTGATTCTGAACTAGAACAAGAATCTGAACTTAGAGTTGGACTTTGTACCTGACTAGTTCCTGGCTGCTCCAGGATTTTGGTACTCTCAGTCAATGGCATTAGTCCTTGGCACTGGCAGTCTTCTTGTTCATAAATTGACTCCAAGATCTGCATAAATTCTTCTTCTTCTTCTTCAGCAAATAGCCCTATGTAGGCTTCAGCATCAGTATCAGTGTCTGAAGAAGAAATATCTGAAAGGGTCTTCTCATTCTTGGCAACAAAAGACTTCTCTTTCTTCCCTTTGAAGTGAGTCTTTTTCCTGTCACTGGATTCTTTTCTTTTCTCAGGACAATCAGCAATGACATGACCCTGTCTATTGCAGCAGTAGCACACAATCTTTGATCCAGTTGCCTTGCTTGTCTTTGTCTTCTTCCTGTCCTTCTTAGAAGGCTTTTTCTCCTGATACAAGACTTCTTTTCCCTTGTAAGTAGATGGTCTGGACCTCCACTGTTTCTTTTTCAGGAATTTCTGAAAGTGTCTAGTGAAGGCAGCAAAGTCTTCATCACTATCACTGCTTGTAGACTTTGTACTGACATACCCTTCTGACTCAGATTCAACTACCTCTGGTGGTGGAGTTGATGACTTAGTTCTGCATTTTCTGGGAACTTCTATCTTGAAGGCAACAGTCCTTTCCTTGTGCTCAGTCCTTGTTGATTTCTCCTCCTCTTTCCTCACAGTCAGCTGCATCTCATATGACAGCAACTTGCCAAATAGTGTAGGAGGAGGAATTTCTCCCAACTTTGTCATTTCTCTTATGGCACAGATCTTGGTGTCCAAATCTTTGGTTAGGGACCTTAGGAATTTGTCATTTAGTTCATAGTTGATGAACTCTCTTCCATAAGACATGAGTTCATTAACTATTCTATAGAACTTCTTGTAACATTCAGTGATGCTATCTCCCTTGCCTTGCCTAAAGCTCTCATACTCTTGATTAAGCAAGGACTTCCTAACTTGCCTAACTTCTTTAGAACCTTCCATATAGACAATGGGGGTATCCCACATTTCTTTTGCTGTTTTACAGTGAATTAAGTTCTGAAAAGTTGCATCATCAATGGCACTCACTATTATGTTTTGTGCCCTCTTGTCCATAGTGACTAGGACAATTTCATCCTTGGTCATCTCAGAGAAATCCTTTGGAGTCCTCTGATTTGCATCCAATACTGAGATCTTCATTGGCACATAAGGCCCTTCCTTAACTGTGATGTAGATTCTTGGGTCTGAGGCCTCCATAAATAGCCTTACCCTTTCTTTCCAGATCCCAAAAATTTCCTTTCTGCAAATAGGTAATTTCATGGAACCCAATTCTTTATGATTTTCAAAAGAACCCATGGTTCTTGATTTTCTTGAAGCTGTTTTCTGACTTAGACTGTTTCTGCCAAACAGGATCTCCTTAGACTGCTAGTCCTTATTTTGAGGAACCTGCCTCTGATACCAATTGAAAGATATGGTACCTAAACACCTAGAGGGGGGGGGGGGTGAATAGGTGACCTAATCCTTTTTAAGTTTATTGGCAGCAATCAGTTATATCACAGATTTCTAACTAGCTTTTACACAGCAATACAACACATACACAACAAATCCACAACCACAGCACAGCAGACACAATGATTTATAGTGGTTCCCCAATCTTTGGGTACATCCACTTTCCCCCTTCGCCTATCTAGCAGTGTACTAGATTCGGCCAAACTTCTCCACTGTCTCAGAACCCAAATAGGTTCCTACACCTCAGGCCCAAAGCCTTACACTCAGCCACAAAGGCCTACACTCAGCCACCCAGGCCTACACTCAGCCAATTAAGGCCTACACTCAGAGTTCTTCAACTCCTACACTCAGGCTATCAAGCCCTACCCTCAGCCTTTATAAATTTAGGCTTACAATGCACTCAGATCCAAAGATCCTACAAGTTAAGATAGTATTACAACAAATAACTCAACAACTCAGAAAATAAGAGAGGAGTTGAGAGTTTCTTGCTGAGTTCTTGGAAGAACTCAGATAGATCCAAACTGACTTAGCTTCCTTCAAAGATTCTTGAGTAGAACTGAATAAGTCTGAATCCTCTGCAGTTGTTCCTTGACCTCTGCTTCTTAAGATCCAGATGCTTCTGAATTCTTCTTCTCAGCCTAGTTCCAAAGACTGAATTCTTGATTGGAGCTCTCTCTCTCCAACTTCTTAGATCAGCAGTTGGACTGCCAGATCTTCTTGTGTTGATACTCTATGTACCACTTTTCTGATTACTTGAATAATCTGATCAATTACTTCAAATAGCTTCAACAACAGTTTCTGTAAACTGTGGGTGCCTATATATAGGCATTCTTCATGGTAACCGGCTGATCCGGTTCATAACAGACTTCTGACTTCCCTGACAGTTGCTGTAGACCGGCTGGATCGGCAGCTGTCATGTCAACAAGTCACTTCTTGAAATTCTCTAACTGTCAGATAGTGTCGAGACTTTCTGTTCTTAATTGTCGACACTTATAGACCAAGTGTCGACACATGCTGTGTAAGTGTCGACACAAGTCTACAAGGTGTCGACACAACTCCTTGTATGTCTCGACATATATTCTTCTGCATGTGTCGACACTGAATTTGAGTGTCGACACAAGTACTTGTTCTTCATTCTTTAACTGTATTCTTCTAAGTGTCGACACATCTCTTTTGTGTCGACACAACTTCTTGTGTTGAATCTGTCAAGTGTCGACACTGCTTCTTGGTGTCGACACAAGTCTTCAATATAGATTCTTCAGCTGAGTGTCGACACATTCCCTTAGTGTCGACACTTATACTTAGAATATTTTTGTAGATATTTCTGTTCTTTGCTAAGTTTCGACACAGCTCCTTGTGTCGACACTTTCTTCCAGTGTTGAGTCTTTAACTATGTGTCGACATATTGTTCTGAGTGTCGACACATACTTTAAATGTTGACTTCTCTGATGGTGTGTCGACACATTATGTTGAGTGTCGACACATACTTTAAATGTTGACTTCTCTGATGGTGTGTCGACACATTGTGTTGAGTGTCGACACATACTTTAAATGTTGACTTCTCTGATGGTGTGTCGACACATTGTGTTGAGTGTCGACACTTGTACTTGGACTCTGCAGACTTTTGCTGAGTGTCGACACAGCTCCAAGTGTCGACACTTTCTGGTGTAGACACTGCTTCACTGGGTGTCGACACAGCTTCTTGTGTCGACACTTTCTGTCTGCACTTTTCTTCACTGAGTGTCGACACAGCTCCTTGGGTCGACACTTTCTGTCTGGTGTCGACTCTTCATCCCAGGTGTCGACACAATGACTCCAAGTGTCGATACTGCTTGTCTGGGTGTCGACACAAGCTTTCTCAAGTGTCCACACTTTCCCTCTGGGTGTCGACTCATGGACTTAGAAAGTTTTAGCTTCAGTCCAGTGAATACCTAACCTGCACAAGTAACTCAAACATTCATCAAATACATTATGATGTATATCATTGAGTTGGGTCAGGCTTCTTCAAATCAGGTACATTTGACCAATGTACCCAACATTCTCCCCCTATTTGGAGAAGTCATAACCCTTAGTCAATGATATACACCATTCATAATTAAAAATTACAATATGATGAAAAGCAGATTATAATCAGCAGGGTTAACATGAACATGTAAAACTTCACACATATACACATTCAACATTCCAGAACAAATAAGAAACAAAACACATTTCAGAACAATCATACTATATTTATCATATATTGTTCTAACATTGTTCCTTATACATTTTCAATGTTGTACAAAAATGTTTTTCATTTAAAAGATTACAACAAGCTTCAAGTTTAATTCCTAATCTATTTCTGATCAGGTTCTTTGATAACAATTCCTTTTCCAGCTTTAACTTGAGCTTTGACAGCAGCAGTAGCAGTAGGCTTAGCATCAGCAGGCTTCTTGCCTTTTGAGTCCTTCTTCTTTTGTTCTTCAGCCTTGATTTTCTGTCTCTCAAAATAGTGGTATGGCTTGGGGAAGTACTTGCTAGGCTCCACAGCAGTAGGAGGTAGCTTTCCCATCTTAGCCTTCCTTCTGTGCTGAACAATGGCTTCTTGCTTGATTTCATGCTTCCTCCATTCTGCTTCAGAGAACCATTTGTTCCTTTCATGAGCATTGTCCTTTGCAGCTTTCCAGGCAGTAAGAATTATGTTTCTAGAGGTAGGGCTCCATTGTTCAAAATCTGGTTTTAGTTCAGCTTGTTCCCTAAACCTCTTCTTTGACAACCTTGCCTCTTCTTCTTTGTCCAAAGCCTCTTGCATAGCTGCTGTTATAGGTTGAACAACCTTTTCTAAATGGACATTGTACTTGCCCCCAGATGGGCTATACATAGTGCTCACCTCTGCATGAATCATTTCAAAATCTGGAGGTGGATAAATGACTTGAGCTACTTCTTGTGGCTCACCTCCAAAATAGGCAGGGTTCAGTCCAGATTCAGCAACTTCATTGTCATCACACAGGGGAGGATATCCAAGTGTAGCCCTGATTGAATTTGATATCCATTTTGCATGCTCAGAACTGGCCTTGACTAACACTCTCTCCCCCTTTATGACTTCTTGAGCAACATGATCTCTTATATCATCCTTCTGGAATCGGATTTGACCATCCAAGTACCTGATTCCATCTTTGAATGGTATCTTCTCATAGATTCCAAACTTTGTAAAAGGTTTTTTTGACCTGATACATTCAAAGTTTGAAATGAGTATCATGGGTGAACTATCCTACTTCCTTGGTCTCCAAGTGAAGCAAACCCCTAATGGCATCTTTATATCCCAGTCAAAATATGCTAAAGAGCTACTCAAAAGATTTGGGATGACTGATGCCTCGGCCAAGAAAACACCCATGCCATTTAATGTTTTTGTTGATTCTGATGAACAGGGCATACCAGTTGATCAGAAAACAAATATGGATATTGTTTGGTCCTTATTATACCTTACAGCTAGTAGGTCATATATCATGTTTGATTCTTGTATTTGTGCTAGATTTCAACTCAGCCCTAAAAAATCACATCTTATTTTATGAAAAAGGATTTTAAGATATATAAAGGGTTGTCCTAATCTAGAACTCTGGTATCGTACTGTGTCAGAATTTGATTTATCTGGATTTTCAGATGCTGACTTTGCTGGATGCAGATTTTACAGGAAAAGCACATCAGGAACTTGTCAGTTCCTTGGTGATAGGCTAGTGTCCTAGTTTTGCAAAAAGCAAACTTCTATGTCAACATCAACTGCTGAATATTAATACATAGCAGCAGGTAGTTGTTGTTCACAAATTTTGTGGATTCAAAATCAGATCCTAGATTATGGTTTCAACTTAAATAATTCAACTATATATTATGATAACACCACTGCAATTTCTATTGTACAAAATCCATTACATCATACTAGAACAAAGCATATAGAAACTAGACATCATTTCATTAGAGATTGTGTGGACGAAAATAAAATTAAACTTGTCTTTATCTCTACTGATTTACAAAGGGCAGATATTTTCACCAAACCCTTAGATGAAAAGAAACATCTGTTCTTCCTAAATCAGTTTGGTATGATCAATGGAGACGCTTTAATTTATTTTCTATCTGTGGTCGACGAATTGTTCATTTTTCGTCGAATGGAGATCGAAGAACTCTGAACTATTCATGGAGTGTTCGTCGAATGGAGATCGATGAACTTTCCTTTTTGAAACTGTTCATCGAATGGAGATCGAAGAATTTGTTTCAGAAAATTTTTTTGGCGAACGGAGATCGACGAAGCTTGTTTTAGAAAAATCTTTTCATCGAACAGAGAATGACGAACAGTTTTCCCCCTCTTCAGACTTTGATCGACGTGTTTATTTCTTTATGAGATTTTTCGTCGAACTAAGTTCGAAGTTTTTAATGATTCGTCGGATAGAGTTTGTCTTTTCATCTTCTGAAAACTTATAATAGTGTTTTCATCAAACTCCATTCCGCACTTTCCAGTTCTTGTGCACTTGATCTTTTGTTTTTGCAGACATGGCGATTTCAGCGGTGACCCTCTCTAGAATAAAATTTGATGCAAGATTCGACATTGACATCGATTCCTTCAGCCATTCTGGTCAAGTGTTCAGGAACATACTTCAATTGTTTGAAGCACCACAGTTGAGACAGTTCATGACTTTGAGGATCAAACTCCCAGTGCAGGAAAATAAGGAATGGGTATTCACAGCAACCTTTTCAGATCAAACCTCTATCTCTGGATTAATTTTTGGACACCAGGTTTCTCTTACCCCTGCTGCTCTAACTGAAATTTTTTGGTTTATCAATAGGGAAGAGGATATTGAATTTTCTACCATAGAGTTTGATGATATGCTAGTTATAATGGGTCATGATGGCACTTTCGGCAAGTGTACCGATCGTAGTCAAATAATAAATTTGAGGAGTTTAATCCCATGATATCGATCTATCGAGGAGTGCATGTAGGGATTGTGCCTTCGGTATTAAAAGAGGAATTGCAAGTGCCAACGTAACAAGGGATTTTGATCTTTGGTTTCCTACTTTTAAATCCAATAAAACTAATACGGGTCGCCTTTGTAAGACCCACCTTTTTTTCTTTTTCAAACTACGACGGTCTTAAGCCCAAAACCGCCGCTTTGTGGTGGCACCTTCAAACTCGGGAAGGTCTTCACTACAAAACACCGATCCTGCTGGTCATATCGATCACAAAAAAGTAGCAAAAGTATGAGAGCACATGAAATAGAACTCTAACACAAGTCCACAATAATCACATATATAATAATAATTCTCCACGAAGGGAGAGACCACAACAATAATAATAAAAATACTGGGAATAGGGCTCAGGCCCGATACATCAATTTCCTCACTACATATCTCTCGTCGCTGAAGCAAAACTAAAACAACTACTAGCGATCGGGACTCACAGTCCCAGCTGTCTGAAATCCGGTACTAGACAGTCCCATCTCTAAGCCTGCAGACCTCCAGGGATGCTCCTCCATGCTGGGCACCACGATCCCCTAAAATGATATGGTTTGAAAACCGTTAGTCTAAAAGACTAAGTCGTATGATCCCCTACCCCTCCCCCATGGCCCCTAGGCACCGTGCGGAGAGGAGGAATGCGAAGCTTTGTAGGTGGAGAATAAACAATGCAGGTGACGGTTGAACTATTATAGCATGAGTATATTAACAGAACAAGTATATTTAAGCAGTAGTAAATGAAATGTAAACTAAGAAACAAGTAACCTTAACTTATATGAATGTCCATACAAACTTATAAGTTAAGGGATCTTTTGCAAGGCTCTCATCGTATAAAAAGTCCCTTACCGATTTATACATTGGGGTGTCGGTTTTCAAGCAAGCAAAATATATCCAAAGAATAATAACCTTAACTTATAAGCATGCTCACGCGTAGTATTTGCTGCTGCTGCTGCCCTAAGCGAAGCTCCTGCGTAGTATTTGCCGGCAAGTCCACCAGACTTATCTTGGCGAAGTGCAAAACCACACTTGCCGAGCCAATGTATTGGCATCCGTGCATCGACCCTCCAATACCAAAGACCCACCACCTTATACTTTATGCACATAAAAACTTATGTAACAGCTACCGAGCCAAAGCTCCCCGGACCATCCCATCCGTCACAATCGACAACCGATCCAAAGCTCGCTGAGCCATCCTGCACATCATCAAACTAACGAAACTACTGCCTGAGTGACCCAACCTAATATACCGAGACATCAAGGTGAGTGAAAGTGAATCCCTAGTTATTCTAGTTTCTCTTGTAGTTTATTTTGCCTACAATTTAGGTTAGCCCAAGACTGCCCAAGTCATACCCCATGAACGGTTCTCGAGGGCACTAGGAACTATGATGGGATGAAGCCCAAAGCTCCCTTTCGTAAGGCCCTTACTATTATTGGCTAATACCAGACTCCTGATCCCATTTATATTACTTTGGATCTAACCCTAGTGTGTTTTGACCCTTTGTCTCCCACCACAAGAAAGACAATCTTTCGTTGATCCCGAGTACCACCTAAACCTAGTAGACCCAACACTCTACTCATCCCAATTTCAAATGATGAACTCAATAACATTTTACTCAATCCGGCGACTATTAACCCCATCCCATATGCCCAATTCAAATGCTAACGTATTTTCTGTTGTTTTACTAATTGCAGACTAACCTAAGCCATATGATGTACATGATAGGAGGTACTCTAAATATACTTCCAAATGTCCTAAGATAATTAATGGAGGTCTATCATGTCATTTATAGCCTAAATCCAGAACTTGGAAATTTTCCTAATTTACCTGATATTTTATTTATTTTCCTTAAAAATCCAAATGCCCTAGTTTTGAATATGAAGTCGCCTTTACAGTCATGCACAATGCTCCATAAAATTATGACAAATACTAGGCAGCTAATTGACAGTAAATTCGAGTCTACCATTTTTTTTTGCAAGGTTTAGGCCTTGATCCAAAATTTCAAATATAAAGACATAGTTACTAATTAAAGAAACAAGTGCTGTAAATAGGCTTCCAAAAATTATAAGAAAATTCAATCATGATCAACATGCCTTAAAAACACACCTGACCTAGTTTCCAAACATTCCAATGAATAATGAACTCTAATTTAAATTTAGAACAATACTCTACTTTCATTAATTAATGAATCAACTACTGTAAATATTCATCTAAAAATTATGATAAAATTTCCTCGTGTGCATAATGACCTAAGTGCACTTTTGCATAAGTTTCACAATTTTCTAACCATCATTGAGCTCTGAATCTATTTTTGAACATAATTGTGTAATTGTAATCTTGTGAAGTTAGTACTGATAATATACTTCTAAAAATTATATTAAAATTCAGGTATGAGTATAATGACCTAAAACACCCTCTTCCCAATTTACATGATTTTCCAATCAACAGTGAGATTATTATAAACAAATGACTAACAAGGTCAAATTCATGTATTACAAAGGAGGTACTAAAATTGTGGTTCCAAAAATTACCATGGGCTCAAATTAACCCTATAACTACACTACCCAGATTTACAACTTCTCGTAAAGTCTTGATGGCTATTTTACATGTTAAATGTTTGTTCACTAAACTAGAGTTAGGGTTTTGGGGAGCTTATCAGTCTCTAAATCTCATGATATTTTTACCAAAGGACCTTGACAACCATAAAGTCCTCTCCACCAAGTTTCAAGTCATTTCAAGGTCACATGACCCCATGGCCTTCTAACCCAAGGTTTGCACACATAGGACCTACCCTAGTGTCCCATGGCTCTACCCATCAACTTCCACCCAATAATAGTGGAGGGGGCATTTTGTGTGTTAATATAGCTGAGTGCCAATATCCATCACCTTTGGGTGAGGTTGGCCAACTCCAAAGCACTTAGGGCACTTAGCCCTAAATTGACCTAAAAGGGTCAACCTTTGGCTACACAATTACCCTATCAAATCAAACCCAAATGGGGTTGCATTTTTACCTGAACCCTAAAATACTCCTCAAGATCACCCACCAAACTTTTGGGGGTTTTTGAGGTGTTTTTGATACCTAATTAATTTGTACATGTTTTATTAAATTTATCCAAAAACTATAGAAAAAGTATCTCCAAAAATTCCCATTTTTTGTTTGGACCTATGTATAGGTTAGAATGACTCCCTATCCAAATTTTAGATCATTTGGACAAGATATGAAGTGGGGGCAGTCATTTTAGTCTCTAATTAACCCTAGGTATAGACCCCACCAAATGAGTGCCCTGGTCAAACCAGACATCCAAATTGGTTCAAAAGAATTTTAAATTAAAGTACACCCCTAGGGCTACAACTTTGATGTTTACCATTTTTTCACTATAGGTATCTAAGTATTTTTAATAATTAAAAACATTAATTATAATTTCTGTGACAGAATCAAAGAAATGAAATTAATTAAATTCCTAAGATCTAAATCCGCAGCGTACGAATCTTGGCGCAGATAGTATGTCACCGGGTCACCTTCTACCTCCAGCCAATGACCCCGATTGCATCATCCTGGAGCACCTCCCAAGCGTTGTCGCCAGCCATCCAGCCATTTCCATAAGCAATCACCTTCCCACATTTCAGAGAAACGCAGCCTAAGCCGCTCCCTGAGGCATCACTATAGATTACAAATTCATCGGTGCCACATGGTGATGACAACGCAGGCGCCGTGGTCAATCGAACCTTCAGCTCTTCAAAAGCTCACGCGCACTCCGGCGTCCAAATGAACTTCTGATCTTTTCTCGTCGGTGTGGTTAGTGGCAAATCAATCCGCGAGAAGGTTTCAACAATTCTTCGGTAGTAGCCCGCAAGTCCAAGGAAGCTCCTGACTTCGGCCACTGAAGACAACACCGGCCACTCCTGTATGGCCGTTATCTTCGCTGAATCCACTACTATGCCCGCTCCACTGACCACATGGCCCAGAAAAGCCACTAACGTTAGCAAAAACTCGCACTTTGAGAACTTGGCATAGAGTTGATTTTGCCTCAATGTATTCAACACCAACCACAAGTGCTTCTCATGATCAACTTCCGATCTTGAGTACACCAGTATATCATCAAAGAATACTATCACGAACAGATCCAGGTATTCTCGGAATATTCGATGCATCAAGTATGATCGTTTCTGGCAGCATTAAATATGGAATTTTCATAGAGTTATTTTAATTAATTAACATGATAGTTAAGGAATGATTTTATTTTAAATATTTGAATACAGCCGTTACAAATTCTCAGACATTCTTCATGCTATTTAAGGAATGTTTTTAAAATTCAAATGGTTGAATTCTTCTCAGAGAATATATATACATTTAGAAAATTGTTATTGTACAACCTCGTGTACTCCAAGTGGGTACACCAAGCCAGGTGAGCGGACCAAGATGACCTGCCTGCGCCAGAATAGCATGCAGGCGAACTCAGAATGGCTAGCCCGCTCTCGCCAAAGCTAGGCAGGCTAGCTACGCAGGCTAGCTACGCAGGCTGGCCTACCAAGCCCCCGTTCGCCCGGGGTTCGTCGAATGGAGCTCGTCGTTCATCGAACGGAGCTCGACCTCCTTCGAGTTGACCTCGTGAGTTAGAATCCTGGATTCGTCAGACTAAGCTCGGCGAGCTCAATGCCTATAGAATTCCTTCTTTAGTAATAGTCCCACACCGGCCAGCTCGCTCTCCCATAGGCGACCTGGCCGCCAGGCCGCCTCAGAGCGAGGGTCGGTGGGCTGTGGCAACCTAGCCCGCGCTCGTCTAAGGAGGGAAGGCAAGCTACGGGAGCCAGGTCACGTCCGCCTCAGCTGGGTGGAGAGTTGTGGCGAGCTGACCTCCAGATCCTTGTAACCTATCCAGTGGGGCCGAGAGGTAGAATTACCTAGGTGCCCTTACTAGGGGTGTGAATAGCTTGTTAGAATAGTGGACTTACGCTGTTGGCAGACCTAGTTAGGCTGCACATAGCTGTTCAAAATAGCGGAGGTTGGCTATTTTCAGGTCGTCTTCAGAAAACTATAAATAAGATCCAAGGGCACCTCAGAAGGCATGTTTACCAGTGTTCAGATCTTCTTGTGCTTTCTGAGGTAGCCTTAGCTCGGCCTTTGGCTAAGGAGGGAAAGCGCTCTAAGATCTTCCGGGTGTGTGGTGGGACCTCCACGCCGAGCCCTTGGGTCAGTTCCCATTTTTTTTGCTATTTGTCTTGCAGGAGAGAAGTAGGTGCGCGATCACCCCTTCCCCAGGGTGAACTCCACAAGAGACCGAGTTTTCGGTTTCAATATTTTGGTGCGGTGAGCGTGGAAAGTGGTTAGCACAGCAAATCTTCAACAAGCTAGATGACAAGAGAAGGACAAGGCTCAGACAGGTCCGACTCACCACCCCCACCCCCTCTGGCCATAGTGGGGATGCTCGAAGACTTCAGGAAGGAGGTGCTCAACCTCGTCAAGTTCGCACTCAGCGCGCGGGCCGAGTGCTCGACTCCAAATGTTCCAATCGCCACCGCCCTATCTCTGGGCGAGGAAGCTCCCGACAGGCGAGCTGGGATGGAGGTCGCCGAGGAAGGAAGGGGATGCGAGCTCCCCGGGCGCGTGCTCTTCCCGGGCTTGGCAAGCGAGGGCTGGTTCGGCGATAGAGGGCGCGAGATCGCCCAGATCGCCCAGCGGGAGGAGGCAGCCCCTTCAGCGAGCTAGTTTCTTCTACCCCAGTTCCAGATGGTTTCAGGAAACCCAAGATGTCTTACTACACCAGGAAGGGGGACCTGGTCCAGCACATCCATTGGTTCGAGGACATAATCTCGATCCGGCATATGTCGGATGGCTTCAAGTGCAGGCTCTTCGCCATCACCCTTAATAAGAATGCGAGAGAGTGGTTTCACCAACTACCAGCCATCTCCATTTACTGCTTTGAGGACCTGCGCCGGGGGTTTATGTTGAGGTTCACCACCTCCAAGAAGAGGAAGAA
Source organism: Platanthera guangdongensis (assembly GCA_039583875.1). Classification (NCBI taxonomy): domain Eukaryota; kingdom Viridiplantae; phylum Streptophyta; class Magnoliopsida; order Asparagales; family Orchidaceae; genus Platanthera; species Platanthera guangdongensis. The sequence continues at coordinate 26,450,639 of CM077156.1, forward strand.
GGAGTCGCAGTCCCTGTTCCACATCAAGCAGGGGGTGGACGAGACCTTTGGAAGTTATGTTGATCGGTTTCAGGAAGAGGTCACCCAAGTCCAGGAAATGCCCGGGCATACTCTGATGGTTGCCTTTATCCTAGGGCTGCAACAAGGTTTCTTCAGGATGGAACTGAAGAGAGTGTCGCCACTCTCCTACGAATAGCTGATGGAAGGGCGATAAGGGAAGTCTACGGGGAGGCATTGAATACGGAGTTTGCTCGGAAGCTGGCCAGGTGGGCCACGGAGGAGGAGAAGGAGCCAAGGAATGGCAGAGGTCGGGAGGAAAGGAGAGTTGAACCACGATAGTGGGAACAACGACAACTACAGTAACAACAACAACCCAAGTGGGTGCGTCAGGAGCCGGACCGTCGGTTGGGCTGAAGGCCCGAGTGGCAAGACCAGGGGCTACGATGAGGTTACCAAGGAAGGGATAAGTGCCAAGGGGGGCAGGATCAGTTCCATCCCCCAGGTTGGATGTAGGCCCAAAGACCTCCCCTCCCCAATCAAAATCAGGCTATGACCATAGCCATGGGGGAGAGGAGGAGAGCAACACGAAGAAGGAGAAGAGAAGTTAGGTGGAGCTGCCCTACTACGACTTCCACCAAAAGGAAGGGCACACCACGACCACGTTCCCAGAGTTTCTCGAGATGAGAGGAAACATGGAGCAGTATTAGCAATATGGTCAGCAGGAGGTGAGGATTGAGGAGGTCCTACCTCGGGCGAAGGAGGATCGCTGAAAAGACCAGGCAGACGTTGGGACCCGGGGAGGGATCAGAGTGATCCATGGAGGGGTGGGGATTGAGGCTTCCCGGAAGGCAAGCCTCCACACCATGTACCATCGGAGCATTGGCTCTACATCTCTAACCCCACCCCCGAAGGAGAAGATCACCTTCTCGAGGAAGGATGTGCCAGAATATGAGGATCCCTTCTGCGATGCGCTGGTCATCCAGACAGCCATCGAGAATTTCATCGTCTCTAGGATCCTCATTGACAATGAAAGCTCCGTCAACGTCATCTTCAAGAAGGCGTTAGATGCGATAAAGGTGGAGACAAAGATGGTGCTGGCTTCAGATGGGCCCCTGTTTGGGTTTTCGAGGGAGAGGAAGGAGGTAGAAGGAGGAGTGGGGCTCCACATCACTATGGGGGGGGGGGGCAGCCCCGGAACTGCAGGTTTATCCTCGTGGATGCCCTTAGTAGCTACAATTTCATCTTCAGAAGGCCCCTCATAAATGCCTTCTGTTGCGTCCCCTCATCCTTCCACCAGTGTTTAAAGTTCAACGTCGAAGGGATCCAGGTCTGAGTTCAGGGGGACCCCAAGGTGGCAAGGGAGTACTACATCACCGTCGTAAACTCTATCTCTTGGCAGGAGGGGGTTGAGGAGATGGGGCAAAGAATGGAGGAGGTAGTGCAGGTGGCTGGCGGAGAGGAGATGGATATAGAAGGGAGCTACACCCAGGTGGTGGCAGATGAAGTCCAGGAGTTGGCTAAGGCAATGGCAGTGGAGGAAGAGGTGGGAGCCGAGGAGGTTCCTGTCCTAGAGGAGAGGGATGTTGGAGAATGGGGAGAGCAGTCCAGGCTGGAGGCTATAGAGGAAGTCATGGAGATGGAGGTTCTCACACTTGGAGGTAGGGTATAGAAGGTTCGCATCAGCGGGGGGCTGACCCTGGAGGCTCAGGGCAGGATGCTGGCATGCATCCAGAAGAACGTGGACATCTTCCCTTTTAGTGCAGCGGAGATGCCGGGGATTGACGCGGACGTGGCCTGCCACCGCCTCAACCTGGACACGGGAGATCGCCCCATCCAGCAGAAGAAGAGATCCACCGCTGACAAGCTGGCCATGCCCATCAGAGAGGAGGTGGCCAAACTCCTCAAGGCCGGCTTCTTATCGGAAATACAGTACCCCGACTGGGTCTCTAATGTAGTTATGGTTAAAAAGGAGACAATCAGTGCCATATGTGTGTAGATATTTCTTTTCTTAATAAATTATGCCCTAAGGAATGTTATCCCTTGCCTCGAATCGACGCGCTGGTTGACTCAGCCATCAGTTTTCCTGTAATGAGCTTCTTAGATGCATTTTCAGGTTATCACCAGATTAGGATGCACCCCCGGACATCAAAGATGTTTCATTCATCATGGGGGATGAGTACTACTACTATACGATGATGCCTTTTAGGCTGAAGAATGCAGGGGCGACATAAAAAAGATGATGGACAGGGTCTTCCGTGAATAGAAGGGGAGGAACCTGGAGGTATACGTAGATGATCTCATGATCAAGATTCGAGACGTAGATTCTCACCTTCAGAACCTGGAGGAAACCTTCACCACCCTGCACAAATACAAGATGAGGCTTGAAAGTTTATAGTTGCCTACCTAAATCACATAGAGGGGGTGAATAGGTGAGATATGCGTCTTTTTGCGGAATAAAAATTTCAAACCAATGCACAAAACTAACTACCAATCAATCATAGACGAGGCAAGATTTATAGTGGTTCGCCAACCTTGGGTACATCCACTTTCCCTCACCGATCTAGCAATACACTACACTTGGCTACTCCACTATCTCAGATTGAAAATCAATCCTACCCTCGGAACAACGTTCCTACAATCTCGATCCACAAAACGGATCTACACTCGGAAGATAAAACTTCCTACAATCTCGGAGACAAAAGCTCCTACACTCGAAGAAATTTCTCCTGCAAGAATGAAATAAATTGTATAGAAATACAAACAATAAATCTTCTTTTTTAGATCTGCAACTGTCGGCCAGGATCTTCTTCTTCTAGGCTTTGCGACTTTATCAAAATGGTGAAGAAAAATCTCGGCAAGATCAGATCTGAATCTTCTTGGCTTCACACGATTGATCGATTAGAAGATGAGAAGTTGAGAGAATCTCGATCTGTAAAGCCTTCTTGATCTGAATCAGCGACTAAAGGTCTGTGCGCATAGAGTCGTGTGTGTGAGTTGCACTCGCATGTACATACCATAGCATACTTGCACGTCATAGCACAGTCATTTCATTTAACCCCTGACACCTATCGTATAAAATGGTATGGGACGTTTTATATGATAGGCCCTGCAAAACGACCCCTTGGTCTATAGGGGTAATTCCTATAAATCAATGGTTATATTTCTTGTTGCTCTTACTTTCACTTCATACTACTTTTTTTGCTACTCCTTTCTGTTTACTTTTGATGCATACTTGTTCACTCATGTTTAATTTTTGTGATACCCCTGCCATACTTTATTATTTTAATCCTTAGGGTAGATGTCACCTGCTTGATTACGCCTTGCTTTTGGTCCTCCTTTTCACCCTTTTCCGCCCGGTGCCTAGGAGCCACGGGTAGAGGGGTGGGGGATTGTTGACTGAGTCTAGTTTGACTGACGGTCGTTTGACCACCATATTTTAGGTGCTCCGGATGGGAGACAGGGAACAGCCGCAGGAGACGCAACACCAGCAGGGTACGGTGCAGATGGAGATGGGCCAGTGTAGCTCGGGTGGACAGGCATCCGGATCCGTGAGTGGAGCCGAGTATTAGTAGTTTTACTTTTATGAGTAGATTGTAGTGAGGTTATCATGTACCGGGCTTAAGCCCGTATTTACTTTCTGGTGTTGGTGCCTAGACTTTCTTCTGGTGTTGACTTGATTTATTGCATGATTTCCTCCTTTATACTATTGTGGACTTGGATACTTACACTTTCATTCATTATACATTCTGTCGATGGTGATTGAGATGGCCGGCAGGATCGGCGTTTTGTGGTACCGACCATCCCGGTGGATGATGTCACCGCAAAAACGGCGGTTCTGGGCCTAAGACCCCGGTGGATGTTGCAAAAAAATGGGGTCTTACAAGTGGTATCAGAGCAAACCTCGATCCGATAGAATGTAGTCCACAAAGCATGGGACACCCCGCGCGGGCTTAGTTTGAGGACAAACTAGCAGCGGAAGCAATGGTGTGCCCATGGGAGGAATCACGTGTAATACTCACCAATAACAAAGAGTTTTAGGTCAACTAACTAAACTTAAGACCATCTTTTGTACGGTGCGACGAATCCTCCCCTGCCGCAGGGGACACCTCCGGCCCCGAATGTGATTCCACCCCCGCCGGCTCTGACCCCGTTACAGCAGATGGAGCTGGGACAAACTTTGACGGCCATCTTCGAGTTCTTTAGGGCACAACAGGCTCCGGCTCCTCAGACGAACCCCGGAGCAAACTGGTTGAGTGCATTCTGAGGCCTTGCCCCACCATCATACTTGGGGACGGAGACGGCAGTGCGCACGGAGGAGTGGCTAGATATTATGTACGCGATGTTGGTGGGAATACAGTGCCCGGTGGACCTAGTAGTATCTTTGGTGGTTTCTTGTCTGGAGTCGCATGCAAAGAGGTGGTGGAAGTCGGTGATGGACACCACATATACAGGAGTGGAGATCGCGGACATTACTTGGGAGGAGTTTAGGGCAACACTACTGGAGCATTTTGTGCCGCAGTCCGCAAGGGACGAATTGGAGGATAGATTCTTGCAGCTGAAGCAAGGGAACAAGATAGTGCTGGAATATCACCGGGAGTTTACTCATTTGGCCAGGTTTGCGGATTCTTACAAGCTGGATGACATGGGTTACGCCAAGAGATTCTACAAGGGCCTCCGTGATGACCTGAGGTAGGCCCTCTTGTTCGTGTCCGATGGTACCATGGCCAGGATCTTGGAGATGGCCAAGAAGCTGGAGGCGGACCAGCTTGTAGTCCGGGGCAGGAAGAGACATGGGGATGATGCAGTGCTAGGAGGGAGAAGGGACCCGCAGAGAGGTCGGGTCATGGGAGAGAGAAGGAACGGGGATCAAGCCCGTCAGGAGGAAGGGCAAGAGCTAAGGGAGCAGGCAGTGCTGACTCCACAGCCGCTACAGATGAGGGAGGTGCCCAGGATAGGGCAGGGACCACCCCCACCACAGCTGTGCTATCACTGCCATCAGCCAGGGCACATTCGGACTAATTGCCCTATGAGGAATGGGGTCACACCTCCAGCACGGGGTGGCCCACCGGCTCACTAGATGGGAGGTCGTGGACGTGGACGCGGACACGGATTTCAGGGCGGCGACCACAGGCAGAATGTGGAGCAGATTTACGCTTTCGACCTAGCACAGCCCCGGAACCCGGACAGGGTTATTGCAGGTATGAGAGTAATTTTAGTTTTGAATTTATTCCCTGCTCATATTAAGTATTGATAGAACTACTACACAACCTAGGTTAGAAAACCTTACACCAAAGTTTTTTTTTAAACTGATTTAGGAATGGTGATGGTGTGCGGCAAGCCTGCCCATACCCTGTTCGACACGGGGGCATCGCACAACTTTGTGTCGGAGGATTTCGTCAAGGATCTGGACCAGATTCGATATCATACGGGATTATCCAGGAGGGTGCGTCTCTCCAATGGGATGGAGATCCAGTCCACAGAGAAGTGCCTCCTGGAGGTTACCATAGACGGGTTGACACTCGAGGCCCCGACGACGATCCTGAGAATGCCGGACTTCGACCTTGTCTTGGGCATGACATGGCTTGTCTGGAACCATGCCCAGATTGACTGCCCGGCGAGGAGGGTCGTGATGAGCCACAGCGATACTTATGCGACATTCGAAGGTACTACTCCGGTTTCCCGCCGCCTGCTTTCATCTATTCAGGCCGTTAAGGCTCACATGCAAGGAGACGAGGTATATCAGGTATTATTCGAGATGACTGAGGAGAAGGACCTGATTGCTAGCATTCCGGTGGTTCGTGACTACGCCGATATTTTTCCAGATAAGCTGCCAGGACTGCCTCCGCATAGGGAGAAGGACTTTCATATTCATTTGGTACCAGGGGCTAAGCCGGTATCCAAGGCCCCTTATCGGATGGCCCCGAAGGAGTTGGCGGAGTTTCGGACACAGTTGCAGGAGCTGGTGGAAGCAGGATTTGTTAGGCCGAGCTCCTCATCATGGGGAGCTCCGGTCCTATTCATGAAGAAGAAGGATGGCACTCTTCGCCTGTGCATCGACTATCGAGCACTAAACAGGCTGACCGTCCGAAATACCTATCCGCTCCCCAGGATAGACGAGTTGCTCGATCAGCTGGAGGGAGCCCATTATTTCTCGAAGCTGGACTTGAGGTCAGGCTACTACCAGCTGCAGATTCAGGAGGAGGATATTCCGAAGACGGCCTTTAGTACCAGATATGGATTGTATGAGTTCATCGTGATGCCCTTCGGGCTCACGAATGCTCCGTCGGCGTTTATGAGCCTCATGAACCGGGTCTTCGAGGCTTATTTGGATGTGTTCGTCATTGTATTCATAGACGACATCCTTATCTATTCTAAGACGGAGGAGGAGCACACACGACATCTGGCACTGACCTTGGAGAGACTGCGGGAGCATTGCCTTTATGCAAAGTTCAGCAAGTGTCAGTTCTGGTTGAAGGAGGTGGCTTTCTTAGGCCACATTATCAGCGGAGCCGGGCTGGCGGTGGACCCGGCAAAGATTCAGGCAGTCAGGGATTGGCCGCCGCTGAAGACGGCCACGGACGTGCGGAGTTTCCTGTGGCTTGCCGGTTATTACCGGAAATTCGTGGAGGGGTTTTCTCGGATCTCCCTTCCACTCACATCCTTGATGAAGAAGGATGTGCCCTTTGTGTGGACGCCACAGTGTGAGGCAGCCTTCCAGGAGCTGAAGGACCGACTTATCTCAGCCCCTATTCTGGCCCTTCCATCTGGGAAGGAAGGATTCCAGGTGTATACCGACGCATCATATCAGGGGATGGGAGCGGTGCTGATGCAGAACGGACACGTCATAGCTTATGCCTCCCGCAAGCTGAAGACCCATGAGAAGAACTATCTAGTGCATGACCTGGAGATGGGAGCAGTTGTATTCGCACTGAAGATATGGCGACACTACCTTTATGGAGTCCACTGTGATATATACTCCGATCATAAGAACCTTAAGTACGTGGACACGCAGAAGGAACTGAACATCAGGCAGAGGCGGTGGGCGGAGTTTCTATCTGACTATCAGTATGAGATGCACTACCACCCGGGAAGGCAAACGTGGTAGCGGATGCACTGAGTAGGAGAGCCGCCACTGCAGGAGCAGAGCCTCAGTTGATGTCTATGGAGCTGCTGCAGAGACTAGAGGGCATGCACATTACTCTGGTGTCGTCTGACGATCCTGAGCTCTATGAGGAGTACTTGCCCGCGATGGGCATTACCGATGACATCAGAGACCGAGTCAGAGAAGGACAGAGGCAGGATGCCAAGTTAGAGCCCATCTTCCAAGCCCTGGAGGCAGGCACTGCAGGTGATTACACACTGAGGGACGACCTGGTGTGCTTCAGAGGACGGGTGTATATACCGGAGGGAGGCCAGATCCGGGAGGATATTATGACGGAGGCGCACTGCAGCCGGTATTCTGTGCACCCGGGGATCACAAAGATGACAGCTGATTTGAAGAAGACTATGTTCTGGCCGGGCATGAAGAAGGATGTCTCTTACTTCGTGACCCATTGTGAGGCATGTCAGCTAGTGAAGGAGGAGTGCAGGAACCCCGCAGGATTATTGCAGCCACTCCCGGTGCCGGAGTGGAAGTTTGATGACATAGCCATGGACTTCATACATGGGCTTCCCCGGTCTCGGACAGGGAATGACTCGATCTGGGTAATCGTTGATCGGTTGACAAAGGTGGCTCGATTTATACCGATCAGGAAGGACGATTCAGTAGGAGTACTGGTGCGGAAGTTTGTGGAGCAGTTCATTCGTTATCATGGCGTGCCCAGGACGATAGTGTCAGATCGTGATGGGCGGTTTACATCCACGGAGTGGCGATCAGTTCAGGCATACTTGGGCACCCGATTGACTTTTAGCACAGCCTTCCACCCTCAGACGGACGGGCAGACAGAGCGCACAAATCGGACATTGGAAGACCTACTACGTTTGTGCATTCTAGACCGAGGAGAGCCATGGGAGAAGATGCTGCCACTGGTAGAGTTCTCATACAACAACAGTCATCAGGCCAGTATAGGTATGGCCCCCTACGAGGCCCTATATGGACGGAGGTGCAGGACTCCCCTGTCATGGCTACAAGATGAGGATCCGAAGGTCCTGGGCTCGGAATTTGTGGAGGACACCGAGGCCCAGGTGAGACTGATTCGAGATCGGATGTTAGAGGCGCAGAGCAGACAGGCCAAATACTATGACACACGACATCGTTAGGTGGAGTTTCAGGTAGGAGACAGAGTGTTTTTGAAGATACGACCGATGTACGGAGTCTCTCGAGTTCGTGGACGGAGGAAGAAGCTCGGCCCGAGGTACATGGGGCCCTACAGGATCGTAGAGCGGATCGGTCCCTTGGCATATAGGCTGGAGCTGCCACCAGAGCTGGAGGGCTTGCACGACGTCTTCCACATCTCCTCCCTCAGGAGGGCCCTATTACGGCCAGAGCAGCAGATAGACGCCACGGATGGGCCGGTAGCATCTGACCGGTCAGTACACATGGAGCCGGTCCGGATTGACGATACGGGTATGCGGGCCTTGCGCCGCAAGAAGGTCCCACTGGTCAAGGTTCTGTGGAGAAATCACGGCCATGAGGAGCACACTTGGGAGCCTCAGGACTTAATGCACCAAAGATACCCGGAGCTCTTCACCTCAGGTAAACTCTAATCTAATTTTGGGATCTTATAATTTATTACCTTGGTAGAAACCCCGCAGGCCTAACCTGAATTTCGGGGACGAAATTTTTATTTTTATGTGTTGGGATTTGTAACATCCCCCAAACAGCCAGACCCCCGAGAGTAATTTTGTCATGACTAAGTCATGACAAAATCCAGGGAGCTTACAAACCCTTGTAGACCTAGGCAAAAAGGTGATAAAACACCTTGGTCTGCAAATAGTAAACCTTAAATACCCAACTTAGGGCTTGACTTTAGGGCTCCAACTCGACTCCTTAACCCCACCCCAACACCCCTAGGCCATCAAGGAGTCCAGAAGACCCATTGGGGCCAGCCAAACAGGCCAAGTTGACCCAAGGTCAACCCTAACCCTAATTAGGGCAAAATGGTCAATTCCCTATCAAATGGCCCAACTGACCATCACATGTGGAAGTAGCTTCACTTTTAGGTCTAACACATCATAAAAGACTAATTAGACCAAAAAGCACCATCCTAGGGTCACCACATGGCAAAATGACCAAAATACCCCTACTAGGTCAAAACGGTGATTTTCCATTAAACACCCCTATTGACCACCACAACTTCAAGTTGACCACACTCATGGGGTCATAACCTCATAAGGGACCCAATGGCACAAAAATTTCATGGTTCAGTCAACCCTAGGTCCTAGTTTGACCAAAAGTGAAACTAGGGCTAACTAGGTCATATTACTTGGACCTAGCCCAATCCCTTTGGGCTAGGCCCAATTTGAGTGGTCAACCAGCCTAGTAGGCTGATATTAAACATGGGAGGGAGTGAAAATTCGTTCATGCTGATTAGGAGAGAGAAATGGGGATTTTCCCCAATTTTGAGGAGAGAGAAAGTGGCCATTCATGGCCATTAAGGTGACACACCCCTTGGCATCCCTCCATTACACTCTCATTCATCTTCTCTGATGAATTTGAGAAGATTCCAGCCATTTCTAGGTGCAATTAGGGCAGGGGGGATGTATAGGATCGGCCATGGGAGGGGAGGTGAAGAGGCCATTAATGACATATGTGATTAAAAGCACTACCACCCACAATTAACCCCCCTATCACCTTCACAAGCCTCTGAGCAGTGAAACCCCCCCATTTCCCGAGAGTTTGGAGGTCTCCATGCAAGAAATCGGATGGCACCCAAAGCTTCGAGGAGGAGCAATGGTGGCCGGCGAATGGAGCAAAGCAACGCCCCAAATGTGGTCCGATCCTCTTCCCCTCTCCTAGTGCTAGATCTAGATCGATTTAGGTAGAGAAATCGGGCTCAATTGAGCCTCATTGAGAGCTTGAATTTTCGAATTTTTCATGGAAAATGGTGGTGTTGAGTTCGCCGGAAACCGCCGCCTCCGGCGGCATGGTCGCCGCCAAACGCTAGCCACCACCTCAATGGAGATGGTGGTGGTGGTGGCCGGCCAGGGAGGTGGTCGGGGTGGCCGGAAAGTGGGCTGGAATGAGCTCCAGGTCGGGATAATCCCGTCCCTTGGCTGGAGCTTGAAGATGAGCAGCAGCCCTTGGATGCTGCTTCAAGATTCGTGCAAAACTTATTCTATTTATAGTTTTTTTTTCTGTGATTATAATTGCAGTGTATAGAATTAATTTTTAAAACTACTTATGCCCCACTACAGAAAAAGTGTTCAACATATAAAATGTAGCCCTTGATGTCTATTTTAAATTAAAATTAATTTCACGCAATTTGGAGTCCTGGTTAGACCGCAGCACTCATTTTGGTGAGCTCTACCCAAAGGGCTATCCAGAGCTTAATTTAAGTGCCCACTCTAAACCAGACATCCAAATAAACTATATCTAGGACATATCCAAAAATCAGAATTTTTGGGAAATATTTTTTTATAGTTTTTAGAAAAATTTAATAAACCAAGTATAAATTAATTAGGTGTCATAAACACCTCAAAATCCCCCCAAATTTTGGTGGGTGGTCTTACAAAGCATGTTAGGTCTCTGATAAAAAATTCATCTCCTTTGAAGATGTTTTGATTAGGTTTTATCCAACCCCAGGTTGACCCTTCTAGGGTTAATTAGGTCAAAGTACCCCTTGGGGTTTTGAGTGGTCAAATCACCTCAACAGAGGCTGATATTTTGTCCACTGACTCTATATGGTATGACACACCCTCCAATGTAATTTGGGGTGGTTAAGAGTAGGGTAGCCCTAGAACCCTAGGGTAGGTTCCTTAATGGGGATTTTTAGGGTTTGAAGGTCATGGGGTCAAATGACCTTGGAATAACTTAAAATTTGGTGGAGAGAACCATAAGGTTAGTATAGTACTCTGGTTAAAATTTTAGGGAATTTGGAAGCCTTAAACCCCCTCAAAACCCTAACCCTAGTTTAGGGCACCAAACCTAATTTGGAGTATTAGGCTAGCAAATCACTTTAAAATCACTTGAAATTGGGCAGGGGCTGTTCTCTGGTAGAAATATTCCTAAATTAATTTTGGTGGAATCTTTGGGGCAATAAAATCAGTACTTCCTTTTTAACCATAGATGTGCCCTTAAAATTTACTATGTTGATAGTGAAGTTTTTGTTTATTGGAAAATTGTGAAACCTTGGAATAGGACATTATATATAATGATAGAGCCCTCTGTATTTTTGTTAAAATTTTTAGATGTCTGTTTCGAGTACTTGCTTCATTAAATTATGATTTGTGGTTTATGATCAAAAATAGAAACAGAGCCACAATATTATCAAACAAATTATGAAATTAGGTCAGAGAGTGCTTTTGACCATTATTATTGTCCTGTAATTTTTCCATGATTTTTAGATGGATAAAACCAGTACTTACTTCACAAGTCTGTAAATTTGGAAGTTTACATTTAATTGGATTTAGAGCCCTTCATGTGTGATAAAAATTGTAAAACTTGGTTACTGTGGATCTTAGATATTAATAAGACTTGTGGAATTTTATTATAATTATTAGATGAGTTTTTACAGTACTTGCTTCATTAACCAAAGATTATGGAATTAATGGTTATAAATTAAATTAGGGGCTACTATTCACTATAAAAATTATGAGACTACTTCTAGGGTGTTTTTAGGCTATGATAGTCCTACTGGAGTTTTATTATAATTTTTAGAATAATATTGCTGGCCTTTTCATCTGTAGATGATATTATTGACCTTAAGTTCTAAATTACGAAAGGTAGGTCTAATCACCTGTACAACCTCGGGCTCGCAAAGAGCCCTCAAGAGGCAAAAAGAGCGAGACATGCAAAGGGTACCAAGAGGGCCCACTCGCAAGGGGCGAGATGATGGACCCTCCAAAGGGCAAAATACCCCCACCCAGAGGCGAGAGGGCCCCCCAGAGGCGAGAGGGCCTCCAGAAGCGAGAGAACCTCCAGGGGCGAGAGGCGCCGGCGAGACGGGCGGTGGGTCCTTCTCGCCGACAGGTTCCTTTCCTCTCGCTAGAGGGAGAGGAGGCATTTTTATTTTTTCCTATCAAAGCAGGGGTTTTTACTCTTCTACCCCGGGTATCTTTACCCTTTTACCCTTGGTGGACTGTGTATAGCTCCTCAGAACAGCGGAGTTTGGCTGTTGGCAGACCCAGCCAAGGGTACCCCGGTAATTTCAGGCCGGAGCAGTTCTGTTATAGGCAGTTCAGATTCTGAAATCTATAAATAAGCCCATAAGGGTTCTTCAGAAGGGACCTTTTTGCAAACTCTTAAGAGAATTCATTGGCACGGTCTTCTGAGGAACTCCAAGCCCAGCTTTTGGCTTTGGAGGGGAAGCTCTCTGTGACCTTCCGGGTAAGCGGTGGGACCTCCCTGCTGCGGCTTAGGGCCAGTTTTTCTAATCCTTCACAACCGGTCAGAGGTCGGAGTTCGGGCCAAGTAGGAGTCGACTACGCCCCTATTTTGTGAACATTTGTCGGAGTCAAATTTTGGCTTCAACAGTTCTGGTGCGGTGAGCGTGGAAGTAGCCGGTTCAAGAAAAGTTTGAGTTTGGTCCTATGACAGGAGGTGAAGGAGAAGGATCTGGTTCTGGAGGTTCCCCCTCCCAGGTAGAAGAGGCGACGAGGAAAATGCCGGAGGACTTCAGGCGAGAGGTCATGCAAACCATAAGCTTGGCATTCTCGGCAAGGAGCGAATGGGCGACACCTCAGGTCCCAATCGAGGTGGTCCCGCTTTTGGGCGAAAACGCCCCTGGACAGTGGCCGGGAAAGGAGGTCCCCACAGAGGCTGGCGAGAGGGACGTAGCGGCGCGAAAGCTCTTCCCAGGCCAGCGCCCCGGGAAAGAGATCCCGACAGAAGATGGCGAGAAGGAGGCAGCTGTGCGGGAGCTCTTCCCTGGGCACGGTCTCGTAGATCGAGCCAGTCAGCCGAGGCCGCGAAACGTGCCCTCTCGGCAAGCATTCGGCGAGAGCCCGTTCAGTGAACTTGTCATCTCGGCTCCGGTGCTGGAGGGGTTCCGGGAGCCCGACATGTCCTACTACTCAGGAAAGGATGATCCGGTACAGCATGTACAGTGGTTTGAGGATGTGGTTTCGATCAGACAGATGACGGATGCGTTTAAGTGTCGGCTGTTTGCCATCACCTTGAAGGAGAAGGCGCGAGATTGGTTCTACCAGTTACCGGCAAGATCAATCTATTGCTTCGAGGATCTGCGGAGGGGCTTCTTATTGAGGTTTTCAACATCAAAGAAGTGTAAGAAGGAGGCGGAGTGCTTGTTCTCAGTAAGGCAGAGCCAGGATGAGACGTTGGGTCACTACGTGGATCGGTTTCAGGAAGAGATCCTCCAGGTCCAGGAGGTCCCTGGGTACACGCTGATGCTCGCGTTCACACTGGGACTGAGGCCAGGCTTCTTCAGCATGGAGTTGAAAAGGGTGCCCCCCCTCTCTTTTGAGGAGCTCATGGAGAGGGCGGCGAAGGAGACTGATTTCGAGAGGGCCAATCCGGCGTTTGCAAGGAGGTTAGCCAGGTTGGCGGAGGATGACGCAAAGGAACCAGGAGAAGTGAAGCAGAAGGAGCAGAGGGAGCATAGAGAAGAAAGAAGGAAGGAGGAACCCCGAGGCCAGGGGCACCAAGGACAGATTCATCGGGGGGCCCGAGAGCCGAACAACCGGATAGGTTGGAGGCCTCATGAGGGTCGCCCCCAGGAGTTGGGAGGAGGCTTCCAGGGAAGAGATAATTTCCGAGAGCCAAGGAGGTTCGATCAACCAGCATGGAGACAGGGAGCGAGGGATCGTTTTCAGCATCAGCAGGAGGCAATGGGGATCGGTCGAGGAAGGGGAGATCGAGGAGGAAGGAGAGGGAGAGGAGATGGAAGAAGGGGTGGGGTGGCGTTGCCTTTCTGTGACTTCCATCAGGAGAGAGGTCACGCTACAGCCACGTGCCCAGAATTTTTGGAGATGAGAGAGGCCAGAGGTTTGAGGAGGCAGGATCCGCCGGTGAGGATCGAGGAAATGCAGCAAGGGGAGGCGGAAGATAGGTGCGAGGACCGGGTGGATGTGGGAACCCGGGGGGGGGGGGGGGGGAATCGGGGCCATCCATGGGGGGATTGGGATCGAGGCCACCCGGAAGGGGAGCTTCCAGACCATGTTCCGAAAGGGGGTAGCCTCTGAAAGATATGGTACCTAAACACCTAGAGGGGGGGGGGGGTGAATAGGTGACCTAAACCTTTTTGAAACTTTGTTGGCAGCACAACAATTATTACAGCTAACAGCAATTACAGAAATCAAACAAGTAATCCACAGCACAGCACAGTAATTTATAGTGGTTCCCCAATCTTTGGGTACATCCACTTTCCCCCTTCGCCTATCTAGCAGTGTACTAGATTCGGCCAAACTTCTCCACTAACTCAGAACCAAACTAGGTTCCTACCTCAGGCCCAAAGCCTTACACTCAGCCAAAAGGCCTACACTCAGCCACCCAGGCCTACACTCAGCCAATTAAGGCCTACACTCAGAGTTCTCCAACTCCTACACTCAGGCAACCAAGCCCTACCCTCAGCCTTTATAAAATAGGCTTACAATTCTCTCAGATCCAATGGATCCTACAGGTTAAAATAGAAAGTACAATAGTTAACTCTACAACTCAGAAAATAGGAGAGGAGTTGAGAGATTCTTGAAGAGTTCTTGGAAGAACTCAGTTAGATCCAAACTGACTTAGCTTCCTTCAAAGCTTCTTGATTGGAACTGAATTAGTCTGAATCTTCTGCAGTTGTTCCTTGACCTCTGCTTCTTGAAATCCAGATGACTCTGAATTCTTCTTCTCAGCCTTAGTTCCAAAGACTGAATACTTGGTTGGAGCTCTCTCTCTCTCCAACTTCTTAGATCTGCTGATGCACAGCAAGATCTTCTTGTGTTGATACTCAATATGCCACTTCTACAAAGATCTGAACTCTCTCTGTAAAAACTTTTTCAACTACTTCTATATTATCTCAACAATATTTTCAACAACAGTTTCTGTAAACTATAGATGCCTATTTATAGGCTTCCTTTATGGTAACCGGCTGGTCCGGTTCATAACAGACTTCTGATATCACTGACAGTTGATGTAGACCGGCTGGATCGGCAGCTGTCTTGTCAACCAGTCACTTCTTGAAATTCCTCTAACTGTCAGATAGTGTCGAGACTTTCTGTTCTTAAGTGTCGACACTTATAGGCCAAGTGTCGACACATGTTGTGTAAGTGTCGACACAAGTCTACAAGGTGTCGACACAATTCCCTGTATGTCTCGACACAATTTCTTCTGCATGTGTCGACACTGAAATTGAGTGTCGACACAAGTACTTGTACTTCATTCTTTAACTGTATTCTTCTAAGTGTCGACACATCTCCTTTGTGTCGACACATCTTCATGTGTAGAAACTGTCAAGTGTCGACACTGCTTCTTGGTGTCGACACAAGTCTTTACTTTTGTTTCTTCAGCTGAGTGTCGACACATTCCTTTAGTGTCGACACTTGTACTTAGAATATTTTGTATCTTTTCTGATCTTTGCTAAGTGTCGACACAGCTCCTTGTGTCGACACTTTCTTCAAGTCCAGAGTCTTCAACTAAGTGTCGACACATTGTGCTGAGTGTCGACACTTTCTTCAAGTGTTGACTCCTCTGGTTGTGTGTCGACACATTATGCTGAGTGTCGACACTTACTTCAAATACTGAGTCTTTAGCTAAGTGTCGACACATTGTGCTGGGTGTCGACACTTACTTCAAGTGCTGACTCTTCTGCATAGTGTCGACACATTGTGTTGAGTGTCGACACTTGTACTTAGATTCTGCAGACTTTTGCTGAGTGTCGACACTTACTTCAAGTGTCGACACTTTGTGGTGTTGACTCAGCTCTTCTAGGTGTCGACACTTCTGCTAAGTGTCGACACTGCTTTTCTGCATTCTTCTTCACTGAGTGTCGACACAGCTCCAAGTGTCGACACTTTCTGACTGGTGTCGACTCTTCTTCGCAGGTGTCGACACAATGACTCCAAGTGTCGACACTGCTTGTCTGGGTGTCGACACAAGCTTTCTCAAGTGTCGACACTTTCCCTCTGAGTGTCGACACATGGACTTAGAATTTTTAGCTTCAGTCCAGTGTATTCCTAACCTGCACAAGTAACTCAAACACACATCAAATACACTATGATGCATATCATTGAGTTAGGTGAGGCTTCTTCAAATCAGGTACATTTGACCAATGTACCCAACAATCTCCCCCTATTTGGAGAAGTCATAACCCTTAGTCAATGATATACATCACTCATAATTAAAAATTATAAAATGAAGTAAAACAGATATATGACAACAGAGTTAAACTTTAACATGTAATAAAGCACACATGTATACTCATTCAGCATTACAGAACAAACAAGAATTAGACACATTCATCAGAACAATCATGAAATTTGTTTAACAAAAATTGTTCATACATTTAATACATTTTCAATGATTTACACAAAATGTTTGATGTAACAGATTACAACATTCTTCAGTTTAATCTTAATCTAATTCTGCTCTGGTTCCTTAATGACTATGCCTTTTCCAGCTTGTACTTTAGCTTTCACAGCAGCAGCAGCAGCAGGCTCAGCTTCAGCAGTCTTCTTCCCTTTGGAGTCCTTCTTCTTCTGTTCTTCAGCCTTGATCTTTTGCCTTTCAAAATAATGATAGGGCTTAGGAAAGTACTTGCTAGGCTCCACAGCTGTAGGAGGTAGCTTTCCTAACTTAGCCTTCCTTCTATGTTGGACAATGGCTTCCTGCCTACTTTCATGTTTCCTCCATTCTGCCTCTGAGAACCACTTGTTCCTCTCATGGGCATTGTCCTTGGCCGCTTTCCATGCAGTGAGAATGATGTTCCTAGAAGTAGGGCTCCACTGTTCAAAATCAGGTTTTTGCTCAGCAAGTTCCCTGAACTTCTTCTTTGACAGCCTAGTCTCTTCTTCTTTGTCCAAAGCCTCTTGCATAGCAGCTGTGATAGGTTGAACAACCTTTTCCAGAATAATATTAGGCTTACCAGCAGTTGGACTATACATTGTGCTTACATCAGCATGAACCATTTCAAAATCTGGAGGTGGATAGATTACATCAGCCACTGCCTGTTGCTCACCTCCAAGATATGTTCCTTGAATACCAGATTCAGCTACATTGTCATCATCACAGAGGGGAGGATAGCCCAGTGTAGCCCTGATGGAATTGGATATCCATTTTGCATGGTCAGAACTGGCTTTGACTAACACTCTCTCCCCCTTTATGACTTCTTGGGCTACATGATCTCGCACATCATCTTTTTGGAACCGGATTTGACTGTCCAAATACCTTATGCCCTCTTTAAAGAAAGGTCTTAGCTTGGTAAGCTGTTCAGAAATGACCTTCTGTGAGTCTGTAATGACATTCTTTACAGCAGCAAGTTCTGCTTGAAATATTTTATCAAAGTCAGCCTTGGCAGCAGCAGAGGAGGTTGATGGTTTATCAGACTGTTTCTTGAGATCAGTGATTATGGCATTGTGAGATGCAGTCAAGTTATCATTCATCCTGAGTTGATTCTCCAGCACATAGCCTTGCTTTAGTGCTATATCTTCTACTTTCTCTTTGATTGTTTCTTGATGTTTAGCCAGGAAGACTACTGCATTTCCACCCTTGTGGAAGCATTCATTCATTTCCTTCTTATTCATGTTCATTTCAAACCTTATTGATTTGATATCTTGAGCTAGATCAAATTGTAGAGATTTTTGGCCTTCATCAATATATTTCTCTATGGCCCTTCTTTGCTCATCCAGCTTTACTTGCATTGCCACCATTAGGCTACTGTAATCAGTTGATGGAGCTTGGTGGACCAGTGAGTGTTGAGCAACAGTTTGGAGAGCCTTCTTGTAGCTCTGGCTTCTTCTTTTGAAAACAAAAAATTACTTTTTCTTAGCTTGCTCAGCTTCATCATCTTCAGATTCTGATGTACTGGCTATATCCACCCTATCCTTAGGGCTGGATGGTGTTTCAATGTGCACATCTTGTGCCTTCTCAGTATCTAGCCTTATAGGCTCTTTTTGAATATCCAAATTCTCCCCCTCAGCAGCAGCATCCTTCACTGCATCAGCAGCATTCTTTTCCATATCAAAATCATCCTGATCTAAATTCAGAAATAGATCTTCCATTGTGTATTCTGCTGGAGAATGTGCAGGAGATGTACTGGTTTCATCAGCTACAACAGATGTGTCTTGGAGAACAACATCTGGTTCTTGAGTTGCTGGCTGATTTTGCTGATGGTCATCAGACAAATCAGAATTTATTATAGAAAAATTCAAAGTATTAAGGTCAACAAGTACCTCTTGAATGAGGAGGGTGGCTTGCTCACTCTCCAGTGTAGATGGTTCTGCTACACCTGGAAGCTCCCCCTGGATGTCAGCTGGCTCCTGAGGAGCAGGTGACTTTTCTGCAGCCTTATCCATTGGACTATCAGGAGTGAAAACCACATGTTCTTCACTGCCTGAGCTGCTGGAGGACTCTTGAGGCACAGCAGCAGTCTTCCTCTTCTTCCTGGGAGGAGAGTCTTTCTTAGAAGCTTGCTTTTCTGGGGTGGTCAATTCCTTGGACAGCACCCTTTCCCACCTGGAGAAGATTCTCATGTCCATCCTTCTCATGTGGTTGATTTTACTACCTGCAGCAGAGCTCATTACCTCTGGAATTGATCCAGCCAGGTAGAGACTTATTATCCTGCCCAGATTGGGCTTCTTCAGACTTTCCTTCACTTTATCTAATACAATCATAGACCAGTCTGTCTTAAGGTTGAAGATGATTCTGGTCATGATACTGAACATAGAGGCTGACACCCTGTCATGCCCTCCTGGTTTGCTTAGAATAACCTTGCCTACAACTTCAGACAGGAATTTGCCTTGATTGTTCATCCCCTTCCTGTTGAAGACTGATCCTATTTTCATCTTAGGATCAAGACCGCACCAGTCCAAAGCTTCTTTGGTCTTTGATGTTGTGACTTCCTCTTCTTTCTGAACTTTAGGTAGCTGAAGTACCTTTCGCAGACTTTTGGGTGATACTTTGACCTTGGTGCCATGCACCCTTGACTTAATTCTGTAGCCTGAGTCATCTACAGACGCGCCAGTAAGAAATTCAAGCACCTATTTCTTCCATATCTTAGTTGGTTCTGAAACCAAGAACTCCAATCCTGAATTGCTGACTAGGGTTATTACTGATTTGATTTCACGATCTCCGTCGTCGAATGCGCCTCGCACGAGCTCATAGCCTTCGTTTACGTTCTCTTCCAGCTTGGGAGCCATTAGGGTTTTGAGAATTTGTCTTTAGAGAAGAGAAATGTCAACACAGGAGTTTTAGTCTCGAAACTCTGAAAGCGTGTCGACAAACACAAACAGAACCCTATTTATACCTTTCTTGTTTGAAGACGAACAGGCGGGATGAATTTCTAAAGATGTGTCGACACTGTCAATAAGTGTCGACACTGACTTATAATGTCTCGACACACATGTGTCGACACAAGTTTAGTCAACAGATTTTATGTGTCGACACTTGGTGAAGTGTCGACACCACTATACTCGACATGTAGTCGAGACTTTACTTAGAAAAATTCTGAGTAAAACTTAAGTGTCGACACTTTATTGGATGTGTCGACACCATACTCGACATGTGTCGACACTAACATTCTGAAGTGTCGACACTAACTTCCTAGATGTGTCGACACCATTTTCCTGAAGTGTCGACACTTACTATTCTGTGTCGACATAGACTTGTCTATGTGTCGACACCTTTTTACTTAGCCAATTTTTGTTCTGTATACTTAATCTAAGTTTATCATACCTAGTTCAATTTTGAACCTATTAAACTTAGCTTCATCTAAGGGCTTAGTGAACATATCAGCTATCTGATTATCAGTTCTAACATATTCAAGTGTAATATCATTTCTTTCTACATGCTCCCTAAGAAAGTGATATTTAATCTCAATATGTTTAGTTCTACTATGTGATACAGGGTTGTTAGCTATTGAAATAGCACTAGTAGAATCACAATAAAGTGGAGTTCTACTTACCTGACATCCATAGTCTTCTAGCTGATGTTGAATCCACAGAAGTTGAGCACAGCAACTTCCTGCAGCTACATATTCTGACTCAGCTGTGGAGATGGCCACACTGGTTTGCTTCTTACTACTCCATGAAATGAGTCTTCCACCTAGGAACTGACAGGATCCAGTTGTGCTCTTTCTATCTTCTTTGCATCCTGCAAAGTCTGCATCTGAATAGCCTGTTAGATCAAAATCTCCATTCCTAGGGTACCAGAGGCCTAGATAGGGTGTGCCCTTTAGATATCTTAAGATTCTCTTGACTGCAGTCAAGTGAGATTCTTTGGGGCAGGCTTGATACCTGGCACAAACACATGTAGCATACATAATGTCAGGCCTACTTGCAGTCAAGTATAATAGAGAGCCAACTATCCCTCTATACAAGGTTTCATCTACAGGTTTCCCTGCATCATCCTTGCTTAGAGACATACTTGACCCCATAGGAGTCTTCATGGTACTGGATGAATCCATACCATATTTCCTTATGAGTTCCAGGGTGAACTTTGACTGACATATGGACAAGCCACTTTCAGTCTGTTTAACTTGGAGACCCAAGAAAAACTTCAGTTCTCCCATACTACTCATTTCAAATTGACTCTGCATAAGCTTTGCAAACTTTTTGCAAAGGCTACTTTCAGTAGACCCAAATATAATGTCATCTACATATATTTGGACAAGTATTACTTTGCCTCTAGATTCCCTTAGGAATAGAGTCTTATCTATTTTCCCCCTTGTGAACTTGTTCTCAATGAGAAAACTAGATAGGGTTTCATACCAGGCTCTAGGAGCTTGCTTTAACCCATACAATGCTTTCCTAAGTCTATAGACATAATGTGGAAGAGTAGGATCAACAAAACCTGAAGGCTGCTCCACATATACTTCTTCTTTTAAATTACCATTAAGGAATGCTGACTTCACATCCATTTGGTATACTTTGAATCCTTGGTAGGTTGCATAGGCCAAGAACATCCTTATGGCTTCCAGTCTGGCTACTGGAGCAAAGGTTTGATCAAAATCAATACCTTCTTCTTGCCTATATCCTTTTGCAACCAGTCTTGCCTTATTCTTAATGATGATACCTTGTTCATCTAACTTGTTCCTGTAGATCCACTTTGTTCCTATCACATTGTGATCTTTAGGCTTAGGAACCAGATCCCACACCTTGCATCTTTTGAACTGATTAAGCTCCTCCTGCATTGCTTCAGTCCACTGTGGATCTTGTATAGCTTCTTCAAATTTCTTTGGTTCTATTTGAGACAGAAAACTTGAATATACTACAGCATTCTGATTTCTGCTCCTTGTCTGAACACCTTGTCTTGGATCTCCAATGATCAGCTCTACTGGATGATCTCTTAGATGCCTGTTGGCTGGAGGCATCCTTACTTCTGGTTGAACTTCTTCAGTATCTTCATCAAGCTGTGTTCCTTGTACTTCAACAGCTCCTTGTACATGTAGTTCTCCCCCTGGACATAAGCCATCTTCTTCTACTTGCTGTCTTGCAGCAGGTACATCTTCTATGGTTAGCTTGTCCATCTTCTTAGTAAGACCTGTAGGGCTGCACACACTACTAGACAACTCATTGTTAATTAGTTGTGTTTCATCAAAAACTACATGCACAGACTCCTCTACAACTTGTGTGGTCAAGTTGTAGACTCTATAAGCCTTACTATTATTGCTGTACCCAACAAACACTCCCTCTTGGGACTTGGCAGCAAACTTAGTTAAGTAAGACTTCCCATTGTTAAGTATGAAGCATTTACAACCAAAGATCCTAAAATAGGACAGATTTGGTTTCCTGCCTTTCACTACTTCATAGGGGGTCTTGTTTAACCTTTTAGTGATGGTAGCCCTATTTATCACATGGCATGCAGTGTTAACTGCTTCAGCCCAGAAATATTCTGGCAGTGATGAATCACTTAATAGGGTTCTACCAGCCTCTATCAAGGTCCTATTTTTCCTTTCAGCAATGCCATTTTGCTGAGGTGTTCTAGGTGAAGAGAATTCTTGAAATATCCCATAGTCTTCACACAGCTTTGTCATGCTTTCAGACTGAAACTCAGTACCATGGTCACTTCTAATTTTGACCATTGTACAGTTCAATTCATTCTGAATTTGCTTAACAAAACTATAGAAGACACTAGGTGTTTCAGATTTCTGCTTTAAGAAGAACACCCAGGAAAACCTTGAGTAGTCATCAACAACTACAAAGGTGTAGACCTTCCTACCTAAGCTGTGAACTGGCATTGGACCAAATAGATCCATATGCAAGAGGTATAAACACCTCACAGCATCTTTGTTGTCTAAGCTTCTAAAGGTGGATTTAGTCTGCTTGCCCTTTTGACAAGCTGAGCAAATGCCATCTTTGACACACTTAACTTGAGGACCATTCCTCACTAACTCTTTACTAAAGAGTTTGCCAATAGTCTTGTAATTAAGATGAGCAAGCCTCTTGTGCCATTTGACACATTGAGAGACTGTCTCATCAGCTACAAGACAGACTGGAGAACAATTGTTCTCAACCATAATGTCTAAGCAGTAGATATTTCTCTTTCTATATCCAGTCAAAATGATCTCTTGATCACTTGACCTCTTGATATGACAACCATTTTTAACAAATGAGATGTCATACCCTACATCACTTAATTGACTTATACTAATGAGGTTGTGTTTCAAACCTTTAACATAAGCCACTTTAGTAATGGTAACAAGGTTAGAAGAAATGTTACCAAACCCTTTGATGATTCCTTTTTCAGAACCACCAAAGGTCACCTTTGGACCATTTTTGATTGGGATGTAGTCCTTCAGTAGTCCCCTAGTTCCAGTCATGTGTCTGGAACAACCACTATCCAAGTACCATATAGGGGTATGGTCACTTGGATTCACCTGCAAAACAAATTAATGAACCTTAGAACCCAAAGTAAACTTGGGTCCTTGGTGATTGTTAGTTTGCAATTTGACATAGCTACCTGCTGGCTTTCCAATAGGTAACTTGCTACTCAACTTGGCACTGGCATTGTGCCAACAATCCAAGGCAAAGTGGCCAACCTTGCCACAACACCAGCATTCAAACTTGTTGTACCTTTGCTTAGGTACAACCTTTGCTGTCTTGACCACAGCAGCCTTGTTGAATGTTGGGGCTTTGCCCTTGGACTTGGACTGATCCTGAACAGTCCTCACAGGCATAACAAAACCCAATCCAGCCTTTCCTTTATGATGAACAAATTCATCAATCAAGGGTAGCACTGATTTAGGTTTTGAAAACCTAGCAACTAACTCTTTTTCCTTCTGGAGATTGATCTCCAGCAACTTAATTTGATCATTTTTAAATGTAATAGTACCCATCTGAATCACAGTAATGTGTTTCAGCCTGGCTACTTCATTCAGTTTTTGATCATACTCCTTCTCAAAATCTGTTGCAGCTGCCTTGAGATCAGCAATCTCCTTTGCCTGACTTTTGGCTAGGATCTTGCTTTTCTTATAGGCTTGCAACAGTACTTGGTATTCATCTAAGAGCTGATGAATATCTCCCTCAGATTCAGAATCACTTCCATCACTTGATGAAGATGATTCTGACTCTGAACTAGAACTGGAATCTGAACTTGGAGTTGGACTTTGTACCTGACTAGGTCCTGGCTGCTCCAGGATTTTGGTACTTTCAGTCAATGCCATTAGTCCTTGGCACTGAACCTCTTCTTGATCATAGATTGATTCCATGATCTGCATAACCTCTTCTTCTTCTTCAGCAAATAGCCCTATATAGGCTTCAGCATCTGTCTCAGTGTCTGAAGAAGAAATATCTGAAAGAGTCTTCTCATTCTTTGCAACAAAGGACTTCTCCTTCTTTCCTTTGAAGTGAGTCTTCTTTTTGTCACTGGATTCTTTCCTTCTTTCAGGACAATCTGCAATTACATGACCCTGTCTATTGCAGCAGTAACACACAATCTTAGACCCTGTTGCCTTGCTAGTCTTTGTCCTTTTCTTGTCCTTCTTTGAAGGCTTCTTCTCCTGATACTGAACTTCTTTCCCTTTGGAAAAAGAAGGTCTGGACTTCCACTGTTTCTTCTTCAGGAATTTCTGAAAATGTCTGGTAAATGCAGCAAAGTCTTCATCACTTTCACTGCTTGTAGATTTAGTGCTAACAGACTCATCAGAATCTGATTCAACTACCTCTGGAGGAGGAGTTGATGACTTAGTCCTGTTCTTTCTAGGTACTTCTGACTTAAAGGCAACAGTCCTTTCCCTGTGTTCAGTCCTTGTTGACTTTTCCTCCTCTTTTCTTACTGACAATTGCATCTCATAAGATAACAACTTGCCAAACAGTGTGGGAGGAGGAATTTCTCCCAACTTTGCCATTTCTCTGATGGCACAGATCTTAGTGTCCCAATCTTTGGTTAGGGACCTCAAGAACTTATCATTCAATTCATAGTTTGTGAACTCCCTTCCATAGGACATGAGTTCATTAACAATTCTGTAGAACTTTTTGTAGCATTCAGTGATGCTATCTCCTCTTCCTTGCCTAAAGCTCTCATATTCTTGATTAAGCAAGGATTTCCTATCTTGTCTTACTTCTTCAGAACCTTCCATGTAGACAATGAGGGTATCCCACATTTCTTTTGCTGTTTTACAGTGAATAAGGTTCTGGAAGGTGGCATCATCAATTGCACTAACTATGATGTTCTGTGCCCTTTTGTCCATTGTAGCTAGGACAATCTCATCCTTGGTCATCTCAGAAAAATCCTTTTGAGTTCTCTGTGTAGCATCCAAGACTGAAATCTTCATGGGCACATAAGGCCCTTCCTTGACTGTGATGTAGATCCTAGGGTCAGAGGCCTCCATGAACAGCCTTACCCTTTCTTTCCAGATTCCAAAAATCTCCTTTCTGCAAATGGGCAGTTTCATTGAACCCAATTCCTTGTGATTCTCTGAAGACCCCATGTTTCTTGATTTTCTTGAAACTGTTTCCTGACTTATATTGAATCTGCCAAACTGGATCTCCTCAGACAGTTAGTCCTTTTTGAGGAACCTGGCTCTGATACCACTTGAAAGATATGGTACCTAAACACCTAGAGGGGGGGGTGAATAGGTGACCTAAACCTTTTTGAAACTTTGTTGGCAACACAACAATTATTACAGCTAACAGCAATTACAGAAATCAAACAAGTAATCCACAGCACAGCACAGTAATTTATAGTGGTTCCCCAATCTTTGGGTACATCCACTTTCCCCCTTCGCCTATCTAGCAGTGTACTAGATTCGTCCAAACTTCTCCACTAACTCAGAACCAAACTAGGTTCCTACCTCAGGCCCAAAGCCTTACACTCAGCCAAAAGGCCTACACTCAGCCACCCAGGCCTACACTCAGCCAATTAAGGCCTACACTCAGAGTTCTCCAACTCCTACACTCAGGCAACCAAGCCCTACCCTCAGCCTTTATAAAATAGGCTTACAATTCTCTCAGATCCAATGGATCCTACAGGTTAAAATAGAAAGTACAATAGTTAACTCTACAACTCAGAAAATAGGAGAGGAGTTGAGAGATTCTTGAAGAGTTCTTGGAAGAACTCAGTTAGATCCAAACTGACTTAGCTTCCTTCAAAGCTTCTTGATTGGAACTGAATTAGTCTGAATCTTCTGCAGTTGTTCCTTGACCTCTGCTTCTTGAAATCCAGATGACTCTGAATTCTTCTTCTCAGCCTTAGTTCCAAAGACTGAATACTTGGTTGGAGCTCTCTCTCTCTCCAACTTCTTAGATCTGCTGATGCACAGCAAGATCTTCTTGTGTTGATACTCAATATGCCACTTCTACAAAGATCTGAACTCTCTCTGTAAAAACTTTTTCAACTACTTCTATATTATCTCAACAATCTTTTCAACAACAGTTTCTGTAAACTATAGATGCCTATTTATAGGCTTCCTTTATGGTAACCGGCTGGTCCGGTTCATAACAGACTTCTGATATCACTGACAGTTGATGTAGACCGGCTGGATCGGCAGCTGTCTTGTCAACCAGTCACTTCTTGAAATTCCTCTAACTGTCAGATAGTGTCGAGACTTTCTGTTCTTAAGTGTCGACACTTATAGGCCAAGTGTCGACACATGTTGTGTAAGTGTCGACACAAGTCTACAAGGTGTCGACACAATTCCCTGTATGTCTCGACACAGTTTCTTCTGCATGTGTCGACACTGAAATTGAGTGTCGACACAAGTACTTGTACTTCATTCTTTAACTGTATTCTTCTAAGTGTCGACACATCTCCTTTGTGTCGACACATCTTCATGTGTAGAAACTGTCAAGTGTCGACACTGCTTCTTGGTGTCGACACAAGTCTTTACTTTTGTTTCTTCAGCTGAGTGTCGACACATTCCTTTAGTGTCGACACTTGTACTTAGAATATTTTGTATCTTTTCTGATCTTTGCTAAGTGTCGACACAGCTCCTTGTGTCGACACTTTCTTCAAGTCCAGAGTCTTCAACTAAGTGTCGACACATTGTGCTGAGTGTCGACACTTTCTTCAAGTGTTGACTCCTCTGGTTGTGTGTCGACACATTGTGCTGAGTGTCGACACTTACTTCAAATACTGAGTCTTTAGCTAAGTGTCGACACATTGTGCTGGGTGTCGACACTTACTTCAAGTGCTGACTCTTCTGCATAGTGTCGACACATTGTGTTGAGTGTCGACACTTGTACTTAGATTCTGTAGACTTTTGCTGAGTGTCGACACTTACTTTAAGTGTCGACACTTTGTGGTGTTGACTTAGCTCTTCTAGGTGTCGACACTTCTGCTAAGTGTCGACACAGCTTTTCTGCATTCTTCTTCACTGAGTGTCGACACAGCTCCAAGTGTCGACACTTTCTGACTGGTGTCGACTCTTCTTCCCAGGTGTCGACACAATGACTCCAAGTGTCGACACTGCTTGTCTGGGTGTCGACACAAGCTTTCTCAAGTGTCGACACTTTCCCTCTGGGTGTCGACACATGGACTTAGAATTTTTAGCTTCAGTCCAGTGTATTCCTAACCTGCACAAGTAACTCAAACACACATCAAATACACTATGATGCATATCATTGAGTTAGGTGAGGCTTCTTCAAATCAGGTACATTTGACCAATGTACCCAACAGCCTCAACCTCCCTGACCCCACCCCCACTAGAAAAAATCACCTTCTCTTCAGAGGATATGCCGGAGTACGAGGACCCATTCTGCGACGCCTTGGTGATTCACACAGCGGTGGAAAACTTTACGGTCTCGAAGATCCTAGTGGATAACGGGAGCTCCGTGAATGTGATTTTTAAGAAGGCCTTCGATGAGATGCAGGTGGAAGCCAAGAGGGTTTGGCCTCGGATGGACTGTTGTTCGGATTCTCCGGGGAGAGAAAAGAAGTGGAAGGGGGAGTAGGGCTGCACGTGAGGTTGGGGGGCGTATCACGGAACTGCCGGTTCGTGATTGTGGATGCCCCGAGCAGCTACAGCGCCATCTTTGGATGTCCCCTCATCAGCGCCTTTCGCTGCGTCCCCTCCTCTTTCCATCAATGTCTCAAGTTTAACAATGGAGGGATGCAGGTCAGGGTCAGGGGAGATCCAAAAGTGGCGAGGTAGTGTTACGTCACGGCGGTTAATACCATATCTTGGATGGCAGAGGCGGAGGAGTTGGAGAAGGAGATGGCAGCACAAGAAGAAGCTATGAGGGAAGAAGAGGCGAGCCCAAAGGAGGGCGGGGGAGAGGAGACCGGGAAACAACAAGGAGGTGTGCAGAAGGCTCAGGAGGGAGGTGAGGTCGAGCAGCAACAGGACAGCCCGGAGGGGGCAATGGAGATTGAGAAGGAGCAGAGGGGAGGAGATGCGCGGGAAGTCAGGAGGAGCGGAGAGTCGGAGCCGCGGGGAAGAATGCAGGAGAAAGAGGGAGAAGGAGGGGCAGAGGAGGAAGCCCAAAGGGACATGGAAATTGAGCTACAGCAGGGCGAGGTGATAGAAGTTGAGGAAGCAGGAGGGGAGGAAGAACGGGAGCAGGTAGAAGAAGCAGGGGATGGCTGGGAGCAGTCGCGACTAGAGGTGGCCGAGGAAGTGGTGGAGGTAGAGGTCCGCACCAGCCAGGGGCAGGTACGAAGGGTACGGATCAGCGGAGGCTTGAGTCCCGAAGACCAGGAGCGGATGCGGGTCTGCATCCAGAGCAACGTCGACATCTTCGCGTGGAGCGCGGCGGACATGCCGGTCATTGATGCGGACGTAGCCTGCCATCGCCTAAATCTGGACCCTCGGACGCGCCCCATACGCCAGAAGATGTGAACCATCGCCACCAAGCTGGAGGAGCCCATTCGCGAGGAGGTCAAGAAGCTCCTGGAGGCGGGCTTCATCTCAGAGATCCAGTACCCAGGCTGGATCTCCAATGTTGTAATGGTGAAGAAGGAGGGAGGAAAATGGAGGATGTGTGTCGACTTTTCATTATTAAATAAATCGTGCCCCAAGGATTGCTACCCCCTGCCTCGAATCGACGCGCTGGTTGATTCAGCAGTAGGTTTTTCTGTTATGAGTTTTCTGGATGCTTTTTCAGGTTACCATCAGATCCGGATGCACCCTCCTGACGTCAAGGACGTCTCCTTCATCACAAGAGAAGGGTGCTTTAGTTATAACATGATGCCCTTTGGGTTAAAAAATGCGGGAGCGACATACCAACGGATGATGGATCGAGTTTTCTAGGGCCAGAGGGGTCGGAACCTAGAAGTCCACGTTGACGATCTTATGGTAAAGAGCAAGGGGGTGAACTCGCATCTCCAGGATCTGGAGGAGACGTTCGCCACCTTGAGAAAGTTCAAAATGAGGTTGAACCCCTTGAAGTGTGTTTTCGGGGCTAGTCGTGGGAAGTTTCTCGGGCACCTTTTGACCCCGGCGGGAGTAGAACCTAATCCTGATAAAGTAAAGGCCATTCTGGAACTAGAATCACCGCGAAACGCTAAGGAGGTACAGCGCTTGACAGGAAAGCTGGCCGGCCTTAGCAGATTCCTCTCTAGGTCAGGAGAGAAGTGCTCGCCTTTCTTTAAAGTGCTACGAGGGAATCAGAGATTTGAATGGACAGCAGAGTGCGCAGAAGCTTTTCAAAAACTGAAGGAGCAACTCTCCCGAGCTCCTCTGATTCAAAGCCCTAAAGAGGGGGAAGATTTGACCTTGTACCTAGGAGTGGGAGCAGAGGCGGTGAGCTCCGTCTTAGTCAGAGAAGAGGGAAAGAAGCAGCTGCCCATTTACTATGTTAGCAGGATCTTAAGGAAGGCGGAGCTCCGCTACCCTATCCTAGAGAAACTGGCATACGCCTTGGTTATTTCGGCCAGGAAGCTCCGGCCATACTTCCAGGCCCATTCGATTAGGGTGGTCACGGACCATCCTCTCCGAAAGATTTTTGAAGGGGTAGAGCACTCGGGTAGGCTAGCCAAGTGGTCTGTCGAGTTGAGTGAGTTCAATATTTCGTTCATACCAATGCTCTCCATTAAGGCTCAGGTGGTGGCCGACTTCTTGGCAGACTACGTCGCGGAGGATGGGGCCGAGGAGCCGCAGCGGCCAGAAGCATGGAAGATAATGGTCGACGGGGCCTCAGGAAAGCACTCCCTTGGAGCAGGGGTGGTACTGACAAGTCCTCAGGGAGTGACCATAAAACAAGCCGTCGCCTTGCATTTCCCCACAACCAACAACCAAGCAGAGTATGAGGCAGTGATAGCCGACCTTCGCTTGGCTAAAGAGCTCGAGATCAAAAAAATTGAGGTTTTCACGGACTCATTGGTGGTGGCATCTCAGATACGTGGAGAGTTCGAGGCCCGGGAGCCCACCCTGGTAAAATACTTGTCCAAGGTAAGGACGATCATCGGGGGGTTCCGGACGTTCTCCATCCAACACGTCCCCAGAGAAGAGAACACTGCTGCCGATCGATTGGCCAAGTTCGGACCTTGGGAAGGGGGTGCCCTCACTGATTTATTCCACTCAGCGATTGAAGAGGGGGAGCTAATGGAGGTGGATCGGCGGCCCTCGTGGGTAGATCCTTTCGTTACCTTTTTTCTGACTGGAACCCTCCCTGAGGGGGTCAATGAGGCAAGAATCTTCCGCCATAAGGCGGCCCACTATCTCATGCATGAAGGAGGATTGCACCGGAGGATGCTTTCGGGTCTCCTGGCTCGATGCGTGACGGAAGAGGAGACCAGGCACATTCTGGAGGAGGTGCACTCCGGGGAATGTGGTAGCCATTCCGGAGGGAGGACATTGGAAGCAAGGGTGGTCAGGCAGGGGTACTTCTGGCCCACCCTGAGGAAGGACGCGACAGAGTTTGCGAGGAATTGCCAGAAGTGCCAGCTCTACGCCCCCCTCCAGCTCTTGCCGGCTCAAAGACTCCGAAGCATCACAGCACCATGGCCTTTCGCCATTTGGGGAATGGATCTAGTGGGGCCTTTTCCTCCAGCTAGTGGGCAAAGAAGATTCCTCCTGGTTATGATAGATTACTTCTCCAAGTGGCTGGAGGTTAAGGAGCTAGCAAAGGTGACCTCTCAAGTCATCAGGAACTTCGTCTGGGGGGAGATCATTTGCAGACACGGGCTGCCTCAAGCCATCGTCACGGATAATGGCCCCCAGTTCGCTAGCGAAGAGTTCATCAGCTTCTGCTCTCAGCAGGGCATCGACCTCAGGTTTGCCTCTGTCCACCACCCCAGGAGCAACGGTCAGGTGGAGGCGGCGAACAAGATTATCGTTAACTTACTAAAGAAGAAGGTAGAGAATCTGAGAGGGAACTGGGTAGAGCAGCTCCCCTCGGTCCTGTGGGCTCTAAGAACAACCCCGAACACGGCCACTGGTGAGACCCCTTTCAAACTTTCCCATGGTTGTGAGGCGGTACTACCAGTGGAATTCGAGGTCCGATCCCCACGAGTTGCGGCCGCAGGTGATGGAGACGAGGCGTGGAGAATGGAAAATGAGGAAGGTCTGCGCCTCTCGCTAGACCTGGCAGAGGAGCTGCGAGACGTGGCAGCCATCAGACAGGAGGAAATCAAGCGATGAATGGCAAAGCACTTCGACAAGCATATCAGGATAAAACAATTTGCGGAAGGAGATCTAGTACTAAAAAAGGTTGATGCGGCAGGGAGATCCGCCCCGGTGGGAAAGCTGAAGCCAAATTAGGAGGGACCTTATATTGTAGAGAGAGTGTTGAAAGCAGGGGGTTACTACCTTCAAGATGTGGAGGGTAGGACCTTGAACCATTCCTGGAGTGGGGATGACTTAAAACGCTTCTACCCATGAAAAGGGAGAGCGGTAGATGTGTACTTAAAGCATGATCAATATAATATATTTCTCAAAACATCTCTTATCTTTGTTTATTATGACGCCCTAAAGGCAGGATCAAGAGATCTTCATTGGCACCCCGAGCTCGGCTCGGCCCCAGGTAGACCCGCTGCGCAGGCTCCCATCTAGCTGGCAGGACCGAAGGCTCGCCTGTGGGGGATAGGTTTTGAGTTGAGATCTTCATCGGCACCCCGAGCTCGGCTCGGCCCCAGGTAGACCCGCTGCGCAGGCTCCCATCTAGCTGGTAGGACCGAAGGCTCGCCTGTGGGGGATAGGTTTTGAGTTGAGATCTTCATCGGCACCCCGAGCTCGGCTCGGCCCCAGGTAGACCCGCTGCGCAGGCTCCCATCTAGCTGGCAGGACCGAAGGCTCGCCTGTGGGGGATAGGTTTTGAGTTGAGATCTTCATCGGCACCCCGAGCTCGGCTCGGCCCCAGGTAGACCCGCTGCGCAGGCTCCCATCTAGCTGGCAGGACGGAAGGCTCGCCTGTGGGGGATATGTTTTGAGTTGAGATCTTCATCGGCACCCCGAGCTCGGCTCGGCCCCAGGTAGACCCGCTGCGCAGGCTCCCATCTAGCTGGAAGGTCCAAAGGCTCGCCTGTGGGGGATAGGTTTTGAGTTGAGATCTTCATCGGCACCCCGAGCTCGGCTCGGCCCCAGGTAGACCCGCTGCGCAGGCTCCCATCTAGCTGGCAGGTCCGAAGGCTCGCCTGTAGGGGATAGGTTTTCAGTTGAGATCTTCATCGGCACCCCGAGCTCGGCTCGGCCCCAGGTAGACCCGCTGCGCAGGCTCCCATCTAGCTGGCTGGACCGAAGGCTCGCCTGTGGGGGATAGGTTTTGAGTTGAGATCTTCATCGACACCCCGAGCTCGGCTCGGCCCCAGGTAGACCCGCTGCGCAGGCTCCCATCTAGCTGGCAGGACCGAAGGCTCGCCTGTGGGGGATAGGTTTTGAGTTGAGATCTTCATCGGCACCCCGAGCTCGGCTCGGCCCCTGGTAGACCCGCTGCGCAGGCTCCCATCTAGCTGGCAGGTCCGAAGGCTCGCCTGTGGGGGATAGGTTTTGAGTTGAGATCTTCATCGGCACCCTGAGCTCGGCTTGGCCCCAGGTAGACCCGCTGCGCAGGCTCCCATCTAGCTGGCAGGACCGAAGGCTCGCCTGTGGGGGGATAGGTTTTGAGTTGAGATCTTCATCGGCACCCCGAGCTCGGCTCGGCCCCAGGTATACCCGCTGCGCAGACCCCCATCTAGCTGGCAGGACCGAGGGCTCTCCTGTGGGGGATAGGGTTGGGTCAAGCAATCTCCATCAACATCAAACTGACAAGGCAAAATTCATTTTGGCGGAATAAGGTAAAAAGTCCCCTTAAGCGGCACTACACCTTAGTATCCCCACTTAGTCCTAAAGTACAAAAGTAAACTAAGGAAAAAGGGGTGTGGAGTAGGGCAGGAGACAGCACTCGCAGCAGACGACTTTTGAGGATCGTCTCGCCGTGGCGAAGGGGCACTCGCGGGGCAAGCCATTGCGCCAACTCGCGGACGTTGAGCGCGTCGGGAACCCGTCTCCCGTAGGGCATAACAGCAGGAAAACATATGCACAGAAAAGTTACGCGGCGAGACGAAGTAGTAGCACCGTCCCGCAGGCAAAAAGCAAACCAGAGATTAACTTCACAAAAAATAAGAAATAAAGTAGAAGACAGCTAAACTGAGCGCTCGCTCGTCACTTGGCATATGCCACAAAATATAGTTTAAAGTCTTTACATCAGGAGGAGGAGAGAGTGATTCTAGATCTTGGAGGCGGCGCATCAGTCCTCCTCGCCGGATGAAGAATCATCGCTCTCCTCGCTATAGAGCTCGGGGACCAAGTCGCGCGCGGTTACTGTCTCAGAATCTTCCTTCACGACCCCCAGGTCTTTCATCATCTGTAGCACCAGCTCAGCCCCGCGGACGCCAGCGTCTCGGCATTGTTCCTCGACTTCTTCATAAGAATAATGTGGCGGGGGAGTCTGGAAGGGCTCGCGGCGAGATGACGACGCGGCAGCAGCCTGGAGGCGTGCATTCTCAGCCGTCAGCGCCTGGACCTCCTCCTCCAAGGCCGCCACGCGCGAACGAAGTTGTCCCGCCGTCTCGACATCCTGCGGGATGGCCTAGCAATTAGCCAAGAATCGTGGAAAAGAAAAGACCCAAGGAAAAAAGAGAGTTGTGGCTTACCACACCGCCTTGGGCCTTTGCGAGGAGTGACTCGGCATCTGACAGCCTTCTCGCCAGACCAGCAGATTTCTCCCATTCCGCCTCCAGGTTTTCCTCGCTGGCCTTCCATTTTGAATTGATGTAAATAAGGCGGCGAGAGGAACGGTGCGAGAATTCCAAGGCCCGCATCTGATGGTGGCAGGTCTTCAACACGAGGTCCTTGGTGGACTCGCTTTCAGGCGAAAAGGCGTCTAGGCCACCATAAAGGTCGTACCCGATGGCGAAGGCATGGCTGGAAGGGACCTCTTGCTCCTTCCATGATGGAAGGAGAGTGGAGATAGACACACAGTTGGCGTCCCGCCCCCACAGCAGAACCGGGTCGCCGACGGCATCGTGAACCACGGGACCCAGGTTATAATTCATGTGAGAGGCGGGGGCGGGACGGCCAGAGGAGTCGACCTCGCGAGAAGAGGTAGCAGCCACCGACTCAGGAGCAGCAGCTCGCGGGTTGGAAGCTGTGGCGGGCAGGCTGGAAGCAGCAGCAGGTTGGCCAGAAAGCACCGTCTCGCGGATAGGCGAGACGGCCTGGTGATTAGGCGAGGGAGGCGGTGGAGTTTCCCCTAAAGAGATAGGGCTCCCTTGAGGAGCCTTCCCCCTTTCCTTGGAGATAGCTACAGCTTTCTTCATCTTCTTTTTTGGAGGGCTGGAGCGAGAGGGGACGGTGTCATCTCCGGGACGCTTTGGCGGGACAACGGCCAGGGACTCTCTCGCCGCCTCTGCCGCTGCATTGGCGAGATCAAGACCCTTGGCAGGGTGAATATTGCTCTTATAAGGAGGGGATGTTGGGATAATTCGCTCACCTAAAAGCGAGTGGGTGGGGGTTAGAAAAAAGCGAGACGACAAATAGCCAAGAGAGAGGAATAGAAGAATACCCTCGCCTGGGAGCACTGGGAGAAGCGAGTCGAGGCCTCGCCGCAAGAAGTTGACCTCGAAGTTCTTGCCAGCAAGGTACTCGCACAGCAACTTCTCTGGCCCGCTGACTTGGGGGGTGGCGTAGAAGCTCTCTGGCGGAGAGACCGGCGCGAGAGGGACGCCGCCGAAGTCAGCCCGGTCTCCCCGGATGAAGACGAATCGGGTGAGTCAGTGATGGTTCTTGTTAGGCGTCTCGCATACCTTGAGCCCCTGCCCAGTGAAATACGAGACGCAATCGGCGTTGGCGTGGTAGATGAAAAGCTTGCGGAAGGCCGTCAAGCTGAACTCGATGCGCTCTCGGCGCATGTAGCAAGCAAACGCAATCAACTCCGAGATGGCGTTGGGATTGAACTGTGCCGGGACAACACCGAAGTACTTGAAGACCTTCTTCACCTCAGGCCAGAGGGGCAGTCGCAACCCCGCCTCAAAGTGCGAGACGGGGAAGGCGAGTTCACCAGGGTAGTATGTGTTGATGCACTCGCCGACCTTGGGGGGCCGCGACTCGATCCCCTCCCCCAGATACTCGCGGGCGAACTTATCATGGTCTTCCCGAGGGAGCCTGCCGAGCGGGAAGTCGTGGTCAATAAACCTCTTCCCACAGCGGCTGCGCCCCTCGCCCTCCTCCACTTTCTTCTTACCCATCTTCTTTGGCGAACTGGTCCTAGGCGAGACGAAGGAGTTAAGAGGCGAGAATGGGCTGGCGAGACGGAGAGGTCAGAGGCCCAAGACTTGGTTAACGGCGAAGGCGGAAAGTGCGGTATCTAGTCCAGGACTAGGCATATTTATAACTGATGCAAGGCCAATGATTAAAAAGGCGGGAAAATAAGGGGGAGAGGAAGAGTCGGCGTTTTTTCTCTCTCCTATACCTCGAACGGCGCGACCTGTCACAGTCAGAAAAAATTATAAATAAAATATCTAGCATAAATTAAAAAGGAGGATTAAAAAAGAGAGAAAATTAAGCCTTAAAAAATATATATATGCGATCAGACATCATCCCGCAGGAGGCCAAGCTCCCGGCATACTTTGGCGAGACGGCCATCATTACAAATCTTGCGAGAAGAAGAAAAAGATGGATAGCGGGACGGACATTCGTCAGTATGGGCGCCACTCCCAGCGGCCGCCGCGTGCTCCCCCGCGAGGAGGCCTACTCCGCGAGTGGAAGGAGCGGATGGTTTGGAGGCCATGCCGTGCGAGACGGAGCTGCATATCGGTCTCATTGATGATGGCCTCAGGGTCGGTGCCGTCGACATCTGGCTCGGCATTTACTCCAGAAGATAGACGGGCGCACTCGCCCTCCAGCGACTCGATGCGCTTCTCCGCAGCCTGTTTGTCTAAGGTCAAGGAGTGAATGAGGCGCGCGTGCTTCCGGAAGAGCTCAGCCGTCTTCCGCTTCATCTCCACTGGATCTGAGGGATCGCCCAGATAGTCTTCAATCCCGTCTGCAAGAGGAGGCGAGACGGAGAGTTTCTGTGGCCGCTCCTCAATGGGAGAGTTGGCTCGAGAATCTGCGCAAGGAGTGCAGGGGCAAGGTGGAAGAGGCACTCGCAGGAGAGAGTGAGAGTAGCGAAGGGGATTCAAAAGAGCGAGGGAGAGTCCCTTACCAGGATGGCGAGAGGTATCAGCAGTCGGGGAGGGGTCATCCCTCCTCTCGCTGGGAGTAGTTGGAGGAGTAGATGAGGGTAGCGAATCAAGTTCCTCGCAACGGACAGAAGAACCATCTCGCGTACTCTTCGGGGACGGCGGAACCACAAGAGCCCCCTGAAAAAGCGGTAGTCAACAAAAGAGCACCCGGTCACGGAAATAACAGTAGTAATCGCGAGTACCCACCTCTTTTTCTGTGGAGAGCGCACGGGGAGTGGGGACAAGTTTCAAAGGGGCGCGAGACGAATCTACGGCTACAAGAGAAGGGCCCCCAGCCTTCGTCGTTTTCGAGCGAGACGACGGGGCGAGGGGACGAACCAGAGAAGAGGTGAAAGCAGCCACGTTGGCCTTATGTTGCTCTCGCACCAGGGCGAGACGTTCGCGAAAACTTTGACTGTGCGTCATTCTGTAAAAAACTCAAGGACAGGGAAGAAGAAGAATATGCAGAGCGGGGCATCAGGAGCACAGGGCAGGAGTCATATATTTATAGACCCCGGTGGGGGCCTCAGAAGATTCCTCATAAATACGTTTTTTAATGCACCTTGAATAACGAGCCTCGGTTGAACATTCTTTTTGAGCTTAGAGTAATCTCAAAAAGAGCGGGGATTGTGTACAACCTCGGGCTCGCAAAGAGCCCTCAAGAGGCAAAAAGAGCGAGACAGGCAAAGGGTACCAAGAGGGCCCACTCGCAAGCGGCGAGATGATGGACACTCCAAAGGGCAAAATACCCCCACCCAGAGGCGAGAGGGCCCCCCAGAGGCGAGAGGGCCTCCAGAAGCGAGAGAACCTCCAGGGGCGAGAGGCGCCGGCGAGACGGGCGGTGGGTCCTTCTCGCCGACAGGTGCCTTTCCTCTCGCCAGAGGGAGAGGAGGCTTTTTTATTTTTTCCTATCAAAGCAGGGGTTTTTACTCTTCTACCCCGGGTATCTTTACCCTTTTACCCTTGGTGGACTGCGTATAGCTCCTCAGAACAGCGGAGTTTGGCTGTTGGCAGACCCAGCCAAGGGTACCCCGGTAATTTCAGGCCGGAGCAGTTCTGTTATAGG
This sequence comes from Platanthera guangdongensis, assembly GCA_039583875.1. NCBI lineage: Eukaryota > Viridiplantae > Streptophyta > Magnoliopsida > Asparagales > Orchidaceae > Platanthera > Platanthera guangdongensis. The sequence continues at coordinate 26,488,039 of CM077156.1, forward strand.
CAGTTCAGATTCTGAAATCTATAAATAAGCCCATAAGGGTTCTTCAGAAGGGACCTTTTTGCAGACTCTTAAGAGAATTCATTGGCACGGTCTTCTGAGGAACTCCAAGCCCAGCTTTTGGCTTTGGAGGGGAAGCTCTCTGTGACCTTCTGGGTAAGCGGTGGGACCTCCCTGCTGCGGCTTAGGGCCAGTTTTTCTAATCCTTCACGACCGGTCAGAGGTCGGAGTTCGGGCCAAGTAGGAGTCGACTACGCCCCTATTTTGTGAACATTTGTCGGAGTCAAATTTTGGCTTCAACATCACCTATGAAAATTCTCAAACCTTGGATTTACCGTTTAAATGTCACTTAGTATTTATCATAATTTTGTTGTGATTTGTTCCTGACTTTAGAGAGCACTTCATGTTCAAAGTAGGGCATTTGGAGTCTAGGATTAATTAAATTAAGTGTCCACTTAATTAGGAAAGTTACGAGACTCTGGATTTAGTCTTAATAGGTCATGATAGACTCCCAGTAATTATTATGGATCGACAGGAAGAGTAATTAGGGTACCCCCTAATGAGAGCACCATGTAACTTAGCATGGTTTGCATATAGTGGATAGGTCAGAGATAAGTTAACTCGGAGAGCTCAAACACACTTAGGGTATTCACACTGAAATAAAAGAGAGGTTTGATCAAGGGTAGAAATTAATAACATTAAGTGCCTTGGCAAGAGAACTTTGGGCTTCATCCCATTGTAGTTCCTAGTACCGCTGCGAGCCCCTCACCGGGTAGACTTCGGGAAGTCCAGGGTTAACCTTAAACCTTAGGAATAATATGGGCAAGAGTAACCCTAATAATAGTTTCACCTTACACTCACACTTGTACACGTAGGGAGATAAATTAGTAGTGAAAGGATATCGTAGGCCCGTGGCCTAAGGTCTTACTAGTAGAGTTAAATGGGCTCGGTATTTTAATTAGAAACAAACTATCATGGTTGCATGTGCATAACAGTGGTGGGTCCTCGGTATTGGACGATCGAACACACCGTCGTCGGTACATTGACTCGGGGAGACTAGCTGGTTTGCTAGGAATAGTACGGGAACTTACGATAGGGGCTAGATTGTGTAGTGTGTTTACCAATCTAGGAGTGGAGAGGCCCAACCCACTATCTCCGTTTTGCCACGGCGGAGGCTCCTGAGAGTTTAGCTAACTCCAAAAAGGGGAACTAAAGGTCTGTGCGCATAGAGTCGTGTGTGTGAGTTGCACTCGCATGTACATACCATAGCATACTTGCACGTCATAGCATAGTCATTTCATTTAACCCCTGACACCTATCGTATAAAATGGTATGGGACGTTTTATACGATAGGCCCTGCAAAACGACCCCTTGGTCTATAGGGGTAATTCCTATAAATCAATGGTTATATTTCTTGTTGCTCTTACTTTCACTTCTTACTGCTTTTTTTGCTACTCCTTTCTGTTTACTTTTGATGCATACTTGTTCACTCATGTTTAATTTTTGTGATACCCCTGCCATACTTTATTATTTTAATCCTTAGGGTAGATGTCACCTGCTTGATTACGCCTTGCTTTTGGTCCTCCTTTTCACCCTTTTCCGCCCGGTGCCTAGGAGCCACGGGTAGAGGGGTGGGGGATTGTTGACTGAGTCTAGTTTGACTGACGGTCGTTTGACCACCATATTTTAGGTGATCCGGATGGGAGACAGGGAACAGCCGCAGGAGACGCAACACCAGCAGGGTACGGTGTAGATGGAGATGGGCCAGTGTAGCTCGGGTGGACAGGCATCCGGATCCGTGAGTGGAGCCGAGTATTAGTAGTTTTACTTTTATGAGTGGATTGTAGTAAGGTTATCATGTACCGGGCTTAAGCCCGTATTTACTTTCTGGTGTTGGTACCTAGACTTTCTTCTGGTGTTGACTTGATTTATTGCATGATTTCCTCCTTTATACTATTGTGGACTTGGATGCTTACACTTTCATTCATTATACATTCTGTCGATGGTGATTGAGATGGCCGGCAGGATCGGCGTTTTGTGGTACCGACCATCCCGGTGGATGATGTCACCGCAAAAACGGCGGTTCTGGGCCTAAGACCCCGGTGGATGTTGCAAAAAAATGGGGTCTTACACTTGTTATCACAGAACATAGGTAGAGGATGGTTGTAGACCTCTCCTAAATCTAGCATGAGAGCACGCGGCCATTTTAACTCACAAGTGGTCGACGCCATACTGCGATACTCAGCTTCTGCACTGGACCTGGAGACAACAGACTGCTTCTTGCTCTTCCAGCTCACCAGATTTCCCCCAACAAAGGTGCAAAAACCTGAGGTTGACTTGCGATCCCCTTTGTCATCAGCATAACTTGCATCTGAGTATACTTCAATCCTCAGATGACCATTCTTCTGAAAAAAGTAATCCTTTCTCAGGCGCTGCTTTGACATACTCCAAGATCCGCAAGGTGGATTGTAGATGACACTCCCTAGTTGCTTGCATGAATTGACTCACCTTGCCCACATCATAGGAAATGTCGGGCCTGGTCACTGTGTGATATATGAGCTTACCAACCAGACGCCTGTACCGCGAACTATCTGAAAGAGGAGGCGAATCATCTGTCCAAGTTTTGTCTTCTCCAGTTTCCATGGGGCATCGGGAAGGTTTTGCTCCAGTCAATCCTGCCTCTTTTAAAAGATCAAGGGCATACTTACGCTGAGAGAGAACTAAGGAGTCGGGCTTCCGAGAGATTTCGATCCCTAGAAAGTACTTTGGAGAGCCCATATCTTTCGTGATCAGATGTTGGCGAAGATGTCGCATTGTCAGGGCTACCCCTTCCTGGTCATCGCCAGTGAGAAGAATATCATCGACGTATACAACAAGAACAACCAGCCCCGAAGGAGTTTTGCGAATAAATAGAAAGTGATCGGCAGAGCTTCGCGCAAAACCAACGGCCGCCACGATGCCGCTGAACTTGTCAAACCAAGCTCGAGGGCTCTGCTTGAGGCCATAAATTGCCTTCTTCAGCCGGCATACCCGTGTCTCCCCCTGAGCAACATACCCAGGAGGTTGCTCCATGTAAACGGCCTCGTGAAGATCACCATAAAGGAAGGCATTCTTGACATCCAGCTGAGAAATCGGCCAATCCCTATTTACCACCACAGAGAGAAGGACCCGGATAGTGCTGAGACGAGCCACGGGGGAGAAGGTGTCAAAGTAATCAACCCCATAGGTCTGAGTAAAGCCCATAGCAACAAGGCGAGCCTTATACCAATCCATAGTACTGTCTGGGCCAAATTTGACCACAAAGACCCAGCGACAGCCAACAACATCAGTACCGAAGGGAGGAGGAACAAGAGTCCATGTACCCCGCTCAGTTATGGTCGCCATTTCCTCATCCATGGCCAGCTTCCAATGAGGAATAGCAAGGGCCTCCTGGTAGGAGCGGGGTGTGGCAGTGGCAGAGATAGCCATTGCAAATGCCCTGCGAGAAGGGGTAAGACAATCATATGAAACAACAGCAGCAAGGGGGTGTAGGGTGCACGTCCACACCCCTTTGCGAAGAGCTATAGGAAGATCCAGGTCAGCGGGTCCCTCTGCATCCGGAGCATCCGTGGCAGAGAAAGCTGGCCCGGGAGTAGAGAGCGACGGCGGCGGAGATGAGGGAGACGGTGGCGGAGATGAGGGAGACGGTGGTGGAGAAAGAGGAGTGGGTGGAGACGGTGTAGGGGTGGAGAGCGTAGTAGGAGAAGAGGGAACGAAGGGAATGGTAGGAGAATCAGAAGTGGGGAGAAGAGGAGAGGAGTCATCCGAGAAGTAGGAGGTTGATGAACTGTAAATATGCGTATTTTTATGCACATTAATTTAGTCATTTTTATTTATTTTCGTCGTTTTTACTTATTTTTGTTCAATAAAATGTTCCTATTCTTGTAAATTTTCTCCTAACTTATTTTATTTTATTTTGCAGAAAAATTCCAGAATCTGCCAAATTTTGGGAAGTACACGCCCGTGACACATGGGTCACGCCCGTGACCAAGCCGTGCCTGTGCATTTCCCGTGAAATCGGAAAATTTCTGAAGAAAAGGGTTGACACGCCTGGCGACACGCCCGTGTCACCCGACACGGGGCGTGACCCAAGCCCGTGTCCGCTCCTCTCGACGAATTCCACTCGACGATCGTCGAGTGTCGACACCAACTGTCACGCCCAGTGTCACGCCCGTGACCTGGGGCGTGACCCAATTTCAGCTCAACGATTTCGACTCGACACTTTCCGCTCGACATTCGTCGAGTGTCGACCCCGACTGTCACGCCCATAGTCACGCCCGTGACCTGGGGCATGACCTTTCCAGCTGGCCCGACAAGACGCTGCCGAGGACATTTGACGCAACCCGCGCCCGGTTCTACCTCCCCGACACGCCCTAGGTCACGCCCGTGACCTGGGGCGTGACTGCTGCGAACTCAGCCCGAAGTCAACTTTGCTGTCCAATCGCCAGCCGCCTTCATGAATAGTACTGTCACGCCCCCATGTCACGCCCGTGACCGAGGGCGTGTACTTAGAATTTTTTTTCCTATAAATAGCCCAGTTCTGTAAGGTCCAAGGGTTCAGATTTTTGGGCCAAGTTAGTGTCTTTTTGTGGGCTTAATCCGTGGATACTAGTGCTATGTAAGGAGATTTCTCCCTTTTTATTTCATGTTTTGTTTTGCTTTATCTTTTAGCTTTGTAATAGCTTGAAAATTTTAATAAAAATGTTAGATTTTCTCTCTTTATTTGGCATGAAAAGTTCATTTGGATGGCTCACCTCTTTCCCTTTTTATTCTTTGTTCTTCACTTGTTCTTCATTTATGAAAAGTGTGTGTGTGTGTATGAGTGTAATTTGCTTACTTTACATGTTTTTTTTTACTTAGGAATGTTATGTTTTTCCTCTTTATATGCCTTTGATTTTTCAAAATAGGTTTTGTTAGAAACTCATGAAATGATGAATTAGGTTTTCCTTTTTTTCTTGTCTTCTTCAACATCTTCACTCTTATGAGTGTGTAAAAGAGTTAAAGTTTCCTTTGTTTTTTTTTACTTAGCTTCATTTTGGAATGAAAACTTTTTTCCTTCTTTCACTTTTATTTCAACTTTTTTAGCTCTTTTATGAAATCCTAGGAATGAAAATGTTGAAATTTTTATTTTCCAAAAACTTTGGTTTTTAATTTGTTTTGAAAAACTTTTGTCTTCTAAAATTTTAATTTCTTCTTTTTATTTGTTTTTGGCAAAACCTATGCTTGAAATAGTTAAAATTTTAATTTTTAGGTAACTTTGATTTTTCATGAAGTGTGTGTGAGTGTAGGTGTATAATTTTTATGCTTTGATTTAAATTGTGTAGAGTGTGTGAGTGTAGGTGTATAATTTTCATGCTTTCTTTTTAATTGCTTTCTTTTAATGCTTTATTCAAATTATGTAGAGTGTGTGAGTGTAGGTGTATAATTTTATCGCTTTCTTGAATTTCATATGGAGTGTGTGTGTTCGTGTGCATTTATTTCCGCCTACTCGTTAAGAGTTAAATGGCGCATCGTTTTCATTTTCAGTCCTACTCGTTTGAGTAGGACTTGCAATTTTTCTTTCTTTATTTTTCCGCCTACTCACTTGAGTTTAAATGGCCGGACTTTATTTCAGTCCTACTCGTTTGAGTAGGACTTGCAATTTTACTTTATTTTTTCCGCCTACTCACTTGAGTTAAATGGCCGGACTTTTTAGCCCTGTAATCGCATTTATTTTCTCCTACTCATTTGAGTAGGACTCGCTTTCATTTCAGTCCTACTCGTTTGAGTAGGACTTGCAATTTTCAGCCTTTATTTACCGCCCCCACTCGTTTGAGTGGGACTCGCAAATTTGAATATGCAATTTTCTTTTATGTGTAACTTAGCTTTTGTTTAATTTATAATTTTGAGTGTGCGTGAGTTCTTGTTATAGCTAATCTTTTTAAGTTTTCTAAATGTTGTTATTTTTCTTTTGTCCCTTTATTATAAACGTTTAGTGTTTAATTTCGAACCCGCGCCTCACTAAATTATAAGCCGTCCCCATACCGATGTGTGGCTAATCGCTATTAGCCTCGGCATCGAAGAGCATTGGGACATTTAAAATGATTTATAATAATTAAAGCTCTTCATTTTCATTTTAATTTAAGCACTTAGGGTTTACCCCGGGTTTACGACGCGTAGGACCACATAATCGATGTGTGGGCCCTATTTCCGTAGTCCATATGCTAGCTAGCCGAGAGGCCGTGCATATGGACCGATCACCCCTGGGTAAATAGAGTTGCGTGCATACCCTCGAGAGAGGACTAGCGTAATTCTACCGGATTGGGTTCCCCACCCAATAGCGGGGTTCTTAGCGTAAAGCGGGCGTTAAGAGGAATCCTTCGTCGGACTAACGTTCGGTCGAATAGTCTTAACGTTTAGGTGAGCGATATCCCTATAGCTAGGTGAGCTCACATTTGTGGAACCTCCACGGCCAAGTTGTCTTATTATTAATTTGAAAACTAAGTCTTTTTATTATTAAAAATTATTTTAGTCTTAATCCGATTCGATGCCGAGCGTTAACCCTTCATCGAATATTTTCTAAACCGTTTTTTCGCTCCTTTGCTTTTTCGCCTTTTATTAAGTAAAAAAATCCACCTTATTTTCAGTAAAATAATAGTCCTCCCGGAGGAGTAAGAATAGTCAACGCGACCCCGAGAACAATACGACCTCGGTATTCCCCCGAATATCGAGTACTACTTGCGATAGGTGCACTTGCCTACCCGAGCAAGCCCGCGGCGATCGACTCAACGAACCAACCACAGTAAGAGTCTGTTCGCGGGCCCATCAAGTTTTTGGCGCCGTTGCCGGGGAACCTCTTTTCGAGTTGCTATTTCGAATTCCGGAGACTATTAATTTTACTTATTTTCTAAAAAACAAAACAAAAAAAATAAAAACTTTATTTTTTTAAAAAAAATAAAAACAAAACAAAAAAAGTTTTATTTTTGTTTTATTTTTGTTTGGGTGTATGACCCGAGGACAACCCTCAGAGTCTGAAGATTTAGACTTCGACCCTGAGATCGAACGCTCTCTTGCGCGTATCCGATCTCATCGCCGAAATCCTACTTTAGATCCCGAGGAATCTATCGGAGAACCCTCTGTTTTAGTTATGGCCGCCCCTAACCTTCCCCCGGCGGCCGAGCGTACTATGTCTTATTACGCCCGGCCTAACCTGGATGATTCAGGGTCGAGTATTGTTCGCCCTGGGGTGGCCAATAATAATTTTGAAATAAAGTCAAGTGTCATTCAAATGGTCCAAAACGCCGTGCAGTTCGATGGACTGCCGGATGAGGACCCGAATGTCCACTTGTCCAATTTCTTGGAGATATGCGACACCTTCAAGATCAATGGCGTCACTGATGACGCCATTCGTTTGCGCTTATTTCCTTTTTCCCTTAAGTCCAAAGCCAAGGCGTGGTTGAATGCCCTCCCGCGAGGATGTATCACCACGTGGGCTGAGTTGACGGAACGGTTCCTAACGAAGTACTTTCCGCCCGCCAAAACTGCAAAGTTGCGGGCGGACATTTCTTCGTTTGTGCAGAACGATCCCGAGTCTCTATACGAGACTTGGGAACGATTTAAGGAATTCCTCCGCCGTTGCCCGCACCACGCGCTGCTAACGTGGTTGCAAGTTCAAATTTTTTATAATGGGCTGAATTTTCAGACGCGTCAAATGATTGACGCGGCTGCCGGGGGAACGCTTAACAACAAAACCCCCGAGGCCGCCCAGGCTTTATTCGAAGAGATGGCTATGAATGCCTATCAATGGAACGTCCCGCGGGGACGGCCAAAGCCGGCGGCTGGTCTTTTTGAAGTGGATGCCACTGCTCTCTTGACCCTTCAAGTTGAAAGGTTAACAAAGCAGGTGGCGGAGATGTCTGCTGCCTCCTCCACTCCGCCTTGTTTTATCCCCCCTAACGTCTGCGTAGCTGAAGAGTTCGTGGACTTCATGGGAAATTCGGGTCGTCCTCCCTTCAACCCCAACAACAACCCTTATAGTAATAACTATAACCCGGGTTGGAGGAATCACCCCAACTTCTCGTGGAGCAACCCGAATAATGCTCAGCGTCCCCCAATTTCTTATGCGCCCGGATTTCTTCCTTCCCCTCCTCTTCCGAAACCCTCCCCGATGGAGGAAAATTTTTCGAAGTATATTGCGTCCAACGAGTCAAATATCCGGAACATCACCGGATCGCTAAAAACACTCGAACAACAGGTTGGACAGCTGGCGAGGATGATGTCCGAGCGCGCGCTCGGGGCACTGCCGGGAAACACGGAGCCGAATCCGCGGGAGAACGCCAACGCTATAACCCTCCGTAGCGGAAAGGAGGTGGTCGATCCAAAACGGACCGACCCTCAGGTACATATTTCACCTCCGACCCCTCTTCCCCTTTCTTCGCTCACGCCACCTTTACCTATTATAAAAGAAAAAATTATTTTAAACAAGGCTCTCCCGTATCCGCATAAGTTAGAAAACGAGCGTAAGGACGCGCAATATGAAAAATTTATTTTATTATTAAAACAAATTCACATTAATGTTCCTTTTTGCGAGGCTATCTCACAAATGCCCAAATATGCGAAATTTTTAAAAGAACTACTTTCTAATAAACGCAAATTAGAGGATATTTCGCATGTATCTCTCAACGCTGTCTGCTCGGCGGCCCTTACTAATAAATTGCCCGCAAAACAAAACGACCCGGGACGGTTTTCCATCCCGTGCCTTTTTGGCGATATATTAGTAAAGTACGCCTTAGCTGATTTAGGGGCTAGCATTAATCTGATGCCGTTCTCGCTCTTTTCGCGTTTAGGTTTGGGTACTCCTAGTCCTACGAATATGCGCATCCAATTAGCGGATCGCTCGGTTAAGTTCCCTATCGGGGTAGTGGAGGACGTCCTTGTCCGAGTCGACAAGTTTACCTTCCCGGTAGACTTCGTCATCTTATATATCGAGGAGGACGCCGAGGTACCAATAATACTCGGTCGCCCTTTTCTCGCCACCTCCCGCGCACTAATAGATGTTAGTAATGGTAGCCTTCTCCTCCGAGTAGGCGATGACCAGGTTACTTTCTCTATTAATCCCTCGATGGACAATTTGTCATCGAGCGACGATTTCTGCTATTCTTTAAATACTTTTTTCGGAGATCGTTCTTCTCCCATTTTCGAGTCCGTATTTTTAAATGACGATATTTATGCGCTCGAAAATTTTAACTGCGATGAGGATACGTCTATAGACTTGCCTTTCGAACCAATTGGTAAGAAAGACATAGGAATTAAAACCTCCCTAGAAGAACCGCCCATCCTAGACCTCAAACCCTTACCCGCCTCGCTCAAGTACGCTTTTTTGGGAAAAGGTGATACGCTCCCCATTATCATTTCTTCGAACTTGAGTGATTCGGAGACTTCCGATTTATTGGAAGTTTTATTTAAACATCGCCACGCAATTGCGTGGCAAATCTCTGACCTAAAGGGGATTAGCCCCTCCTTTTGCACCCATAAGATTTTCCTAAACGATAATTGCCGCAAAACGATACAGCCGCAGCGTCGTCTTAACCCAAACATGAAAGACGTCGTTAAAGCCGAAATCATTAAGTTATTAGATGCGGGGATTATCTACCCTATTTCGGACAGTGCATGGGTTAGTCCCGTGCATGTCGTGCCCAAGAAGGGCGGTCTTACCGTAGTGGCGAATGAGCATAACGAGCTTGTCCCAACTCGTACTGTTACGGGTTGGCGAGTTTGCATCGACTATAGGAAACTTAACGACGCCACCCGCAAGGACCATTTCCCTCTGCCATTTCTAGACCAGATTCTAGAGCGTTTATCCGGTCATCCGTATTATTGTTTTCTTGATGGTTTATCGGGGTTTTTCCAAATCCCCATTTCCCCCGATGATCAAGAGAAAACAACTTTTACTTGCCCGTTCGGCACCTTCGCATATCGAAGAATGCCATTTGGACTCTGCAACGCGCCAGCTACATTCCAAAGATATATGCTAGCGATCTTTGGCGAGCTAGTAGAAGACATTATGGAAGTCTTTATGGATGACTTCTCTGTTTTCGGACGCTCTTTTCCCGATTGCCTTAACAATTTAGATCGTGTCCTTCAACGGTGCGAGGACACAAGCCTTGTTTTAAATTGGGAAAAATGCAACTTTATGGTTCGAGGAGGTTTGGTCCTCGGCCATATGATTTCGTCTAAGGGGATAGAGGTGGATAAGGCCAAGATAGAAATTATAGAAAAACTTCCGCATCCAACAAACGTAAAATCTATTAGGAGTTTCTTAGGCCATGCGGGCTTTTATCGACGCTTTATTCAAGATTTTTCAAAAATAACAAAGCCGCTAACTCACCTCTTGGAAAAGGAATCACGCTTCATCTTTAGTAGCGAATGCGAGTCCGCATTTAATTTGATAAAACAAAAACTTATCTCTTCACCAATATTAGTGGCCCCTAATTGGTCCCTTCCGTTCGAAATAATGTGCGACGCTAGTGATATTGCCTTAGGTGCCGTTCTTGGCCAACGCGTAGAAAAACATTTTCATCCTATTTATTACGCTAGCAAGACGCTCACTTCCGCACAAGTAAATTACACGACAACGGAAAAGGAACTCTTAGCCGTCGTTTTCGCTTTCGATAAGTTTCGCTCGTATATAACGCTATCTAAAGTTATCGTTTTTACCGATCACTCCGCGCTTAAATATTTATTAGCTAAAAATGATGCGAAGCCCCGCCTTCTTCGATGGATTCTCCTCCTACAAGAGTTTGATTTGGAGATCCGAGATAAGCGGGGAGCGGAAAATCTAGCGGCCGACCACCTCTCCCGTTTAGAAAATCCGGGTGCGGAAGCGCTCGTCGAATCTGAAATAAATGACAGATTCCCCGAGGAACGCCTTCTTGCCATTAATAAATCTTCGTCATCTTCGCCTTGGTTCGCAGATTTTGCAAATTTTTTAGTAGCGCGGGTCCTTCCAAAAGAATTTTCCGGTCACCAAAAGAAGAAATTCTTTTCTGACTTGAAAAATTTCTTTTGGGAGGACCCATTTCTTTTTCGTATCTGCGCGGACCAAGCGGTCCGAAGATGCGTTGCGGGTGTGGAGTGCTTGCAAATTCTTAAGCACTGCCACGAGGGTCCAGCCGGTGGGCATTATCAAGCCAACCGGACCGCTCGGAAGGCGCTAGAGGCGGGCTACTTTTGGCCCACTCTCTTCAAAGACGCGCATAATTTTGTGCGCGCATGCGATAGCTGTCAGCGGTCGGGTAACATCTCTCGTCGTGACGAGATGCCCCAAAATATGTTTTTAGAATGCGAAGTCTTCGATTTGTGGGGCATAGATTTCGTTGCCCCCCTACCTCCGTCTTTCACAAATATGTATATTTTAGTGGCGGTCGACTACGTATTGAGGTGGGCGGAAGCGCAAGCTCTCCCCACCAACGATGCGCGAGTCGTCGTTACATTTCTTAAAAAATTATTTTCTCGCTTCGGCACGCCTCGCGCAATTGTTAGTGATAGGGGAACGCATTTCTGTAACGCTCTTATGGCTAAGACGTTAGCTAAATACGGAGTCACGCACAAGCTTGCCACCCCCTACCACCCGCAAACAAGTGGCCAAGTCGAGGTAGTAAATCGAGAGATTAAGCGAATTTTAGAAAAAACCGTTTCGCTAAATAGGAAAGATTGGTCCGTTAAACTCGACGATGCGTTGTGGGCGTATCGGACGGCATACAAAACCGCTATTGGATGTACGCCGTTCCGGTTAGTCTACGGCAAAGCGTGCCATTTACCCGTAGAATTAGAACATCGCGCACTTTGGGCTTTAAAACTCTTAAACCTCGACTCCAACTTAGCCGCTCAGAATAGAAAACTGCAACTAAACGAGCTCGATGAATGGCGTGCGAACGCTTACGAGAGCAATTAAATTCTATAAGGAGCGCTCTAAGTTCTATCACGATCGAAAAATCAAGTCCCAAAAATTATTTTCTCCGGGCGATCTTGTCCTTCTTTACAATTCACGCCTTAGGCTTTTTCCAGGTAAATTAAAATCTAGATGGTCCGGTCCCTTCTTAGTTGAAGAAGTTTTTCCTTATGGAACCGTACTCGTCTCCCACCCGGACAAAGGCTCTTTTAAAGTAAACGGTCATCGGTTAAAGTCTTACATCGCGGGCGACCCAGTGATCGGTTTTAGCGAAACCATAACTTTCCTCCACATTATAAACCCGCCAAAATAGTCAAGCTACACGACTATAAACAAAGCGCTCCTGGGAGGCACCCCTCGCTTATCTTTTTCGCTCTTTCCTTATTATCTTTGTTATTTTTTTTCTAATAAACGCAGGGTTTCTGATCGGCCTCCCTTCCCCTCCGCGTTTCAGGGAAGCTTCTACCCCCTTCCCTTTCTTTTCGTTGTACATATTGTCTTTCATTTCTGTTCCGCATACTTACGATACAACATTGGGGACAATGTTGGACTTAAGTATGGGGGTATTTTCGTGCTTTACTTTCTGCACTTCAATTTTTTCTGCATCTCAAAAACAAAAAGAAAAATACAAAAAAATACATATAACAACAAAACAAAAACAAAAAAATTTAAAAAAACATCTTAAAATGAAACAAAAAAAAAAAATTTTTTAAAATGAAAAAACAAAAAATTTTTTTATGAAAAAAAAAAACAAAAATCCAAAAATTTTTTTCTCTTTGTAAATATTTTTTTCTCTCTCTCCCCCTTCCTCATTCTTGTACAAACATTTTTCTTTTTCTCCCTTATTTTTGTACATATTATGAAAATTCTCTTAAAAAATACAAAAAAAAAAGATAATAGTTCAAAAAATTTTCAAACAAAAAAATTGAGAAAAACAAAAATACAAAAAAAAAAGATAATAAATTAAAAACACAAAAAATGTTTACAAAAAAAAAAAACTATAAAAAAACAAAAAAATGTTTTGCAACAAATAAATTAAATATTCCATACTTAACTTTTCTGCTATCCAAAAATTCTGTTTTGAGTTTATTTATATGTGAATACTATTAATTCTCTGTTTACTACCCGTTTGTTAATTATCGATTGAAACATTTAAATAGCCGGGGTTAAGTTTTAAAGAATTCTTTATGCTTTGTTAAAACTAGCGGACTCGTTTTAGGCACTACTTCTAATTTTTCATTAATAGGAGCACGTATATTATGTTAGGAAATAACGACTATAGAATTCAATTATACTTACTTTTAGCTTTCTGAAAACATTGGAACGTACAAATTATTAAGGTTGCTCTCAAAAATTTTTAGGATTACAATCTAGTTTTCCTTTCTCCCCTCACTTTTCATGACCTACTTGGCATGAAAAATTTTATCCTTAAAAGATCTTATGTCAATGGGAACAAGATTTCGTTCCGTAAACATAGGCACCCAATAATTTAAAAGATTATATAGGGAGTAAGAGGATAAAATTCATTACTCCTGCAAATATACATTGGGTTAATTTTTTTATTATGAAGTTGAAAAACAAAAATCATATTAGGAAAATAAGATTTCGTTTTCCTAATAATCCAAAAGAAAAAAAATGGAGGTTCGAGAAAAAATTACCTCACCTCAAATATCAAAACCCTCTTCATAAACCACACTACCCCCTTAGCCAATTACTCGATTCTAGAATTAATTCAAAAATCTTTTTGAGAGCATAATTAGTAAATTGTATTATTTCCGGTAGCACTCGTATAAGCTAGAATTCTTATAATTCCAAACTATTTTCGTTAACCTAACCATTACAAATGTTGCCTTCTATTTGATTACATCAAGAAGTCTTTTGGCCAAAACTTTTGCGCTATTTAAATCATCTACATAATTTTAGGACTTAACTCTTACACCCCGTATATTTATTTCGATCTCTCTTATAATTAATTAAGCGATAGCCAAAACTTAGAGTTTTTTTTATTCCTTATAGATTCACCTCAAACTTTTGCTCTGGAATAGCAAAAGCCTAAGTATGGGGGTATTTGATGAACTGTAAATATGCGTATTTTTATGCACATTAATTTAGTCATTTTCATTTATTTTCGTCGTTTTTACTTATTTTTGTTCAATAAATTGTTCCTATTCTTGTAAATTTTCTCCTAACTTATTTTATTTTATTTTGCAGAAAAATTCCAGAATCTGCCAAATTTTGGGAAGTACACGCCCGTGACACATGGGTCACGCCCGTGACCAAGCCGTGCCTGTGCATTTCCCGTGAAATCGGAAAATTTCTGAAGAAAAGGGTTGACACGCCTGGCGACACGCCCGTGTCACCCGACACGGGGCGTGACCCAAGCCCGTGTCCGCTCCTCTCGACGAATTCCACTCGACGATCGTCGAGTGTCGACACCAACTGTCACGCCCAGTGTCACGCCCGTGACCTGGGGCGTGACCCAATTTCAGCTCAACGATTTCGACTCGACACTTTCCGCTCGACATTCGTCGAGTGTCGACCCCGACTGTCACGCCCATAGTCACGCCCGTGACCTGGGGCGTGACCTTTCCAGCTGGCCCGACAAGACGCTGCCGAGGACATTTGACGCAACCCGCGCCCGGTTCTACCTCCCCGACACGCCCTAGGTCACGCCCGTGACCTGGGGCGTGACTGCTGCGAACTCAGCCCGAAGTCAACTTTGCTGTCCAATCGCCAGCCGCCTTCATGAATAGTACTGTCACGCCCCCATGTCACGCCCGTGACCGAGGGCGTGTACTTAGAATTTTTTTCCTATAAATAGCCCAGTTCTGTAAGGTCCAAGGGTTCAGATTTTTGGGCCAAGTTAGTGTCTTTTTGTGGTCTTAATCCGTGGATACTAGTGCTATGTAAGGAGATTTCTCCCTTTTTATTTCATGTTTTGTTTTGCTTTATCTTTTAGCTTTGTAATAGCTTGAAAATTTTAATAAAAATGTTAGATTTTCTCTCTTTATTTGGCATGAAAAGTTCATTTGGATGGCTCACCTCTTTCCCTTTTTATTCTTTGTTCTTCACTTGTTCTTCATTTATGAAAAGTGTGTGTGTGTGTATGAGTGTAATTTGCTTACTTTACATGTTTTTTTTTACTTAGGAATGTTATGTTTTTCCTCTTTATATGCCTTTGATTTTTCAAAATAGGTTTTGTTAGAAACTCATGAAATGATGAATTAGGTTTTCCTTTTTTTCTTGTCTTCTTCAACATCTTCACTCTTATGAGTGTGTAAAAGAGTTAAAGTTTCCTTTGTTTTTTTTTACTTAGCTTCATTTTGGAATGAAAACTTTTTTCCTTCTTTCACTTTTATTTCAACTTTTTTAGCTCTTTTATGAAATCCTAGGAATGAAAATGTTGAAATTTTTATTTTCCAAAAACTTTGGTTTTTAATTTGTTTTGAAAAACTTTTGTCTTCTAAAATTTTAATTTCTTCTTTTTATTTGTTTTTGGCAAAACATATGCTTGAAATAGTTAAAATTTTAATTTTTAGGTAACTTTGATTTTTCATGAAGTGTGTGTGAGTGTAGGTGTATAATTTTTATGCTTTGATTTAAATTGTGTAGAGTGTGTGAGTGTAGGTGTATAATTTTCATGCTTTCTTTTTAATTGCTTTCTTTTAATGCTTTATTCAAATTATGTAGAGTGTGTGAGTGTAGGTGTATAATTTTATCGCTTTCTTGAATTTCATATGGAGTGTGTGTGTTCGTGTGCATTTATTTCCGCCTACTCGTTAAGAGTTAAATGGCGCATCGTTTTCATTTTCAGTCCTACTCGTTTGAGTAGGACTTGCAATTTTTCTTTCTTTATTTTTCCGCCTACTCACTTGAGTTTAAATGGCCGGACTTTATTTCAGTCCTACTCGTTTGAGTAGGACTTGCAATTTTACTTTATTTTTTCCGCCTACTCACTTGAGTTAAATGGCCGGACTTTTTAGCCCTGTAATCGCATTTATTTTCTCCTACTCATTTGAGTAGGACTCGCTTTCATTTCAGTCCTACTCGTTTGAGTAGGACTTGCAATTTTCAGCCTTTATTTACCGCCCCCACTCGTTTGAGTGGGACTCGCAAATTTGAATATGCAATTTTCTTTTATGTGTAACTTAGCTTTTGTTTAATTTATAATTTGGAGTGTGCGTGAGTTCTTGTTATAGCTAATCTTTTTAAGTTTTCTAAATGTTGTTATTTTTCTTTTGTCCCTTTCTTATAAACGTTTAGTGTTTAATTTCGAACCCGCGCCTCACTAAATTATAAGCCGTCCCCATACCGATGTGTGGCTAATCGCTATTAGCCTCGGCATCGAAGAGCATTGGGACATTTAAAATGATTTATAATAATTAAAGCTCTTCATTTTCATTTTAATTTAAGCACTTAGGGTTTACCCCGGGTTTACGACGCGTAGGACCACATAATCGATGTGTGGGCCCTATTTCCGTAGTCCATATGCTAGCTAGCCGAGAGGCCGTGCATATGGACCGATCACCCCTGGGTAAATAGAGTTGCGTGCATACCCTCGAGAGAGGACTAGCGTAATTCTACCGGATTGGGTTCCCCACCCAATAGCGGGGTTCTTAGCGTAAAGCGGGCGTTAAGAGGAATCCTTCGTCGGACTAACGTTCGGTCGAATAGTCTTAACGTTTAGGTGAGCGATATCCCTATAGCTAGGTGAGCTCACATTTGTGGAACCTCCACGGCCAAGTTGTCTTATTATTAATTTGAAAACTAAGTCTTTTTATTATTAAAAATTATTTTAGTCTTAATCCGATTCGATGCCGAGCGTTAACCCTTCATCGAATATTTTCTAAACCGTTTTTTCGCTCCTTTGCTTTTTCGCCTTTTATTAAGTAAAAAAATCCACCTTATTTTCAGTAAAATAATAGTCCTCCCGGAGGAGTAAGAATAGTCAACGCGACCCCGAGAACAATACGACCTCGGTATTCCCCCGAATATCGAGTACTACTTGCGATAGGTGCACTTGCCTACCCGAGCAAGCCCGCGGCGATCGACTCAACGAACCAACCACAGTAAGAGTCTGTTCGCGGGCCCATCAGAGGTATTCTCGAAGAAGGTGATGTCAGCAGAGATGAACTGCTTACGAAGGACGGGATCAAAGCAACAATAGCCTTTCTGAGTAGTGGAGTACCCCAGAAAGACACATTTGGTGGAGCGAGGGGAGAGCTTATCACTGGTGGCCGAAGGGGCATGCATAAAGGCAGTGCATCCAAATATTTGGAGAGGGAGAGGAAACGGCTCCTTGCCTGGATACAGAATGGAGAATGGGGTTTTTCCGTGGAGAACCGTGGAGGGAATGCGATTGATAAGGTAGCAGGCAAGGAGAACAGAATAGCCCCAATAGGAGCGAGGAACATGCATCTGGGTCATCAAGGTGCGAGCGACATCGAGGAAGTGACGGTTTTTCCATTCTGCCACACCATTCTGCTGTGAAGTATAGACACAACTAGTTTGATGAATAATCTCATTTTGCATGCAGAATGTAGAGAAGTCATGACTGATATATTATTTGGCATTATCAGATCGAAAAACTTTGATAGAAACATTAAACTGAGTTTTGATCATGAGATAGAAGGACGTCCATATAGAGAATAATTCGGAGCGATCTTTTAACAGGTACACCCACGTACAGCGAGAGAAATCATCAATGAACGTGACAAAATATGAACTACCTCGACCAATGGTAAGAGTAGGAGAAGGCCCCAAATATCGGAGTGGATGAGATCAAACGGACGGGTAGATCCACGAACGTGCTTTGGAGGGAAGGAGGAGTGGTGATGCTTGCCAAGCTGACAGGCCTCAGAGTTGAGCGGAGGACTGTGTAGAGGAAGTTGGGGCAGAAGTTGACGAAGAAGACGTGGAGGAGCATGACCAAGGCGGAGATGCCATTGGAGAATATCTGTGGATGTGGAGGAGGATATGAAAGCCATAAGGGGGAGAAGATGGAAGCACAAGTCGCGCAACTTAACAGGAGGTCGCGGCGACTAACAGGAAGGAGTGACTAAAGGAAGAAAGGCAGAGAGGCCGCCGAAACAAGGAAGAACCCGCGCGAACAGATAAAAAACGCAGCGGTTAGGAGAAAGAGATCTGCAGCGGTCACGATGATAGATACCAGCGGCCAGAAAAGCCACGACCAAGCCGCAGAAGCAAGCAGAGGGAAAGAAGTCGAGCGGCTAGAAATCAGCCCGCGCGAACAGAAGAAAGAGACACCACGCGAACAGAGAAAAGTCCGCTGGGAGGCAAACAGGTCGCAACAACAAGAAGAAGAAACAAAGAGGTCGCACACACAAAGGGCAACGACAAGGAGAGAAGAAGCCGCGCGAACAGGGCGCAAGCATGCGGAAGAAACAAGCCGCGGGGACAGGCCGCGAGAAGATGAAGCAAGCCTCGCAGACAGGTCGCGAGGTCAGAGAGGGCGCACAGAATCAGGAGGAGAAAATCGAGTCCTCTGATACCATGTTAAACTAGCGAACAAACGACCAAAAACAAGCCGGAGTTTTGAATAATTGAAAGTTTTATTATCCAAAAAGATATCTATTACAAAGGTATGCCCTCCCTTATATAGAATGTAGGAGAGATGAGAGAATACAAATAATAGATGTGGGACTAAAAATTTACAGGACTAAGCGGACTATACAAAACAAACAGCACAAGCGGCGCGGTTAGACAGAAGGGCTAACCACACGGCTACCACCAGAGAGAAAGAGAGATTTTCAGGGTAGACCGCTAGACCGCTCGGTCTCCAAGCCAGCTGAGACAAACAGCCAGACCGCGCGGTCTTCAACCCGCCAAGACAGACCGCCAGACCGCCCGGTCACCAACTTCAACAATCCCTTTCAAGCTGGAGCATATATATCGATCATGCCCAGCTTGTCACAAACATGAAGAAACGAGTTGGAAACTGGCTTGGTGAAGATGTCAGCCAGCTCTTTATCAGAAGTGACAAAGGGAGTGCAAATTTGTTCCTTTAAGATCTCTTCACGAATGAAATGACAGTCGACCTCAATGTTCTTTGTTCTTTCATGGAAGACCGGATTTTTGGAGATGTATATGGCGGCCTTGTTATCACAGAACATATGTAGAGGATGGTTGTAGACCTCTCCTAAATCTAGCATGAGAGCCCGCAGCCATTTTAACTCACAAGTGGTCGACGCCATACTGCGATACTCAGTTTCTGCACTGGATCTGGAGACAACAGACTGCTTCTTGCTCTTCCAGCTCACCAGATTTCCCCCAACAAAGGTGCAAAAACCTGAGGTTGACTTGCGATCCCCTTTGTCATCAGCATAACTTGCATCTGAGTATGCTTCAATCCTCAGATGACCATTCTTCTAAAAAAAGTAATCCTTTCCCAGGCGCTGCTTTGACATACTCCAAGATCCGCAAGGCAGACTGTAGATGACACTCCCTAGTTGCTTGCATGAATTGACTCACCTTGCCCACAACATAGGAAATGTTGGGCCTGGTCACTGTGAGATATATGAGCTTACCAACCAGACGCCTGTACCGCGAACTATCTGAAAGAGGAGGCGAATCATCTGTCCACATTTTGTCTTCTCCAGTTGCCATGGGGCATCGGGCAGGTTTTGCTCCAGTCAATCCTGCCTCTTTTAAAAGATCAAGGGCATACTTACGCTGAGAGAGAACTAAGGAGTCGGGATTCCGAGAGATTTCGATCCCCAGAAAGTTCTTTGGAGAGCCCATATCTTTCGTGATCAGATGTTGGCGAAGATGTTGCTTTGTCAGGGCTACCCCTTCTTGGTCATCGCCAGTGAGAAGAATATCATCGACGTACACAGCAAGAACAACCAGCCCCGAAGGAGTTTTGCTAATAAATAGAGAGTGATCGGCAGAGCTTCGCGCAAAACCAACGGCCGCCACGATGCCGCTGAACTTGTCAAACCAAGCTCGAGGGCTCTGCTTGAGGCCATAAATTGCCTTCTTCAGCCGGCATACCCGTGTCTCCCCCTGAGCAACATACCCAGGAGGTTGCTCCATGTAAACAGACTCGTGAAGATCACCATAAAGGAAGATATTCTTGACATCCAGCTGAGAAATCAGCCAATCCCTATTTACCGCCACAGAGAGAAGGACCCGGATAGTGCTGAGACGAGCCACGGGGGAGAAGGTGTCAAAGTAATCAACCCCATAGGTTTGAGTAAAGCCCTTAGCAACAAGGCGAGCCTTATACCGATCCACAGTGCCATCTGGGCCAAATTTGACCACAAAGACCCAGCGACAGCCAACAACATCAGTATCGAAGGGAGGAGGAACAAGAATCCATGTACCCCGCTCAGTTAGGGTCGCCATTTCCTCATCCATGGCCAGCTTCCAATGAGGAATAGCAAGGGCCTCCTGGTAGGAGCGGGGTGTGGCAGTGGCAGAGATAGCCAGTACAAATGCCCTGCGAGAAGGGGTAAGACGATCATATGAAACAACAGCAGCAAGGGGGTGTAGGATGCACATCCGCACCCCTTTGCGAAGAGCTATAGGAAGATCCAGGTCAGCGGGTCCCTCGGCATCCGGAGCATCCGTGGCAGAGAAAGCTGGCCCGGGAGTAGAGAGCGACGGCGGCGGAGATGAGGGAGACGGTGGCGGAGATGAGGGAGACGGTGGTGGAGAAAGAGGAGTGGGTGGAGATGGTGTTGGGGTGGAGAGCGTAGTAGGAGAAGAGGGAACGAAGGGAACGACAGGAGAATCAGAAGCGGAGAGAAGAGGAGAGGAGTCATCCGAGAAGTAGGAGGTATTCTCGAAGAAGGTGACGTCAGCAAAGATGAACTGCTTACGAAGGACGGGATCAAAGCAACAATAGCCTTTCTGAGTGGTGGAGTACCGCAGAAAGACACATTTGGTGGAGCGAGGGGAGAGCTTATCACTGGTGGCCGAAGGGGCATGCACAAAGGCAGTGCATCCAAATATTTGGAGAGGGAGAGGAAACGACTCCTTGCCCGGATACATAATGGAGAATGGGGTTTTTCCGTGGAGAACCGTGGAGGGAATGCGATTGATAAGGTAGCAGGCAAGGAGAACAACATAGCCCCAATAGGAGCGAGGAACATGCATCTGGATCATCAAGGTGCGAGCGACATCGAGGAAGTGACGGTTTTTCCGTTCTGCCACACCATTCTGCTGTGAAGTATAGACACAACTAGTTTGATGAATAATCCCATTTTGCATGCAGAATGTAGAGAAGTCATGACTGATATATTCTTTGGCATTATCAGATCGAAAAACTTTGATAGAAACATTAAACTGAGTTTTGATCATGAGATAGAAGGACGTCCAAACAGAGAATAAATCGGAGCGATCTTTTAACAGGTACACCCACGTACAGCGAGAGAAATCATCAATGAACGTGACAAAATATGAACTACCTCGACCAATGGTAAGAGTAGGAGAAGGACCCCAAATATCGGAGTGGATGAGATCAAACGGACGGGTAGATCCACGAACGTGCTTTGGAGGGAAGGAGGAGCGGTGATGCATGCCAAGCTGACAGGCTTCACAGTTGAGCGGAGGACTGTGTGGAGGAAGTTGGGGGCAGAAGTTGACGAAGAAGACGTGGAGGTGCATGACCAAGGCGGAGATGCCATTGGAGAATATCTGTGGATGTGGAGGAGGATACGAAAGCCATAAGGGGGAGAAGAGGGAAGCACAAGCCGCGCGACTTAACAGGAGGTCGCGACGACTAACAGGCAGGAGCGGCTAAAGGAAGAAAGGCAGAGAGGCCGCCGAAACAAGGAAGAACCCGCGCGAACAGAGAGAAAACGCAGCGGTTAGGAGAAAGAGATTTGCAGCGGTCACGATGATAGATACCAGCGGCCAGAAAAACCACGACCAAGCCGCAGAAGAAAGCATAGGGAAAGAAGTCGAGCGGCTAGAAATCCGCCCGCGCGAAGAGAAGAAAGAGACACCACGCGAACAGAGAAAAGTCCGCTGGGAGGCAAACAGGTCGCAGCAAGAAAAAAAAGAAACAAAGAGGTCGCACACACAAAGGCAAACGATAAGGAGAGAAGAAGTTGCGCGAACAGGGCGCAAGCAGGCGGAAGAAACAGGCCGCGAGAAGAAGAAGCAAGCCGCGCGGACAGGTCGCGAGGTCAGAGAGGGCGCACAGAATCAGGAGGAGAAAATCGAGTCCTCTGATACCATGTTAAAGTAGCGAACAAACGACCAAAAACAAGCCGGAGTTTTGAATAATTGAAAGTTTTATTATCCAAAAAGATATCTATTGTAAAGGTATGCCCTCCCTTATATAGAATGGAGGAGAGATGAGAGAATACAAATAAGAGATGTGAGACTAAAAATTTACAGGACTAAGCGCACTATACAAAACAAACCACACAAGCCGCGCGGTTAGACAGAAGGGCTAACCGCACGGCTACCACCAGAGAGAAAGAGAGATTGCCAGGGTAGACCGCTAGACCGCCCGATCTCCAAGCCGGTTGAGACAAACCGCCAGACCGCGCGGTCTTCAACCCGCCAGGACAGACCGCCAGACCGCCCGGTCACCAACTTCAACAGAGGAGGAGCTGCAGCTCTCTCTCTATATGGTGGAGGAGCTGCATGACCTCTCTGCCATCCAAGAGGAAGAAGTGAAGAGGAGAATGGCGAAGTACTTTGACAAGCAAGTCAGAGTTAAACAATTTGCTGAGGGGGACTTGGTCTTGAAGAAAGTAAATGCCGCGTGAAGATCAGCAGCTGTGGGAAAGCTCAACCATAACTGGGAGGGTCCATATATTGTGAAAGAAGCATTGAAATCAGGAGGGTATCGCCTCCGAAATGTGGAGGCCAAGACCCTAAGTCTCACCTAGAGTGGTGACGACTTGAAACGTTTTTATCCCTGAGACTTGTAAGTGGTGCCTTGTTTTTAATAAAGCTTCTTGTTGTTCTAATCCTCATGCAGTAATTCACGTAAGTGGGTGAAGTGTTCATTTGATAGACCCCAAGAAGATCCCGTTGCCAGGCTCTCACCTAGCTGGCAGGGCTGGATGTCACTCGTGTGTGTCAATCGGACCCTGAGAAGATCCCGCTGCCAGGATCTCACCTAGCTGGCAGGGCTGGATGTCACTCGTGAGAGTCTACTAAGACCCCCAACTGGCTAGCAGGATAGACCTCGATGAACGAAATGAGGTCGGCGTGGCAGGAGTGTCGAGTCACGGTTATGGCGGATCGGCAAGCCAAGGACTACGACCCGACGATGAGAGCTCTCGAGACCCAACATATTCGCCCGACACCCAAAGCATCCACCGAGGTTGAGAGAACTCAAGCCGCGTCGCAACCTCATGGGAGGCAGCTCGCGTAAAAGCAGGCGACCCGGGGGTGGGGTGAGCCGCCCCACCCCCTCTATCTCACAGGTAGCGGAGAGAATTCCTGCTAAAGAGGCGAGTCACAACTCGCGGTTCGGCTAACTAAGGCCCCCTATGCTTCCTATGCTAGGTTCTTAGGGGACGTGCGATCTCACTAACAAGATACGGGCACGGAGGCAGCGAGCGGGAAAACCGGGCCAGGCCGCGAGTACTAAGTAAAGAGGGAAAAATGGCAACACATCAGAATGGACATATATATATATATATATATATATATATATATATATATATATATATATATATATATATATATATATATATATATATATATATATATATATATATATATATATATATATATCATTAATTAGACAACAAAAGAGTTACATGTTTTGGGGGTCAACCCGCGCTTACATTCAAGAACAAAAAATACAATAGAGGCAAGGCGCGATGATTCAGCGAGGCGTGCTCTCGGGCGACAAGTCCTAGATGGGCTGGTAGGACTTATTTCCCGGCTTCAGTACCGGAAGAAATAATGTCGGTACCACGTCGCTCGCGGAAAGTCCCGTGCCCTCGCTCTTGATAAGGTCCACCAGCCGTAGTGTCTGGAGGGTATACTTCGCCGCGCAGGCAACATTCTTCTGCATCATCTCCTCTAGCTCGAAGTCGTTATAGTGCGCGAGCTGACAGCCACTGCTGGAGGATGGCGGGGCAGCTGCCCCAGCTTCCAGCTCACGCACCCGTGCTTGCAGCGCCTCCTTTTCTTCCTCCAAGGCGGCAACGACGGCATTGGCCGCATTCGCCCTCTCTCTCTGTCGCTCTGCCTCCTCCTGGGCGAGAAGACGGGCCTCCTCCTTCTCATCCACCAGCCTCTTGAGTGTGGGGGCATTCTTCTCCATCTAGATGCATCATCGGCCGACCATGTGGGCCAGCTCCAGGTTGTGGAGCTAGGCTGGCGCGCTCTCATGGATCAACACCCGCGTGGCCTCCTCGTCATAGATGGCGGCATCTTCCTGAGAGTAGAGGCCGAAGGAGAAGTTGTAGGCCTCCTCGCCGATGGTCTCCTGCTCCGACCAGCTCGGTAATAGGGTGGAGATGATGGCCCTGTTCGCCTCCTTGTCCCATTGGAGGAGGGGAATGCCGAGCTCGTCCAGGCTCTTCTTGCCGTAGCCAAAGTTGTGGTGCCCTCTCGACACTGGCTTCATGGCTGGCGGCACCTCTTCTTGTGGCTTGGAGGTGCCGGCCGCCCCGCTGGGAGAGCTGCCGGCCGAGACGGCCGTGGGAGCGAGATCCCCAGCAAGTTGGCCCGTCGGGGCCTTGTCACTATCTCAAGCCGCGGGTGGTGCACCGCCCGCAACCTTCAGTTTTTTGGGCGGTGGCAGAGGAGGAAGTGATACGTGGCTAGGCCGCTTCGGGGAAGCAGATGCCGGGGTCTCGCGGCACGCGGCGGCAGCGGCCTCGGTGCGAGCTAGCTCGCTGGAAGCAAGTGTCGCACTCTCATAAGGAGGGTGCAAAGGGATGTCACGTTCACCTGCAGGAAAGGAAAGTCAAAAGAATGAGAGATAATGACAACAAAAAGGAGAAGCGCGAGCAGCTTACCTCCCGCGGGCGGGACGGGGGCGA
This sequence comes from Platanthera guangdongensis, assembly GCA_039583875.1. Taxonomy (NCBI): domain Eukaryota; kingdom Viridiplantae; phylum Streptophyta; class Magnoliopsida; order Asparagales; family Orchidaceae; genus Platanthera; species Platanthera guangdongensis. Next base: position 26,512,990 of record CM077156.1, read on the forward strand.
GGTTGTCCAAATTCCTGTACAGGAAGGCGACTTCAAAGTTCTTCCCGACGAAAAACCCGCACAGCTCTGCTTCATGCCACCCAGGCTAGTGGGGAGGTAGCTCGCCACGCTGAGCTAGACCGGCGAGAACGGTACGTTCCTGAAGTCCCCCTTGACGAAGACAAACTTCTTTAGCCAATTGTGGCTCTTGTTGACGGTCTCCCGCTGTACAACCCGTATTCGTCGAGAGTGGGCCCTACCTGTTAGGAGTTAAAGAGATCAACGCCTCAGATTCTCCTGCTTTATCCAACGGTCCAGTTTCATCAGAAACTATTGTAATCCAGCGGACAGTATTTCATCATCCAGCGGCTCAGTTATAAAAGCAGGATATCATCATCGGACGGTCAGCAGTAATCAAAGCAGGATATCATCATCGGACGGACAGCAGTTAATCAGCGGACAGCAGAGGCGCCAGCAGTTAATCAGCGGGCAGCTTTTTATTATTAATTAAGAGTAATTAGTAGGTTAACGGTAGCATTGTAACGGTCAAATGATGGGCCTCTATTATATATATGTGTTTAAACTCTGTATTATCTATGGATGATTTGAATAAAGATTATTTTTTCCCCTCTAATTCTTCCTCTTTCATCTCTCTTCCTGCCGGCCACCCTTCTTGGCCATTCTTCTGAGTGAAACCACCACGTCCTCCGGCGGGATCGCAACATTTTGGTGCTCTCGTTGAGATCAACCCGCATCCCGCCGAGTAACTATGGGTGACGGATTACGATCCATTTCAGACATCAAGAACGCTCTGCAGATCGAGCAGGATCTCCGAGCCAGCCAAATCGAGGAACTCCAGCGAAATTTCACCACGGAACTACAAACCAAGGAGAACCTCTTAGCGCGACAGATTCTGCAAAATCACGACAACACAGCAGATCTTGCGGAGCAAATTACAAATCTACGAAAGGATATGTTCCACCAATTCCAGAACATGCAAAAGCTGATGGGAAAGGGAACGGCAGGAACACCACCAGCCCTTGAGGAGGAAGAATTACAAAGCGAGGGACATCATCCTCCGACGCATAATCCAACAAAATCTTCTAATGGGATTCTTGGACCCGCACCAACATTGGCTGGAACTCAGGTTGTTTCTGAACGCCCTGGCAATCTTGATATTTCTTGTCCTAGGTTTTCTGAGGGTAATCCAGTTGACTGGCTTTACGATTTATGAAATTATTTTGAATACAATAATATCCGTAGCCAAGATTATTTACTGATTGCCTCTTTACATTTAGACAAGCCGACCTCCAAGTGGTATCAAGCCACTTCAAGGGATCACCCGACCTTATCCTTCACATTATTTGTAGACGCAATTAAAAAAAGATTTGGACCATCCCAATATGTTAGGCACGCCGGCTTATTAACAAAACTACACCAAGAAACCACAGTTATGGCATATAAAAGGTACTTTGAAGAGTTAATCAAGCAAGTTCCCGGACTTGCACCAGATTTCGTCACGGATATGTTCGTATCCGGGTTGAAACCTGAGATTAACAACTCCGTCCTTATGCATCAGCCCAAAGAATTACACGACGCATATGCCATCGCCAGAATGTACGAAGACCGATTTCACCCAGACAATAAAAATAGAAGCTACCAAACCAGGGCGTATGCCGGGCCAAAATTTGAACCACGCCGAAATACACCTTTCCAACCAAATGGCCCCCCAAACACCTTTCCTAAGCTTCCCCCTATTAAAAGATTATCACCCGCAGAACTACAATTGCGAAGAGAAAAAGGCCTATGTTATAATTGTGACGAACGTTACCATATAGGTCACTGATGTAAGGGCAAAGGCGCATTACTGTATATAGAAGGTAATGAGGCCGAGGACAATGCAGCAGAAGCAGAGTTTGGGGCACATGACGAAGACCCAGACGACCCCACTCAAACCGTATGTCTACAAGCCCTGTCAGGAATAATACCCAACCATGGGATTAGAGTAACCGGATTAATTAACCATCAATCCCTGGAAGTGTTTATAGATGGTGGAAGTACTCACAACTTTATTTCTACCCGAATAACCCACTATTTGAAGCTACCAATACAACCAATAAAAGAATTTTCAGTATTTATGGGAAATGGGACCCCGGAACCATGCAAAGGGAAATGCCAAAACATCCAACTGCTCATCCAAAACAACCGATATATAATTCAGCTATATGTCCTCGACATAGAAGGGGCAGATTTAATTTTGGGGCAGAAGTGGCTGCGGACATTGGGCCCGGTCACTATGGACTATAATCAATTAACCCTTTCTTATGATAGTCCCCTTGGTCGAGTACAATTGAAAGGGAACCAAGTATCACACGCAGGACCGGTTTCATCATCGCAGTTACTATGGATGGTGGCAATAAAACCGTCAACCCTTTGCTTATTAATAGCCAAGGACGCACCAGATCCCACAAACACCGAAACAGTACTAGAAAATATTCAGAAAAACCTGCCAGAGCAAATTAGATGATTTTACAAGAATATTCTGGGCTATTTAATGAACCAAGAGCCTTGCCCCCAAAAAGGACCATAGACCACAAAATTGAAATTATTCCTGGAGCGGTCGCACCCAACCTGAGACCATTCCGCTATCCATATCATCAAAAGAATGAGATTGAACGAATAGTGAGAGATATGATAGAAAACGGACAGATCAGGCCAAGCACTTCAGCGTTTAGCTCCCCCGTCTTATTAGTTAAGAAAAAAGACGGCACTTGGAGATTTTGTGTGGATTATCGATCCCTCAATAAACTAACTATAAAAGATAAATTTCCAATACCCACGATCGAAGAACTTTTAGACGAATTATATGCCGCCCGATTTTATTCAAAAATTGACCTCCGCTCCCGCTATCATCAAATAAGAGTTGAAGAGCGGGATATACATAAGACGGCTTTTCGTACTCACCAAGGTCATTATGAGTTTCTCGTAATGCCTTTTGGTTTAACCAATGCTCCCTCGACCTTTCAGGCCTTAATGAATACCATTTTTCAACCACATTTGCGGAAATTTATAGTAATTTTCTTCGACGACATTTTGATTTTTAGCCCAACACAGCAGGACCACGCAGACCATTTAAGAATTGCTTTACAAATACTTAATGATAATCACCTATTCATTAAACTAGCCAAATGCCAATTTTTAACAACTGAAATAGAATTTTTAGGGCACACCATTACACAGGGAACTTATTATCCAAATAAAGCAAACATTTCTGCAATCGAGCAATTCCGAGAACCCACAAATCAAAAAGGAATAAGAGCCTTCCTTGGCCTAACGGGTTACTATCAGAAATTTATAAAGGACTATGCCAGGATCGCACACCCACTAACGGAATTGTTAAAAAAACAAACTTTTCACTAGAATCAGCAAACCAGGGCGGCCTATGAACAACTTAAACAATGCTTACTATCATATCCCATATTAACACTACCAAACTTTCAGGAACCTTTTCAAATAGAAACGGATGCATCGGGACCTGGAATAGGGGCTATTTTGCTTCAAGAGAAAAAAAACTATAGCTTATTTCAGCAAAAAATTAACCCCGTTAATGCAAAAAAAATCAACATACATTCGTGAATTATTTGCGGTTACCACCGCAGTTCAAAAATGGCGACAGTACTTATTAGGGCATAAATTCACAATATTAACGGACCACCAAAGCCTTCATCATCTACTCACACAAACAATCCAAACACCAGATCAACAGTTTTACCTTAGCAAACTCTTAGGATATGACTTTGAGATCAAATACAAATCAGGTAAGCAAAACATAGCAGCAGATGTTTTATCTAGAATCCCAGAGATCACAGAGCACACACAGCACATAAATATGATATATGTCCCAATTTCCCCACTTTTGGAGGGATTGGCGGAAGAATACGAGCGTGACGAGCTCAGTAAAAAGGTACAGCAGGAGCCACAGGCTTACCCTGCTTGGAACCAACAAGGGAAGTATCTAACTTACAAAAACAGAATATATATACCCAGACAGTCACCAATCAGCAACAAAATTTTAGTAGAAACACACTCCTCTTTATTAGGGGGTCACTCGGGAATTAAGGGAACTCTACATCGAATTCAGAACGAATTCTACTGGCCAGAGATGAAAGCAGATGTTACTAAGTTCATTCAAGAATGTGATGTTTGCCAAAAGGCCAAAGCCATTAACCACTTACCCTATGGCCTTTTGCAGCCCCTTCCAACCCCAAATAAACTGTGGGCTGACCTCACTATGGATTTTATTACATGTTTACCCAATTCCTATGGCAACACAATTATATTCGTAGTGGTAGATAGGTTTTCTAAAGCCGGTCACTTTACCCCGCTAAAACAACTATCCGGACCACAGGTAGCAGCAGCATTCTGGAATAACATAGGGAAGCTCCATGGCATTCCAGAATCTATTATTTCTGATAGGGATAGTATTTTCCTAAGTGTTTTTTGGGTCGAACTGTTTCGGTTGCAAGGAACACACCTCAAATACAGCTCAGCTTACCATCCCCAAACCGACGGCCTAACCGAGCGGGTAAATAGATGCATTGAACAATACTTGCGCATATTTTCACATGAACACCCTAAATCATGGTCTGCATATCTAAGTTTTGCCGAATACCATTATAATACCACGTTTAATTCTTCGACCAACATGACCCCTTATGAGGTCATGTTTGGTCGACCGCCTTCTATGTTGCTTAATTTTTGTGCAGGTGGAACAACAAATGAAGCGGTGGAAGCTACGTTGCAGACCAGAGAGGAAATCATACATACACTTAAGGCCAACCTAGCAAAGTCACAACATCGAATGAAAGAGCAGGCCGATAAGAAGAGGATGGAATTAATGCTGGAAATCGGCGACTGGGTACTCCTAAAACTACATCCATATCGACAGCTCTCGATGATAAGGCCATCCCACAGGAAGCTTAGCTTGAAGTTCTATGGCCCGTTTCAAGTCTCGGAGATCATCGGCGAAACGGCTTACCGCCTCATCCTCCCTCCGGAGTCAAAAATCCATCCAGTCTTTCATGCCTCCCAACTTAAACCATACATTGGCAGCCCAAAAATTCAGATTTCTGCGCTACCAAAACAAAAGTGGCGAAACAATCCGTTACATAAGCCTTTGGCCGTCATCAGCACTCGCTGAATCCTACGGCACGGAAAAGAGGTACCACAGGCTCTCATCCAATGGCAAGGTCTACCACCAGAAGACAGCACTTGGGAAGACGCGGCAGCAGTCGATGGCTTTCCCAGTATTCAGGATGAACTGGTAAAAGCCTTCGCACAGGCACCGTCCGCACCACTGTTAACAGCATGGGGAACAAGCAAAAAAAGGAAGCCGAGAAAACCCAAAACAATACCAGACTCCAGGACTCCAAACCAACTACAACACAAGGACACCACCAACGAAGAACGACATCCAGGAGATTTACCAGCTAATCTACAAAACATTCAGTGGACAAACACTAAACCCAGGGGAAAACGAGGGAAACCTCAGATATAACCTTAGATCTGGTTTTTATTCGACCTACTACCAAACCAGAGAGACAAAGGTTACCAGAGTTGACCAGCTCAGCACTATGTTGCCACCGTCAGAACAAGATCGATCTGTTCTTTTGCTACTCTTTCTCCGTCATCATACGGTGGCCATCATCAGCACTTCACCGGAGCTCCAGCGACCTTCGCCCAGAGTTTTTTTTTCCTCGCCGCAGCTCTCATCCAGGTTTTTAGGGTTCATCGATGAGGGCATCGATATTTAAATCGGATGGTAATGTTAGGAGTTAAAGAGATCAATGCCTCAGATTCTCCTGCTTTATCCAACGGTCCAGTTTCATCAGAAACTATTGTAATCCAGCGGACAGTATTTCATCATCCAGCGGCTCAGGTATAAAAGTAGGATATCATCATCGGACGGTCAGCAGTTATCAAAGCAGGATATCATCATCGGACGGACAGTAGTTAATCAGCGGACAGCAGAGGCGCCAGCAGTTAATCAGCGGGCAGCTTTTTTATTATTAATTAAGAGTAATTAGTAGGTTAACGGTAGCATTGTAACGGTCAAATGATGGGCCTCTATTATATATATGTGTTTAAACTCTGTATTATCTATGGATGATTTGAATAAAGATTATTTTTTCCCCTCTAATTCTTCCTCTTTCATCTCTCTTCCTGCCGGCCACCCTTCTTGGCCATTCTTCTGAGTGAAACCACCACGTCCTCCGGCGGGATCGCAACACTACCACAGCCAAGTCAGCATAAGTAAAGGTCAACAAGTCAAGGTAGGAGTCAAAGTCAACACTCAAGATCGCGGAAGACCTGGGCGAGTATAGGCAAGCTCCCCTCACATATTCGCCAGGTGGGCGACTAGGCGAGATACTCGCCCAGCCAGTGCAAGTTCCTCTGGAAGTCTCCTAGTCGCCAGGGGGTGGGGTATAAATATGACCACCCCTCCCCTTGCTTTTGCCTATAAATAGGACCCCAGGGGTACGAGGTGGAGCACTTGAAATCCTCGGCAGGATACTCGCGCGCTTCAGTTTCGGGATACTAGCTAAATCTTTGGATTCCTTTTACTTGGAGAGTTAGTCGCAACCTTGCGACCTCGCTAGCTAGCTTCCCTCGTACCCAGTTCGGCCATCCTTGGTTGAGAAGAGACTGCTCCTTTCGAGCATCTGGGTACGTGGTGGGTCCTTCCTGCCACAACATCTAGGGTTCTGTTTGACCTGTTTCTTCGTTCTAGTCATCTTTGTCGTCTAATCTAGCTTCTGAGCCAGTAACCTTAGGCGGCTTTGGTCCGAATTATGGGGTTGGGATTTTTCCTGGCTTCAACACTTGGTGCGGTGAGCGTGGATCGCAGTCAAGGAGGAAAGTTTAGAAGTTGAGTGAGATGGCCATTGGTGGCGAGCAATGAGAGTTGGTCGGCAACTCGGCAGTAGGAGGAGACGGCGCGCGAGGTAGTGAGTTTGTGACAGTGGCCGCGTTTGAAGAGTTCGTGAGGAAGATCGAGCAAACCATTCTCACCGGTTTTGCTCAGTGCCCAGAGGTCACGGCAACTTCTCCCCGTCGCCTGACGCCGCTAGAAGAGGAAGCGCCGCCGAGGCGAGCTGGAAAGGAGCCCGCTTAGGCAAGGGAAGAGCGACCAATACAGTCGCGACTTTATCCGGCGAGCAGCCAAGGGGTCCGTTTTCGGGATCCAATGTCGTCGACGAGGTTCAGAGATACTCGACACTACAACGAGTATGACGTATCCAGCGAGGATGAAACGCGTCACCGCCAGGGAGGGAGGAGCCCCTTCTGTGATGAGATCCTCGCCACCCCTGTTTCAGAAGGGTTCAGGGAACCCGTTCTTACTTACTACTCCGGCATAGGCGACCCTATCAGACACCTCCAGTGGTTTGAATACGTCATCTCCATTCGCAACATGTCTGATGCCTTCAAGTGCAGGTTCTTCTCCATCACCCTCAAGGGAAATGCTCGGGATTGGTTCCATCAACTACCGACAGGGTCCGTGTACTACTTCTCAGATTTGCGTCGGGGCCTTATGGCAAGGTTCGCGACTTCGAAGAAGAGGAAGAAGGAAGCGACAACCCTCTTCAAAATCGTCCAGGGGCAACACGAGAGTTTGGGGCACTATATCGACCGTTTCCAAGAGGAGATTTTGGAGGTGGATGAGGTGGACAGTTTTACCTTGATGGTGGCCCTTAAGTTCGGGTTGAAGTAAGGTTTGTTCAGCCTGGAGATGGGGTCCAATCCCCCGAGATCTTTTGAAGAAATGATAGAGAAGGCGAACACTTTTGTTCGAGGGGAGGAGAAGAACAAAGACTTCTTAGCGAGGCAGGATGGGGAGATAGTGGCGGAGAGGAGGGGAGCAAGACCTTCGGGGTCAAAGTCAAGGAGGACGCCAGAAAGGAAAGAGGAAAGGAAGAAGGAAGATCCAAGGAGAGAAGAGAGCAGGAAGAGAGAAGAACCCAGGAGGGCTGATGAAAGGAGGCAGGAGAGGCCTCAGAGACAGGAAGAGAGAAGGCCGGCGGAAGCTCGAGAAGGAGGAAGGGAGGAAAGACGATTCCAGTATCCAGAGAATCGCCCCCAATGGAGACCAGCGAGGCAGCGGTATCAGGAAGAGAGGAGGAATGGAAGTCGACAGGAGAGTTGCCAAGGAGGAGAAAGAAGGGAGACAATGGCCATTGCTCGCCAAGACAACAAGCGGCGTCGGAGGGAACAGCGAGCGATGCGACAAGAGGCGACGATTCCCTTTTACTGCGATATTCATAGGGTAGAGGGGCATGGGACCTTGGCTTGCCCCGAGTTTTGGGAAGCAAGGAAGAGGCTGGAGGCAGGAGCGGCAGAAAGAGAGCAACAGAGGCAGGAGGCCCCGGTGGGGCAGGTGGCATTCCAAGCTCCGGCAATGAGGAGGAACAAGGAACGAGTCGTTCTGGGGACTCGTGGGGAAGTAATACATGGCCCAGTAGGTGGGCATGTAGGTGTGATCAATGGAGGGGCCGAGCTTGGAGCTTCCCGCAAGGGAAGTCTTCACCAAATCTATCGGAAGAACGTCGCTTCGACGTCGCAGACCCCGCCGCCATTAGAGGAGATCACCTTCTCGGAGGAAGATATGTTGGGGAATGAGAACCCCTTCCATGATGCCTTGTTCATTCAAGCCGCCATCGAGGACTTGACCGTCGACCGAATCCTCGCGGACAACGGTAGCTCGGTGAACGTCATCTTCAAGAGAACCTTTGTCGGGCTTCAGGTGGAAGCGTCCCAGGTCCAAGCTGCATATGGACCGCTCTTTGGCTTCTCAAGAGAGAAGAAAGAGGTGGATGGAGCAGTGGAGCTACTAGTTACACTCGGTGGGACGTTGATCTGATGCCGCTTCATCATCGTCGACGCGCTGAGCGGTTATAACGCCATCTTCGGGCGGCCTCTTATCAATTACTTCAGGGCCATTCCATCGGCTTATCACCAGTGCCTGAACTACTGCCGCGGAGATGTGCAGATCAGGATCAGGGGAGATCCCAAGGCTTCCAGGGAGTGCTACTTGAACGCCGTCAGCACCATCAGCTGGATGGGTGACGCGGAGAAGTTTGAAGAGTTGCTGGAGAAGGAAAAAGGGTTGTGTTCTACCGAGGAGGTGAAGGAGATAGAGGTGATCTCTCTAGGAGGAGAGCCAGGACTGCTGAAGGTGGGAGGATCCTTGCCGCTTGGGGGAAAGATAGAGCTGGCTGCTTGCCTGCATGACAATGTTGATGTCTTTGCATGGAGCGCCACCGAGATGCCGGGGGTGGACGCCGATGTTGCTTGTCATCGACTCAACCTGGATCCTGCGGTGGCTCCAGTTCGATAAAAGCAGAGAAAGAGCGCCGCCATGCTGGCCAAGCCGATCAGGGAAGAGGTGGAGAAGCTTCTGAAGGCAGGGTTTGTCTCGGAGATCCAGTATCCAGGCTGGGTCTCCAATGTTGTAATGGTGAAAATGCCTGGAGGGGGATGACATTTATGTATCGATTTTTCAATATTGAATAAAGCATGCCCGAAGGATTGCTACCCCTTGCCTCAAATCGATGCGCTGGTTGATTCCGCCATCGGGTTTCCTGTGATGAGTTTTCTTGATGCTTTTTCAGGATATCACCAGATCCAGATGCATCCCCCCGACTGCCGGGACGTCTCTTTCATAACCAGTGACAGTTGCTATAGCTACAAGATGATGCCCTTTGGTCTCAAGAATGTAGGCGCCACTTAACAGAGGATGATGGATCAAATCTTCAAGGGGCAGAAGGGGCGGAACTTGGATGTTTACGTAGATGACCTCCTCGTCAAGAGCAAAAGCGTCGCAGAGCATATAACGGATCTGGTGGAGACCTTTGCCACCATGAGGAAGTATAAGATGCGACTCAATATGGCCAAGTGCATCTTCGGTGCAGGAAGGTGAAAATTTCTAGGTCACCTCCTTACTCCCAGGGGGTGGAACCTAATCCAGACAAGGTGAAGGCCATTCTGGAGATGGCATTGCCAAGGGATCCTAAGGAAGTCCAAAGGCTGACTGGAAGGATGGCAGGCCTCAACCGTTTTTTGTCCAAGGTAGGGGAGAAGTGCTCTTCGTTCTTCAAGACCCTTCGGGGAAATCAGAAGTTCGAGTGGAGGGTGGAGTGTGAGGAGGCTTTCGGAAAGCTCAAGCAACAGCTAACCCAAGCTACTCTCCTTCAGGGGCCGCGAGGTAATGAAGATCTCTTCCTCTACCTGGGAGTCAGGGTGGAAGCAATTAGTTCAGTGCTGGTTCGGGAGGAAGGCAAGAGGCAGCTTCCTATCTACTATGTTACTAGAGTACTGCGACAAGCGGAGATGAGGTACCCTATTTTGGAGAAGCTGGTGTTCGCTTTGGTGGTTTCGGCTCGAAGACTCCGTCCGTATTTTCAAGCTCACTCCATCAGGGTCGTCTCCGATCATCCTCTACGGAGTATCCTGGATGGAGTGGAGAACTCTGGCAGGCTGGCAAAGTGGGCGGTGGAGCTTAGCGAGTTCGATATTTCTTACTCTCCAAGGGTAGCAATCATTGCGCAGGCGGTGGAGGATTTCCTTGCCGACTTCTCGGCCGAGGTGGAGGGAGAGGAAGGCACTTCTAGCACGGTGTCCTGGAAGATGTTTATGGATGGGTCTTCGGGCAGATATTCTATGGGTGCCGGAGTCGTGCTCGTAAGCCCTCAGGGAACCAGGATCGAGCAAGCAGTCGAGATTCTCTTCCCAGTTACCAACAATCAGGCGGAGTACGAAGCCATGGTGGTCGGCTTGCGTCTCGCCAAGGAGTTGGGGATTCGAGATATCAGGGCCTTCACCGACTCGATGGTGGTCGCATCCCAGATCCGAGGCGAGTTCGAGGTGAATGATTCGATTTTACAGCGGTACTTGATCAAGGTGAAAGGTCTGATTGGGGGGTTTCAATCTTTCTTCATCGAGCACGTACCCCGAGAGGAGAATTCAGAAGCTGACTATCTTGCCAAATACGGCCCCCGGGCTAGGGGGATCGTGACTGAACTTTTCCGACCATCCATCGAGGAAGGGAATATGATGAAAATCGAGCAGAGGGCATCTTGGAGGGATCCGTTCGTTTCTTTTCTAACAACGGGTCAGATACCTGCCAGCGAAGGAGACAAGAGGAAGTTTCGCTACAAAGCCGCCTACTATTTGCTTCAAGAAGGGGAACTCTACCGCAAAACCATCTCAGGTCCTCTGGCTCGGTGCCTGTCAGAGATTGAAATACCTCGTATCCTGGAGGAGATTCAGTTAGGAGAGTGCGACAGTCACTCGGGGGCTCAGACTCTTGAACAAAGGATTCTAAGGCATGGGTACTTCTGGCCCACCATTAGGAAGGATGAGGAGGCCTTCTCCAAAAAGTGCCTCCAGTGCCAGCTCTTCGCGCCTCTTCAACTACAGCCAGCTCAACACCTTCGATCGATCACTGCTCCATGGCCCTTCGCCATCTGGGGAATGGACTTGATCGGTCCCTTTCCTCAGGCCAGCGGACAGAGGAAGTTCGTGCTTGTCATGATCGACTACTTCTCCAAGTGGATTGAGGCAAAGGCCTTAGCCAAGACCACATCGCAGATTGTGAGGAACTTCATTTGGGGGGAGATTGCATGCAGGTTCGAGATTCCTCTGGCCATCGTCACCGACAACGGGCTGCAGTTCGCCAGCTTAGAGTTAGAGGACTTCTGCAAGCAGCTAGGGACGGATCTTCGATTCGCCTCTGTGCATCATCCTCGCAGCAACGGACAAGTGGAAGCTGCCAACAAGTTGATTATCAACCTTCTGAAGAAGAAAGTCACCAACTTGAAAGGCAACTGGGCGGTGCAGCTCCACTCGGTTCTCTGGGCTTTGAGGACAACTCCAAACTCAGCCACGGGGGAAACTCCTTTCAAGTTATCCCACGGGTCTGAGGCACTCATCCCAGTGGAATTCGAGGTTCGGAGCCCGAGAGTTATAGCAGCTGGAGATGGTGGCGAAGACTGGTGCTTGGAGAATGAGGACGTCCAATGACTCTCACTGGATTTCATAGAAGAGCTTCGTGACTTGGCCTTCATCCGCCAAGAGGAGATCAAACGGCGCATGGCGAAGCACTTCGACAAAAATGTCCGCCTAAAGCATTTTCTCGCCAGAGTTCTGGTTATGAAGAAGGTAGACGCCGCAGGAAGAGGAGCAACAGTGGGCAAGCTGCATCGAAATTGGGAAGGTCCCTTCATTGCCCAGGAAGCCTTGGCCACAGGGGCTATTATCTCCAGCATCAGGTTGGAGAGCAGCTGGGAGGTACTTGGAGCGGGGATGACCAGAAAAGGTTCTATCCTTAGCGGCCAATGATGTATTTTGTTTATACATACTGTTATATATATGCAATGACAACTATTCTTCTTCTGTTCATCCTGTTTTTTATCGCAAGTTTTCTGAGAACTCGAGGTTTTGCTTCAAGATCGATCCGAGATGCTGGTCGTTAACTCATTCCCCCTGGATAGCCCAGTTTGGACGAAGGGACGATGCCTCGGGATATAAGCGTCCTTGTAAGACCGGACCCCTGCATTGACGGCCGAGATCAGCTCCCCCCTTGCATGTCGGCCTAGCTACCCCCGACTGCATCTCTCCTCCGACTAAAGGAACTAGCGAGAACAGGTCTGGACCCCAACCTCTCGGATTTGAGGAAGGATCAACCTGGCCAGGCTTTCCCTCCAGTAGCTAGGGAGCCGTAATAGGCCCAAGAGAATATGTTAGTCGCGAGTGCATCCTGGAGGACCCTCGGAAAGACATAACCCCTCGCTCTAGCATTTGCGCTTATAGCCAGTTGGCAGAGCTGAGAGCGATCGCAGCGGTTGGATTGGGAAACGTGCCTTCGACCTATTTCTCGTGGATAGCCCAGTTCGGACGATGGGATGATGCCTTGGGATATAAGCGCCCTTGTAAGACCGGACCCCTGCACTGACGGCCGAGATCAGCTCCCCCCTTGCATGTCGGCCTAGATACCCCCCGATTGCATCTCTCCTCCGACTGGAGGACTATCAGGAACAGGGTTGGATGCCAACCTCCCAACTCGACGTCGACAAGATCGTCGTTCGATTTCTGTTTTCTTCTTCCTCAAAGATATTGATGCACTTAATCCATCTTCAAACTCGTGAAGCAGCAGGAAAAGCAATGTTCAAGTCCTCGAGTAGTATGTCCCCGTAAGTCCAAGTCCCTTCACGAGCTCCTCTCCTGCATATTGGCCACAAACCTCCTCGAGTGAGATCGAGTTCCTCGCTGGAGTGATGTCGTAGTCCGAGACCTCTGTACGAGCTCCTCTCCTGCAGACCGACTACTTGCCTCCCCGAGTCGACCTACACCACTCCAGTTGAGCGAGGCTCCTGAGAGCTGTCGACTCTAACAATGTTCAAGTCCTCGAGTGGTAGGTCCTCGTAAGTCCAAGTCCCTGCACGAGCTCCACTCCTGCATATTGGCCACAGACCTCCTCGAGTGATATCAAGTTCCTCGCTGGAGTGATGTCATAGTACGAGACCTCTGTACGAGCTCCTCTCCTGCAGACCGACTACTTGCCTCCCTGAGTCGACCTACACCACTCCAGTTGAGCGAGGCTCCTGAGAGCTGTCGACTCCAACAATGTTCAAGTCCTCGAGTGGTAGGTCCCCGTAAGTCCAAGTCCCTGCACGAGCTCCACTCTTGCATATTGGCCACAGACCTCCTCGAGTGAGATCAAGTTCCTTGCTGGAGTGATGTCATAGTCCGAGACCTCTATACGAGCTCCTCTCCTGCAGACCGACTACTGGCCTCCCCGAGTCGACCTACACCACACCAGTTGAGCAAGGCTCCTGAGAGCTGTCGAGTCCAACAATGTTCAAGTCCTCGAGTGGTAGGTCCCCGTAAGTCCAAGTCCCTGCACGAGCTCCACTCCTGCATATTGGCCATAGACCTCCTTGAGTGAGATCAAGTTCCTCGCTGGAGTGATGTCGTAGTCCGAGACCTCTGTACGAGCTACTCTCCTGCAGACTGACTACTTGCCTCCCCGAGTCGACCTACACCACTCTAGTTGAGCAAGGCTCCTGAGAGCTGTTGAATCCAACAACGTTAAAGTCCTTGAATGGCAGGTCACCCTAAGTCCAAGTCCCTGTACGAGCTCCTCTCCTGCATATTGGACACAGACCTCCTCGAGTGAGATCGAGTTCCTCGCTAGAGTGATGTCGTAGCCCGAGACCTCTGTATGAGCTCCTCTCCTGCAGACCGACTACTTGCCTCCCCGAGTCGACCTACACCACTCTAGTTGAGCAAGACTACTGAGAGCTGTCGACTCCAACAAATACTCAAGTCCTCGAGTGGCAGGTCCTATTAAGTCTAAATCCTTGCACGAGACCCTCTCCTGCGCATTGGCCAACGACCTCCTCGAGTTAGACCAAGTTTCTCGACAGGAGGATACGAGCAGCATTGAGGCGAGTATGCACGCAGGCATCGGCGAATGTGTGAGTTTGACATAGCAAAGTGCGAGTATGGTATGGCGAGTAGCTACGAGCGAGTGTCGTGGTGCGAGTTATGAAGAACGACTACGGTCGTGCGAGTATCAACTACGCGATTATCAACAATATCGGCGTGTGAGTAAACGTCGCGAGCACTCATTCTCCCCGAGCCTATTAGCCTAGCTAGTATCATCAATCAACAAGCATGAGAGAAGGAAAAAATGCGACAATGTGGTAATTCAAACTTGTACTAATGTTTCAAAAATTTTACAAGTGTTGGCTACAAAAAATTTCTGACGGCTATCATGCGAGTATGAGGAATATGAGCGGGCAACTAGAACTCATCATCGTCAGTATCAGGCCGATATTCCTCATCTCCAATATCGGCGTCCTCTTCCTCGCCACTTTCATCACTCTCCTCCTCGCCGCTGCCGCTGCTACTGCCGCTACCGCTACTGCTGCCGCTGCTGCCAAAGCTCGACAATGGTGAAGGCAGGCGACCTGGCGAGATTGTCTTGGCGAGTAGCTCAGGCATGAGTTCGTCAACTGTGAACACCTTCTCCCCCTCGTCGAGCTTCCCGCTAATCCTCAGCCTCGCGAGGACGACATTGCCTGCCGCACGGGCTATCTCACGGCGAACTGACGACCTCTCCTCCCACAAAATGCGAGATCGCTTAATAGCGTAGTGAGGATCGTCCTCCGTCCATGGATGAGGAGCAGATTAACTCGCGCCGGTTTCTAAAATGGACAGGCGAGATTCCATCTCGGCTGCGCGGATTTGGGCTGCCTCCAGATCAGCCCGAGACTTGGCGAGTTCCGCCTCATACTCGGAGAGCTTTTTGGCAGTTTCCATATCGACAGCCTGCGACAAAGAACGGAGTCAGAAAAAAGAATCACATGGGGCGACATCGACATCACGCGTAGAGGCGACTTACCTCATAATCTCGCCAGCGAGTAGATTCCATGTCGAGATCGATTGCCTTCTTACTGACGATCTTCAAGGCTTTCGTCCTCTCCAGCATCCTCCTCGTCGCGAAATGATTTAGTTCGACGGCTCATGCGAGCAAGCAGGCCGCCTGCTGGGCGAGTTCCTCCTCGCTGAGCTCCAGCATCGACTCGGCGTCGCCTCGCCCATACATCGCATGGAGGACGGCAAAGGCTTCCCCCTTGTCCTCCCCTTCCTCCGCCCAGGAGGGGAGGTTGGTGCTCAGCGTCACCAGATGCTCGTCCGCCGCACAGGTCACCAACGGGCGACCATAGGCGTCCACCACGTCCAGCCCCAGGTTGAAATTGGGGTGGAAGTGGGGAAGTCGAGCATGGAGCGGCGAATACTGGTCGTCAAGATGCGGCGACGACACCTTCTGTTTCTTGGTTGCGGGGCCCGACGACCTAGCTTTGCCTTTGCCCTTGGTGAGTTTCTTCTTCTCGCTGATATCAGCCGGCGAGTGGGGCTCAAAAAGCGAGGTGGCAAATTCTTTTGCTGGAGGAAGCGTCCTCGCAAGGAGCTCTTTTGGATCTGCAAAAGGCCGAGTAATGTAAACAAACAAGTATCGCGACGAGTATGCAACAGACGTTCCTTGCTAAGATTTACCTTCATTGTAATGAACCTCGAACAGCGTATTGACGTTTAGTCGCCAAAAGATAACATCAAACCGGCGACCTCGGAACGATTCGACGAGTTGCTCTCGCGCACCCTCCAATATCGGTGGAAGGAAGGCGACATCAACAGGCTGGTGCGGCCTTCCCTGTACGTCACCAAAGTCGCCCTCAATGACGACTAACATCTCGCTCCACTGATGTACCTTATTAGACGTCCCCACCAGGGTACAGACATGGATGTTGAAATATACCACGCCCTCGGCAGTCTCGGCGAAGGTGAATATTTTGCGGAAGATGGAAAGATCGAAGATGATCCTCTCCTCGCGCAAATAGCAAAGGAACCCCATGATGATGACGACGTCGTTGGGGTTGATCTGCGCGGGGACTATGCCGAAGTATCGGAGAATATCACAATACTCCGGCCATAGTGGAAGTCGCAGACCGGCATCAAAATGGCGAAGGGGAAGGACCAGCGCGCCCTTGGTGAAGGTGTTGAGTCGCTCGCTACGGTTCGGGAGACTGGCGGAGTATCCCTCGGGGAGGAGCCTTTCCCTAAAGTTCTCTAAGTCGCGCTCGGTCGTGATCGACTTCTTGAAAGCCGCATCCTCAAAGTTGGTGGCATGGGCCTGGCGGCGAGCACTGGCGTCATCTCCAACCATGTTGCGAGTTTTAAAGTGGAGAATAAGAAGGAATAGCGAGGAGCAAAGCAAAGTCGCAGCACGCGAGCAGGAAAAGATATTCGCGAGCTAGGGGTTCAAAAGCGCAACAACGTACTTATGTCCTACCTACCCCCTCTATTTACAGATGCCCAGGGGGGGTATATCATCCTTATGGCGATTATCAGACCAAGTCGCGCCCTAAGCGAGTAATCCGAATCCGTTGCGCAGGTCGCACAGACAGATAAAGCATGATCACAACCTGCAGCACAAACTCGGCACAATCCAGACAAGATGTCGCGCAAACATTGAAGACAGTAAAAAATTAATAACGACGCGAGATCTAAGCTCGCTTATTATAATTCAGTAAACGTTCATCAAGCCGCACTTGTCGAGTTCCAAATAGAAGAAAAATAAAAAGTGAAAAAATTCTAAGGCCTAGGCCTCTCTGGGGGATGAGGATGTCGCACGGCCCAACCCATCTCGCGCGCTCGCCGGAAGTGCTCTGTCGCCATTGCCATCGCGTCATCGCCGAGCCGCAACTGCTCCTCCATCCTCGTCAACCGGTCAACAGAGCCCATACTCGCGCGAATGCCGGCAACCTCGTCAAGGACGAGCTGGAGGCGGTGATTGTTAATCGCCAGCTGACGATCATTCTCCTTTACCATGTGGAAGCAGGATTCGTAGCTCTCCAGCGTACTCTTGAGCTCTTCCATCTTCGCCATCCGCACTTCCAACGATGATATTCGGTGATGAGGCTCGCAGATTGCCAGCTGGTCAAATTTTCTCTGCAGCTCCAGGTAGGCGCGAGCAGCAGCACAGCGATATTCCATGCCCGGTAACCCCATGGCATCGATGAAGGCCTCCCCTGGAGTCGCCGGCCGATCTGACAGCAAATAAAAATCGCCAGATTAGACAGATATTTAGCCGCCCCATATGACATCAATAGCGATACATATCGTTACGAGGAGACCTAGATCAGTGAGGAGATCTAGATCGACGAGGAGAGGATCCGCGAGTTGGCTCATCTCGCCGGATTGAAGATGGCCCCCCAGTGAGCTCGGTCGCCTTGCCTTGTCCGCGCCCCTTGTCCAGAATCCGCGCCTCTTGGCGGCAAGTAGCTCGGCCGCAGCTTAACCGGCTTACTGACCGCGGGATGTGAGGGAGGTGTAGGAAGCGACGAACTCGCCGGTGGCTGAGGATTCTTCAGCGGAGGAGGCAGAGGAAGTCGTATCGTGGCGACTTGAGAAGGCGCGACCAGAGGCGGCGGTGGCGGCAAGGATACATTCACCGACTGGATGGTGGCGACTTTTGTAAGCGGCGGCGGTGGGTGTAGCGAGGAGCTCGTCTCAGGCAGAGTAGACCTCGCCGGAAGCAGTGCAGAACTCGCGGCGGGCGGAGAAAAACTTCTCGCATGCAACGCAGAACCTGCCGGGAGACCCTTGCTCGCCGGCGGATCCTTCTTGGACTGAGGGTCCTTCGGCAAAGGATCCCTGCTCGCCAGGGTCGTCTTCCTCGGCGAAGGATTCTTCGGCGACAGTTCCTTGCTCGCCGAAGTAACCGAGGCCTCAACTGTCCTTTTGGCGCCAAAATTGATCTGCACCGTGTGCGCGGTCTTTGCTGGCCTCCGGGCAGGAAGGGCGACCAACGGCGCGGAGCTAAACTGGGCGACATTCAGAACTGTGCCCGCGCCCCCCGAGGGAGAATCTGCGAGCATCATGGTCAAGTTAGCAAGCAATGGAAACGACCAACATAACTAGAAAGCATCTCGGCAAAAATGGCAACCTGGCAGGTCGACGATGTCAACCCGCTGCGGCACCGGAGTGGAGGCAAGTTCCGGGACCAGAGTCGTGGCGAGCTCTGGGATGACGAGCGAGTCGAGTAAACTCACATCAGAGACGACGACATTGGGAATGTCGTCAAGTCCCAAGTCGCTGAGCAACTATTACGTGCTGGCAGAGCTCACAGGGTTGCTGGTGGAGGCCGCGATTTGAGAAAGAGGTGGTAGCGAGATACCGTCACCAGAGACGTTTTTCTTCGTGGACTTTTTAATCTTTTTCTTCTTGAGGGGGGGTAAGTCGGCAATAGTGTCCTCCTCGCGCGACCATTTTGGCTTAGTGACGCTGATAGCACCAGTCAGCGCGGCGAGACTATCATGAAGAAACTTCACAGCGTCCGACATTATGCGCGAGTTTTGGAGATCCGGCTAAAGAACTAGGCACCCCTATTTATAGAGATCGGCAGGCAGTCACAAGAGGCGAGCAACCCAAATACTCTGCAGCGCAGCTCGCCGAATAAGTGTTGGATGTTTCTTTCCTAGCTCCGATGTCGCTCAGAAAGAGCGGGGATTGTGTACAACCCGTATTCGTCGAGAGTGGGCCCTACCACAGCCAAGTCAGCAAAAGTCAAGGTCAACAAGTCAAGGCATGAGTCAAAGTCAGAACTCAAGATCGCGGAAGACCTGGGCGAGTATAGGCGAGCTCCCCTCGCATACTCGCCAGGTGGGCGACTAGGCGAGATACTCGCCCAGCTAGTGTGAGTTCCTCTGGAAGTCGCTTAGTCGCCAGGGGGTGGGGTATAAATATGACCCCCTCCCCTTGCTTTTGCCTATAAATAGGACCCCAGGGGAACGAGGTGGAGCACTTGAAATCCTCGGCAGGATACTCGCGCGCTTCAGTTTCGGGATACTAGCTAAATCTTTGGATTCCTTTTCCTTGGAGAGTTAGTCGCAACCTTGCGACCTCGCTAGCTAGCTTCCCTCGTACCCAGTTTGGCCATCCTTGGTTGAGAAGGGGCTGCTCCTTTTGAGCATCCGGGTACGTGGTGGGTCCTTCCTGCCACAACATCTGGGGTCCTGTTTGACCAGTTTCTTCGTTCTAGTCATCTTTGCCGTCTAATATAGCTTCTGAGCCAGTAACCTTAGGCGGCTTTGGTCCGAATTCTGGGATTGGGATTTTTCCTGGTTCAACACCCGAACCTTGACATGGTTACTGGATAAGTAGGCGGTCCCGTCCTTGTTCGCTTGGAACGAGAACATCATGTGGAAGATCACGAGACTGAACTCGACCCGCTCTTCCTGCAGGAAGCACGCGAACCCGATCACTAGTGTGATGGAGTTGGGGGTCATCTGCCTGGGGACGACCTCGTAGTATTTTAATATTTGGCGGATCTCCAGCCATAGGAGAAGCCAGATACCCGCCTCAAAATATGCCGGGGGGATGGCGAGCTCTTCCCCCGAGAGATCATTGATCTTCTCTCGCTCCCCAGGTCACCTCGCCACAAAGCCTGGCGGTATGTAGTCACCTTTGGCGTCGAAGAACTCGCATTCGGAGATGGTGGCATGGGGGAAGTCGTGTTCAGAGAAGGTCCAGGCACACTTGCTCCGCCCATCCGCATCACCGCTACCACCACCCACCTCGCAGGAAGTTTGCTGAGCGAGACGAAGTTGTTGTCGCAGGAGGTGGACGAGTCGAGGGTCGCAGGAAGCAAGGGAGAAAGGGAAATCTTAAATGCGGTGGGTGAGAAAGGGTCAGCATGACCTATTTATAGAAAGAAAAAGAGCGGGAAAATGTTCCGCCGGCGGGAAAAGTGCGGATAGCAAAATGGGCCCCGGCGCTTCGACTTCCGCACCCATCGCGAATTTTATATCAGCTCGCAGGTGTGCCACAAAGACTATTCAGCAGCAAGCTGCGTTCACCCGCGCCCGCCGGAGAGGCGAGCGAGCTGCGACTCGCTCCCGCCTGGAACAGTAGGCGAGCCGAGCAGACTCAAAATCTGTGAGCTTCCAGCCCGCTCCCGCCAAGATTAAATAGGCGGTTTGGGCGAGCAGATTCAACAATCTCGCGCCCGCTTAAAGAAGTGGTAGGCGAGCAAGAACGCTTCATCCGCATTCACCCAGAGAAAACTAAATGGCAACACAATAAAAGCAACATAAAACAAGCATTAAGCCCATCGGCGGGCGAGAAAGTCCCGAATTATTATAGATAGATTAAAATGTCCCAGGAAGGATGACCCTACTAAGAGAACTGGTCTAGGGTGCGGATGTGGTCCTGGCCCGATGATCAGTAGCGAGGAAGGGGTGAGTGGCTCAATACCGGATCCATTTCCACCTTCCCCGCCCTCGAGTCCCGGATCGAGGCGGCACATGAGGATAGTGATACTCGCGAACTGCCAGCAGCTCCTGCTGGGCCAGGCTGACTTGTTCCGTGGCGTGCCTGAGCCGCTCCTCGGCCCGCGTTATGTGCACCCCGGGAGAAGTAACCTCGTCTCCGTCAGTTGGGAGCCTCGCTCCCTCTAGGACCGCAAGTCGCTCCTCTACTTCTGCCTTATCCTTGTCAACCATGTTGAAGACCTCCTGTAGCAGTAGTGTGTGTTTCTAAAACAGCCGCGTCATATACATCTTCATCCCCTCCACATCTGTCGGGTCGCCCAGATACTCTGAAGTGTGATCTGTATCAGGGGGAGGAGAATATCCCTCACTCATTTCAATATAAAAGGAGGAGATCGTGTTGAAACATGTAAATAGGAGGGTCAGAGGGAATGAGCGGTAACAAACAGACACAAGTACGAGCTCATCGGGTGTCGGCACGTTGCCCGCATCAGCTGATGGCCGAGAGGATCCTGACCGGCCTTGGAAGAGTCCTCCCTCAAGAATCGCGAATGATTTTCCCAGCCAAGGGGAAATTTATGACTATGGAATCTCCGGAGGAGGGTGCCTCTAGCCCGAAGGGCTGGCGGCTCGCTCGGTTGACAGCAGGAGGGAATGGATCTGTTCCCCTCCATCGTCTCCATCCTCACGAGGCGGCACCTGTAGAAAGAGAAGTCAGAGGCAAAAGCGCCAAATCAAGCGGGATGCTCGCATACCTCATGGGCAACCTCAGCGCCGACCGCTGAGCTGGATCTCGGGATGTCGTTCGCTGGAGATCACCTGACAATTTTCCCTTTCACTAGCCGGAAGAGGGGGCCAGGCGATCCGTGCGCCAACCACGAGGCGGCCTCGAGAGCCTCAGCCCTAGTCCCCTCCCTTGCGGCCGCTAGTCGAGCTCGCATCTCCTCTGACACAAGCATCGTGCAGCTGTAGCTCACAGAGAAGGCTAAAAGAAGGCGGGATTTTTACAAAGGGTCCGATGGCATATTTATATCGTGAGGTTGGGACCCGCCAAAATATTCCTTCCAGCTCAGCAAATCACTCACCGAACACGTGGGTTGAATGATTCTTTTCGAGCTTGGTCAAGCTCAAAAAGAGCGGGGATTGTGTACAACCCAGTGTTCGTCGAGTGGGTCCACCAAGCCAGGTGAGTGGACCAAGACGACCTGCCCGCTCCAGAACAGCCTGTGGGCGAACTCAGAACGGCCAGCCTGCTCTCGCCAAATCTAGGCAGGCGAGCTGCGCGGGCTGGCCCCCCAGCCCGCGTCCGCCCGGGGTTCGTCGAATGGTGCTCGTCGTTCGTCGAACAAAGCTCGGCCTCCTTCGAGCTGACCTCATGAGTTAGAATCATGGATTCGTCATACTAAGCTCGACGAGCTCAATGCCTCTGGAATTCCTTCTGTAGTAACAGTCCCAGACTGGCCAGCCCGCTCTCCCATAGGCGACCTGGCCGCCAGCCCGCCTCAGAACGAGGGTCGGCGACCTGTGGAAACCTGGCTCTCGCTCGCCCAAGGAGGGAAGGCGAGCTATAGGAGCCAGGTCGCATCCGCCTCAGCAGGGTGAAGAGTTGTGGCGAGCCGACCTCCAGATCCTTGGAACCTGCCCAGTGGGGCCCAAAAGTAGAATTACCTGGGTGACCTTGCCAGGGGTATGAATAGCTTGTTAGAAGAGCGGAGTTGCACTATTGGCAGACCCAGTTGGGCTGCACATAGCTGTTCAAAACAATAGAGGTTGTCTATTTGCAGGCCGTCTTCAGAAAACTATAAATAAGACCCAAGTGGCACCTCAGAAGGCATGCTTACCAGTGTCCAGATCTTCTTGCGCTTTCTGAGGTAGCCTTAGCTCGACCATTGGCTAAGGAGGGGAAGAGCTCTAAGATCTTCCGGGTTTGTGGTGGGACCTCCACGTCAAGCCCTTGGGTCAGTTCCCATTTCTTTTTGCTATTTGGCATGCACGAGAGAAGTAGGTGCGCGATCACCCCTTCCCCACGGGTGAACTCCACAAGAGACCGAGTTTTTGGTTTCAACAGTTGTACATATACCAAGAAATAGATTTTGAGTTACTAACTGAGACACACAGAGATTTTTGACAATTGTCTTCTGACACTCCAAGTGACAATAAATTCTACATCAGTCTAAAATTGCTACTGGAGAGAAACAAAAATTCTTAAAGGCCTACCCCCTGAAGAAAAGCTTCTTCCTTGATCACAAACTCTACTCAACACAGGAGGAGCTTTTTTGCTTCAACATCCAGGGGTGGACCTAGCTTAAGGCACGGTCGGGCACGTGCCCGACCGTGATTCGCGATAAATTACCTCGGGCCATTCGCGAATCGCCATTTTCATTTCTCTCCTCGTCTTCGACTTCGCCGACGACAGCACAACGTTAGGGCTCCCTCTTCGACGTCCTTCGATCTCCCCTCTGTTGGTTTTTGTTAAATCTTCTTTCGCCGACGGTTAATTGGGGCTTTTGCTTTTATTGATTTGCAGTGCATTACACCGGAACGCTGCTGGATGGCACCCAGTTCGATTCCAGCCGCGATCGTGGAACGCCGTTTAAGTTCAAGCTCGGCCAACGCACCCCTTCGCTCTGCACTTTTGATATTCTTCATGCATTCATCATGCTAGAAAGTTGAATATTCGCTGCGCTTAATTTTTGTGATGTTTCTCTTTAGTGTTTAATCAATCACTACTAAGCTTATGAACTGAGCTTTT
Organism: Platanthera guangdongensis; assembly: GCA_039583875.1. Classification (NCBI taxonomy): domain Eukaryota; kingdom Viridiplantae; phylum Streptophyta; class Magnoliopsida; order Asparagales; family Orchidaceae; genus Platanthera; species Platanthera guangdongensis. The sequence goes on from CM077156.1 coordinate 26,536,612, forward strand.
AACTTTACCATTTAGGTAAAGATTTGTCTGCTGCTTCATGTTTACCCTAATCCCTAAATTGTTAAGATGGTGAGCTTGTGATTAATCTTTTTTTGAGTTGTAAGTTGTTTGTCAATTACTGGGTGGATGGATAACTAAGCATTTCTTAGAACTTACTTTGTAATGAAGGAAAATTGATTTGGAGGGATAGTGAGTGTATGTCTATTGAGATTATAGATCTTAAATAACATAAGGCTTTTTTTGCATTTGGTTTGTATGCATAATTGTTCTTGTTGAAAGGTTTTGATGCTTGATCATTGCAATTTTGTTTTGATGCTTACTGATGATATACTATTTTGATTTAGAATTGCTCACTTGGTTCATTAATATTAATTAAAAGCCACCTAAAAGCCACCAATGTCCCTTCTGATGAGTTGTACCTCCTCGATATATTCTTTTTGGATCATCCCCATCATAGATCCATAACAACACTCCCCTTCATCACATCGATCTTGTCCTCAAGTTCTAAGATGGGGTATTGCATCTTGGCTCCCACTTAGCGTCTTTCTTGAGGTAATCCATCCACTGAGTCAAGATTTTGGCTATATCCTAGTTGTTGCAGTGATCGAGAACCTGATGGATTTGCAAATATGTGACCTTTGCTAATTGGTGGAAGGGCTGGAATAACAACATGCCAATGTAGGGCTTATTTTATACACATGAATGACACACATTTTGATGTCAGCAGGGAGCTACTGGCAGTAAGCCATCATTCCTACTTCATCAATAATTTTGAACATGTAGATGTGCCGGGAGAGTTTTTTATATTGTGAGAACGTTGAATCCTTGACGGGTCAATAATTCAAACTACACACAAACGTAAAGTCAATAATTACAACTGAAGAAATTATTTTTCGTTTTCAGAGCATGTGTCAACGTAAAGTCGCTTGTTGATCTGTAAGTTTTTTTAATTTTCTGTTATCTTCTTCTACTTTCAATAAAATATATGTTAAAATATATTGTGCCCGTGCGGTTTTCAAATCCTAGTTCCGCCACTATCAACATCAATCCACTAGCCTTCTCAGAGACTCTTGAAAGAGAAGACATAATCAACTTTTTAGTTTATTTCAGAAACTGTGTACATGGTTATAACTCCCTTCAAAAGTTAATCTCTTGGTTCTTAAGTCACATGATCAAAAGACTTAGATTGGTTTTTGGGCACCTGATCAAAAGCTCAAAGGGTTGCTAGATCACCCTTGGAAAATAGATCTTTTGGTGGCAGGGTACCTGATCAAAAACCTGTAGTGGATTCCTACCAGAGTGATAGAAGAGTGAATGTACCTAGATTTATTGGGGAACCACTATATTTCCTTATGTCGTCTGTGATTGTCTTACTTTCTTCTATTTGTGTGCTGTGATTTTTTGCTTTCTATATATATATCACATACTTTAAATCCGCTATAAAAATAAATTAAATTTTAATATACATTATTCACCCCCTCTAGTATAAAGTATATCTATCCCTCTCTTTCAATTGGTATCAGAGATAGGTTCTTTGGTTTTACAGACTAACACTTGAACCAACAAAGATCCTGATAGATCTCATTTCCTCTAGTTTGTTTTTTCTATCATGACACATAATAAAGAGTATGCAAGCACTATACCTCCTATATGAAATCTAAATAAGTTTGCATTGTGGAAAACAAGGATTAAATTATACATGAATTCTATTGACAAAGATATTTATAATTCTATATTGACAGTTCCACAACAACCATCGGCAATAACTAGCACCAGTGCTGTACCACCTCCAGAATGGACAGAAGCCCAAAGAAAGGCTAAAATTATTGATGTCAGATCTATGAACATCTTAGCTCAAACTATGTCAGATGACATCTTCCAAAAGGTTGTTGAATGCACTTCAGCAAAAGCCATCTAGGACTCCCTCAATATAATGGTTGTTGGATCTGCTGATGAGAGAAAGGACAGAAGATCACACCTTATCACTCAATATGAGAACTTTAAAAAGGGAGAATCTGAATCTGTAGAAGAAATGTACACAAGACTCAGTCTCATCATTAATAAGCTGAAATCTTTGGAGGACATCACATTGATAGAAGTCAATGATAAGATCCTCAAGTGTTTCCCTAGCACATGGGACTCAAGGATCCAACCAATCAAAGAAGCCAGAAGTTTAAATGAAATTTCCACTGAGACTTTGTTGGGCAAGCTCAAATCTTATGAGTAGCTCATCAAGGCAAGGGAAGCTGAACAAAAGACTCCACCTGCAAAAAGGAAAGAGAAGAGCATAACTTTCCAAGCAACATAAGAAGTAGAAGTTCTTCCAGAAAATGAAGATCTTATAGGTCTCTTAGCTAAGAGATTATATAAAATGGCAAGAAAAGATTTCAGGAGAAGAGCTTCCAGAAATAGTGACAAACCAAGGTATGATAAGACACCCACTAAAGAAATTGTGTTATGGGTGCAGGAAACCAGGACATATTCTTCCAGAATATCCTGAGAATCAGAAGAAGGATAAGAAGAAAGAGAAAGACTCCAAAAAGTACTCCAACAAACCTCTTCCAGTAAATATAAGAAGAAGGAGAGAGGTTTTGTTGCTGAAACCTAGAGTGAATCAGATAATGAAACTTTATCCAACATAAGTGAAGATGAAAAAGAAGCCAAGGCAAAAGAAGCATGCTTGATGGCAATAAATTCCTCATGCAATAATTCTGATGTTGAATCTGAGTCTGAAGAGGATCAGATAATCTCTACCCTTGACTTTACTTCAGAACAATTTAAAAATGATTTTAAACTATTATGTACTGATTTGATAAAGTCTAAGAAAGAAATAAAATTACTCAGAGAGAAATTAACTGAATTAGATAATCTTTCATCTGAAAACATAAAACTCAAAAATGATTTGAAAATTGCTTCTGAACAAATAGTATCTTTAGAAAACACATTATCCGAGGCTAAAAAGTTTGGAAAATCCCTTAATGGGAGAAGCATCAAACTGATGGATATCACAAGCACAGTTAATGCCAAACTAAATGGCAAATTAGGCTTGGGGGCTTCATCTAGTCAGCCTTATATTTTACAGAAATATATTTTATCCACACCTATAAAATTCACCTCTACTAAAGGTAAAGAAAAATTAGAAGACTAGATAAAATCACAAAAGTTGTACAAAAGCCTAAACAAAATAAAAATGTTCATAAAAATAATGTTCAAAATAATTCATCGAACCGAGTTCGACGAAATAATTACCTTTCGTCGAACAGAGAACGTTGAACTATGAACACATGAAATGGTGTTCGATGAAAACAATATGATTTATCGAACTGCGATCGACGAACGTGGAACACAGAACATCGACAATATTATTCTGTGAATGAAGTTCGACAAACTCACTTCCATTCGTCGAACTCAGATCGACGAACTCAATTTAATTCGTCGAACCCAAAATTTTTTAATAGAAATTTTAATTCTTTTCATCAATATAATCAAACACAAGAATTTATAAATTCTTTTACCCAGTGGATAATTCCTCCTAGGAGATATCATCCACTTGGATATAAAGATCAACTTGTGTGTTCTTATATTTCAAATTATTATTATGTCAAAAATTAGGACCCAAGGTAACTGGGTCAAAAACACCTAATTTATTTTTATGTAGGAAAAGAACTATCCTACCACGGAGGAACAGTGGTATTCTGATAGTGGCTACTCAAAACATATGACAGGCAGAAAAGAAAACTTAAGTTACTTCAAAGCTAAGTTTGGACCTAAAGTCATTTTTGGAGACTCCAACTGTGGCCAGACAAAGGGCTATTGGATTGTCAAAGTTGGAGAAGTTACCTTCAAGGAGGTAGCTTATGTGAAAGGTCTCAAACATAACCTTATATCCATAAGTCAATTATGTGATGAAGGTTCTCAGGTATCTTTTAGCAATTCTCTGTGTTCTATTACATCTATTTCTAAAACAATTGTATTAAATGGGATTAGATAGGTAAATTTATACTTAGTTAATTTTAACTCTGCTAAAATAGAAATTTGTCTGTTTAATCAAATTAGTAATCAAATGAGCTATGCATCGAAGATTAGGACATGTAAACCTTAGGACTATTGTTAAACTATCTAAGGACAACTTTGTTAGAGGACTGTCTTTTGGTTCTTACAAGAAGAAATGACTTTGCAGGGCTTGTCAATTAGGCAAACAAACTAAAAATAGCTTTAAATCCATCTCTAAAAGTGAATCACCTAGGATTTTGTACTTGTTACATATGGATCTTTTTGGACCTATTGCAGTATAAAGTTTGGGAGGAAAGTCTTATACTTTAGTAATTATTGATGATTTCTCTAGATTCACTTGAGTGTTTTTTCTGAGAAACAAGTCAGATAACTTTAAAGTTCTTACAGACTTTCTTAGGAACATCAAGATTGAGTGCTCTACTCAGACTGCATTGATCAGAAGAGATCATGACACTGAGTTTGAATCTCTTCTGATGAAAGAATTATGTGAGAAGGAAGGTATCAGACATTGTTTTTCTGCTCAAGAACTCCTCAATAAAATGGGGTAGCGGAAAGGAAAAATAGAACTCTGATTAAATCTGCTGGAACATTACTTGTAGATACTCACTTACCCCTATTCTTTTGGGCAGAGGCAGTAAGCACAACAAACTATGTTCTTAACAGGAGTCTGATTCATAAACTAAAGGATAAGACTCTTTATAAATTACTTAAGAATAAGAAAGCTAAAGTAAACTATTGTAAAGTTTTTGGATGTAAATGTTATATTCATAATAATGACAAGAAATATTTAAGGAAATTTGAAGTCAAAGCTGTAGAAGGAATTTTCTTTGGATATTCTTAAGTCAGTAAGGCTTATAAGGTCTTTAATAAATCTACCCTTAAAATGGAAGAATCTGTACATGTTTCTTTTGATGAGACTAATATGTTTTACAAAGAGAGAGACATCTCTACCATATAATCTTTTCAGGTACCTAATCTGTGTGAGAAAATGGATGACTTAATCCTAACACAAGTGGATACATTACATCCTTCTCAACAGATTGTTGATGTCAGTGATGAAGATGATGCATAAATTTATGCTGAAAAAGTTGAACCTAATGTAATTCCACAAGAGGAAGTAGCTCCAATAGTTGAATAACCAACTCTACCTGTTGATCTGGTCACACTAAGAGATCACCCTAGATCTCAGTTGATTGGAGACATATCAACTGGTGTTCAAACAAGACATTAATTGAATCAAGATCAGATGCATTCTTCTTTTATTTCTCAGACTAAACCTCAATCCATCAAAGATGCAGAACAAGACCCCCACTTGATCATTGCAATGCAAGAGGAACTCAATCAGTTTGAGAGATGTAGATTTTGGGACTTAGTTCCAAGACCCAAAGACTATCCAGTCATTGGAACCAAGTGGGTCTTTAGGAATAAGTTTGATGTTCAAAGAATCATTGTAAAAAATAAAACAAGATTGGTAGCTTAAGGATATTCACAGGAGGAAGGCATAGACTATGATTAGACATTTGCTCCTATTGCAAGATTGGAGGCTATCAGAATCTTTCTTGCATTTGCAGCATTCAAGAGATTCAAGGTATATCAGATGGATGTGAATAGTGCTTTTCTAAATAGAGAGCTCAAAGAAGAAGTTTTTGTAGAACAACCACCAGGTTTTATCTCTCCAACTCACCCTTCTCATGTTTTTAGACTTAACAAAATCCTTTATGGTCTTAAATAAGCTCCAAGAGCTTGGTATGTGACTCTTGCTAGTTTTCTTCTAGAAAATAAATTTAGTAGGGGCATAATAGATAAAATATTATTCATTAGACATCATAAATCTAAAACTTTGCTAGTTCAAATATATGTAGATGACATAATATTTGTCTCTACTGATTCCAAACTATGCAAAAGGTTTTCTGACCTAACGCATTCCAAGTTTGAAATGAGTAGCATGAGTGAGCTATCTTACTTCCTTGGTTTATAAGTGAAGCAAACTCCTGATGGTATTTTTATATCCCAATCAAAATATGCAAAAGATCTTATTAAAAGATTTGAGTTGTCAGATGCCTCATCCATAAAAACACCCATGCCTACAAATATTATTGTTGATACTGATGAACACGGCAACCCTGTTGATCAGAAAATATATAGGACTATTGTTGGGTCCTTATTATACTTAACAGCTCGTATACCAGTCATAATGTTTGCTACCTGTATTTGTGCTAGGTTTCAGGTAAATCCTAAAGAATCTCATCTAATTTTTGGTAAAAAGAATTTTAAGATATATAAAAGGTTGCCCTAATCTAGGACTTTGGTATCCAACAGAGTCAGAATTTGAATTAACTGAATGCTCAGATGCTGACTATGTTGGATGCAGAGTTGACAGAAAAAGCACATCAGGAACTTGTCAGTTTCTTGGTGATAGGCTTGTGTCATGGTTTTGCAAGAAGCAAACTTTTGTGTCTACTTCAACTGCTGAAGCTGAATATATTGCAGCTGGCAGTTATTGTTGACAAATTCTGTGGATTCAAAATTAGTTACTGGATTAGGGATACAACTTAAATAATTCAACTATATTTTGTTATAATACTAGTGGAATATCAATTGCAAAAAATCCAGTCTATCATAATAGGACTAAGCATATAAAAATAAGACATTATTTTCTGAGAGATAATGTAGACAAAAATAAAATTAATCTTGTTTTCATTTCTACTGATTTACAAAGTGCAGATATTTTCACAAAACCCTTAGATGAAAAGAAACATATTTTCATCTTAAATCAGTTAGGCATGATAAATGGAGATTCATTAATTTGATTTTTGTTCTGAGTTTGATGAATTGGACACCTTTCGTCGAACAGAGATCGAAGAACTGTGAACTCTTCGTGAAATTTTCGTCGAACGGAGATTGATGAACTTTCTTTGAGAAACTTTCGTCGAACTAAGATCGACGAATTAGTTTCATGTATGTTTCATCGAACGGAGCTCGACAAAATATATTTCTTTCGCAAAACTTTCGTCGACCGGAGATCGACGAAATGTATTTCTTTTGAGAATTTTCGTCGAACAAGAGTTTGATGTTTTGTTTTGCGACAGAAGAAGATCGCCTTTTCGACTTATAAAAACTTATAACTAGGTTTTCATCGAACTCAATCCCGTGCATTCTCCATTTTCTCTTCCTCTGCACTTGATCTTTCTGTTTTTATAGGAACATGACGATTTCTCAGGCAACTCTTTCTGCGATGAAATTTGACGCCAGATTTGATATAGACATGGATTCCTTCTGTCATTCTGATCAAGTCTTCAAGGATATTCTGCAACTGTTTGAGGCGCAAAATCTGCCACAGTTCATGACCACCAGAATAAAACTCCCAGCTATATAAATCAAGGAATGAGTTCACACAATAAGGATTCCTGACCAGTCAACTATCACTAGATCTATCAATGGAAATCAGGTTTCTCTTACCCCAATTGTTCTATCTGAAATTTTTGAATTCATTAATGGTGAAGATGACATAGAAATATCTAGTAGTGAGTTTGATGAGATGCTAGATAGAATGAGACACAATCAGGTAAACCCTAACCACCTGTTGAAGAAGAATGTTTCTGTTGAATATAAATTTTTAGCTGATGTAGTTGGAAAAGTCATTCTGGGCGAACATTCTTCACATGATTATGTCACCAGACACCAATTTATCTTGATGTGTGCTTTGGTTAATAAGAAATCTGTGAACTGGGGAACAATTATTTTTGATTCAATCAAAAAGAAACGTAATAAGAAATATGTAAGATATGACAAAATCCTAGGGATTTTATTACAGACCAAGTGTCCTGAACTATTAGTCTCCCAGACCATTCACATCAATGCTTCTAAAAGGCTTACTTCTGCCTTGTTTGGAAGATGGGAGAGGGTAATCCCTAAGCCATCCAGGGCTACCTCCTCCAGGACAGCTTCTGAAGGCACAAGGGCCGTTACAACCTCTCTCCCAACCCCAACAGAAGTTTCTGCTCCTCATATTTCTTCTCCCCTACCATCTCCAACTCATTCCCCTAGACCCTCCACTCCACCTTCTCTACAAATACCTTAATAAGTTCCTTCTTCCACTCCACATGTGGATTCACCTCTTCCTCAGTCACCACTATACCTCATTGAGGATATTCCATTCACATCAATCCATCCACATTACCCCATTTATCAGTCACCACCTCAATCTCCACTACTTTCCTCTCCTCCACATTTTTCTCTTCTACATTCCTCTCCACCACATCCAGCTTCACCCCAAATATCTCCACCACATTCAGCCCTACCTCCAATATCTTCATCCCACTCACCCATCCAGGAAATCATTCCAGATGACATTCCCTCTGTCATCCCTCCATCATCTATTCTTCAAGCTTTCTATCTCTGCTCCAACTGTGAAAACACTTTTTTCCTTCTACTTCCATTCCATCTACTTATGCATCTACTCAGGCTCCTCCTGAGTCTATGTATGTGGATTTTTCTTTCATTGCTTCAAATATTCTTGAATTTATTACTCCCACTCTCAAGTAACTGATAGCTGAAGCTATAGCTCCTCTAGCTGCTTCTATCTCTGCCCTATCTTCTCAGCTATCCTCTTCCTCCTTTTTCCTTTCTTCTGGGGGACTAGATTCAGGTTTCCATGGATCTAGGCAGGGGGAGATGTTTGATGAAGAAGTTCCAGCAGTTGAAGAGTAGAGCAGTTTTGGATGATATACAAGATATATAAATGATTACAGATCTTTTAGATGAAGAAGTAGCAGTAATTCCAGAAGTTGTCACTGTTTGTGATGTCTCTATTCATCCCGCAGTCAACTTATATTCTTTATTATCAGTTTTTGATACTCTACATAGTTATCTTCCAATTTTTGAGCTTGATCTTCCTAAAGCTATAATATGTTATACTTCCACTATTGATCTTTCAATTTTAGAATAGCTAAGGAACAACCTTAAAGGTGTTTCTATAAGTAATAATCCAGTCTTTGAGACAGTAGTAGCTGACAATGTAATAGATATTATTGAGCAAGTTTCTTCCCCTCCCACTTTCACATGTAATGAAACTCCAATGCCCAATTTTGATGATATTCTCTTTCACGACATAGAACAAGATGATGACAGTGTACATATACAAGTTGATACAACAGATATTGTAACTGTACAGCCAGAGGCTCAGACTGTTGATTACACTGAGTTAATTAAACAGATTGATGATTTATATGATTTACCAGAAGAAGAATCTGATGATGAAAAGTCTGATGAGTCAGAAGACTCAAGTTCTAAGAAGAGAAAATTAAAGAAGAAGGCTCCAGCAAAGGTTGCACCTAAACCTTCAGCCACAGCTTATATTCCTTACTATATTCTTCATGGAATCCCCCTCACTCCAGACCTCCCCCACTAAATGAGGTTCTCAAAGAATGAAATGAAGAACAAGAAGAATATGAAGAGGTATTCTTAACCTCCACGATCTAGGAGAGGACCTCCTCATCCTCCTCCAGCAGCAGGAGCAGCAGGTAATATTTCTTTTCAAAAGCCCACTTCTTCTCATCATTCTAGACCTTCTCAAGACAGAAAGGATAGACCTTCATGGTCAAGCTCTCAAAGCAGTCAGCAGAATCAAACATCTCAAAGCAGCCAACAGTCAAGTTCACAGCTATCAGATCAAGAGAGGCCTCCTTCACCAACATATGATCCAGAATTGGATCCAAAATTCATAATGGCTAGATTTAATGAGCTTATTGCTCTTTCATAAATTAAGAAAGCCAGAGCTGAAGGAAAGGACACCTCTCAATTCTCCACCATGTCCTCTTACAAACAGAATGAGCTTGAAAGATATCAAGTGAAGAAATTATTCAATGTGGACAAGTACATGAGCTTACACCCAGAGGGAGTTGTACAAAGGACTACCTCTCTAAAGATCATTGGAACTCAGGACTTAAAGATGAGTCAAAGAGAAGTTGCTGATCCTAAGAAAGATTCTTAGCTTTCTGATTTTATGTCTTTAAACTGTGTTTATGTTTTTGAACTCTCAAAGCACCTTATTTTATATCTGCTGAAAGTTTTTCTGTCAGATTATTTTTGTTTTGAGTTTTTCTTTTGTAGATAGTATCCTCAGCCAAATATGGGGAGATTGTTGGAACCCTATTACTGATTTGGGCTAAGATCACAATCATTTGTTTAGGATGATTAGTTTGAGCCACTTTGTATAGTCTTGAGTCATAGGTTATTTCTATGGTTATTGCTACAAAAGAATTCCAGCAGAAATGCAGTCAGATAAATGCAAAAAATCAGTTCGACTAAAGCAGAGCTGCGTTCGACGATTGTCGTGCTCAGCTCGATGAATCAGAGTTCTACCGCTGAGCTCAGCTCGACGAAAGCTGAGTTCTGGTCGACGAACTGTGAACTCAACTCTATAGCTCAGCTCGATGATATCCTAGCTTAGTTCGACGAATGACATTTTCAGTTCGACGAACTCCAAGCTCAAGATGACTAAAGTTTGCTGAGTTCGACTAATTCTTTGCAAGTCCAGGCAGTTTTATATTCAGAAGCAGGATAATTTTTAAATGGCTTAATTTCAGTCATGTATACTCTGATATTTAATGCTGAATATTCTTAATGAATATGGTCGTTTCTAGCAGCATTAAATATGAAATTTTCACAGAGTTATTCTAATTAATTACCAAGTCAGTTAAGGAATGATTTTATTTTAAATATTTGAATATAGCCGTTACAAATTCTTAGAGATTCTTCAGGCTATTCAAGGAATGTTTTTAAAATTCAAATGGTTGAATTCTTCTCAGAGAATATATATACATTCAGAAAATTGTTATACATATATCAAGAAACAGATTTTGAGTTACTAATTGAGACACACAGAGATTTTTGACAATTGTCTTCTGATGCTCCAAGAGACAACAAATTCTACATCAGTCTGAAATTGCTACTGGATAGAAACAAAAATTCTTGAAGGCCTACACCATGAAGAAAAGCTTTCCCCTTGATCACAAACTCTACTCAACACAGGGGAGATTTTTTGCTTCAACATCAATCCACTAGACTTCTCAGAGACTCTTGAAAGAGAAGACATCATCATCTTTTTAGTTTATTTCATAAACTGTATACAAGGTTATAACTCCCTTCAAAAGTTTATCCTTTGGTTCTTAAGTCACCTGATCAAAAGACTTAGATTGGTTCTTGGGCACCTGATCAAAAGCTCAAAGGGTTGCTAGATCTCTCTTGGAAAATAGATCTTCTGGTGGCAGGGAACCTGATCAAAAACCTGTAGTGGATTCCTACCAGAGTGGTAGAAGAGTGGATGTACCCAGATTTATTGGGGAACCACTATATTTCCTTGTGTCGTCTGTGATTGTCTTACTTTCTTTTATTTGTGTGCTGTGATTTTTGCTTTCTACATATATATATATATCGCATACTTTAAATCCGCTATAAAAATAAATTAAAGTTTTAATATACACTATTCACCCCCCCCCCTCTAGTGTAATGTAGACTATCCCTCATTTTCAATCATCTCTCAAAGTAGCAAGCGAGCTTGCCGCCGACCGAAACTTCTCCTGAAGACCCAGATACTCGTCCTTCAAGCTCACGTAATTCCAAGTAACAGAAATCTGAGCCTGAGCCTCGATCTACAAGAAAAAGACAAAGGAAAGATCTGTACAAACACAACAATTAAGGAGAACCAGAAAAAATTGAACTCACTTACCACTTCATTCATGGCCTTCAAAGAAGAAGATAACCTTGGAGCCGTCGTCTCCACAGGGGAAGCCGGGGGGGGGGGGGGGGGGGGGGGGGGGGGCAGAAAATCCAAGCACATGTACCTCGGAAGTAGGCTCGCCTCGACCATCAGAAGGAGTTGTCTTACCCTGAGAAACCGAACAAAGCACCGTACCAACGCCACCACGAGAGACTGCAGTGGCCTTCCTCTTCCGACCGCAATCCGGAGATGTCTCGGTAATCCTCCCAGAATTCGAAGAAATGTCGCACCACAATAAGCATTTCTCTTCCACAAACGAAGAAATACTGAACAGACGGTTCGCCAAATAAGGAGGCTCTAAAAATCCTAACACTGAGGAAAACTCCCGCTCTTTTCCTTTTTGGCGACGGCAACAATCAGACAATGCATTCCACAGCTCCGGCAAGCCCCGAGAATTCTTGACATAGCCAAATAAAGTATTTCCAAGATGACGGTCCATCTGAGTCTCAAAATCAAGTCAGCTCTTCTTGCTATGAATTTCCACAGGCTCACCACCATCAGAACGAATGTTGCACCAATCTCGGAAGCAGTCCAAAGAGAGTTTCCCGCCATGTTCATGAAAGAAGACAATCAATCTCATGAGGCGTACTACCCTCAAGGGAGTAAACTGGGAAATCGACACGCCGCAAAATTTCAGAATCTTGATCACTTCCTCGCATGGGGGGGGGATCAGAAACCCGATCTCAAAGTAGTCGCGCAGATCGTCAACCAACCACGAGTAGGATTTTGAAACCTCTTTTCGACACGTGGTATCTTCACTTCAAGGTCGGCGGGCAGACCAAACTTTCTCCTCCAAATCGCAACCTGATCATCGGTAAGGGAGGAACGTTGACGCATCAATCTCGCAGTACGCTTCGAATCATGACATAAAAAGTAAGATCGATCTTAGATTAAAAATCTACAAATCAAACATTTTTCACCCATATCGTGCGCGTAAAGGCACGTAGCGCAGTAAAACCAAAACCATACGACGCGCCCGAATATGCATGCACAAGCATCCAAGCACACGCGTGTCCTAACGCACGCACACCGGGACACGCAATCGCGTAAGCTCCCGCACAAGGTCAGGCGCGCGCGAGCCCGCACAAGGTCGAGCGCGCACGCTCGCGCACGGACAGGCATGCGCGCAGTCGGGCGCGTGCGCACTCTCCGACACACGACCCTGCGCACTCGTCGGCGCACGACCATGCGCGTGCCCGCAAACGACCATGCATGTGCAACCATGCGCGCGCGCCCGCGGGCAACCATGCGCGCGCCCGCGCACGACCATGCATGTGCAACCATACGCGCGCGCCCGCACGCTACCATGCGCGCGCCCGCGCGCGACCATGCATGTGCAACCATGCGCGTGCCCGCGCACGACCATGCATGTGCAACCATGCGCGCGCGCCCACGCACTATCAGGCCCGCGCACCCGCGCACCCGCACGCGGAGGTCCGCCAACTGTCTTCTCCGAGCGCATTCGCCGGCTCTCCCTCTCCTCCTTGGCATATTCTAACATGTTTACCTGAGTTTGCAGGGCGCTGCTATCCGCTGTCCCAAGCCTTTCACTTTTCCCCATCGCCGTCGCGTAACCACCATAACCACCCGTTGGAGCCTATAAAAGGAGCCACATGCCTCCTCATTCTCACATTTTTCCTCCGATTCTTCTTCGTCCTCTGGTCGAAGCTCTGTCAAATTTCTCCTATGAGCAGCACCTGAGCAGCACCCGAGCCGCACCCGAGCCACATACGAGTCAAGTTGAAGCCTCCCGACGAAGCCCAATCTCCCAATTTCCAAGTGACCTCCACAACCGCAAGTTCAGGCACTCCGCTTCCATGTCCAGAATCAATAAGACACTCAACAAAGCCCATCAACGCAAAGTGCAACTTGAAACAAACTCCCGGCGCGACGGTCTGTCGTCTTCCATGTGTCAAGTGTTCTCTCACCTCAAAACTGTAACGAGAGGTGACATGTCACTGTCGATTTCACAAGCAAGCTGTAACAGACAGGAAATAGTGGATTTTGACCGGCACGGATCCGGTCACGTGGTTTTTTACCCGGTTGAGGGATTTTTTCACATTAAAAATTCTTGTGTACGATCGATCTAACTCATTGACTGTGTGCGCGTTCGACCGTTCTAAGAGCTAAGGTGGTTCGGGTTATTCCGGTCCGACCAAGACGCCGAGTTAGACCGCAACAATAGTGATCTGATGAGGATGTGTAAGAAAGTGGTGTGACATCATGCTGCCATGTTGCATGATTGCTCTAAGCTTTGACATATGGACATAGTTTTTTTTAATGACCTAATAATAAATAAAATTATTAATAGCCATTTGCAAAGAAAACACGTTTGGCTAATAAAAATGGGCGCTGCTATCCGCACCGCAGTTTTGGCTATTCGCACCGCACTTTCTCCTAATTTTTTGTGTCTTTTGAAAATACACATTGTACATGCATTTTAAGGAAAATTGTTCAACACGAAAGTTGCAGATCTCGACGATATCTACAACTTTCGTGTTGAACACTTTTCCTAAAAATGTATGTAAAAAGTGTATTTTCAAAAGACGCAAAATCTGGACTTATTTCCCAAGTATGTCTTGTACATGCATTTTTAGGAAAAGTGTTCAACACAAAAGTTGTAGATCTCATCTAGCTCTACAACTTTCGTGTTGAACACTTTTCCAAAAAATGTATGTAAATGGCGTATTTCCAAAATGCACAAAAAAATAGGAGAAAGTGCGGTGCGAATAGCCAAAACTGCGGTGCAGATAGCAGCGCCCATAAAAATTCCCCCAAAAAAACTTCACGCAGAATATTGGTCAGTTTGTTTCCACCTTCATGCTTCACTGTGGTCCGACAGAAACGCCATTATTTTTTTTGGCCTGTTTGCTTTGACATTCCATGGCCAATGCAGCCGAAATCCTCCGCTGCCAACGGAGCCTTCCTACAGGAACTGGGAGCACCTTTTCAACTCCCGTGTTACCAAAGCAAAATTTGTATAGAGACGAGAGGAGGCGGCGCATTTCCATGAATAAGGGAGGAGTGCTTCGGCGAGGGAGCATATCCATGGACACAGTCGAGACGCCTTGGAGAGGCCCCCTCCCCCGCCCACCCCCACCCCACTACCCCCATCTCCTCCGCCGTCATGGACGACGCCGAGAAGAAGGTTTGTCATGGACGCCTGCGAGACGTCGTGGAGAACCCCTCCCCCCATCTCCGCCATGGACGATGCCGGCGAGAAGCATGGACCCCTGGGAGATTCTTAAGTTCTGTTTTTTTGTTTCCTGTTTCAAAGTCAATAGTTCTGTATTTAATAATGATTATTATTATATTATTATATTATAATTATTACTGTATTGTTATTATAATATTATGATTAGTATTATTATGAAGTTGTGAATTTATCATTATTATGTGATTAGTATTAATATTATTAATATGATTATTATTATTAAATTTATATTAAATATTAATTATAATTTATTTTAATTAGTGTAATTATAATTTATTTTATATAATTAAATGTAATAGAAACGTTATCGCTGTTTTATCAAACTGTTTATTCATTCTGAACAGTTTTGTCATCGTTGTTTTACCAAACTGTTTTGTCATTCTGAACAGCTCCATTTCCACAGTTTCATTCCCGCAGCTCATTTTGTCACTGTCACAGCCGAAACAAACTGACCCTAATATGCATAGAAAACGCGTATGGCTTTGGCCGAATAATATGCACGGGTCTTGTGCCACTCTGATTATTAAAAAAAATATATATATAATACAATGAATATAATATTTTTGTTAAAAGTGCATAGGGGCTGATTGGCTCAGTATGGAAGACCGTTCACTCTAATTTTTCAAAATACTATTTTTCAAAACTAGAAAATATATTTTATCTATTTGTTAGATACAAAATATATATTCATGAATGAAATCAAACATGTAATTATTTTAGCTAAGTTGGTAAAGTGTTTGATATTTAACTATGTGGTCATTAGTTTAATTCATATGCATGTCACATTTATTAATCATTTTATTTCCTAACTATTGCGGGTCACTTGGTTTTTTCTCAGTTCGTAGAATCGGACCGGCTTAGCTCGGAGTCGGATCGGGAGCGCAAACAGTCAAAGAAAAATAATAACAAATGACAAAAGACTTTTTTGACATGGAAAACCCGAAAAGGGTGAAAAACCGCGTGGTTGGATATGTGTCGAGCCAAAATCCACTATTTCTTTAAAGTTTACAAGAGTTTGGAATGATTTCTCGAAGGGTGACAGGTCACCTCTTCATTACAAGTATAAGACACAAAATGATGAAAAAGAGAATAAGTCCCTGAAGGCTTGATGGAAGCGCTCCGACTTGGAAAATGGCCAAGTCCATGGAACCTCGATGGAAGCATTCCGGCTGGGAGAAATCTATATGTCCACGGAGCCTGAATGGTAGCGCTCCTGCTGAAGTAGAGCCTTAGTAGGACCGCTCTCGCGGAGACGAACATCGTGCCTTGGAAGTCTGATAGAACCTTTGCGCTAGAAAGGGAGTAGATCAAATTTCTAAGTAGAGGATCCGCCTAAGTCCACGACTTTGCTAGAAAATCTCAGAGCTCCTTTTAGCATTTGGAGTTGCTTGTTTTAAAATAAAGGTCTGAGAGCCTATTTATAGATTTCTTGAGTGATACGTCAGTAATTGCGTCAGTGCGTGATTTGTGCTGGGAAATGATGTCGCTCCATTTCGGTCACCTAGATCACCAAATTTAGCCAATGACAAGAGTGCCCCTCGGGCAGTCCGGGAAAGCCAGGCAGGGTGCCCAACGTCGACGGTCGGAGGCGAGGGGGGGGGGGACAACAGTCCCGGCCGCCCCTTCCTTTGAGGTGTCTCTTCCTGCGCGGTTGCTTGGGTCTCTCGGTCCGACTAAGAAATTTAGAAAGGGGATCCCATCAAATGCTCCCAAATTTTCCCGAGTCATGTCCCATGAAGCGTGAGCACAAAAATTTCTTGCCTTCGCTCGGGGTGTCCAAGAACCTGGCGACCATTGGGCTCGGCCGCAAGTAATCGTTTTCCAAAAATAAGGGAGAGTAAAAGGCTGAATATTTATTGTCATAGTGTGTCGAATATTATCTACCATGTTAGTGAGATGTTTGACCAAGATAATCTTTATTCACTACCTATTTTGAGACAAGAGAATTTGGCAAGAGATATTTTTTTATCGCGACATCTTCCAATAAGAGCCCTCCATTGAGGTCTATATATTGGAGAGGGTCATATGCTCCTCTTCTTACGTTGTTGTCATGATCTTGGAGTTCATGGAGCTTTTGCTTGGAGTTCGTGTGTCCTTGCTGCCGTCATGTCTCCCTCGAAAAGGGTTAGTTTTTTTATGAAAAATCCGCATGCCTTGGTGACAAGGAGCAAATGATCAGCAAATGGGTACACAAAGAGGATCTCGCAAGTGGTGGCGCCGATATTGGGGCACAGAGGAGGAAACACGGCGGAATCATGGTGTAGGATGCAGCGCACGTACGGGGTGCCCGGACGGTCGTGTGCAGGGGTTGCCGCACACGCGGTGATAGCCGCGCGGGGGAGGTCGTACGTGAGTGCGGCCATGCACGGGTGGCCACGTGCAAAGGCGGTCGTGTATATGCGCGGTCGTTTGCGCGACGACGGCCGCGCGCTGGGGCGGTCACGCATGTGGCGACGGCCGCGCGCTGGTGCGGTCACGCATATGGAGACGGCCGCACGCGGGGTCGGCCGAGGCGTTCGTGCACAGGTGTTTGCCCTGCCCGGGCATGCGCGCGTGCGGTGCCGCTTGCACAGGCCTACACGAGTTTGCGTTGGTGACCCTGGTGACACGTGCCCATGCCCTTGAGGCATTGTTTTCCTCAGGGGATCGCTGGCGTATACTGTTCCATAGGGTTTATTCCTGGTTCGTTTGCTTTGTTGCTAACACTTGTCTTTTTCGCAGGCGCCGAAGGGCGGTGCTCCGCCGAGGTCAATGTGACTTTCATAGACTCTGAGCCCTGCCCGAGTGACTAGTTGGAGGAAACACTTCGGTATTTCAGCGAACATGGAGGTTGTCATACCCTCCCCACTGGAGTGCGTTCGAAATCCTCCTCCGAGTTACTTTGCGATCACGGAGGGTTGCCTGAAGGCGGGGGTTCAGACCCTCCTACTGATGAAGCTGTTACAGTTTTCCAGTTCTACGGTGTTCCGGTCACGCAATTTCCCCTAGTAGGCCTAATAAGGATTATGGGTTACTTTGCTTCTTTCAGGAGCATGGTTCCTCGATGTCGGTTCGAATTTATCGTGAGTTACATGAATTTTGTCTTGGCTCTGACGACCGGGTCGAGGTGCGCAACAATATGAGGTGGTTGTTGTTTGAAGACAAAACTGACTACCGTTATTGGGGAAGGTTGTTCGGTTTTGCCAAAAATGCTTAGAGGCTGCCTGAGATCTAGAGGGACCCTCCGGCTTTTGCCCCCTTGCGGGGAAGGAGTATGACTTTTCTACATTGTTCGGTTTCCAGGATTCGCACGAGCTGAGCACTGCCCTTCATAGGATCAACACATTTGTTATTGAGAAATGACTGGTTCTTGCGGGCCTTTTGGCGGATGCAGAGTGGAGTTGTGTCGTGTTGTTGGAGCGCAGAAAGAAGAGGAAGCTAGATTTTTTGCAGTGACGAGGCGAAGGCAGGCCGTCCACTACTGCCCCTGAAGTTGTTGAGGTCGTCAACGACTGTTCAAATGACCTAGTTACTTATCCAATGCCTGCAGAGACCGAGGATACCCCAGGGCTCCCTGCGATCGAGTTGGCCTCTCGAGAGGCTCCCGAACTACTATTGGTGATGGAGAAAGGGAAGGTGCGGGAATGCTCCGCTTACCGAGTGCTTCTCTCGAAGGTACGTTTATTGCCCCAGTGTTCTTCCACTTTTAACTTGTGTGGTATATGAGAATGATTTGTTCTTTGTGTTGGCTGCTGGACGAGATGCGTGAAATCGTGCTTTCCTGGAATAGTAATTACGTGACTACGAAGATGATTTTCTCTCTCTACGTATGAAGCTGGCCGCGTCTAACGATGCTTTGTTGGTCGCTCGAAAGAGGAAGACAGAAGTTCTCTCCTGGTTGGTTAATGCAGAGTCTCAGTTATCCTCTTTCCAGGCTGAGGTTGAGAGTCTTCGGGCGAAGCTGAGTGCCGCCGACACAGGGATTGAGGCTCTTTGCTGGAGGTTAGTTTCCGCTGAGGCAACCCTTGTGGAGTCATGCAGTTGTACCGAGGAAGTCAATATTGCGATGTCTCAACAAGAGGTGGAGGTAGAACAACTAAAGAAACAGAAGGCTCAACTGATCGCAAAGTGGGAGGAGGTCGAGGCCGTGCGTGTGGATGCAGTGATCGAGTACAAGGGGTTTCATAACTTTGAGATAGAGCGATCTCACATTGCAAAGGAGGTCCGGTCTGAGATGATGGTGATCGAGATCGACTAATTTGTAGAGGATGAGCATGATGTTGCGTACTGCTTGGTCTTCAGCAAGGGGTTTCGAGCTGCTCGGAGGTTTCCAGAGCACGATGACTTGGGCGTGGATGATTCCTCAGGTGACGATGCTGGCGTCGATGTCGAGGGCTGATAGTACGAGAATTTTTCCCTTGTTTGTTTGCTTTTCTTAGCTTTGTTTTGTAGATGTGCCTCTGTGGTGTTGCATGTTTGTTGTTTTTCATGATTATGTAGCTCATGGGCAAATTTTACTTGAACGAAGACCCTTTTTGTCTTTTGACCCTTTGTAACACCCCAGATTTCCCACAGTTGAAAAACAACATGATATAGTTCTTGTGCTACCGCTGGAGATAGCGCTATCGCCTCCAGGTGACAGCGCTATCGCCAAATGATAGCGGTTAGGTCGATGCAGTCGATGCAGTAGATTTGCTATAGATATAGTTGATGCAGTCGAATTGCTATTATTGGAGATAGCGTGATATCGCCTGATGATAGTGATCAGAACGATGTCCTTTACTACGCGATGCTGTCGATTTCCTACTGCTGGCGATAGTGATATTGCCAGGCGATAGTGAACCACATGGCAGGTCGCCACATGTCAGTGGGCTGTGAATCGGTCATTAAGCGGCAAAGCGGCATTGACTTGGTCAATCAGCCACCGCTGGAGTTATCACACCACGATAGCGAGATATCGCTCGGCGATAGCATTAAACTACAATTTCCTCTGAAATCATGGCCATCCACGTATTTTAGCTTGGTATTCCTGTGGCTAAGAGTAAGGCCAAGATTGTTAAGTGAGTGAAGAAAACTCTTCTCATCTTTTAACACACACACACACACTCTCTCTCCATCCTTGACAAAAGAATGAAAGGAAGGATAAGGAACAGGTTATCTGCCATTGAAGAAATTTCGGGAAATCTTTGAAGGAGTTCTTGTGGTCAGATTTGCGAGCCAATTCTAGATTTGTGGAGAGGAAGGTGTTGAGAACGCTTCCATCTGGATTACTTGCAATCTCATGGCTCTTAAACGATCTACAAGTGTAACGATTCTCCTCTTGGACAAGTGAAGTCCTTTTTTGACATGATTGCATGGAAACCCCTACAAATTGGTGGAGAATGGAAAGTTTCCAACAGATAGATCAGCGGTATCCCCGGTAGAAAACTTGCATATAGAATATGGAATCGAAGTACGGAATAGACATGATGTGTGAAGCTCATTCAGACAAGTTGGTCTTGATTGACGATATATTGATTTGCATGTCAGAGAAGAATCTGATGTTAAACGTATAGTTTACGGAGTCATAGGGTGTTGCAGGTTGCTGTAAAGAGTACTAGAGATGTTCTCCAGAAAAACACCGAAGTTTGGGATGGAAATGTTGTTCTGTCCAATATCATCCAGCGATAGCAATACCATTGGCGATAGCTCCTGGTCGTATCCAACGAGATGATTGGGATGTGAAGCCCCATACTGGAGAAGGGGTGTGCAGCACCACACAGCATGAAGGCATGTGCCTAGCTGAAAATAGATGTGGTGATTTTGATTGATACCGCCGAACGGTAGTGCTACCATTTGCGATAGCTCCCAGAGAGCTATGTTGGTCTGTCTCTTAGAGACTAGGGGCTAACATGTTGAGCTGTGAGTTTGGATTGCCCAGCTATGGTGGCCGTGAGTGCTAATCTTGGAACTTAACGTGGTTGTGTATGTTGTGAACGGGCACGGGGAAGCTGACCTGGGTCGTGTTGGTGGGCACGACGATTTTAGTAACGGGCTTGGTGGAACTGTACCCGCCCTATTACGATCAACTTGGAATCAGTCATGGACTTAAATATCGGTATTGGAGAGCATCTTTGACTTTTTTGTAGCATTGGAATTAGCTTTGTGCCTGACTAGTAATGCTCAAAGTGGTGGGGCTTGAATCTCAGCACACCTGGCTTCGTGCCTGATTAATTATGCTCAAAGTGGTGGGGATTGAATCTCAGCACACTGAAAGCAAGAGTGTATCATGAGCACAAAGCGTGTGGTTGTGCGTGCCGCCGTTGGTGATGAATGTTACTTAAATTGCACATCCTTTTTTCACTATATATACATGCTGCTTACTTCCAGGGAAAGAGTACCACTGCCCCGAGTGAGGGGTGGGGTCGTTATAAATTAGTCAGCAAATGCTGATTGTTGCTTTGTTTATCATGTCTTGGTGGATTATCCCTATGCAGGTGCTGGAGAGCCGAGCGGGAAGTAGCGGGTTGACGCCCTTTTTGCTATGATAGCTGGCTCTCCAAGGCCCAAGCGACTATTATTGTTTTATGTGTAGTCGGTCTGTGTGTTGATGTATGTTAACCACATTTGTGAAAGAAATAGTTTGTAAGCCCTTAAGGCCAAACAACTTATGTATTTATATGTCATTCCTATTATTTGATTAGTGAAAATTTCTGATGTTGGGATCTTCTTACTTAAAAAGCTTCCATTAGAATGTAACTCTGAGTTAGGATATGCGAATGTTATGGTTTCAATGAGTAACTCCACTGACTGTCCGTAGAATATGACATGGAGTCCCGGACGGACCTTATATTATATTATGTATAACGGATGTGAGTGTTATAATTTGGTATCAGCTTATGGTGTCAGTCTTTCTTGTTCGAATTCGTGATCGAATTTTTTTAAGTGGTAGTTATAAGACCCCATTTTTCTTCACCACCGGGTCTTACGCCCAGAACCGCCGCCTTACGGTGACTCCAACTACCATGTTAGACACCACCGTACTATGCCGATCCTGCCGGCTAAAACGATCACATAACAGTAGACCAAACAAAGAGAAGTAAGTGAGTAATACAAGTCCATAGATCACAGCTCACTATCAATATATATAAAAGAGCAATAGTCCACAATGAGTACAAAGTATGAAAGAGAGTAGAAAAAAGGGCTTAAGCCCGATACATGTCTAATACAAATGATCTCTCTCTCTCCCAACTCACAACATCTAAGCGAAAGCAAACTGAAATCCATCCATGACCTGTTGTCGTGTAATAGTGGTAGTGTGCAACAACTGCTACTCATGTCCTGCCTCCTTGTCCTTCCAGTGTTGATGCTCCTGCTGCTCGGTCCCCTAAAATGATGTGGTACACCAACCGTTAGTCAAAGACTAAGCCACTATCATCCTCACCTCACCTCTGCAACTCTTAGGCACCGTGTGGGGAGGAGGAAAGCGGAGAATAATAAAGCAGAGTGGAACAAGCATGTGACAACTACCCTAGCAGGAGTATGTACAAAAGAACAATAGGAATGAAGCAGTAATGTAAACAAAGTAAAGTACAGAGCAGTAAAAATAGTAAAGTGAACAAGCTATATTAAAAATAACCTTAATTTATAAGAATGCACATACAAACTTATAAATTAAGGGGTCATTTTGCAAGACCTATCATATAAAAAGTCTCATACCAATTTATACAATAGGGTTAGAGGTTTAAATGGAATTATGACATGATATGCTATGTTATGTTGGTGTAATGCTATGTTCATACAAGTGCAACACACACATGACTCTATGCACACAGACCTTTAGTTCCCTAGTTTTTGAAGCTAGCTTCACTCCCATGATCCTCTATAGTGGCCAACGGAGACAGTGGGTTGGGCCACCCCACTCCTAGGCGGGTATCCGCACTACCAGGCCTAGCCCTTATGTACGCCTCTAAAGGACACACCAGAGTCACTACGTGCTAATGCTGACAAACCCACTAGAATTTTCCTTGGCTAAGTGAGAACCATACTTGTCAAGTCAATGTATCGACGTTGGTGTGAATGATTGTCTAATACCAAAGACCCGCCACCTTTATGCACATGCAACCATGCATTCCCGATCCATCGGCTCCCCGGACTAACTCGTCTGTCACAACAACCTTCTGAGCCACAAGCTCCAAGGACTAACCAGTCTGTACCTACCACCGTCGAGCCTACCGATCGAGAGTCTAAACCAAACTAGCCTCCCGTGACTACGGGGTGAGTGAAAGTGAAGTACTTAGAATTAATCTTTCACTAACAGTTTAGCCTTACAGTTTAGGGTTAACCTTGGACTGCCCAGGGCATTCCCTGTGAATTGCTCTTGAGAGCACTAGAAACTATGATGGGCTGAAGCCCAAAGCTCCCTTTCACAAGTTACTTACTATTGTTGGTATCTACCCATGTCCTAAACTCTCTTAGCATTACACTTGAACTAACCTTAAGTGTATTTAGCCTCTTTCTCCACGGAAAGATGATCCACTGTCAATCTCAAGCACAACCTTGCCCCTAGTCAACCAGGCTCTCACAACCTACCTTCCATTGGTGATCTTATTCATTATCACCCAGACCAGGTACATCAACTATCCCATACCAAATTTCACATGTTTCCCTAATTTTACGGTTTTATTGCGTACATGCCTAATGGACTATATGATGTGCAATAATGTTGACCTTCCAAATAATCATTCAAATGACCTAAGATTATTATTGGGGGTCTATCATGATATTTAAAAAATACTTCCATAATATAATATTTTTCCTAATTTATTTAGTATTTATTTAATTTACTGCGAAATTAGGCCAACTGTGCTTTTGAACATCAAGTATACTTTTCTAACCTGTTATGGCCTCAACAAAATTATGACAAGTATATATCATCAAAGTAACAGTAAATACTGAAATTCATAATTTTCCAAAAAAAGCTTTTGACCTCCAAATAAGATATTGATTAAATAACCACCATGGCAAGGTAAAGAAGGAAATATTATAATTATTCATCCAAAAATTATCTAAACATTACCAAATGACAAACATAAGCAGGTGATACTACTGACCAAGAATTATTATTTTCCAAGCTTATTTGATCACATAACTAATTCATTTAAAACTAATCAACATTAGACACCTTGTGAAGCAACCCCTATAACCATTCTCCCAATAATTTTATAAAAATTCACAGAGCTCAAGGATGTCCTAAATAGTCCTCTGACCAAGTCTCATAAGTTTTTAGTAAGCAAATGACCATAAAATAATTATCTTGATATTGAATCAAACTTAAGGTTTGAGAATGAAGTACTTAAATTATCAATTCAAAATTCACAATAAAATTACTATGGAACAATATCATCCAATCAAGTTCACTGCCTAAGTTTCATGAGTATCCAAATTAATTTGAGCATGTAATTAAATATTGGAGCAAAGTGCCATAAACTATCCATAATTACTTTAAAGAGGGTGTAATTTGCTACAAATCCTAAAACCGTTTTCCAGAGCCCACTCTTACTCTAGGAACTCAACAACCAAGTTCCAAGACCATCCAAGGACATAAAGTCGCATGTCCTTCACCAGGCCTCAAACCTCACCTCTAGGGCCTACACTAGGTTCTTAGGATATCTCCACCCCAAACCACCCTAAATCTCTTGTGGGGTGTTTTTAGGTGACTTTGAGGCAGTGCATAAAGTTTCATACCTTTTGGATGAGGATTGACCACTCAACCCACCAATTTCCTTGCCCTAATTTTCCCTTAATATGACCAAACTTTGGTCACACCATTATCCAATCAAATCAACCCCAAATGGGCTGAGATTTTTACCAGTGACCTTTCATGACCCTAAGGGTCATCCACCAAAAATTTGAGGAATTGTGGGATAATTAGACCATCTAATTAAATCATACATAATTTATTAAATTTTTGCCAAAACTATAGGAAAATATTTTCAAAAATTCCCATTTTTGAATATGATGAATGTGTCAGTATAACTAGACTATGGTCCAAATTTCAAAGCATTTTCCTTGTCGGTTTAGTGGGGCACTCAATTTAGTCTCGGGTCAAGACTATGTATAGGCTGCACCATATTGAGTGATGTGGTCAAACCACTGACCTAAATGGGTCGAAACAAATTTTAAAATAAATTAGACTCGAAGGTTTGCAACTTTCATATTGACCATTTTTCTTGGAACGACCTATAAGGGCCTCATTGCACAACATAAAAAATATGCATGTTAAGGGGTAATTAATCACTAAATTATATATAATAATGTATACAAGTAATGTTCATCTTTTTCTCCAAACAAAGCCTGTAAAACGCCGCCTGTACCTTCTTCCCAAGCCTTTTGCCGGCCACCCGGCCATCTACTTGGCCGGCCACCGCCACCACCACCTTCGTTGAGGTGGTCGCTATCACCGGGCGACGTCATGGTCGGCGGAGGTGGTGGTTTCCGGCGAACCCGCCACCATGAAAAACCATGAAAAATATCCAATTTTCTCACCGGATCGGGCTAAATTGAGCCCGATTTCTATCTTAATTGATCCAGGATACTAGCACAAAGAGAAAGAAGGAAACGTGGACCTTCTGGGTGGCTGAAACCTTGCTGATCGTTGTGTCGCCATTTCCAGTGGTGGAAGTGCTCTGTGCTCTGCAACTGTACAGCCAGAGGGCTCAGCTCCTTCAATGTAATGGTGGAATTGGCTGCCCTAAGTATGGTGAAGCTTTTAAAAGCACCAGTTGGGAGAGAGGGAGGGTCATGGCTTCAATGTCATTAATGGTCATTAGTGGAGAGTTTCAGCCATGGTGGTTCAATGCACACAGTCACTGAATGGCCTGGAAAACCCCCTTGATCTTCTCAGAACTGTTGAAGTTGGTAACCGGGCGGTCTGGCGGTCTGTCTTGGCGGGTTGAAGACCGCGCGGTCTTGCGGTTTGTCTCAGCCGGCTTGGAGACCGGGCGGTCTAGTGGTCTACCCTGGCAATCTCTCTTTCTCTCTGGTGGTAGCCGTGCGGTTAGCCCTTCTGTCTAACCGCGCGGCTTATGCGGTTTGTTCTGTATAGTCCGCTTAGTCCTGTAAATTTTTAGTCCCACATCTCTTATTTGTATTCTCTCATCTCTCCTCCATTCTATATAAGGGGGGGCATACCTTTGTAATATATATCTTTTTGGATAATAAAACTTTCAATTATTAAAAACTCCAGCTTGTTTTTGGTCGTTTGTTCGCTACTTTAACATGGTATCAGAGGACTCGATTTTCTCCTCCTGATTCTGTGCGCCCTATCTGACCTCGCGACCTGTCCGCGCGGCTTGCTTCTTCTTCTTGCGGCCTGTCCCCGCGGCTTGTTTCTTCCGCCTGCTTGCGCCCTGTTCGCGCGGCTTCTTCTCTCCTTGTCGTTGCCCTTTGTGTGCGCGACCTCTTTGTTTCTTCTTCTTCTTGCTGCGACCTGTTTGCCTCCCAGCGGACTTTTCTCTGTTCGTGTGGTGTCTCTTTCTTCTGTTCGCGCGGGCTGATTTCTAGCCGCTCGACTTCTTTCCCTCTGCTTGCTTCTGCGGCTTGGTCGTGGTTTTTCTGGCCGCTGGTATCTATCATCGTGACCACTGCAGATCTCTTTCTCCTAACCGCTGCACTTTCTCTCTGTTCGCGCGGGTTCTTCCTTATTTCGGAGGCCTCTCTGCCTTTCTTCCTTTAGCCACTCCTGCTTGTTAGTCTCCGCGACCTCTTGTTCAGTCGTGCGGCTTGTGCTTCCCTCTTCTTCCCCTTTGCCTTGCTCTGCACCTTGGTTGTGGCCCTTCTTGCCGCTGGTGTGCTGTCACCGAGACCGCTGCAGTTTCTTATTCCTCCCTTCATGGTTTTCATATACTCCTCCAAGCCATTCGCCTCGGTAGTCACGTCTTCTGGTCGTGCCCACGTTGTTACTCAAGGAAAATGGCTGATCGACACCGGTGCTACAAATCATATGACCGACAATCTCCAGTGTTTTTCTCTCCTAGAAACACATGATCGGTTGACCCTAGTTATTCTCGCTGACGGCTCTTCATCATCAGTCCATGGGACGGGGATTGTTCATGTCACTCCGTCTCTTCACTTGGCGGATACTCTATATGTGCCCCAGTTCCCGTGCAACTTATTATTTGTTACCTCTCTATGCAAGCAATTACAGTGTTCTGTCACATTTACTTCTACTTCTTGCTCTTTTCAGGATCCGGACACCTAACGGACGATTGCTACTGAGACTGAGAGTGGCGGCCTATACTTCCTGGACAACATTTCTGCTTTTTCCACCTTCTCCTCCACCTCCACAGATATTCTCCAATGGCATCTCCGCCTTGGTCATGCTACTCCATGTCTTCTTCGTCAACTTCTGCCCCACCTTCCTCCACAAAGTCCTCCGCTTAACTGTGAGGCCTGTCAGCTTGGCAAGCATCACCGCTCCTCCTTCCCTCCAAAGCACGTTCGTGGCTCTACCCATCCGTTTGATCTCATCCACTCCGATATTTGGGGTCCTTCTCCTACTCTTACCATTGGTCGGGGTAGTTCATATTTTGTCACGTTCATTGATGATTTCTCTCGCTGTACGTGGGTGTATCTATTAAAAGATTGCTCTGAATTATTCTCTGTATGGACGTCCTTCTATCTCATGATCAAAACTCAGTTTAATGTTTCTATCAAAGTTTTTCGATCTGATAATGCCAAAGAATATATCAGTCATGACTTTTCTACATTCTGCATGCAAAATGGGATTATTCATCAAACTAGTTGTGTCTATACTTCACAACAAAATGGTTTGGCCGAACGCAAAAACCGTCATCTCCTCGATGTCGCTCGCACCTTGATGACCCAGATGCATGTTCCTCGCTCCTATTGGGGCTATGCTGTTCTACTTGCCTGCTACCTTATCAATCGCATTCCCTCCACGGTTCTCCACGACAAAACCCTATTCTCCATTCTGTATCCGGGCAAGGAGCCGTTTCCTCTCCCTCTCCAAATCTTTGGATGCACTGCCTTTGTGCATACCCCTTCTGCCACCAGTGATAAGCTCTCCCCTCGCTCCACCAAATGTGTCTTTCTGGGGTACTCCACCACTCAGAAAGGCTATTGTTGCTTTGATCCCATCCTTCGTAAGCAGTTCGTCTCTGCTGACGTCACCTTCTTCGAGAATACCTCCTACTTCTCGGATGACTCATCTCCTCTTCTCCCAGCTTCTGATTCTCCTGCCATTCCCTTCGTTCCCTCACCTCCTACTACGATCTCCACCCCTACACCATCTCCATCCACTCCTCTCCCTCCACCTCTCTCTCTCCCTTCTCCGCCACCCTCTCCCTCATCTCCGCCGTCGTCGCTCTCTACTCCCGGGCCAGCTTTCTCTACCACGGATGCTCCGGATGCCGCGGGACCAGCTGACCTGGATCTTCCTATAGCTCTTCGCAAAGGGGTGCGGACGTGTACCATACACCCCCTTGCTGCTATTGTTTCCTATGATCATCTTACCCCTTCTCACAGGGCATTTGCACTTGCTATCTCTGCCACTGCTACACCCCGCTCCTACCAGGAGGCCCTTGTTATTCCTCATTGGAAGATGGCCATGGATGAGGAAATGGCGACCCTAACTGAGCGGGGTACCTGGACTCTTGTTCCTCCTACCTTCGGCACTGATGTTGTTGGCTGTCACTGGGTCTTTGTGGTCAAATTATGCCCCGACGGCACTGTGGATCGTTATAAGGCTCGCCTTGTTGTTAAGGGCTTTACTCAGACCTATGGGGTTGATTACTTTGACACCTTCTCCCCCGTGGCTCGTCTCAGCACTATCCAGGTCCTTCTCTCTGTGGCGGTAAATAGGGATTGGCCGATATCCCAGCTGGATGTCAAGAATGCCTTCCTTTATGGTGATCTTCACGAGGCCGTTTACATGGAGCAACCTCCTGGGTTTGTTGCTCAGGGGGAGACACGAGTATGTCGGCTGAAGAAGGAAATCTATGGCCTCAAGCAGAGCCCTCGAGCTTGGTTTGACAAGTTCAGCGGCATCGTGGCGGCCGTTGGTTTTGCGCGAAGCTCTGCCGATCACTCTCTATTTATTCGCAAAACTCCTTCGGGGCTGGTTGTTCTTGCTGTGTACGTCAATGGTATTCTTCTCACTGGCGATGACCAGGAAGGGGTAGCCCTGACAAAGCGTCATCTTCGCCAACATCTGATCACGAAAGATATGGACTCTCCAAAGTACTTTCTGGGGATCGAAATCTCTCGGAAGCCCGACTCCTTAGTTCTCTCTCAGCGTAAGTATGTCCTTGACCTTTTAAAAGAGGCAGAATTGACTGGAGCAAAACCTGCCCAATGCCCCATGGCAACTGGATAAGACAAAACATGGATTGATGATTCGCCTCCAATTTCAGATAGTTTGCAGTACAGACGTCTGATTGGTAAGCTCATATATCTCACAGTGACCAGGCCCGACATTTCCTATGTTGTGGGCAAGGTGAGTCAATTCATGCAAGCACCTAGGGAGTGCCATCTACAGTCCGCCTTGCGGATCTTGGAGTATGTCAAAGCAGCGCCTGGGAAAGGATTACTTTTTCAGAAGAATGGTCATCTGAGGATTGAAGCATACTCAGATGCAAGTTATGCTGATGACAAAGGGGATCGCAAGTCAACCTCAGGTTTTTGCACCTTTGTTGGGGGAAATCTGGTGAGCTAGAAGAGCAAGAAGCAGTCTGTTGTCTCCAGGTCCAGTGCAGAAGCTGAGTATCGCAGTATGGCGTTGACCACTTGTGAGTTAAAATGGCTGCGGGCTCTCATGCTAGATTTAGGAGAGGTCTACAACCATCCTCTACCTATATTTTGTGATAACAAGGCCGCCATATACATCTCCAAAAATCCGGTCCTCCATGAAAGAACAAAGCACATTGAGGTCGACTGTCATTTCATTCGTGAAGAGATCTTAAAGGAACAAATTTGCACTCCCTTTGTCACTTATGATAAAGAGTTGGCTGACATCTTCACCAAGCCAGTTTCCGCCTCGTTTCTTCATGATTGTGACAAGCTGGGCATGATCGATATATATGCTCCAGCTTGACGGGGAGTGTTGAAGTTGGTAACCGGGCGGTCTGGCTGTCTTTCTTGGCGGGTTGAAGACCGTGCGGTCTGGCGGTTTGTCTCAGCCGGCTTGGAGACCGGGCGGTCTAGCAGTCTACCCTGGAAATCTCTCTTTCTCTCTGGTGGTAGCCGTGCAGTTAGCCCTTCTGTCTAACCGCGCGGCTTATGCGGTTTGTTCTGTATAGTCCGCTTAGTCCTGTAAATTTTTAGTCCCACATCTCTTATTTGTATTCTCTCATCTCTCCTCCATTCTATATAAGGGAGGGCATACCTTTGTAATAGATATCTTTTTGGATAATAAAACTTTCAATTATTCAAAAATCCGGCTTGTTTTTGGTCGTTTGTTCGCTACTTTAACAAGAACTAATGGGGGAGATTAATGGAGCTATTGGGATTGAAGATGTTGTTGTATGGAGGCCGGGCGGTCTGTTGCTGTTCGGTGACCGGGCGGTCTGGCGGTTTATCCTAGCCGGCCTGTCTGCCGGGCTGTTGCTGTTTGGTATCCCAACATTCTGGCAGTTTGTCTCAGACGACTTAGAGACCGGGCGGTCTAGCGATCTCCTGTGGCAGATTGCTCTCTGCGGCGCTTGTTCTCTCCTCCTGTTGGTTGTCAGGCGGTTAGTCGGCTTGTCTCACCGCACGACCTGTCCGGTTTGTCTATTTGTAAAGCCGCATATACTTGTAAATTTTTAGTCCCACATTGCTTAATTGTAATCTCTCTCATCTCCTCCATTTTATAAAAGAGAGACTATACCATTGTAATTGATACCTTTTTTGGATAATAAATTTTACATTACTCCAAATTTTCGGTCTGTTTTTTCTTGTTCGCACATGGTATCATAGCACTCAGTCCTTTCTTCCTGATTGAGCGCTCTTTGTCCGCGCGGCTTGTTTCTTCCCGCGACCTGTTCTCGCGGCTTGTTTCTTCTTCCAGTGACCTGTCTTCGCGACTTGTTGCTTCCTCTGGCCCTTGCCCTATTCGCGTGGCTTGTTTCTCCCTACTTCTGCCATTTTGTGTTTGCGGCCACTTGCTTCCTCTTTCTTGCCGCACACTTTGCTTAGTCGCCGGCTCTCCTTTTTCTAGCCGCTCCACTTCTTTGTCGTCGCGACCTGCTCTTAATTCGTCGCGACCTATTCTAGCCGCTCCTCTTCTTTGTCGCCGCAACTTGTTCTTACGTCGTCGCGACCCTTTTAGTCGTTCTACTTCTAGTGACTTCTTCTTCTAGCCACGGCTTGTTTATCTCGCTTCTTTATTCTATGGCCAACTCTGATATCTTCAGCGCCACTACTCCCGTTTCCGCTCATCCCCCTACACCTCCCACTCCTTCTAGTAATCTTGGCACCGCTTCCAAGCTTATTATTTCCAACTATCCAGATTGGAGTGTCTCCTTCACCTTCCTTCTCCACTCTCAACGCAAACGTCATCATCTCACCGATGGCCCCTCCGCATGATTCCCCTCTCTTTGACGACTAGGATGCCAGCGATGCTCTTGTTCGCACATGGCTGGCTAACAACCTCTCTGATGAATGCCTCCCTGTCATCCGTCATCATGAAACCATCAAGGCAGCTTGGATACATCTTGCTGCTCTCTACTCAAAGGGGGCTCAGATGTCTCGCATCTATACCTTATATGCGGACCTCTTTGCCCGTCCCTTCATGTCTCCAGCAGCTGCTTACCAGCAAGTTCAGGCTCTCGGAGCCGAAATCCTTCAAAATCTCCCCTTCTTTGCTGATCTCGCTGAGCAACACAAACACTTCCAGGAGCTACTGGTTGTGTGTGTTATCTTCTACAACTTCCTGAGTCGTATGACAAGATCTGCCAACAGATGTTTGGTGAGGCGGAGCCTCCCACCCTGGATGTCACCACTGCCCGCATCGCCGCTGTTACATCTTTGCTCCAACGTCCGCTGTTATCCTCCCCTCCTCAATCGGACAACTCAGCTCACCATACTTAGCGAAGTAGCTCTGGTGGCCGCCACCTTCCCTCCAGCGACCGTGGTGCTTCCCGCTTTCTTTGCACTCACTGTGGCCGCACCGACCACACTGTTGATCGTTGTTGGAAGAAGCATCTTCATCTTCGACCATCTGGCGATGCATCCACTTCCTCTTCGAAGCCGTCCGCCTCTGTGGTCACGTCTTCAAGTAGTGCCCACGTCGCTACTCAAGGTAAATGGATGATCGACTCTAGTGCTACCAATCATATGACCGGCAATCCGAGCATGACCGGTTGCCCCCGATCCTTGTTGCGGACGGCTCTCCCTCACCGGTCAATGGAACAGGTGTTTTTCAAGTCACTCCATCTCTTCGCCTGGCGGATACCCTCTACGTGCCCAAGTTCCCTTGCAACTTGTTATCTGTTACTTCGCTTTGCAAACAACTACAATGTTTTATCACATTCACTTCTGCTACTTATTCTTTTCAGGATCCGGGCACCAAGCAGACGATTGCTACTGGGACTGAGAGCGGCGGCCTCTACTTCCTCGACAATGTTTTCGCACTCTCCGCCTTCTCCACATCTTCTACTGATCTTCTCCATTGGCACCTTCGCCTTGGTGATGCTCCTCCACGTCTTCTTCATCAGCTTCTACCACATCTTCCTCTGCAAGGTCCACCGCTCAACTGTGAAGCATGTCAGCTTGGCAAGCATCACCGCTCCTCCTTCCCACCAAAGCAAGGTCATGGATCTTCCCGACCATTTGAACTTGTTCACTCCGACATCTGGGGTCCTGCTCCTACCCTCACCATACGTCGGGGTAGTTCATATTTTGTAACATTTATTGATGATTTCTCTAGATGTACATGAGTGTATCTTTTAAAGGATCGCTCCGAACTTTTTTTTCTATGGACATCTTTTTATAATATGGTTAAGAATCAGTTTGATATGTCTATTAAAAGTTTTCGTTCTAACAACGCTAAGGAATATCTTAGCAATGCTTTCTCTTCTTTTTGTATGCAAAATGGTATTCTTCATCAAACTACCTGTGTCTATACCTCCCAACAAAATGGGGATGGCGGAACGCAAGAACCGTCACCTTCTCGATGTCGCTCGCACTCTGATGACACAGATGCACGTTCCTCGCTCCTATTGGGGCTACGCTGTCCTCATCTCCTGTTACCTCATTAATCGCATTCTGTCCATGGTTCTCCACGGACAATCTCCCTTCTCTCTTCTATATCCAAGCAAGGATGCATTTCCTCTACCTCTGTGTATCTTTGGGTGCACGGCCTTTGTGCACAATCCTTCTGCCACACATGACAAACGTGACTCACGTGCCACAAAATGTATCTTTTGGGGTTACTCATCTACTCAAAAGTCTACTATTGTTTTGATCCCGTTCTTCGAAAACAACACGTCTCCGTAGATGTGACATTCTTCGAGAATATGTCATACTTCTCCTCTGATCCACCTCCAGCTCTTTCTCCTTCTCCCACCATCCCCTCCACGCCGTCTAATCCCATCGAGATTTTCCCACAATCACCTCCACAGTCTCCTCCTTCCCTCTCTTCCTCATCACCGCCACTCTCTCCCTCTTCTCCGTGGCCGTCTCTCTCCACTCCAGGGCTAGCTCTCTCCGCTACGGATGCTCCAGTTACTGAGGAACATGCCGACCTGGATTGATGCAGTGGCCTGGCTCTTTTGCGGTGGCCCACTGTCGGGCTGCAGCCCAAGCACCCAACCCATGACCGCACCTATTCTCAGTTCGGCGGGATGTTGGGGCGAGGTCTCGAACCCAACCCCCTTGATAAAGAGCTTTCCAAACAGCTCTCACCACCAACTGAGCTGCAGCTCAGTTGGTGGTGAGAGCTGTTTGGAAAGCTCTTTATCAAGGGGGCTGGGTTCGAGACCTCCCCCAACATCCCACCGCACTGAGAATAGGTGCGGTCATGGGTGGGGTGCTTGGGCCACCGTAAAAGAGCCAGACCACTGCATCAAAAAAAGTGCACTTTTTTTGATGCAGTGGCCTGGCTCTTATACGGTGGCCCACTGCAGGCCTGCAGGCTATGCACCCCACCCATGACCGCACCTATTCTGAATGCGGAGGGATGTTGAGGCGGGGTCTCGAACCCTCGCCCCCTTGATAAAGAGCTTTCATAACAGCTCCCATAACCAACTGAGCTGCAGTTCAGTTGCCGGTGAGAGTTGTTAGGAAAGCTCTTTATCAAGGGGGCTGGGTTCGAGACCTCGCCCCAACATCCTGCCGCACTGAGAATAGGTGCGGTCATGGGTGGGGTGCTTGGGCTGCAGCCCGGCAGTGGGCCACCGTAAAAGAGCCAGGCCACTGCATCATGGATCTTCTCATTGCTCTTCCCAAAGGGGTGCGGACTTATACCCAGCACCCCCTGGCTGTTGTTGTTTCATATGATCGTCTCACTCCTTCTCGTAGGGCGTTTGCATTGGCTATCTCTGTGACTGCCACTCCCCGCACCTACTAGGAAGCTCTCACTATTCCTCATTGTAAGGCCTCCATGGATGAGGAAATTTCTACCCTTACTGAACGGGGAACCTGGACCCTGGTTCCCCCAGCTTTCGGTACTGATGTAGTTGGCTATCGCTGGGTCTTTGTTGTCAAATTCTATCCATATGGTAGCATGGATCGCTACAAGGCCTTCCTGGTGGACAAAGGCTTCACTCAGACCTATGATGTTGATTACTTCGACATCTTCTCTCCTGTTGCTCATCTCAGTACCATTCGGGTCCTTCTCTCTGTCGCTGTCAACAGGGATTGACCCATTTTACAGCTGGATGTTAAGAATGCTTTTCTCTATGGTGATCTACAAGAAGATGTTTACATGGAGCAACCTCCTGGGTATGTTGCTCAGGGGGAGACACACGTATGTCAGCTAAAGAAGGATATCTATGGCCTCAAGCAGAGCCCTCGTGCCTGGTTTGACAAGTTTAGCGGTATTGTTGCGGCCATTAGTTTTGCAAGAAGTTCAGCCGATCACTCCTTGTTCGTTCGAAAAACCGCCTCTGGTTTGGTAGTTCTTGCGGTTTATGTTGATGACATTCTTATTACTAGTGATGACCCGGATGGGGTAACTTTGATGAAGAAACACCTCCGTCAACACCTGTTCACAAAGGATATGGGCTCCCCAAAATAATTTCTGGGGATTGAAATCTCTAGGAAGCCCAACTCCATGGTCCTTCACCAACGGAAGTATGCTCTTGATCTTCTAAAGGAGTAATGATTGACTGGTGCTAAACCTATTCGTTGTCCCATGGATGCTGGAGAAGACAAAACTTGGATAGATGACTCACATCTTCTATTCGATCTTACGAGGTACCGGCGTCTGGTTGGCAAACTCATTTATCTCACGGTAACTAGACCTGAGATCTCTTATGTTGTTGGCAAGGTGAGACAGTTCATGCAAGCTCCTAGGGAGTGTCATCTACAATCTGCCCTGAGGATATTGGAGTATATTAAAGCAGCACCAGGGAAAGGAATCCTTTTTCAGAAGAATTGTCACTTAAGGGTTGAAGCGTACTCAGATTCGAGCTATGCTGATGATAAAGGTGACTGCAAGTCAACATCAGGTTTCTGCACATTTGTTGGAGGTAATCTTGTGAGTTGAAAGAGCAAGAAATAGTCTGTGGTCTCCAGGTCTAGTGCAAAAGCGGAATATCGCAGTATGGCGTCGACCACATGTGGGTTTAAATGCTTACGGACTCTCATGCTTGACTTAGGAGAGGTCTACAACTATCATCTTCCTATATTCTGTAACAACAAGGCCGCGATATACATCTCCAAAAATCTGGTCTTTCATGAGAGAACAAAGCACATACAAGTTGACTGTCATTTTATTCGGGAAGAGATCTTGAAGAAACAGATTTGTACACCGTTCATCACTTCCGACAACGTATTGGCAGATGTCTTCACCAAGCCGGTGTTCGCTTCCTTTTTCCACATTTGCGACAAGCTGGGCATGATTGATATCTATGCTCCTGCTTGAGGGGGAGTGTTGCAGTATGGAGGCCGGGCGGTCTGTTGCTGTTCGGTGACCGGGCAGTCTGGAGGTTTATCCTAGCCGGCCTGTCTGCCGGGCTGTTGCTGTTTGGTATCCCGGCGGTCTGGCAGTTTGTCTCCGACGACTTGGAGACCGGGCAATCTATCGGTCTCCTATGGCGTCTTGCTCTCTGTGGTGCTTATTCTCTCCTCCTGTTGGTTATCGGGCAGTTAGCCAGCTTGTCTAACCACACGACCTGTCCGATTTGTCTATTTGTAAAGCTGCATATACTTATAAATTTTTAGTCCCACATTGCTTAATTGTAATCTCTCTCATCTCCTCCATTCTATAAAAGGGAGGCTATACCATTATAATTGATACCTTTTTTGGATAATAAAGTTTACATTACTCTAAATTTTTGGTTTGCTTTTTCTTGTTCGCACAGAAGAGAGGAGGACCTTAGCCTTCGAAGCCATGAATGACCCTCTTTCTCTCTCTTTCTCTCTCCTCCATTAAAGGGCAACTTGACTTTCTCTCTCCTAGTCACTTCCTCCAGAATTGCAATGCCAATTTAAGTAAATATCAGCCTCCTAAAACAATTGGGCCACTCAAATTGGGCTTAACACAAGTGAGTTGGGCCTGGTTATGTCCACTTAGGCTAATTTGACCCATTCTTGGGTTGAGTTGACTTTAGTCAATTTGATCTTTTGGTTGACCCCAATTGGTTCCTAGTGACCTAATGGCCTCCCCTAAGGTCTAGGGAGACTTGGATAGGGTTGGTTTGACACCTTGGTGGTCACTTGACCCTTATTAGGGTACTTTGACCATTTTAGGGTTAAGGTTGACTTTGGCCAACTTGACCACTTTGGTTGACCCTATGGGTCCTTTGTGACCCAATGAATCTTTTAAAGGGCTAGGGATGTTATGGTGGGGTCAAAGAGTCAAGGTGAGGCCCTAAAGTCAAACCCTAGGTTAACTAATTGGAATGTGTTATTTGTAGATCATGGTGATCTCACCTTCATTCCTTGGTTCACTTGGTCTTTTTGGGCTTTCTAGGGTTTTGTCATGACCTAGTCATGACAAAACCATCTTATGGGTGTAGTTTCTTGAGGGATATTACAAATCCCAATAAAAAAATAATAATTTTGTCCCCTAAATTCAGGTTAGGCCTGCGGGGTTTCTACTGAGAGTAACTGAATGTAACATCCCTCAGAAATTGAAGGTATATCTGATGCAAAGAGCTCCAGGTACTTCTGTTGTATCAGATCTAGTGGCTCCCAGGTATGCTCCTCCTGTCCATGATTTGACCACATGATCTTGACAAAGGAACCTTCTCGTGCCGCAAGATTCGCACTGTCGTATCATCTATCCTGAATGGCTCTAAGCGGACTGATCGATCAGAAGCTGTCGAACCATCTATATTAGGAACCTGCTGCTCCGGCCGTAGTAGAGCCTTCCTAAGAGAGGAGATGTGGAAGACGTCGTTCAAACCCACTAACTCCTGTGGTAGCTCCAATCTGTAAGCCAATTGGCCGATCCGCTCCAGGATCCTATAGGGCCGCATATTCCTCAGACTAAGCTTCTTTTGCCCGCATACCCAGAAGACTCCATGCATCGTACGTATCTTTAGGAACCCCCGATCTCCAACCTATAACTTTACTTGACAATGCCACGCACTGTAATACTTGGCCAGTCTTCTTTGGGCCTCCAGCATCCTATCTCGAATCAGTCACACCTGGGTATCTGTGTCCTCCACAAATTCTGTGTCGAGTGCTTTTGGATCCTCATCCTAGATCCAAGATGGTGGAGTCCTGCACCTCCGTATGTATAATGCCTCATAAGGCCCATGCCTATGCTGGATTAATGATTATTCTTATAAGAGAGCTCGATCAACGGCAACAGTCTCTACCATGGCTCTCTGCAATCCAGAATGCATAAGTATAAAAGATCCTTTAGTGTCAAGATTTTACACTTCATCTGCTCGTCCGTCTGAGGGTGGAGAGTTATATTGAATGCCGAACGAGAGCCCGGATAATCCTTGACTGGTCTTCTTACCTTGGACTTAAATGGTCCATCCCGATCCGACACGATCGTATGGGCACACCATGATAACAGACAAGCTGCTAACAAATCTCATCAAACGCCAATGAGAGGTTCCTTCTGGATCGGGGTGACCCCAGCTACCTCGGTCAATCTATCCTCAATGTTCCAAATAGAATTGTGCTTAGAGTGGGGATGTGGTAACCGGTGTATGAAATTCATAATTATATCCTGTAACTTCCACTCTAACTCGGGCAGATACTATAGTAGTTCCCCAAAAACCCTTGCACTTGACCTTCACCAACCGACAAACCTCACCGTGCATCACAAAATCCATGACGTCTTTCTTTATTCCGGAAAAATACACGTTCTGATAAACACAATTTTCTTCCGATAATTTGAGTTCTCATTTGTGAGTGTAGACACAACTCTGTAAACTTCCTCTACACGATCAGGTTCTTATTCCTTCGAGTATGCCCGAGTAAGCAATCAACTCATCTTTACAAGTTATCCAATCTTATCAATTAACAGGAATGATCACTTCTTCAAATGACTCATTGTCCTCAAAATTTAAGCGGGTGTATTCGTGAATCTTTGGAGATTGCCATTAATTTTTATGTCATTTGCCGCAATTACACTTGATAATCCAAAATCCATAAATCATGCTAACTGTGGCTATAATGTTATTAAGCGTATATATTCTGGTTCTTGATGCTGTCTGAATCAAGTCTGTAGAGTCATGTCTATGGTTTACATCTTTCAATATATTGTTTGCTAACTTCTTGTAGTTTCCTAGAGTTATCATACATCTGATGTTACAACATAGCGATTTAATCTTATATTCCCGAATATCCTGAATCTTTCTATCGTCATCAAATTCACATAGTATCTTGTAATAGTTAAGTCTCATAATTACTCCTCCTTATTAACATGACATCGCCCGAGTAACTTTGAATAAGACCAACTTCAACATCACTATGTTTGGGACAACACATTTTCTAAATTAGGTCTAAGGAAACTCAAGCCAGTAACTAATTTGCCCAATATATAAAAAGATAAGCCCCCAATAAATAAAAAGTAAGCCCCTACCTATCTTGGGCTAAGTATCTTTGATATCACTATGTTATATTCGGGCTAGATAAGCACAAAATCATTAGGGCATGCAACCTTAGACTTGGGGTTGCATCCTGAAACTTATTGATATACTCCACACCTTTAAACTCTCCAGGTTAATATTTACGATTGCTTTCTCATGGTCAACATGTGACCCAGTCCCAAATGGGTCTTCTGAAGCTGAATTCTTATCTGACCCTTGGTATTTGGTATGATGGTTGTCTCAACCTAATCGTGTCATCGATACGAGGGTTGAGTCTATGGGTCCCCTACTATTCTTTTACTGGATTGTAGAAATCAATTATCCTTAAGGTGGTCCTATCAGTTTGGGTAACAAGCGATAATACTACTTGATAAGTAAAGTAGGGACATCCGAGTTTAAGCCTCAAGTTACTACTCTCCCATTAGACTCTTCCTCTAGCCGCTTCGGGTATCCTCATACCTTAACTGAATTTCTACCTATGCTCAATTTTGACCAGGATACGCTAAGAATTGTCTTAATAAGTAATGCTTCCTAATTGGGTTGACCTAACTCATTGATTTAAGGACTATATATTGTGATCTTTAAACATGGGCACACCACAACTTCTGCTGCTTAGTTTGTCCTCAAACTAATGCTCGCACGGGGTGACCCAGTGTTGTGGACTTACTTCTTTATGCTCGTGGTCTCCCCCTGATTCCAGTTTGTTAGACCCCCTTTTTTGCAACGCCACCGGGTCTTATGTCCAGAACCACTGCCTTATGTTGACTCCAACTACTATGTTAGACACCATCGCACGACGCCGATCCTGCCAGCTAAAACGATCACATCACAGTAGGCCAAAGAAAGAGAAGTAAGTGAGTAATACAAGTCCACAGATCACAGCTCACTATCAATATATATAAGAGCAATAGTCCACAATGAGTACAAAGTATGAAAGAGAGTAGAAAAAAGGGCATAAGCCCGGTACATATCTAATACAAATGATCTCACTGACACAACTCACAACACATAAGCGGAAGCAAACTGAAATCCATCCTCGACCTGTCATCGTGTAATGGCGGTAGTGCGCAACAACTACGCCTCTTGTCCTGTCGGTGCTGATGCTCCTACTGCTCGGTCCCCTAAAATGATGTGGTCCACCGACTGTTAGTCAAAATACTAAGCCACTATCGTCCTTGCCTCACCCCCGCAACTCCTATGCACCGTGTGGGGAGGAGGAAAGCGAAGGATAACGAAGAGTGTGGAACAAGCAGATGACAACTCCCCTAGCAGGAGTATGTACAAAAGAATAATAACAATGAAGCAGTAATGTAAACAAAATAAAGTACAGAGCAGTAAAAATAGTAAAGTGAACAAGCTATATTAAAAATACTTTAATTTATAAGAATGCTCATACAAACTTATAGATTAAGGGGTCATTTTGCAAGGACAATCGTATAAAAAGTCTCATACCAATTTATATGATAAGGGTAAAAGTTTAAATGCAATGATGACATGATATGCTATGTTACGTTGGTTTAATGCTATGTTCATACTATTGCAACACACGCACATGACCTTATGCGCACAGACCTTTAGTTTCCCAGTTTTGGAAGCTAGCTTCACTACTAGGAGCCTCTGTAGTGGCCAACGGAGACAGTGGGTTGGGCCACTCCACTCCTAGGCGGGTATCCACACTACCAGGTCTAGCCCTTACGTATATCTCTGAAGGACACATCAGAGTCACCATGTACTAATACTGACAAACCCGACAGACTTTTCATTGGCTAAGTGAGAATCACACTTGCAGAGTCATCGTATCGATATCGGTGTGAACGACTGTCTAATACCGAAGACCCACCACCTTTATACACATATAAACATGAATTCCCGAGCCATCAGCTCCCCGGACTAACCCGTCTGTCACAACAACCTTCCGAGCCATTGGCTCCCTGGACTAACCAGTCCGTACCTACCACCACCGAGCCTACCTCTCGTGACTCTAAACCAAACTAGCCTCCCGTGACTACGGGGTAAGTGAAAGTGAAGTACTTAGAATTAATCTTGCACTAACAGTTTAGCCTTACAGTTTAGGGTTAACCTTGGACTGCCCAAGGGATTCCCTGTGAAGGGTTCTCGAGGGCACTAGGAACTACGATGGTCTGAAGCACAAAGCTCTCTTTCGCAAGGTACTTATTATTGTTGGTATCTACCAATTTCCTAAACTCTCTTAGCAATAACCTTGAACTAACCCTAAGTGTATTTAGCCTCTTTCTCTAGAGAAAGACGATCCACCGTCGATCCCAAGCACACTCTTGCCCCTAGTCAACCAGGCTCTCACAATCTGCCTTCCATTGGTGACCTTATTCATTCTCACACATACCAGGTACACCAACTACCTCATACCAAAGTTCACATGTTTCCCTAA
This sequence comes from Platanthera guangdongensis, assembly GCA_039583875.1. Lineage (NCBI taxonomy): Eukaryota > Viridiplantae > Streptophyta > Magnoliopsida > Asparagales > Orchidaceae > Platanthera > Platanthera guangdongensis. The sequence goes on from CM077156.1 coordinate 26,578,203, forward strand.
TTCTATGGTTTTGCTGTGTGCAGACCTAATGGATTATATGATGTGCAAGAATGTTGACCTTCCAAATAGTCATCCAAATGACCTAATATTATTATTGGGGCTCTATCATGATATTTAAAAGATATTTCCAGAATATAATATTTTTCCTAATTTATTTAGTATTTATTTACTTTACTGCAAAATCAAGCCAATTGTACTTTTGAACATCAAGTATACTTTTCTGACCTATTATGGCCTCAACAAAATTATGACAAGTATATATCATAAAAATAACAATAAATACTTAAATTCACAATTTCCAAAAAAGTTTTTGACCTCTAAATAAGATATTGATTAAAAAACCACCATGACAAGGTAAAGAAGGAAATATTACAATTAATCATCCAAAAATTATCTAAAAATTATCAAATGATAGACATAAATAGGTGAGACTACTGACCAAGAATTATCATTTTCCAATCTTATTTTATCGCATAACTAATTCATTTAAAACTAATCAACATTAGGCACCTTGTGAAGCAACCCCTATAACCAGTCTCCCAATATTTCTATAAAAATTCACAGAGCTCAAGGATGTCCTAAATAGTACTCTTACCAAGTCTCATTAGTTTTCAGTAAGCAAATGAAATTAAAGTAATTATCTTATTATTGAATCAAACTTAGGGTTCGAGAATGAAGTACTAAAATTATCAATCCAAAATTCACAATAAAATTTTGAAGGGAGCAATATCATCTAATCAAGTTGACTGTCTAAGTTTCATGACTATCCTAATTTATTTGAGCATGTAATTAAATATTGGAGCAAAGTGCCCTAAACTATCCATAAATACTTTAAAGGGGGTGTAAGTTCCTAAAAATTCTAAAACCATTTTCCAGAGCCAACTCTTACTCTAGGAACTCACCAACCAAGTTACAAGACCATCCAAGGACATACAATCCCATGTCCTTCACTAGGCCCCAAACCTCAACTCTCGGGCCTACACTAGGGTCTTAGGTTATCTCCACCCCAAAACACCCTAAATATCTTGTGGGGTGTTTTTAGGTGACTTTGAGACAGTGTATAAATTTTTGTCCCTTTTGGATGAGGATTGGTCACTCAACCCACCAAATTCCCCCTTGCCCTAATTTTCCCTTAATATGACCAAACTTTGGTCACACCATTACCCAATCAAATCAAGCCCAAATGGGCTGAGATTTTTACCAATGACATATCATGACCCTAAGGTTCATCCGCCAAACATTTTGGGGAATTGTGGGGTCATTAGACAATCTAATTAAATCATACATGATTTATAAAATTTTTACAAAAACTATAGGAATTTCTTTTTCCAAAAATTCCCATTTTTGGATATGATGTGTGTGTCTGTATAACTAGCATATGATCCAAAGTTCAAAGCATTTTCCTAGATGGTTTAATGGATGCACTCAATTTTGTCTCTGGTCAAGCTTATTTATAGGCTACACCATATCGAGCGTTGTGGTCAAACCACTGACTCAAATGCATCGTAACCAATTTTAAAATAAAGTAGACTCGAAGGTCTACAACTTTCATATTGACCATTTTTCTTGGAACGACCTATAAGGGCCTCATTGCATACCATCAAAAAGATGCATGTTAAGGGGTAATTAATCACTAAATTGTATATAATAATTTCTAGAGGAACTGTTCATCTTCTTCTCCAAACAGAGCCCGTAAAATGTTGCCTGTAGCTTCTTCCCAAGTCTTTTTTCGGCCAACCGATCATCTCCCTGGCCGGCCAACACCACCACTGTTGAGGTGGTGGCTATCGCTGGGCGGCGGCACGGGCGCCAGAGGTGGTGGTTTCCGGCGAACCCGCCACCATGAAAAACCATGAAAATTTCCATTTTTCTCACCAGATCGGGCTCAATTTAGCACGATTTATCTACTAATTGATCTAGGATACTAACACAAGGGGAGATGAGGAGAAGCGGACCTTCTGGGGTGGCTGAAACCTTGTCGATCGCCGTGTCGCCATTTCCGGTGGTGGAGGTGCACAGTGTTCTGCAACTGTACAGCCAGAGGGCTCAGCTCCTTCAAGGGGATGGTGGAAATGACTGCCCTAAGTCTGGGGAATCTTTTAAAAGCACCAGTTGGGGGAGAGGGAGGGTCATGGCTTCAATGCCATTAATGGCCATTAGTGGAGAGTTTCGGCCATGGTGGTTCAATGCACACAACCACTGAATGGCCTGGAAAACCCCCTAGATCTTCTCAGAACTAATGGGGGGGATGAATGGATCCATTGGGATTGAAGAGAGGAGGCCCTTGGCCTTCCAAGCCATGAATGGCCCTCTTTCTCTCTCCTCCATTAAAGGCAACTTAACTTTCTCTTTCCTAGTCACTTCCTCCAGAATTTCAATAGCAATTTAAGTAAATATCAGCCTCCTAAAGCTAGCGGGCCACTCAAATTGGGCTTAACCCAAGTGAGTTGGGCTTGGTTAGGTCCACTTAGGGAAATATGACTCATTCTAGGGTTGAATTGACTTTGGTCAATTTGACCTTTTGAGTTGACCCAAATGGGTCCCTAGTGACCCATTGGCCTCCCATAAGGTCTAGGGAGACTTGGGTAGGGTTGGTTTGACACCTTGGTGATACTTTGACCATTTTAGTGTTTAGGTTGACTTTGGACAACTTGACCACTTTGGTTGACCCCAATGGGTCCATTATGACCCAATGAACCTTCTGAAGGGCTAGAGATGTTATGGTGGGGTCAAAGAGTCAAGGTAAGGCCCTAAAGTCAAACCCTAGGTTAGGTAATTGGAATGTGTTATTTGCAGACTATGGTGATCTCACCTTCATTCTTAGGTGCACTTAGTCTTCTTGGGCTTTCTAGAGTTTTGTCATGACCTAATCATGACCAAACCATATTAGGGGTATAGTTGCTTGAGGGATGTTACAGTAGTAAGCATGTGTATGTGTGTTACCATTGCAACATCAAAGAACCCATGAATGTCCACTTTGGAACGAAAATACATATGTTTGTGGAACTTGCGTGTTCTTGTGATTGCTGTTTTGTAATATGACTAGTCACTTAATTATGTTTTTCCCAATTATAGGTGACTAGAAGAGGTGTGGGGTAGTCCCAACCCCAACATGAAAATACTAGCATATGAAGTTCTTTGGCCTTCAAGGTCCAGTACAGCAGCAACAGTAAGGGCGTCAGCCCCCTATTTTCCACTCGGCTCTCCTGCACCTGCACAGGACAATCCACCACACGGTGGAAAACAAGGCAATGGTCAGCGTTCAGCTGACCAATTTATAACGAACCTACCCCTTCCCCGAGGCAGTGGTATTCCTTCCCTGCAGGCATAGCATTTCACAAGCAGATATATCACACAATGTGCACTCACGCACAATCAAGATATCACAAACGTTGCCCACATGGCATGACGCTCCATGCACTCAGGGCATATTCTTGGTGTACCAGATAATCCAGTCGCCCACCGCCATTCAGGGCCCGAAGCCCAACAACAAACATTGAGCATTTGGCTCCACGGCCTTCAGCCGGAGACTTTAGTCTTAATGGCGCGCAGGACTAAGACTCTCGCTATGCATTTCTGCCGAATGCCAGACGCCCAGGTACTCATGACAGACAATCATAACGTGGATACATGTCGGCATCTCCTTATCCGTTCCGCACGAGCTCACAAAGCTCACAAATAGCCACACTGTCCCCGAAGGACTGGCATTACAATCATAGGTTAGCTAGGTGCCATCGCCAGGGACACTCACTCTCGCTCGGCGTTAGCGACAGAACTCACTTTCCATCCCTAGCCCTAACTGTATCTAGACCAACCATCCAACAATCCCTGCAGCCACCTGCAGTACCAGAAACACTGGTATTAAAAAGCATACAACACAAGAACTTTACGAGTATTTTCTTGGACTTTCACACCAGTACTTCCTGCTACTACCCTTCACAGGCACAACCCACTGAAGTCACAAGCATATTCATTGATACGCGGAGTCTTCTCCGGTGTGCAACATAAAACATTACCAATCCAGACCAACTTGTCCAGATGAGCTTCACATAGTATGTCTATTCCGTACTCCATATTTCTGGATCTACATGCAAGATATCTTGGGGATATCCAAAATCAATCCAAGGGGAATCCCTCAACAATCCACCCTTTGGTGGGGGAACCCATGCATATGCCAAATTAAGGACTTCATATGTCCAAGGGAGAAAGATCGTTACCCTTGACGATCGCTTTGGAGCCATGGAAAACTAGCCAGCTGACAAGCACCACAACGACTTTGCCTCCACAAATCTGGCCTTGGCACGCGATTTGGGGCTCTGAAGCTCCATCAGCAGCCGGATTCCTCCTCCTTCTCCCTTGCTCTCCCCACTCTATAACACTTGATGAATGAGAAAGGCCTCGAGAAAATGAGAGAGTTTATCCTCAACTCTTGGCCTTGTCAGCAGCAGGGAGAATTCTGGGTCATTGGATCCCCTTTGGAAGGAATGGACGGCCACGAAAAGCCCTGAAAATCAGTTTCCTGGGCCAGACACGGCCTGTTACACGCCCGTGTACCTTAAGCGGCAAAGAAACTGCCTTAACCAGACCAGGACACGGCCGTGTGACACACCCGTGTCATAGGCCGTTTTCCAAACACGGCTTCAAACACGCCTGTGTCCAGCCCATGTTCAAAGCACTATCCAAGCACAGAGAAGGACACGGCCCTTGACATGCCCGTGTCACAGGTCGTGTGCCCCACTCGAGGATCTTCAAGTGCATTTCGTCGACCTCACTCGAGAACCCGTCGAGTGCATAGCAGGACATGGCCCTGGACATGCCCGTGTCACAGGCCGTGTACTCCACGCGAGGATCATCGACCGTATTTCGTCGAGTTCACTCGAGAACACCCTGCCAGTACTCGAGTGCAGGACACGGCTATGGACATGCCCTTGTCCCAGGCTGTGTACCTTACACAGAGTAGGACACGGCTTGGGGACATGCTCGTGTCCCAGGCCGTGTTACCCACTCTCCTCAGCCCAGTCATCCCCGAGATTTGGGGCGCTACAATCTGGTGGATGCTCAACACCCACCGTCAGGCTCTCACCTAGCTTATTGGGCAGGTGGTAGTGCCCAAAGATTAAGTGATGGAAAGTTTACTCGCTCTGGGGTTAGATCCCAAGACGCTCCCGCTATCAGGCTTCCATATAGCTAGCAAGGCCGGGATCCTCGAGTGATGTCATTATGACCCCAGAGGGTTGAGCCAGGTTGATGCTCGACACTCGCCGTCAGGCTCTCACCTATCCAATAGAGCCGGGATTCTCGGTGGACATGGCAATATCTAAATCCGGCACCCAAGAATTTGAACTAAAGGCAGAGATTGCATGGATAACAAGGAATTGGGCTTGGTAGGTCGGCGAGCCGAGACTATTATCAGCAGTTACACTCCAGCCCTCCAAACTTTTACTTAGAAGATTGTTGGCTTTTTTGCCAAGTCTTAAAAAAAGAGCCGTCATAGGCGAGTTGGGCATTCGCGGGCCCTGGTCGATAAGCGACCAGCCCGACTACAATAGGGTAGATATCAAAAGGGGCAGGGTAAAGGGGATGACGAGCTGGGGTCTTGGCATCTGCTGAGGAAGGCGAGGGGGCGGTCCTCGGTGGTACATTTCTACCCTCCTAAAATTTTACTTGGGAATTTCTAACAACTTCAACTTGACGTTGGCGAGAGAGAAGGAGACCTTGCGGGTGAGCAGGGTCCTCGGGAGCCAAGAGTGGCGGGCATCCTGCCTCTAGATTGTCTAAGGGATGGCGAGCTCTCAAGATCTCATCACATGCACGAATCCTAACTCAGACACATTCTACCAGCCCGCTCCACCCTGGAGAGGTCGCTCTATGGAAGAGGGCAGCTCGCAGACGATTACATTGCAATAAGTAAGTTGAAAAGGATAGATAAATTGGAGCCGAATCTTTCTTTTTTCATTAGTAAATGATATTTTACAACTAGGAGAGCTCGCCTCGACGAGGTTGTAAAAGGGGGGGAGAGAATTACAACAGAAAAACAAAATGAAAGGGAGGTGCGAGTCAGCTCTCGCCCTCCCTCCGGATGGGTGGTCCTCCTCGCCCTCCCCTTCAGATGTGTGGCCATTGTTGTAGCCCTTGACATCCTTAAAGAGCAACTCGAAACTCTCCTCCTTCTCACTGGGAGGGGTGGCCGGCGAGAACAGGTTTGACACGAGGTCCCTTGCTGTCAACTCCCCGCATCCCTCCACCATCACATCCATGTATTTAATCATCTGCAAGGTGTATTCAGCGGTGCTAATGGAGTTGATACACAACCTCTCGGTGACCTTAGACTCGTTGTAGACCTTTGGCCACTTGGGAGGAATGATCGGATCGCCGCCGGACTGGGGGAAGAAGATGTCAGTCTGCGGGATCAGCTCGCTCCAGAGTCCTTTGTTCTCCTCCTTCAGTGTGGCATTCTCCTTCTCCAGCTCGGCGGCGCGACTCTCCAGCTCGGTGTCACGAGCTCGTAGCTCGCTCACAGCTTCGGCATCCTGGAAACAAGGGAAAGGTAAGATCGATATGCATGGAAAACCCTAAGTGAAAAAGGAAGGGAGTACCACCACTTACCATCACGCCGACGGTTTTTGCGAGAAGATTTTCAGCGAACTGTAGTTGATTCGTCAGGTCGGCGACGATGTCCTTGGCGATGTCACACTACTGCTCGACTTTCAGCAGCTTGTGGTTGAGGTTGGAGCCGTTGTAGACCACCATGTGATGCAGCTCCATGGCCCACATCTGGGTTTGCAGACCCTCGCGGCTGAGCTGCCGAAGAGTCGGGCCCCTATAGCCCTCGGCATCCTCGCGCTCATGCATGCTGAAGCCCAGCGCATAGACATTCCTAGAGGCGGGTTGACCCCCCGACCAGGAGGGATGGAGTGATAAAATGGAAACCCTATGGGTCTGCTCATCCCATCGCACCATCGGCTCGCCGACCGAGTCTTTTGATTTTACCCCAAAGCCAAAAAGGGGGTGGCTCTTTGGCAGGCCCGGCTCGCGAGCCATAGTCTTCACTGCAGTAGGGGGGGAAGATGGCTCGCCACCCTCCAGGTCTTTCACCGACAAGCCATTTAGCGAGCTCTATGGTGACCCTTTGGGAATGGTCTCTGACGAGCTAATGCAGATTTGTTGTTGTTGTTGTTGTCCCCTCTTAGAGACCAGGGCTTTCATCTTCTTTGGCGGCAGGGGGAGGTGAGGCGAGTTGGACCCTTCGAGATCAGGTTGTTTCGGCATGAGGAGGGTCCACCGGACCACAGCTCGCCTCGGCAGGCCATCGCGGCTGCCCACTCGTGAGCAAGCGGATCTGGGTAGAGTCCCAAGCCCGCATGAGGCAGATGCATGAGAATGGATCGCTCCCCTACAAAAAATGACTTGAGTTAGAAAAGTGATAATCATAGGCGAGCCCATAGAAAGAAAAAGGATAATGTACCTTCGTCGGGGAAGAACGGAAGGAGCGAGTCGAGGCCCCTTCGAAGGAAGGCGACCTCAAAATCCTTCCCCAAGAAGAACTTGTGCAGCTTGACGTCGACGTCGTATAGAATTGGGGTCCAGTACACCTCCTCGATCTTCTGTTGTGGGGAGAAGTGAATGTTGCCCAGGTCTCCCTTGATGAAGACAACCTTGGAAACCCAGTTGTGGTTTTTGTTCGCGGTCTCGAGAACCTTGGTGTGGGAGCCCTTCAGGAAGACGACAACGTCGCTGGTCGCACGGTAGGTGAAGAGTTTGTGGAAGATGGCAAGGTTGAATTCAAGCCACTATCGGCAGAAGAAGCAGGTGAATGCGACCGTCATGACGATTGCATTCGGGTTCAGCTGCACGGGCACCACGACGAAATATTTGAGGATTTGGCAGATTTATGGCCAGAGGGGCAGGCGCAACCCCACCTTGAAGTGCGAGATGGGGAAGGCGAGCTCATCCCGGTAGAAGGTGTTGATGGTCTCGCCTTCTGCGGGCCGGCGTGCCTCATATCCCAGGGGCACGTATTCGGTTATAAAGTTGGCGAACTCACGCTCATTAGTATTCCCCTCAAAGAATAGGTACTCGACAAATTGCTGAGAATACTTGGACCGCACATCAACATCCGGTCATGTCTTGCCCATGTCTGTAAAAGGCTTGGGGTGTGAGAGCAGGTAGAGAAAAGAACAATAGAGGGGGGTATGAATGCAGTAAAGGCGACGTTCCGGGGGATTGGTGAGGGGGCCTATTTATAGAAAACTGAATCCGAATTTATGGTCGTGCTGACCAGTCAGTCCAGCTCGCCAGCCACTGCTCGCCGACTCCAGATCGCCAACCTCTCGGCCTGGCCTATCTTAGTGTGCGCTTAACCTAGATGGCACATCCTATTATTTCAAATAGCATATTGAGTTCTAAAAATTATTTAAGTTATTGCAGACACGGATGTTCGCAGCCCCAAGAAAGAAAAAGTTCATAACAAGCAGAAGAAAGTTCGGTCAACATGCGCGAGCTGCGGGTGATGGGGGGGGGGGGAGATGTTCGGTAGTCTCAGCTAGGAAGTCATTTCCATCTACTCCTGTAACACCCCCTATCCGTCGCATAGCATATAGCAGTAGGTCCGGCCGGGGCCCGACGCCATATACCACAGACAGACCGTGTGGTTACACATTGGAAACCATCCAACTAATATCCAACGTCCTACACAGATTCATTCTAGCGGAAGAAATTTAAAGTTGCAAATTAAAGAACCCAGCACGAGCATGAATGTCCACTACTCAAACCAACAGGAATGAAGTACAATACACAAGTACGATGGCCTTAAGGCCTTACATTTGTTTACTCAAATTACATGTTTTGCAAACCTTGGCACGCAGGCTGGTCACACATGAATAAAGCAAATAAACACTCAATATTTGGCCTTCGAGGGCCGGCTCAGCGTCTTGGGCTTTAGCTCGTTATTTATCGCTCGGCTCCACAGCACCTGCAAGCAACAATCCACCGCACGGTGGCAAACAAAAGCAACGGTCAGCTATGCTGACCAAATTATAACGATCCCGCCCCCAAACTCGGGGCGACGATGCTCCTTTCCCTGCACTTTGTTAGCATAACCAAGCAGTATAGATAAACACTTCAACACAGGCGTGGGCACGCACGACCACACACCCCGTGCTCTCAGGGCACATTCTCGGTGAACCGGTCAACGTCACGTCAGTTCAAGCCATAGACATCTCGGTGTCACCACCGCCACAAGGACGGCCAATCTTACAAGCATTTTGTCTTTCCGGTATTGGTCACGTCATTTTAAGCCATATACCGCCTAAGACCCTCCATCTATGCCAATGGCTCCTACCGAATGACACAGAGCGGGTACAGTTCCGCCTAACCTGTTGCTCGCATCGCAACGACAATTTAAGCCATATGCGCGGGTCAAACTTTTCCATGTCCCAATCCGATACACACTTTTCATAACCCAGTTATGTACAAGTTGGCTCCCAGGCCACCATGCTGGCAGAATCACACTTCTACCTAGTTTTCCGGGTGCACCTTGGAGTTAATCCCCAAGGCTCCCTGTTGCAATCTACCACGTAGAAAACCCGAAAAACAAACATCCGCACGGAGTCTTCTCCGGCCACTAATGCAATGCAACATCACCGATCCAGACCAACTTGTCCGGGTAGGCTTCACACATCATGCCTATATCCGTTCTCGATTTTGGACTCTACATGTACACAACGGGGACTATTCATGTCTACCCGAAGGAACGCCTCAACTCACCGCAAACTCGCGAGAGCGAGCTTCGTATGCAAAGGAAAAGAGGACTTCACATGTCCTAGGATGAGAATCGTTACCCTAGCGTTTTTCCTTGGCGCCATGGAAATGTATGCAGATGAAAAGCACCGCAATCTCCTTTCCTCCATAGATCCGAAGTCGGCTCGCGATTTGCAGCTCCAAAGCCCCAGTGGTGACCGGATCTAGCCTTCTTCTTCTTCCTTGCTCTACCCTCTCTCTAGATCTTTAGAAAGAGATTGGTAGGATGAAATGAAGGATTTCCAACCCTAAGCCCGGGTATATCCCATTAGGAACAACCCCCAGCCGTCGGATCCCAAAGTAAGGAAACGAACGGCCAATGTTCACCATTGAAATCCAAAATCTAGGCCGAACACGGCCTGTGACACGCCAGTGTCCAGGGCCGTGTTCTGCATTCAACGTCGAAACCGACGCGTCTCGAAAAGAATACAGGCACCCGACGTGCCCGTATCAAACTTGACACGCCCGTGTCATCTAGAACACGGTCGTGTACTATGCCGTGTTACTCCATCGACACAGGACCAACACCAACCTGAGAAGCACACGGGTCTTGGACACGACCGTATCCTAATTAACATGCCTGTGTCTACCTGACATGGCCCGTGTACTGACCCCATGTCTCAACCACGCCACAGCCCGGCTTCAACCCGAGAAGGACACAGCCTGTAACACGCCCGTGTCCCACGCCGTGTTCACTGCTCGATGATTGTCGACCCCAAATTTGTCGACCTCTCGACCAGATTGTCAACCCAAACACGATACGCCCTGGGACACGCCCGTGTCTCAGGCCGTGTTCGCTGCTCGACGATCGTCGACTCCAAAATTCATCGACCTCTCGGCCAGATCGTCGACCCGAGCACGACACGCCCTGCGATACGCCCGTGTCCCAGGCCGTGTGCCCCCTGCCAAATTCCAAACTTGGCTCAAAACACCTCCCGTCGCTCTTTTGAGTTTTAGGGCGTTACAACTCTCTCCCTCTTAAGAGAATTTCGTCCCCGAAATTACATAAAGGAAAGATAAACACAAAACTTAAACGGTACCTGAGTGAAACAACTCCGGATACTCCTCAAGCATGGTCTGCTCTCGCTCCCAAGAGAGCTCTTCCTGACCGCAATTGTCCCAACGGACCTTGACCATCCTGATCTCTTTGTTGCATAGCTGCTTGAATTCTGAGTCCTCAATTCGTAAGGGCTTGACCTTCATCGTCAACCCATTATCCATCGGCACTTGATCCACCGCAATCACATGCGAAGGCTCTTGCACTCCCTTCCGTAGCACTGATATATGGAATATATTGTGTAGACCACTAAGCTCCACTGATAGTTTCAACTGATACGCTGTTTCGCCAATCCGCTCCAGAACCTCAAACGGTCCAAGGTACCTCTGGCTTAGCTTCTTCAATCACCGCACCCGCGAGACACCCTTGAACGGCTTGATCTTCAAGTACACCTAGTCGCCAATAGCGAACTCCACGTTCCTGTGCTTGGCATTATAATACTTAACCCGGCGGTCCTGAGCGATTAGCAACCTTTCCTGAATGGTTTGCACCAACGAAGTAGCATCTTATACCTCTTGTTGCTTGTACAACTTTGACTCACCCGTTTCCAACCAATACAACAGCATGCGACATCTTCTACCATAGAGGGCCTCGAAGGACGCCATTTGTATGCTTGCCTGGTAGCTATTGTTGTACGCAAACTCAACCAAGTATAGGTGGTCTTCCCACTGCTTCCCAAAGTCCACGATGCACATGCGAAGCATGTCTTACATTATCCTATTGACTCTCTCGGTCTGACCATCCGTCTGCGGATGAAAGGGGGTACTGAAACTCAGCTTTGTTCCCAACATCTGCTGCACCAGCCTCCAATCATTGGACGTGCACCTCTAATCTCGGTCACTCATGATGGTGCGGGGCATATCGTGAAGCCGTCCTATATTATCCACATATAACTTCATTAGTTTCTCCATGGGATCATCCTTCCTATACGGAATGAAGTGTGACACCTTTGTTAGATGATCTACGACCACCCAAATGTCGTCGTTCCCTTTTTGCAACCTTGGCAGCCCGTGCACAAAGTCCATAGTAATGTCGTCAAACTTCGACTCCGGAATAGGCAAGGACTTCAAGAATCCTCCTGGCTTTTGGCATTCCGCCTTCACCAATACGCATGTCTGATACTTCGCCACGTGCATTGCCACATCCTTCTTCAGTCCTGGCCACCAGAATAATTTCTTCACATCGCGGTACATCTTCGTGCTCCCCGGGTGAACCGTGTACTTGGTATGATGCGCCTCGTACAACAATTCCACCCTCAAAGTGCCCACATTGGGGACGCACAGACGACCGTCTTTCCAAAGCAATCCATCCACAACCTTATTTTGGGAATTTGACCCATCCAAAGCCTCTATCTTGAGCTGTTTCATGCTGTTATCCACATCCAAAGAATGCCAAATCCGATTAGCCAGGTCATACTGAACTTCCGTCCAGTTCAATAGCGCTTCAGCACTCGACTGCTTGTCTACGCAAGAGACCTCCAACGCCTCCAACTCTCAAACCAACCGCTCGTCATGGACCGACAGCCAATTGGCTTGAGCTAGGGCCCAGCGACTCAATGTGTCCGCAACCGCATTGCCTTTCCCAGGCACGTAATGGATCTTAAACGTTAGTCCCCCAGGAACTCCATCCATCTCCTCTGCCGCATGTTTAGATCTTTCTGATCCAACAAGTATTTCAGGATTTTATGGTCAGTATAGATATCGACCTTCACTCCATACAGGTAGTGCCTCCACAGCTTCAAGGCAAAAATCACGGCTGCTAACTCCAAGTCATGGACCGGACAATTCCTCTCGTGCACTTTCAGCTGTCTCGAGCCATACGCTAACACACTTCCATGCTGCAGCAGCACACAACCCAAGCTACTGCCCGAAGCATCGCTATAGATCTCAAAACCTTCAGTCCCACTTGACGAACTCAATACAGGTGCCGTGGTCAACCGACACTTCAACTCCTCAAAAGCCCGCGCGCACTCTGGCGTCCAAACGAACTTCTGCTCTTTCCTCGTCAAAGTCGTGAGGGGTAACGCTATCCGCGAGAAGTTCTCCATGAAGCGCCTGTAATAGCCGGCAAGCCCCAAAAAACTCCGGACTTCCGCTACCATAGCAAGCACTGGCCACTCTTGTATCGCAACAATCTTCGCCGGATCCACCGCAATGCCCTCTCCACTTACTATATGACCAAGAAACGCCACTAAGGACAACAAAAACTCATATTTGGAGAACTTGACGTATAGTTGATTCCTCCTCAGCGTATCCAACACCAAATGTAGATGTTTGAAGTGATCCTCCTCACATTGCGAGTACACCAATATATCATCGATGAAGACGATCACAAAATGATCCTAGTACTCCCTGAATGTCTTGTTCATCAAATCCATGAACACCGACGGCACATTAGTCAGCCCAAAAGGCATGACCGTAAACTCGTAATGCCCGTATTTTGTACTGAACGCTGTCTCAGGGATATCACTCTCCCTTATTCTCAGCTGATAATAACCGGACTTGAGATCCAATTTTGAGGACACCATCGACCTGACTAACTGATCAAATAGATCATCAATCCTTGGGATCGGGTACTTGTTCTTCTTTGTTAGCTTGTTCAGTTCCCGATAGTCAATACAAAGTCTCAAGCTCCCATCCTTCTTCTTTACAAAAAGGACCGGTGCGCTCCAAGGCGACGAACTTGGACGCACATACCCTTGCTCCAACAACTCTTGCAGTTGAACCTTCAGCTCCGCCATCTCCTTAGGCGCTAGCCGATACGGAGAGCGTGACACAGGTTTTGCACCTGGCACTAGCGTAATCGTGAAATCTATCTCCCGTAGAGGAGTGGCTCCTGGAAGATCGGCAGGAAACACATCAGGGTACTCAGCTACGACTGAAATACTGTCCAACGGAGGCTTAGGCTTTGCATCCTCCACTAGCGTAAAGAATAGCTCTACACCGGCACGAACCGCCTTCACCACTTGAAGAGCAGACATCAAAGTCTTGCTCGACCCTTTCAAGCCTGTAAAATTCGTCTCACGACATGTTCCCAACTTGACTTCCTTGCGACTACAATCAATATGAGCTTGCTGCTCCGATAGCCAGTCCATGCCAAATATTACATCGAACTCCACTAGCGGTAGTAACGACGCTAGCAAATGGAACTCCTGACTCCCAATACAAATCTTAATGCCATAGATTTTATCCACACGCATCGAACACCCATTCGACAACAGCACATCCAGTTTGTCCTTCGCCATCGAAGAAGGTACTCCGATGCGCGATATGAATTTTTCGGACAAAAAGGAGTGTGAAGCTCCCGTATCAAATAGTGCTCTCGCCAGATTCTCATAAATCAAAACAAATCCTAAACAAGTAGTGGTAAGGTAACACGCGCATAACAAGTATTTTAAAAATTGACTTGCTATAAATTAAACTATACTTGTCACCACATCTGCTTGCTTAATGGCCTCCTGTTGGCCAAGATTATAAACTCTCAGTTGAGCCGGAGCATAATGGGACGCGGTTGACTCCACCGCCTTGCCCTTCTCTTCATAAGTTGCTCCCGGCTTCCTCTCGAACTTGGGACGTCCGCTCCAGCAGTCACGGGCAAAGTGCCCCCGCTTCCCACAAGTAAAACATTCCCCTGAAGCACCAGAAGAGCGGGCTGGACCCGAGGTCCTAACCTTCTTGTAGAACTTACGATATCCAGACTTCGAAGTAGTCAGCACTCTAAACTCCGTCTTCTTATCACCAGAGCTTTTCTTTGCTTGCACATTCTTCAAGTCCTTTTCCAAAGAGCGGGCCGTGTTGACCAGGGTCAAGAAACCTTGCGTCATAGGCCCCGAGAGCAGTAGCCTCAGGTCGTCCCTTAGACCTTCGTAGAAACGGTTGGTCTTACGCTCCTCATCCGTGAACGTAGAGCTAGCATACCAACCCAACCGAGTAAACCCGTGGAGATACTCATCCACGCTACTCTCTCCTTGCGCCAATTTCAGGAACTCATTCTCCAAAGCTATCCTCTACTCCGAAGGGAGGTACCTTGCCAAGAACAGTCTCGAGAACTCTTCCATCGAGACGTCTGTAAGTTGCCTTCCTCTCAAGAGATGCAGATCCAAACCCTCCCACCACAGCCTAGCGTCTCCATCCAATAAGAACGTATCTATAGTGGTCATCTGCCACTCCTCCGTCTCCATCGCTGTCAAGACTCTCTTCACTCGGGAGAGACAATCTTCAGCTTGGGATGGGTTTCCCGTCCCCGAGAATACCGGAGGGTTGAAGCCCATAATATGTTTGAGCTGTGTCTCGGTTGCTCTCCTAGGCACCAGAGGCTCCACCACTGCCTGCTCCACCCTTCTCTGCTTAGCCTCTTGAAGAGGTACCTGCTCCATCGCAGGAGAGGGATGTTGCATTTGCCTTGCAGGTTGCGCGTTGATCATGACAAGCACTGCTTCGGCCACCAATCGTATGGTTTCAGCCGATGGAGGTATTGCAGGAGCATCATTTGGTGCACTACTAGCCTCAGAAACTCGATGTTCTGACAGCCCAGCACCGCTTCTGGTCACCTATAATTGTACAAAACACCGTTAAGCGACTAAACAAAATTGCAAAATACAATTATAGGAACACGCAGGTTCCTCAAACACGTG
Source organism: Platanthera guangdongensis (assembly GCA_039583875.1). Taxonomy (NCBI): domain Eukaryota; kingdom Viridiplantae; phylum Streptophyta; class Magnoliopsida; order Asparagales; family Orchidaceae; genus Platanthera; species Platanthera guangdongensis. Next base: position 26,593,691 of record CM077156.1, read on the forward strand.
TATTTTCATTCCTAAGTGGACATTCATGGGTTCTTTTGATGTTATAACGATGACGCACACACATGTGCTCGCCACCCCTTAAAAAGAATTCGCCCACGAATTCATTTTAAGCCTGACCGAAACCAGTAGTCTAATACCAAATTATAACACCCCCTATCCGTCGCATAGCATATAGCAATAGGTCTGGCCGGGGCCTGATGTCATATAACACAGACAGACCGGGTGGTTACTCAATGGAAACCATCCAACTAATATCCAACGTCCTACACAGAGTCATTCTCGGGGAAGCAATTTAAAGTTGCAAATTAAATAACCCAACACGAGCATGAATGTCCACTACTCAAACCAACAGGAATGAAGTACAATACACAAGGATGATGGCCTTAAGGCCTTACATTTGTTTACTCAAATTACATGTTTTGCAAACCTCGGCACACAGGCCGGTCACACATGAATAAAGAAAATAAACACTCAATATTTGGCCTTCGAGGGCCGGCTCAGCAAATTGGGCTTTAGCCCGCTATTTACTGATCGGCTCCGCAGCACCTGCAAGCAACAATCCACCACACGGTGGCAAACAAAAGCAACGGTCAGCTATGCTAACCAAATTATAACGATCCCTCCCCCAAACTCGGGGCGGCGATGCTCCTTTCCCTGCACTTTGTTAGCATAACCAAGCATTATAGATAAATACTTCAACACAGGCGTGGGCATGCACGGCCACACACCCCATGCTCTCAGGGCACATTCTCAGTGAACTGGTCAACGTCATGTCAATTCAAGACATAGACGTCTCGGTCTCACCACCGCCACTAGGACGACCAATCTTACGAGCATTTTGTCTTTCCGGCATTGGTCACATCATTTTAAGCCATAGACCGCCTAAGACCCTCCATCTATGCCAACAGCTCCTACCGAATGACACAGAGCGGGTACGGTTCCGCCTAACCCGTTGCTCGCATAGCAACGACAATTTAAGCCATATGCGCGGGTCAAACTTTAACGAGTCCCAATCCAATACACACTTTTCATAACCCAGTTATGCACAAGTTAGCTCCCAGGACACCATGCTGGAAGAATCACGCCTCTTCCCAGTTTTCCGGGTGCACCTTGGAGTTAATCCCCAAGGCTCCCTGTTGCAATCTACCGCGTAGAAAACCCGAAAAACAAACATCCGCATGGAGTCTTCTCCGGCCACTTATACAATGCAACATCACCGATCCAGACCAACTTATCCGGATAGGCTTCACACATCATGCCTATATTCGTTCTCAATTACGGACTCTACATGTACACAACAGGGACTATTCATGTCTACTCGAAGGAACGCTTCAACTCACTGCAAACTCGCGAGAGCGGGCTTCCTATGCAAAGGAAAAGAGTACTTCACATGTCCTAGGATGAGAATCGTTACCCTAGCATTTTTCCTTGGGGCCATGGAAATGTATGTGAATGAAAAACACTGCAATATCCTTGCCTCCGTAGATCCGAAGTCGGCTCGTGATTTGGAGCTCCGAAGCTCCAGCGGTGACCGGATCTAGCCTCCTTCTTCTTCCTTGCTCTCCCCTCTCTCTAGATCTTTAGAAAGAGATTGGTAGGATGAAATGAAGGATTTCCAACCCTAAACCCGCGTATATCCCATCAGGAACAACCCCCAGCTGTCGGATCCCAAAGTAAGGAAACGAACGGTCAAGATTCTCCATTGAAATCCAAAATCTGGGCCGAACAGGGCCTCTGACATGCCCGTGTCCAGGGCCGTGTTCCCCATTCGCCGTCAAAACCGACGCGTCTCGAAAAGAACACGAGCACTCGACACGCCCGTGTCAAACTTTACACGCTCGTGTCATCCAGAACACGGTCGTGTACTATGTCGTGTTACTCCATCAACGCAGGACCAACACCAACCCGAGAAGCATACGGGTCTTGGACACGCTCGTGTCCCAATTGACACGCCCATGTTTACCTGACACGGCCCGTGTACCGACCCCGTGTCTCAACCACGTCACGGCCCGACTTCAACCTGAGAAGGACACTGCCTGTGATACGCCCATGTCCCAGGTCGTGTTCGCTGATCGACGATCGTCGACCCTAAAATTCATCGACCTCTCGACTAGATCATCGACCCAAGCACGACATGCCCTGGGACACGCCCGTGTCTTAGGCCGTGTTCGCTGTTCGACGATCGTCAACTGCAAAATTCGTCGACCTCTCGGCCAGATCGTCGACCCGAGCACTACACGCCCTGGGACACGCTCGTGACCCAGGCCGTGTGCCCCCTACCAAATTCCAAACTTGGCTCAAAACGCCTCCCGTCGCTCTTTTGAGTTTTGGGGCGTTACAACCCCGACCTTGCGCCTCCATCCCCGGAGGTCGGCGCGGGTTGAGTAACTCACGGACCAAGTCCAGGTCCCGACTGAAGGTCTGTAGGTTCTCATCAATTCTCGGGTGGGGGACATCAACTCTCTTTCTGAGTCGTGTTCCACCTTATCCGCGAGTAGCACGAAGTCCTACTCCAGCGCCTGCAATCTATGCTCGTGATATACGCTGTCCACTCGAAGTTGGTGTAAGGCAGTGTCCTGCTTCTTCAACACTTCTACCATTCGCCGCCTTAGCTCGGTAGGATCCAACGAGTGTCCAAGAAGCTTTCCATCCCGGGGTCAGGGGTGGCGAGTGGCGAGCTTGTTCAAAAGATTCCTTGAGTTCAGATGGGGTGGGTAGACTGTTGGATCCCTAGTTGGATTTGGGCTAGGTTCACTAAACTAGGACGTTTGACCCAACCTGTATAGTCAGGGTCTTGTTTGTGTCCTAGAGTCTAGGCCATGTCCTTAGAATCAACACTGCATGGACCAGCCATCAACAGACTGCAGAATACTCAAGACTTAGAGAAATTTCAAAGACTCAGGAAATGAGTTCGACGTTCGTCGAACTCAGCTCGACGAAAGTCATGCTCAGCTCGACGAACTCAGAGAAAATTCTCTGAGCTCAGCTCGACGATCTTGGAACTCAGGTCGAAGATTCATAGATACTATACTTCAACACTCCAAGTCCAGAATTATTTCACTGAACTCCAGTCGACGAATTCATGTTCTCAGCTCGATGAACTTAGACCACAGTCTTGACAAGTTTTATCAAGCAGCTGTTAGAAGTTCTCAGGTCGACGAACTTAGCTCTCAGGTCGATGATTTCTGGATACTCTACTTCAACATTCTAAAGTCCAAGAATCATTTCTCTGAACACAAGTCAATGAAGTTAGATTCTCAGCTAGACGATCTTGATGCACAGAATTAGCAAGTTTCTTGAGAAAGCAGTTAGCAGTTCTCAGGTCGACGATCTTGGATCTCAGCTCGACGAGCAACAATTATTTATTCGATGAACATAACTTCTCAGCTCGACGAACTCTGGACCCAGGTCGACGAATTCTGTTCTCTGCTCGACGATTTCTGTGCAGATCCAGACTTGGATATTTCCCTCCCTCTGTCCTTATTTTATTATAATAATTCCCGAGTAATCAATGCTTAATATTCTCTGAATATTACCGTTAGACGCAACATTGATTATGGTCTTCATTAGGATTATTACTTGTCGTTTATCAATGAGACAGTTGGGGAAATCAATCAATTCAGATATTCTCAAGGCCGTCAGTAATCAATGCTGAAGAAATTCAAGATTTAGAAGGAAGATTTCATGGAAAATATAAAAGGATTTTTTCTTCCTTCTCAGTAGGGCAGAGCACACAGATAGTCATAGAGAGATCAAGAATTTAAAAGAGCACAAGCAATACACAGGGCAATACAATAGTAAAGAAACAAAAAAGCCCCAGACCAGAGAAATAACAGTAGCTGAAGAAGAAGAAGAACATTCATCCAAAATCAAGAGTCTTCTTCCTTCTTTATTCCAGGATTCTTCAAGGACAACAACAAATCTATCAGTCAAGAAGTTCCTGGATATCTTCTGGTCAAGGCTAAAGGATTGAAGACCTACTCACCCTGAAGCAAAGCTCAAGACTTCCTGATTTCCATATCTCAGGGGGATCTTTATTAACATCAAAGATCCACTAAGTCTTCTCAGTTGTATTTGATAAAGAGAAGACATCATCACTCTCTCACCCCCACTATAAAAAGGGTTCTTTAACTCCCTTCAAAAGTTATTCCTGGTTGTAAGTCACTTGATCAAAAGACTTGGGATTTGTTTTTGAGCACCTGATCAAAAGCTCATTGGTGGCAGTCACCTGATCAAAAACCTGAGTGGATTCCTACCAGGGTGGTAGAAGAGTGGATGTACCCAGGTTGGGGAACCACTATAAAATTCTTGTGTTGTCTGGTTGCCATCTTTTTCTTTTGTTCTTGATGTGGCTATGCTAGTTAGGTTGTTATGTCTGTGATAGTTAGTTTATATTTGATGTGCCTGTGGTAGATTATTTTATCTTAGGACTGTTTTTTATTTACAGCAAAAAGCCTTAAAGTTTCAAGATACTCTATTCACCCCCCCCCCTCTAGAGTATATCAGATCTAACCCTAACTTTCAATTGGTATCAGAGCAGGTTCATTTGGTTGTACAAACTAACCCTTGAACCAAAAGATCCTTTGTTAGATCTGATTTTTTTTTTATTTCTATTAGGATTATATTCACAGCATGGCACAGAACAAAGATTATGCAAGCACCAGACCTCCAATATGCAACTTAAATAAGTTTGTCATCTGGAAGACAAGAATAAAACTATATATGAATTCTATTGATGAGGACATCTATAATTCTATCTTGATAGATCCTCCTCAACCATCTACATCTACATTAACCTCAAGCAATCAAGGAGTTCCACCACCTGAGTGGACTGATACTCAGAAGAAATCCAAGGTTGTTGATGCTAAAGCCATGAACATTCTAGCCTAAACAATGTCTGATGACATTTTCCAGAAAGTGGCTGAATGCACTTCAGCCAAGGCCATATGGGAGTCTCTCAACCAAATGGTGGTTGGCTCTACTGATAAGAGAAAATATAGAATATCAAATCTCATATCCCAGTATGAGAACTTCAAAAAGGAGGAAGCAGAATCTGTTGCAGACATGTACAACAGACTGAGCTCAATCATTAATTAGCTGAAGACTTTGGATAAGGACATCACCCTTACTGAAGTCAATGATAAAATCCTCATGTGCTTCCCAAGCTCATGGGATTCAAGGATCTGGCCAATAAAGGAGGCCAGGAGCTTAAATGAGATTTCCATAGAATCTCTATTGGGAAAGATCAAATCCTATTAGCAGCTAATCAAGTCCAGAGAAGCAGCTGAACAAAGGACTCCTCCACCAGCAAGGAAAGAGCACAACCTGACATTCAAGGCTGCTGAGGATACAGAAGCTTCAACAATAAATGAAGAGCTAATGAGTCTCTTTGCCAAAAGATTTTACAAAATGGCAAGAAAAGACTTCAGAAGGAAATCATCTAGGCAGGATGATAAGTCAAGGTATGACAAAACCCCCACTAAAGAAGTAGTTTGCTTTTGCTGCAGGAAACATGTACACTTTATCTCAGAGTGTCCAGAGAATCAAAATAAAGAAAGAAGAAGAGAGAAGGACTCCAGAAGATAACAAAGCTCAAGGCCTTCCTCCAGCAAATACAAGAAGGAGAAGGGCTTTGTAGCTGAAAACTGGAGTGACACTGAAGAGTAATCCACATCTTCTAGTTTAAGTGAAGAGGAAGAAGAGGCAAGGGCCAAAGAAGTCTGCCTCATGGCCATTGATGCCTCCAAAAGTCAATAAGATGAAGAAGAATCTGACAATGAAGGAACTTCAGAATCAGAAGTTGATCAGGTACTTTCAACTTTTGATTATAGTTCTGATACTTTCAAAACTGAGTTTAAAACCTTGTGTATTGATTTAATTAACTCTGAAAAAGAAATCAAAACACTTAGATAAAAATTATCTAATCAAGAAAACTTGATTTCTGAAAACACTAAGCTAAAAGAAGAACTAACTCTAGCTAATGAACAAATCAATTCTCTAAAAATAGAGTTATGTGAGGCCAAACAACTTGAGAAATCTCTCAATGGGAGAAGCCTTAAGCTGATGGACATCACAAGCACAGTCAATTCCAGACTGAATGGCAAACTGGGCTTGGGTGCATCATCAAGTTTACCCCCCATCCTCAAGAACATATTATCAACCCCCATTAAATTTGTGTCAGCTAAGGATAAAGAGGTAATGAACAACAAACAAATCACAGAAGAATTACCTAACTTTAAAAATCACAAAAACAGAAACCATAAAACCTTAGATGAAAACAAAGTTCAGCAGATTTCGTCGAACTTAGATCGACGAAATGTGGCCAGTTCGTCGAATTCTAGTCGACGAACTCTGAACGCAGATCTATATAATAATTATTTTTCTTACTACGATCGACGAACTATGTATGGTTCGTCGAATAGAGATCGACGAACTATGTATGGTTCGTCGAATAGAGATCGACGAACTTGGGGCATAGAAAATTTCTCTGAGCAGAGATCGACGATCTCATCCCGTTTCGTCGAACTCTGGTCAACGAACTCACAACTTTTCATCGATCCCAGACAGACTTAATAAAAATAATAACTATAATAGCAACTCAAATCAATCTAGGAAACCTTTTAATCCACTTGCTGATTGGACAATTTCTCCTAAAAGATATCGCCACTTAGGGTATAAATCTCAACCTGAATTTTCAGTAATATCTATTTTCTCTTATCAACAATATAAAGGACCCAAGATAACCTAGGTCAAGAACAACTAACTATTTTCATTGCAGGAGAAGAGTTGTCCAGCTGTTAACTAAAAATGGTACCTGGACAGTGGATGCTCCAAGCATATGACTGGCAGCAAGGATAATTTAATTAACTACAAGTCCAAGCTGGGACCAAAGGTGATCTTTGGTGATTCAAAGTGTGGCCAGTTTGAAGGCTTTGGAGAAGTAAAGATTAGAGCAGTCACTTTCAAAAAGGTGACATATGTAAGTGGACTCAAGCATAACCTCATCTCTATAAGTCAATTATGTGATGAAAGTTATCAGGTAGACTTTAACTCAACATCTTGTATTATTTCTAATAAAGAAAAACAAACTGTTTTAATTGGAAATAGATAAGGTAACATATATATAGTAGATTTTCATTCTGCACCTTCAGAGATATGTTTACTTAATATAGTTAGCAATCAAAATGAACTATGACATAAAATACTAGGACATGTTAATATGAAAAACATTGCTAGGCTATCTAAAGACAGCCTTGTGAGAGGTTTACCTTCTAGTCCCTACAAGAAGGAAGGCCTCTGCAGGGTTTGTCAACTAGGCAAGCAAACTAAATCTAGTTTTAAATCAGTTAATAAGAGTGATTCACCTAGGATTTTGTACTTGCTACACATTGACCTTTTTGGACCTATTGTTGTACAAAGCCTAGGAGGGAAATCCTATACTCTAGTTATTGTAGATGACTTCTTATGATTCACTTGGGTGTACTTTCTGAGATCTAAGTCAGATACATTCAAAGTTCTTACAGATTTTCTCAGGACCTTACAGATTGAGTACTCTACTCATGTTGCATTGATCAAAAGTGATCATGGTACAGAGTTTGAGTATCTTCTTATGCATGAGTTCTGTGAGGAGGAAGGTATCTGACGCTGCTTATCAAATCCTAGAACTCCTCAACAAAATGGGGTAGCTGAAAGGAATAATAGAACCCTAATTGAAGTGCGGGCACATTACTTGCAGATGCTTACATGCCCATATCCTTTTGGGCAGAGTCTCTAAGCACGGCAAACTATGTACTGAACAGAAGTTTAATACATAAACTTAAGAATAAGACTCCCTATGAATTGCTTAAAGGGAAGAAACCTAAAATCACTTATTTTAAAGTATTTGGTTGTACATGTTATATACATAATAATAACAAGAAATATATTAGAAAGTTTGAAGCTAAGACTGAAGAGGGAATTTTTTATGATATTCCCAAGTAAGCAAAGCTTATAGGGTGTTTAACAAGTCTTTTTTAAAAATTGAAGAATCAATTCATGTTACTTTTGATGAGGCTAACATGTCTTACAAGGAGAAAGAAATTTCTACCAATAGCACCTTGCAGGTACCTCACTTGTGTGAGAAATTGGGTAAATTAAACCTTCCACAAGAGGTTATATCACCCTCTCCTCCACATGTTGATGAAGACAATGAAGAAGAAAGCACATAAGTGGTTGAACTTCATTCAACAACAGACATAATTCCACAAGAGGAATTAACTCCAAATGCTATTGCTGAACCAACTCCACCCACTCATCTTGTCACACTAAGGGATCACCCTAGATCTCAAGTGATTGGAGACATAATAGTAGGTGTACAAACAAGACATCAACTCAACCAAGATATGATGCATGCATGTTTCCTCTCTCAAGTTGAGCCCCAATCCATAAAAGATGCTGAGCAAGATCCCCACCGGATCATTGCAATACAAGAGGAACTCAACCAATTTGAGAGATGTAGAGTTTGAGATTTAATTCCAAGACCCAAAGACTACCCAGTCATTGGAACTAAATGGGTATATAGAAATAAACTTGATGCCCATGGTGTAATTGTGAGAAACAAGGCTAGGCTTGTTGCTCAAGGTTATAGGCAAGAAGAAGGGATAGACTATGACCAAACTTTTGCACCAGTTGCAAGGTTAGAAGCAATCAGAATCTTCCTTGCTTATGCTGCCTACAAGAAGTTCAAGGTCTATCAGATGGATGTCAAGAGTGTCTTTCTGAATGGAGTACTTAAAGAAGAGGTTTATGTTGAACAACCTCCAGGTTTTATCTCTCCAACCCATCCTTCATATATTTTTAGATTGCATAAAGCTCTTTATGGTCTAAAGCAAGCTCCAAGAGTTTGGTATGAGACCCCAGCTAGCTTCCTGATAGAGCATAAATTCACTAGAGGTATTGTAGATAAAACATTGTTCACTATGCACCATAAGGATCAAACTTTGTCAGTGCAAATTTATGTAGATGACATTATATTTGGGTCTACTGATTCCAAACTATGTAAGAGGTTTTCTGACCTCATGCATTCTAAGTTTGAAATGAGTAGCATGGGTGAGCTCTCCTACTTCCTTGGTCTCCAAGTGAAGCAGCTACCTGATGATATTTTCATCTCCCAAGCTAAATATGCTAAAGAGCTTATTAAAAAGTTTGGGATGGTTGATGCCTCAGCTAAGAAAAACACCCATGGCCACTAATGTTATAATAGACACTGATGAACATGGGAAACCTGTTGATCAGAAATTATATAGGGGCATTGTTGGGTTCCTACTATACCTTACAACAAGTAGACTTGACATAATATTTGCCACATGTCTTTGTACTAGGTTCCAAGTGAACCCTAAAGAATCTCATCTAGTTTTTATAAAAATAATTTTGAGATATATAAAAAGTTGTCCTAGTCTAGGACTCTGGTATCCTACTGAGTCAGAATTTGAGTTAACTGGATACTTAGATGCTGACTTTGTTGGATGCAGGGTAGACAGAAAAAGTACCTCAGGGACTTGCCAGTTCCTTGATATGAGATTAGTGTCTTGGTTCTGCAAGAAATAATCATCTATGTCTACATCATCTGCTGAAGCAGAATATATAGCAGTTGGCAGTTGTTGTTCCCAGATGTTGTGGATTCAAAACCAACTCCTGGACTATGAGTTCAACTTAATAATTCAACTCTCGTATGTGATAACACAAGTGTTATATCCATAGCACAAAATCTAGTCCATCACAGTAGGACTAAGCATATAGACATTAGGCATCATTTCATTAGAGATTGTGTAGACAAAAACAAAATTAAACTTGTCTATATCTACACTAATTTACAAAGAGCAGATATTTTCACCAAACCCTTGGATGAAAGAAATCACTTGTTCTTTATAAATCAACTTAGAATGATCAATGTAGAAGCTTTAGTTTAATTTCTGTCTGCAGTCGACGAATTTTTTAAAGATTGTCGAACGGAGATTGACGAACAGAGAAACGTTCTAGAGAAATTCGTCGAACGGAGATCGACAAACTCTCTGTGAGTGAAGTTAGTTTTGTTGAATAGAAATCGACGAATCTGCTTCAGAAAACTTTCATCGAATGGAGCTCGACGAAATTTTTTCAAATCTTCAGACTGAGCTCGACTAATTATTTAACTATAAATTATTTCGTCAACCTCAAATCGAAGAATTCTTTCATTTTTCGCTGAACAGAGTTTGTCGATTCATATTCTGAAAATCTTATATCTATGTTTTTCTTCGACGTCCATCCCGCGCTTTCAGTTCCATAGCACTTGATCTCTGTTTCTCTCTTGCAGGTGTACTATGGTGATTCCAGTGGGCAGCCTTGCAGCCATGAAATTTGATAACGGATTTGATGTGAACTTTGAATCGTTTCAACACTCCAATCCTATCTTCCTGAATATCTTGCAACTGCTTGAATATCAGCAGTTGAAAAATTTGATGACCACCAGGATCAAGCTCGCTAGTGCAGAAATCAGAGAGTGGGTCTACACCTCCTCCACAACAGATGAAGACAACATGACAGGCATAATATCGGGTAATACAGTCTCTCTTACCCCCGCAGTTTTAACAGAGATTTTTGGATTAGTAAATGGTGAAAAGGAATTAGAAATTGATAGTGATGAATTTAATGAAATGTTAAATAAGATGGGTTATTCTAGAGAAACCCCCAACAAGTTGCTAAAGAAACATCTATTTGCTGAGTATAAATTTCTAGCAGATATTGTGGGGAAAGTGCTGCTGGGTAAGCACACTGCCCATGATTACATCACCAGGCATCAATTTCTGGTGATGTGTGCAGTGGTGAATAAGAAGCCAGTGAATTGGGCTCAGATCATGTTTGAACTGATAAAGAAAAAGAACACCAAAAAGGAGGTTTGCTTTGGAAGGATTCTAGGAATCTTCCTTAAGGAAAAGGCTGTTGAATCCCTGGTCACACCGACCATATTCATAAATGCCTCCAAGCGGCTCACCTGTGCCCTCTTTGACAGGTGGGAGAGGACCATCACCAAGCCAACCAAGGCTTATTCCTCTTCCTCCAGGCCTTTTGAGAGTACCAGGGCTGATCCATCCACTTCCCACCCTGCTGAAGATATCCCTCCTCCACCTCCATCTCCTCCAGTCATCCCAAGCCATCCTCAGATAGTACACCAATTCCCCTCACCAGTTCATTCCACAGTTCATACCACAGTCCATACTGCCACACCTCCATCATCCCCAATACATACATCCCCAACTCATATTCACTTTCATACCTCACCTCCATCCCCCATGGTACACCAACTCCATCATCTCCAGTACCTCCATCACAAATTCATATTCACTTTCATACATCAACTCACTCTCCAGGTGGCACACCAACTCCATCACCACCCTCATCTCCACTACCACCACATTTGGCTGACATTCCCCTCTCCAATCTGTCCTCCCTACCATCATTCAATCTGCTTACATCCCCCCTCCATACTTCTTCTTCCCCATATGCACACATGATAGATTCTTTACCTCCTCCTCCACCAGCATCTTCCATCCCTCCTTATGTTTCCACTGAAACACCTTCTCCATTCCTGCCACTAGACCCCTCCATCATTCCACCTCTTGTAACACTTCTCACTACCCTCCTCAAAACTCTTATAGCAGAGACCATTTCTCCTCTTGCTACATCCATCTCTTCTCATGCTGATCAAATTTCTGCTCTCTATGCTACTCCTTCAGTTAAGGGCATATCTTCAGTACCCACTGAAGCAAGGCAATGGGAGATACTCTATGAAGAAGCAGCAGCAGAAAAAATAGTAGTAGCAGAAATAGCCGTAGCAGCAGAAACAACAACAGCAGTAGACACAACAGCAGCAGCAGAAGAAGCAGCAACAGATGTAGATGCTGATGATGAGTTACTTGATTTAATTAATTTTATTGAGTCTGATATGGATCTAGATGAGCAAGTCACAGAGGAAATAAAAACTGCTGGTGATTATATTATAAATCCCACAGTTGACCTTTTGAATTTGTTGAGCATGTTTGATACAGTTCATTTGAACTTTCTGCCAGAAGACTCCATAAAGCCATCTTTGGCTATAGTCCCCTACACCTCACCAATAAGCCCCAAGGTTCCCAAGCAACTAAAGGCTAGTTTTACTATTACAGAGGCTCCGGCCATTCCATCTCCACTAAAATATGATCCCCTCTTTACTGCATCCCATCCCAGAGTCATTTCTGCTCCAACTTTTGTTATGGATGACTCTCCAATGCCTGATCTTGATGAATTGATCATGGCTGATATAGAAGAAGAGAATAGATCAGTTGCTGAAAGCGTTGATGTGTACAGTTCTCCAGCTCCAACTCCAGCTCCTTCCTAGGCACTATATGATACTGCTCAAGACTCTTCTGATGATGAGGATGGTGAAGAGGATTCTGATGATGAGCCTAAGAAGAAAGTCTCCAAGAAAAGGAAAGCTCCTCCACCTCCTGCTCCAAAACCCAATCCAACAAATTATACTCCCTATTATATACTTTAGAAAATCACACCATACAAGGGCAAGCCAGCATGGATGTGGCTGTCCAAAAACTAACAGAAAGAGAGAAAGAAAAGCAGGAAATACTCACCTCCTCCTCAAAGATTCAAGAAAGGCCCTCCTCCTCCTCCACCTGCTGCTGGTGCTTCAGGTTCTTCATCTTAGAGGACTACCCAATATCAAACATATCACAGACATCAGGGTAGGTCCTCCTCCTCTTCAGGAAGCAGCCCGCAGAGGCACTATTCATCAGGCAAGCAGTAATAATAACAGCAACAACATCATCAACAACAGCAAATTACTGAACATCAGAAAGCTGAAAGCCCAAAGAGACCTGCCTCCCCTCCTGTACCTTTTGAAGATCCAAAAACAGCTACAACTGCAAGGATGGCCAGGTTCCAAGAATTGGTTGGCCTATCCATGATTAATAAAGCAAAAGCTGAAGAGAAGGATCCTTCTGAATACACTACAATGTCCAAATATAGGAAGGAAGAACTCAACAGGTTTGCTAAAGCTAACAAATTCTTTAATGTTGATGATGATATGAAACTGCATCCAGAAGTTGTAGTGCCAAGAGCTACCTCCCTTAATATCATTGGAGCAGCTAATATGACAATGACAAAAACTCAAGCAGCAAATCCTAACAGGGAAATCAAGTTTACTCGGTCTGGAGATAAAGCTAAGGAGGTTAAGCCCAAGGAGCAAAAGAAGAAGAAATAAAGTTTGAACTATTTTAGTCTTTCTGTTATCTTAAAACTGCTTTTTTATTTCCTGATACAAAGCTTTCTGTACATATATATCTGCTACATAGTTTAAAATCTCCTGCCAGATATATTTTTATTGTTTTGTGAATATTTGTGTCTGTATTTAGTGACCTCACTCAAATAGGGGGAGATTGTTGGATCCTTAGTTGGATTTAGGCTAGGTTCACTAAACTAGGATATTTGACCCAACCTGTATAGCTAGGGTCATGTTTGTGTCCTAGAGTCTAGGCCATGTTCTTAGAATCAACACTGCATGGACCAGCCATCAACAGACTGCAGAAGACTCAAGACTTAGAGAAATTTCAAAGACTCAGGAAATGAGTTCGATGTATGTCGAACTCAGCTCGACGAAAGTCGTGCTCAGCTCGACGAACTCAGAGAAAATACTCTGAGCTCAGCTCGACGATCTTGGAACTCATGTCGACGATTCCTGGATACTATACTTCAACACTCCAAGTCCAGAATTATTTCACTGAACTACAGTCGATGAATTCATGTTCTCAGCTCGACGAACTTTGACCACAGTCTTGACAAGTTTTATCAAGCACCAGTTAGAAGTTCTTTGGTCGACGAATTTAGCTCTCAGGTCGACGATTTCTGAATACTCTACTTCAACATTCTAAAGTCCAAGAATCATTTCTCTGAACACTAGTCGACGAAGTTAGATTCTCAGCTAGACGATCTTAATGCACAAAATTAGAAAGTTTCTTGAGAAAGCAGTTAGCAGTTCTCAGGTCGACGATCTTGGATCTCAGCTCAACAAATGACAATTATATGGTCGACGAATATAACTTCTCAGCTCGACGAACTCTGGACCCAGGTCGACGGATTCTGTTCTCTGCTCGACGATTTCTGTGCAGATCCGGACTTGGATATTTCCCTCCCTCTATCATTATTTTATTACAATAATTCCTGAGTAATTAATGCTTAATATTCTCTGAATATTGTCGTTAGACGCATCATTAATTATGGTCTTCATCAGGATTATTACTTGTCGTTTTTCAATGGGATAGTTGGGGAAATCAATCAATGCAGATATTCTCAAGGCCGTCAGTAATCAATGCTGAAGAAGTTCAAAATTCAGAAGGAAGATTTCATGGAAAATATAAAAGGATTTTTTTCTTCCTTCTAGGCAGGGTAGAGCACACAGATAGTCATAGAGAGATCAAGAATTTAAAAGAGCACAAGAAATACAAAGGGCAATACAACGGTAAAGAAACAAAAAAAGCCCCAGACTAGAGAAATAACAGTAGCTGAAGAAGAAGAAGAACATCCATCCAAAATCAAGAGTCTTCTTCCTTCTTCATTCCAGGATTCTTCAAGGACAACAACAACTCTATCAGTCAAGAAGTTCCTGGATATCTTCTGGTCAAGGCTAAAGGATTGAAGACCTACTCACCTTGAAGCAAAGCTCAAGACTTCCTGATTTCCATATCTCAGGGGGAGCTTTGTTAACATCAAAGATCCACTAAGTCTTCTCAGTTGTATTTGAGAAAGATAAGACATCATCACTCTCTCACCCCCACTATAAAAAGGGTTCTTTAACTTCCTTCAAAAGTTATTCCTGGTTGCAAGTCACCTGATCAAAAGACTTGGGATTTGTTTTTGAGCACCTGATCAAAAACTTAGTGGTGGCAGTCACCTGATCAAAAACCTGAGTGGATTCCTACCAGGGTGGTAGAATAGTGGATGTACCCATGTTGGGGAACTACTATAAAATTCTTGTGTTGTCTGGTTAATATCGTTTTCTTTTATTCTTGTTGTGGCTATGCTAGTTAGGTTGTTGTGTTTGTGATAGTTAGTTTATATTTGTTGTGCCTGTGGTAGATTATTTTATCTTAGGACTGTTTTTTTTATTTACAGCAAACACCATTAAAATTTCAAGATACTCTATTCACCCCCCCCCCTCTAGAATATATCAGATCTAACCCTCACTTTCAGAGACTTGGAAAAACAATCAAATCCGATGGAAAGAGTGTGCGAGTACAGTAAATATACCCGGGAAAAAGTTCTAGTGAAAGTGGAACTTACGGGATGAGCTCAGAAGTTCCTCGGGGGTGTGCGAAGGAGGCAAGGCTAAGTTCTTACCGTGACCCGGAGGATGGGTTCCTGGGGAGATGAGTTGAAACTGGGGACCAGGATATCTCTGGCCCTTATCCCCACGAGCGCAGGAGTAGGTGTGGGCTGCTGAGAAGGAGGGCGAGCTGGTGACTTGTACTTTAGTGAGTCCAATCCTGTGGTCCTAAAGGGAGGTGATTTGATCTGTAGGCGAGTGTCGGGGGTGTCTGAGGCTGTGAGTCATCGTGTGGGGTGTGGACTAGCGGCATTGAGGACTCAACATCGGTCTGACGGCTCTCGGGGTCGACGGGAATGTTGACGGTCATTTTCCCCTTGGGGTCGGCGACCTCCTTAAAGGAGGCAAACCTGGTAGTTAAGGTGTATTCCAGGTAGCGGTAGATGGACTCGGCATCGTTTGGGATGGACTTGACCTTCTTGGTAGGATTTGGTTTCGTCGGCTTGCGCGGTGCAACATTGGGAGGCAGGCCGACTAGCGCGTCAGCGCGATCGACGTTGAGCTCGCGGGCACGGCTAAGTTTCTCTTGGAGCTCCTTGGAAAGAGGCATCTCGTGAAAGTGATACCTTAGATACTAATGGAAAGTGAGGGATTGATCTAACTAACTCTATAGGGGGTGAATAGAGTATTTTAAAAGCTTTAAGTTGATTTTACAACAAATTAAAATAGGTGATACTTATAAATATAAGAAAAGAAATATCACAGCACATCAAATAAAAAGTAGAGCACAACCAGACGACACAAGAAAATTTATAGTGGTTCCCCAATAAACCTGGGTACATCCACTCTTCTACAACCCTGGTAGGAATCTACTACAGATTTTTGATCAGGTGCCCTGCCACCACAGGTTTTTATTCAGGTGCCCTGTTACCACAGGTTTTTGTTCATGTGCCCTGTCACCACAAGATTTATTTTCTAAGGGAGATCTAGCAACCCTTTGAGCTTTTGATCAGGTGCCCAAATACAAAACAAAGTATTTTGATCAAGAGACTTGCGATCCAAAGGATCTAACTTTTGAAGGGAGTTATAACCCTATACATAGTGAAAGAAAATAAAATATGTTGTCTTCTCTTTCTCAATCCTTGAGAAGATTAGTGGATTAGTTAATGTTGTCAAAGCTCCCCCTGAGTTATAGAAATCTGGTCAGGAGAGGAAACTTTGCTTCAGGGTATATGCCTTCAAAGATAAACACTTCTTCTTCCAGTAAATGATTCCGAGAGAATGAGCTTTTTGGTTTCAGATTGAATATTATATTGCTAGAAGAAAAGCTTGAAGAGAAGAATGATGAACAAGAAGTTTCTTTGTCTCTGCTTCTTGTTCTCTGGTTGTAGATGTTCTTTTTCTTCTTCTTCTTCTGATTGATTATTATCTCTGGCAATCTTTTGATAAATTCTTTATATATTGATTGCTGATTTGAATTTCAAATTCCTTGAAATCCTCTGCATATTTTCTCGAAATTGGAACGACTATTTTTGTCTTCAATGTATTTCCCCAACTATCCTAGTAAATATCGTAGAGTAATAACTCTATGAAATCCCTAATTAATGCTGTCAGAAACTGTTATATTCATAAGAATATTGAGCATTAATTAACAGAGTATTGCTGTCTTAATATCTGAAATTATATTGCTTTAGTCGATCTGAGAAACTGAGAAATTTAGTCGAACAGAACCTGAAAGGAGTTAGTCGAACTCAGTAAAGTTTTCGTCGACCTGAGCTCCAAGTTCGTCGAACTGATAATATACTTGCCAATCTGAACTCAAAGTTCGTCGGGCTGAGAAGGTACTTCGTCAAGCTGAGATTATGATATAAGATCACAGTTCGTCGATCTCAGCTGGACTTTTGTCGAGGTCAACTCAGAGAAGGAACTTTGAGTTCGTCGATCTGAGATCGACGCTCGTCGAGCTGAGTTCGGCTATCGTCGAATGACTTTTCCACAATCTTCAAAACTGCCGTGTCTCTTAAGTCTTGAGTCTCTGAAGTCTTCTGAAGGTAGGTTTCAGTAATCTAACCTTATGTGATTGACCTTAACCCTGGAACTAACTTATGACCCTTGACTATACATGGTGGGTCATCAATCCCAATAGTGAACCTAGCCCAAGTCACAAGTAGGGTTCCAACAATCTCCCCCTATTTAGGTGAGATCACTATACAAAATAAAAATAAACAAAGTCATAAAGCAATAAAAATATCTGACAGAATTATAAAACATTCATCATATATGAACAGATGTGCCTTGTGAATATATACAATCATTAATAAAGTTCAAAAATGTAAAAGCAGAAGATTAAGAATTTTTCTTTGAAGCATCTGAAGAAGGAGCAGGTTTTGTGAAAATCATCTTTCTTTTTGGATCAGCAGCTTGCTGTTGAGTCATCTTCATATCTTGAGCACCAAAATTTTCACAGATGCACATCTGGGCACTACTGCTTCTGGATGAAAATTCATATAAGTATCAACATTGAAAAGATTTTTTACTTGATATTTGTCCAATTCCTTCTTCCTATATGATGACATGGAAGAAAATTGAGAGAAATCTTCTCCTTCTTCTTTAGCCTTCCTTATCTGAGAGAGAAATCATCACATTAAACCTGTCCATTCTAGAATTAGGATCCAATTGTAGATCATATGTTGGAGACAGTGGCCTTTCTAGACTTGATTTTTCTTTCTAACTAGCTTATTCTGTCAGCAGACTACCTTGACTAACATGTTGTTGATGTTGTTTTCTTTGTTGTTGTTGTTTGCTGCTTTGGGAGCTGTACTGCTGTCTGCTGCTGCTGTAAGATGGTCTGGTATAATAAGAAGATGTAGACCTTTGTATTTGAGAAATGTTTCCTATTGATCCTGCTGTAGGAGGAGGAGGAGTAGGACCTCTCCTGAATTGTGGAGGTGGAGAGTATCTCCTCCTCTTCTTCCTAGCTTTCATTTCATTCTTTGAGTACCTCATCTAGTGAGGAGTAGCAGGAGTGAGAGTAATATTATGCATGATATAATAGGGTGTATCAACAGTAGGACAGGGTTTAGGAGCAGCCCTGAGTGGAACCTTCTTCTTGAGTTCTCTCTTTTTAGTGCTGGAATCTTCTGAGTCATCTGACTCTTCATCATCATCATCAGATTCATTTGCAAGATTGTCATAAAGAGCATTAATCTGTTTAAGCACTGCATCAGACAATACTGGATGAGCCTGTGGCTTTATACCTGTATCTATTATCTCAATCTATGGCTGTTCAGCTACATTTTCTTCCTCAGCCTGAGGCTGTGCTTGAACTTCTAGCTCTATAATTTCTATATCTATATCCTCAAACAAGAAATCAGCAATATTAGGCATGGGGGATTCAGCCCAGCCAAATGTTGGAGGTGAGAGAGCCTTTGACTCTGTAGTAGTTATTTCCTCTATAATATTATCTTTAAGTGCAAAACTTGTCCATAGTTGTTCCAATACTAGAGGACTTATTGGTGCTGTGTAACCTTAGAGTAATTGGTCAAAACTGGTAAATTGCTATAAACTGTTTCAAAAGAATAAAGGAATGAAGAAATATCAATTGTGGGATTAATGGTAAAATAACCAACAGTGATGATTTTTGGAATTGAGAAATCTAGTGCTTCTACTTCTGTACAAACTGGAAGCATTACTGTATCTGTTTCTGGAATTACTGGTGTTGCTGCTGGAGCTTCTTCATGAATTTCTGGAGCTTCTTCAATGAACATCTCTCCCTGCATGGATTTAGAGAGTCCTGAACCTAGGCCCCCAGAAGAAGGGATAGTGGAGAAAGAAGAAAGTTTTGAGGAGAGTGTAGTGATGGAAGTAGCAAGTGGAGTAATGGCCTCATCTATGAGTTTCTTGAGTGTACAGGTAATATGCTCAAGAATTGTGGCTGATATAGAAGAGGATGACATGGAGCAGGTTGGACAGATAGTGAATTCTTGTGGAATGGATGGTGTTTGAATGTCAGTTGGAATGTTGGATGTTGAGATATAAGGGAGGATAGTATCTTCCTGAATAGGGAAATGTTGTGGAGATGGTTGTGGAGATAGAGATGATAGTAGATCAAAAATTGAGAGATGACAGTAGTGGATCTATGCCATAAATATGTGATGATAGATGTGGTGGTGGGGGTGATTGAGGAGATGGAGATGGTGTTTCCTCGGGAATGTGGATTGGTGAGGGTGGTCTGGATGGTGATACAGAAGGGATGGAAATAGAAGGTGTGTCAATGGATGGTTGTTGAAATGTAGAAACATCAACAAGGGGAGTTGATGAAGGAAATATTGGATGATGTGGAGATGGAGGAGGAGAAGAGGGAATATGAGGAGAAGGAGCTTCTTCAAGGGTTGATGAAGTGGCTATTACAGCCCTGGTGTCCTCTGAAGTTATCCTGGAAGAGGAATGTAACGCCCCGAAACTCAAAGGAGCAGAGGGGAATAATTTGGGCCAGTTTGAGTTCTGGCTGCAGGCACACGGCCTGGGACACGGGCGTGTCCCAGGGCGTGTCAAGCCTGTGTCGACACTAAGGCGTGAAGTCGACACTTTGGTCTCGACATTGTGTCGAGACTGGGCACACGGCATGCGACACGGGCGTGTCGCAGGGCGTGTCGACCCGTGTCGACACTTAGCCGTGAAGTCGACACAGTGCTTCGACGTTGTGTCGAGACACGGCACACGGCCTGCGACACGGGCGTGTCGCAGGGCGTGTCAACCCGTGTCGACACTCGTCCCGCGAAGTCGACACTTTGGTGTCGACAGTATGTCGAGACATGGCACACGGCCTGCGACACGGGCGTGTCGCAGGGCGTGTCGACCCATGTCGACACTTAGCCGCGAAGTGCCGAGACCTTGTACACGGCCTGGAGCCCAGGCGTGTCAAGGTGACACGGGCAAGGACACGGGCGTGTCCTAGAACCCGTGCAGTGCTCGGGTTGAAAACGGGAGAAAATCATGGGGTACACGGCCAGCTACACGACTGTGTCAGGTGGAACACGGGCGTGTCAGCTCGAACACGGGCGTGTTCGAGACCCGTGTGAGGTTCCAGGTGATTCGATTTTGACGGCGAATGAGGCACACGGCCCTGGACACGGGCGTGTGCCAGGCCGTGTTCGGCCCAGATTGGGCATTTCAGTCCCGAATCGAAGCCGTTCATTTCTTTGACTGAGGATCCAATGGCTGGGGGTTGTTCCTGAAGGGATATACCCGGGTTTTGACTTAGAAAACCCTCACTTTTTCCACTTGTTATCTCTCCAAACCCTTGGAGAAAGAAAAGCTAAGGCAAGAAGAAGAGGAGCTAGATCCGCCATTGGAGGAGCTTCGGAGCTCCGAATCGCAAGCCGACTCCGGATCCACGGAGGCAACGCAAGTGCGGTGATTTCCATCCGATTACTTTTCGATGGCGCCAAAGAGGACCGCAAGGGTAACGATCCTCATCTTGAGCATGAGTCGCTCTTTTCTTTGCATAGGAAGCCCGCTCTCGCGAGTTTGCGGAGAGTTGGAGGCGTTCCTTCGGGTAGATATGTGAAGTCCCCGTTGTTTAGAGTCCGTATGCGAGAACGGACATAGGCATTTTGGTTGAAGCCTACCCGGACATGTAGTTCGGATCGGTGATGTTGCATTGCATAAGGCCGGAGAAGACTCCGTGCTATTTGGTGTTTTTCGGGTTTTCTACGCGGTAGATTGCAGCAGGGAGCCTTGGGGACTAACCCAAAGGTGCACCCGGAAAACTGGGCGGACACGAGGTCTTGCCAACTTGGTGGCCTGAGAGCCAACTTGAACATAACGGGGTTATGTGACTTGTGATAGAATGGGACTCGGTGAAAGTTTGACCCGCGCATATGGCTTAAATTGCCGTTGCGATGTGAGCACGGGTTAGATGGAGCCGTACCCGCTTTATGTCGTTCGGGTTAGAGAGACCTAAAGGTACATGGCACTCGCCGTTGGCATAAATAGGGGTCTTCGGTGGTCGATGGCTTAAATTGACGTGACCAATACCATGAAGACGAATTGCTCATAGGAATGGCCGTCTAAGTGGCGGTGGTGAGTCCGGAATGTTAATGGCTTTCAATTGACGTAACATCGACCGGTTCACCGAGAATGTGCCCTGAGTGCACGGGACGTGTGGCCGTACGAGCCAACGTCTGTGATGAAATGGCTATGGTTATATGCTTTGCTCGCTTGTGCTAATGAAATGCAGGGAAGGAGCATCGCCGCCCCGAGTTGGGGGCGGGATCGTTATAATTTGGTCAGCATTGCTGACCGTTGCTTGTTTGCCACCGTGCGGTGGTTTGTTTGCTTGCAGGTGCAGCTGGACCAAGCGGTCAATAGCGGGCTAAAGCCCTTTTTGCGAAGCTGGCCCTCGAAGGCCCAAGTGGAAATGTTTTATGTTTTATTCATGTATGGCCGGCCTGCGAGCCGAGGTTTGTAAATCATGTAAAAGACAAGTGAAACATTTTGTAAGGCCTTAAGGCCGACTTTTGAGTATTTTGTAATAACATTCCTATTATCATGTTAGTGGACATTCATGCTTATTGCTGGGTTCTTGTTTTGCAACTTTTATAAACTGCTTCCGCTAGAATGCTCTGTGTAGGACGTTGAGATTGGTTGGATGGTTTCCATAAGTAACCACCCGGTCTGTCTGTGGTATATGGCGTCGGGCCCCGGCCGGACCTACTGCTATATGCTATGCGACGGATAGGGGGTGTTACAATTTGGTATCAGACTACTGGTTTTGGTCGGGCTTAAAGTGAATTCGTGGGCGAATTCTTTTTAAGGGGTGGTGAGCACATTGTGTGCGTCATCGTTATAACAGTAAAAAGAACCCATGAATGTCCACTTAGGAATGAAAATACTCGTGTTTGAGGAACCTGCGTGTTCCTATAATTGCTGTTTGCAATGTTATTTGGTCGCTTAACGGTGTTTTGTACCACTATAGGTGACCCGAAGTGGTGTTGGGCCGTCAGAACGCCGAGGTTCTGAGGCTAGTAGTGCACCAGAAGTTGCTCCCGCAACACCTTTGTCGGCTGAAAATATAAGATTGGTGGCTGAAGCGGTGTTGGCCGTGATCAATGCGCAGCCTGGGAGGCAAGCGCAGCAGCCCGCTCCTGTGATGGAGCAAGTACCTCTTCAAGAGGCTGAGCCGAGGAGGATGGAGCAAGTGGTTGTAGAACCAATAGTGCCAAGGAGGGCGACTGAGAGGCAGTTGAAGCATGTAATGAGCTTTAACCCTCCGTTATTCTCGGGGTTGGGAACCCCATCTCAGGCTGAAGACTGGCTCTCTAGGGTGAAGAGAGTCATGACAGCGACGGAGACGGAGGAGTGGCAGATGACCACCATTGCTACGTTCCTGCTGGACGGTGAAGCGAGGATGTGGTGGGAAGGTTTGGAGCTGCATCATCTGCGAGGTAGACAACTGATAGACGTTCCGATGGAAGAGTTCTCGGAATTGTTCTTAGCAAGATACCTCCCTTCTACTCAGAGGATTTCAATGGAGAATGAGTTCCTGAGGTTGGTACAGGGTGAGAGGAGCGTGGATGAATATCTCCACGAGTTTACGCGGTTGAGTCGTTATGCGAGCTCTACCATCATGGATGAGGAGCGCAAGACTAATCGTTTTTATGAAGGCTTGAGGGATGAGCTGAGACTATTACTGTCGGGGCCGATGACGCAGGGTTTCTTAACCTTGGTCAATACTGCCCGGTCCTTGGAGAAGGACATGAAGAACGTGCAAGCGAAGAAAGGCTTGGTTGATAGAAAATCTGAGTTTAAAGTGCCGACTACCTCAAAGTCCGGCTATCGGAAGTCTTTCAAGAAGCATAGGACTTCGGGTCCAGCTCCTTCTGGCGCTTCTGGGGCGACTACGAGTCGGACCCCGGGCGCGTGCTTTACTTGTGGCAAGACGGGGCATTTCGCCCGTGATTGTTGGAGCGGACGTCCTAAGTCCGAGAGGAGGCCGGGAGCCACTTATGAAGAGAAGGGAAAGGCGGTGGAGTCGACCGCATCCCACTATGCTCCGGCCCAACCCAGGGTTTACAATCTTGGCCAACAGGAGGCCATTAAACAAGCTGACGTGGTGACAGGTACGGTTTAATTTATAGCAAGTCAATTCCTTTATATGCTTGTTATGTATATGTTACCTTACCACTGCTTGTTAGGATTTGTGTTGATTTGTGAAAACCGGCACGAGCACTCTTTGATACGGGAGCTTCACACTCCTTCTTGTCCGAAGGATTTATATCACGCATCGGAGTCCCTTCTTCGATGGCGAAGGATAAGTTGGATGTGTTGTTGCCCAATGGGTGTTCGATGCGAGCGGTTAGGATCTGCGACGTTAAAGTTCGTATTGGGGAGCAGGAGTTCGACCTGCAGGCGTCTTTACTTCCGTTGGCGGAGTTCGACGTCATATTTGGCATGGACTGGCTCTCGGAGCAGCAGGCCCATATAGATTGCGGTAGCAAGGAAGTAAAGCTGGGAGCAAGTCGTGAGACGACGTTTACGGGCTTAAAGGGGTCGAGCAAGACGTTGATGTCTGCTCTTCAGGTGGTGAAGGCGGTTCGTGCTGGAGCAGAACTGTTCTTTACACTAGTGGAGGTTGCAAAGCCGAAGCCCGCGATGGATTGTATTTCAGTGGTATCGGAATACCCTGATGTGTTCCCCGCAGATCTTCCTGGAGCCCCGCCTCAGCGGGAGATCGATTTTACGATCGAGCTAGTGCCAGGTGCAAAGCCTGTGTCACGATCTCCGTATCGGCTAGCGCCTAAGGAAATGGCGGAGCTGAAAGTTCAACTACAAGAGTTGTTGGAGCAAGGGTATGTGCGCCCGAGTTCTTCGCCTTGGAGCGCACCGGTCCTCTTTGTTAAGAAGAAGGACGGAAGCTTGAGATTATGTATTGATTATCGGGAGCTAAATAAGCTGACTGAGAAGAACAAGTATCCGATCCCCCGGATTGATGATCTCTTTGATCAGTTAGTCGGGTCGACGGTGTACTCGAAGTTAGATCTCAAGTCTGGATACTATCAGCTGCGGATAAGGGAGAGTGATATCCCGAAGACAGCGTTTAGTACGAGATACGGGCATTATGAGTTTACGGTCATGCCGTTTGGGCTGACTAATGCGCCGTCAGTATTTATGGATTTGATGAACAGGACGTTCAGGGAGTACTTGGACCATTTTGTGATCGTCTTCATCGACGATATTTTGGTGTACTCGCAAAGTGAGGAGGATCACTTCAAGCATCTCCATTTGGTGTTGGAGACACTCAGGAGAAACCAGTTGTATGCCAAGTTCTCGAAGTGCGAGTTTTGGCTATCCTCAGTGGCGTTCCTTGGGCATATAGTGAGTGGAGAGGGTATTGCGGTGGATCCGGCGAAGATTGTTGCGATACGGGAGTGGCCTGAGCTTGCTACGGTAGCAGAAGTCCGGAGCTTTTTGGGGCTTGCCGGTTATTATAGGCGCTTCGTAGAGAACTTCTCGCGGATAGCGCTACCTCTCACTACTTTGACGAGGAAGGAGCATAAGTTCGTTTGGACGCCGGAGTGCGCGCGAGCTTTTGAGGAATTGAAGTGTCGGTTGACCACGGCGCCTGTGTTGAGTTCGCCATGTGGAACCGAAGGCTATGAGATATATAGCGATGCTTCAGGCAGTGGTTTGGGTTGCGTGCTACTGCAGCACGACAGCGTGATAGCTTATGGCTCGAGACAGCTAAAAGTACACGAGAGGAATTATCCGGTCCACGACTTGGAGTTGGCGGCCGTGATTTTTGCCTTGAAGCTGTGGAGACACTATTTGTACGGTGTGAAGATTGATATCTACACCGATCACAAGAGCCTAAAGTATTTGATTGATCAGAAAGATCTGAATATGCGGCAGCGTAGGTGGATGGAGTTCCTGGGGGACTATACTTTCAAGATCCACTACGTGCCTGGCAAAGGGAATGCGGTTGCGGACGCGTTGAGTCGCCGAGCCCCAGCTCAAGCGAATTGGCTATCAGTGCATGATGAGCGGTTGGTGCAGGAGCTGGAGGCGTTGGAGATTGTTTGTGTGGATAGACAATCTAGTGCTGAAGCAGTGCTGAATTGGACTGAAGTCCAATATGACCTGGCTGATCGGATTCGGCAGGCTTTGGATATGGATGCTCATATGAAGCAGTTCATGATAGAGGCTCTGGATGGGTCAAATTCCCAATTCGTTGTGGAGGACGGATTGTTGTGGAAAGACGGTCGTTTGTGCGTCCCAAGTGTGGGCAGTTTACGGGCGGAGTTGTTGTACGAGGCGCACCATACCAAGTACTCGATTCACCCGGGGAGCACGAAGATGTACCGTGATGTAAAGAAGCTATTTTGGTGGCCGGGTTTGAAAAAGGATGTGGCGCTATATGTAGCGAAGTGCCAAACCTGCGCCTTGGTAAAGGCGGAGTGCCAAAAGCCGGGAGGATTTCTTAAGTCCTTGCCTATTCCGGAGTGGAAATTCGACGACATCTCTATGGACTTTGTGCATGGTTTGCCAAGGTCGCAGAAGGGGAACGACGCCATTTGGGTGGTGGTCGATCGATTAACAAAGGTGTCGCATTTTATTCCGCATAGGAAGGATGATCCGGTGGAGAAGCTGGCGAAGCTTTATGTGGATAATATAGTACGGCTTCATGGTGTGCCCCGCAGCATCGTGAGTGACCGTGATGGGCGGTTCACGTCCAATGATTGGAGGCTGGTGCAGCAAATGTTGGGAACAAAGCTGAAGTTTAGCACAGCCTTCCATCCGCAAACGGATGGGCAGACCGAGAGGGTCAATAGAACCATGGAAGACATGCTTCGCATGTGTGTCTTGGACTTTGGAAAGCAATGGGAGGACCACCTTTATTTGGTGGAGTTCGCATACAACAATAGCTACCAAGCAAGTATTCAGATGGCGCCTTTCGAGGCCCTTTATGGTAGACGATGTCGCACGCCGTTGTCTTGGTTAGAAACGGGCGAGTCGAAGTTGTATAAGCGATCGGAAGTGGAGGATGCTACTTCGTTGGTGAGAACCATTCGGGAGAGGTTGCTTATCGCTCAGGACCGACAAGCAAAGTACTATAATGCCAAGCACAGGAACGTGGAGTTCGCTGTGGGCGATTATGTATACTTGAAGATCAAGCCGTTCAAGGGTGTCTCGCGGGTGCGGCGATTGAAAAAGCTAAGCCCGAGGTACCTTGGACCGTTCGAGGTTCTGGAGCGAGTAGGAGAAGCGGCCTATCGGCTGAAGCTTTCAGTGGAGCTAAGTGGATTACATGATGTATTCCATATTTCGGTGCTTCGGAAGGCGGTGCAAGAGCCTACGCAAGTGATCGCGGCCAATCAAGTGCCGGTGGATAGTGGACTAACGACTAAAGTCAAGCCCGTGCGGATTGAGGACTCGGAGATCAAGCGGCTACGCAATAAAGAGATCAGGATGGTCAAAGTCCGGTGGGACAATTGCGGTCGTGAGGAGCTCTCTTGGGAGCGAGAGCAGACGATGCTTGACGAATATCTGGAGTTGTTCCGCTCAGGTACAAATTTAAGTTTGTACATGTTTTTCCCTTTATGTAATTTCGTGGGCGAAATTCTTTTAAGAGGGGTAGAGTTGTAACGCCCCGAAACTCAAAGGAGCAGAGGGGAATAATTTGGGCCAGTTTGAGTTCTGGCTGCAGGCACACGGCCTGGGACACGGGCGTGTCCCAGGGCGTGTCAAGCCTGTGTCGACACTAAGGCGTGAAGTCGACACTTTGGTCTCGACATTGTGTCGAGACTGGGCACACGGCCTGCGACACGGGCGTGTCGCAGGGCGTGTCGACCCGTGTCGACACTTAGCCGTGAAGTCGACACAGTGCTTCGACATTGTGTCGAGACACGGCACACGGCCTGCGACACGGGCGTGTCGCAGGGCGTGTCAACCCGTGTCGACACTCGTCCCGCGAAGTCGACACTTTGGTGTCGACAGTGTGTCGAGACATGGTACACGGCCTGCGACACGGGCGTGTCGCAGGGCGTGTTCGACCCGTGTCGACACTTAGCCGCGAAGTGCCGAGACCTTGTACACGGCCTGGAGCCCAGGCGTGTCAAGGTGACACGGGCAAGGACACGGGCGTGTCCTAGAACCCGTGCAGTGCTCGGGTTGAAAACGGGAGAAAATCATGGGGTACACGGCCAGCTACACGACCGTGTCAGGTGGAACACGGGCGTGTCAGCTCGAACACGGGCGTGTTCGAGACCCGTGTGAGGTTCCAGGTGATTCGATTTTGACGGCGAATGAGGCACACGGCCCTGGACACGGGCGTGTGCCAGGCCGTGTTCGGCCCAGATTGGGCATTTCAGTCCCGAATCGAAGCCGTTCATTTCTTTGACTGAGGATCCAATGGCTGGGGGTTGTTCCTGAAGGGATATACCCGGGTTTTGACTTAGAAAACCCTCACTTTTTCCACTTGTTATCTCTCCAAACCCTTGGAGAAAGAAAAGCTAAGGCAAGAAGAAGAGGAGCTAGATCCGCCATTGGAGGAGCTTCGGAGCTCCGAATCGCAAGCCGACTCCGGATCCACGGAGGCAACGCAAGTGCGGTGATTTCCATCCGATTACTTTTCGATGGCGCCAAAGAGGACCGCAAGGCTAACGATCCTCATCTTGAGCATGAGTCGCTCTTTTCTTTGCATAGGAAGCCCGCTCTCGCGAGTTTGCGGAGAGTTGGAGGCGTTCCTTCGGGTAGATATGTGAAGTCCCCGTTGTTTAGAGTCCGTATGCGAGAACGGACATAGGCATTTTGGTTGAAGCCTACCCGAACATGTAGTTCGGATCGGTGATGTTGCATTGCATAAGGCCGGAGAAGACTCCGTGCTATTTTGTGTTTTTCGGGTTTTCTACGCGGTAGATTGCAGCAGGGAGCCTTGGGGACTAACCCAAAGGTGCACCCGGAAAACTGGGCGGACACGAGGTCTTGCCAACTTGGTGGCCTGAGAGCCAACTTGAACATAACGGGGTTATGTGACTTGTGATAGAATGGGACTCGGTGAAAGTTTGACCCGCGCATATGGCTTAAATTGCCGTTGCGATGTGAGCACGGGTTAGATGGAGCCGTACCCGCTTTATGTCGTTCGGGTTAGAGAGACCTAAAGGTACATGGCACTCGCCGTTGGCATAAATAGGGGTCTTCGGTGGTCGATGGCTTAAATTGACGTGACCAATACCATGAAGACGAATTGCTCATAGGAATGGCCGTCTAAGTGGCGGTGGTGAGTCCGGAATGTTAATGGCTTCAATTGACGTAACATCGACCGGTTCACCGAGAATGTGCCCTGAGTGCACGGGACGTGTGGCCGTACGAGCCAACGTCTGTGATGAAATGGCTATGGTTATATGCTTTGCTCGCTTGTGCTAATGAAATGCAGGGAAGGAGCATCGCCGCCCCGAGTTGGGGGCGGGATCGTTATAATTTGGTCAGCATTGCTGACCGTTGCTTTGTTTGCCACCGTGC
The DNA here is from genome assembly GCA_039583875.1 of Platanthera guangdongensis. NCBI lineage: Eukaryota > Viridiplantae > Streptophyta > Magnoliopsida > Asparagales > Orchidaceae > Platanthera > Platanthera guangdongensis. Next base: position 26,622,537 of record CM077156.1, read on the forward strand.
GGTGGTTTGTTTGCTTGCAGGTGCAGCTGGACCAAGCGGTCAATAGCGGGCTAAAGCCCTTTTTGCGAAGCTGGCCCTCGAAGGCCCAAGTGGAAATGTTTTATGTTTTATTCATGTATGGCCGGCCTGCGAGCCGAGGTTTGTAAACCATATAAAAGACAAGTGAAACATTTTGTAAGGCCTTAAGGCCGACTTTTGAGTATTTTGTAATAACATTCCTATTATCATGTTAGTGGACATTCATGCTTATTGCTGGGTTCTTGTTTTGCAACTTTTATAGACTGCTTCCGCTAGAATGCTCTGTGTAGGACGTTGAGATTGGTTGGATGGTTTCCATAAGTAACCACCCGGTCTGTCTGTGGTATATGGCGTCGGGCCCCGGCCGGACCTACTGCTATATGCTATGCGACGGATAGGGGGTGTTACAAGGAAGCCCTAAAAGGCTTGGTAATAACCCTATCCCATCTGCCAAAGAGCACAGAGGTAAGCCTCTTAGAGGCATTTACGAATATAGTCGGGGAGACCAATAATTCTGGAATCTTTTCCTGTAAGAAGATTCCCAGAATTCTACCAAAACTGACATCTTTCTTACTAATTTTCTTCTTAATCAAATCAAACACAATTTATCCCCAGTTCATTGATTTTTAATTAACCAGGGCACATATCAGAAGGAATTGGTGCCTGATTATGAACTCATGGGCGTTCTTGCCCAAGATTACCTTACCAACTACATCTGCTAAGAACTTATATTCAGCAGACAAGTTCTTCTTCAGCAATTTGTTAGGGTTTCCCTGGGAGTGACCCATTATAACTGGCATATCCTCAAACTCAGTGCTAGATGGTTCAAAATCATCTTCCCCATTGATAAATCCAAAAACTTCAGTTAGAATGGCAGGGGAAAGAGAAACCTGGTGTCCAGAAATTGATCCAGAAATGGAGGTTTGATCTGAAAAGGTTGTTGTGAATACCCATTCTTTGATTTCCTGCACTAGAAGTTTGATCCTCAAAGTCATGAACTGTCTCAACTGTGATTCCTCAAACAACTAAAGTATGTTCTTGAAGATTTGATCGAAATGGCTGAACGAATCGATGTTGATGTCAAACCCTGCATCAATTTTTTATTCTAGAGAGGGTCGCCTCTGAAATCGTCATGCCTGCAAAACAAAAGATCAAGTGCACAAGAACTGGAAAGCGCGGGATGGAGTTCGATGAAAACTCTATTGTAAGTTTTCAGAAGTTGAAAAGACAAACTCCGTCTAACGAAACATTAAAAACTTCTAACTCAGTTCGACGAAAAATCTCATAAAGAAATAAAAGCGTCGATCTAAGTCTGAAGAGGGGGAAAACAGTTCGTCGTTCTCCATTCGACGAAAAACTTTTCTAAAACAAATTTTGTCGATCTTCATTCGACGAAAAATTTTCTGAAACAAATTCGTTGATCTTCGTTCGACGAAAAAGTTTTGCTAAGGAATGTTCGTCGATCTTCGTTCGATGAACATTCCACGAAGAGTTCGTAGTTCGTTGATCTCCATTCGATGAAATATGAACAGTTCGTCGACCATAGACAGAAATTAAATTAAAGCTTCTCTATTAATCATACCTAGCTGATTTAGGAAGAGGAGTTGTTTCTTTTTATCTAAGGGTTTGGTGAAAATATCTGCTCTTTGCAAATCAGTAGAAATAAAGACAAGTTTAATTTTATTTTTGTCCACACAATCTCTAATGAAATGATGTCTAATCTCTATATATTTTGTCCTACTATGATGCACTGGATTTTGTGCAATAGAAATTACACTGGTGCTATCACAATATATAGTTGAATTATTTAAGTTGAAACCATAATCCAGGAGTTGATTTTTAATCCACAAAATTTGTGAACAGCAACTACCTGCTGCTATGTATTCAGCTTCAGCAGTTGATGTTGACACAGAAGTTTGCTTTTTGCAAAACCAGGACACTAGCCTATCACCAAGGAACTGACAAGTTCCTGATGTGCTTTTTTTGTCAAATCTACATCCAGCAAAGTCAGCATTTGAGAATCTAGATAATTCAAATTCTGACTCAGTAGGACACCAGAGTCCTAGATTAGGACAACCCTTTATATATCTTAAAATCCTTTTTAATAAAATAAGATGTGATTCTTTAGAATTGACCTGAAATCTAACACAAATGCAAGTATAAAATATAATATCATGCCTACTAGCTATAAGATTTAATAAGGACCCAACAATATCCTTATATGTTTTTTTGATCAATTGGTTTGCCCCGTTCATCAGAATCAACTATAGTATTGGAAGGCATGTGTGTTTTCTTAGCTGAGGCATCAGTCATCCCAAATCATTTGAGTAGCTCTTTAGCATATTTTGACTGGGATATAAAGATATTATTAGGGGTTTGCTTCACTTGGAGACCAAGGAAGTAGGATAGTTCACTCATGCTACTCATTTCAAACTTTGAATGCATCAGGTCAGAAAAACTTTTGCAAAGTTTGGAATTAGTAGAGCCAAATATTATATTATCTACATAGATTTGGACTAGCAAAATTTTTTATTTATGATGTCTAATGAATAAATTCCTATCTACAATGCCTCTAATAAACTTATGTTCTAAAAGAAAGCTAGCTAAGGTCTCATACCAAGCTCTTGGAGCTTGCTTTAAACCATAAAGAGCTTTATGCACCTCAAAACATAAGATGAATGAGTTGAGGAGATAAAACTTGGTGGTTGTTCAACATAAACTTCCTCTTTTAGTTCTCCATTGAGGAATGCACTCTTGACATCCATTTGGTATACTTTGAACTTGTGATAGGCAGCATATGCAAGAAATATCCTGATGGCTTCAAGTCTTGCAACAGGAGCAAAGGTTTGATCATAATCAATTCCTTCTTCCTGTGAATAACCTTGGGCTACCAGTCTTGCTTTGTTCCTCACAATTGATCATTATTTATTCAATTTGTTCCTGAAGACCCATTTAGTTCTAATGATTGGGTAGTCTTTGGGTCTTGGAACTAAATCCCAAACTCTAAACCTCTCAAATTGATTGAGCTCCTCTTGCATTGCAATAATCCAGTGAGGATCTTGCTCTGTATCTTTTATGGATTGAGGATCAATTTGAGAAATGAAGTAAGCATGCATCATATCATGATTAAGTTGATGCCTTGTTTGCACACTAGCTGATATGTCTCCAATCACTTGAGATATGGGATGACCTCTAAGTGTGACAAGATCAGCAGGAGGAGTTGGTTCATCAACAGCTTGTGGAATTAATTCCTCTTGTGGAATTATATTTGTTATTGTTGGTTAAACTGCTTCAGCACTTTCTTCTTCACTTTCTTCATCAATCTGTGGAGAAGGATGAAATATAACCTCTTGGGTAAGGTTTAAATCATCCAACTTCTCACACAGATAGGGTACATGCAAAGTGTCTATGGTAGAAGAATCCTTCTCCTTGTAAAACATATTAGCTTCATCAAAAGATATATGTACATATTCTTCTATTTTTAATGTTGATTTATTAAATATCCTATAAGCTTTGCTGATTTGGGAATATCCAAGAAAAATTCACTCTGCAGCCTTGGTTTCAAATTTTTTAGGTGTTTCTTATTATTATTGTGAATATAACACTTGCAGCCAAAACTTTAAAATAATCTACTTTAGGTTGCTTCCCTTTAAGTAATTCATAGGGAGTCTTACCCTTTAGTTTATGAATTAAACTTTTGTTAAGGACATAATTTGTTGTGCTTACAGCCTCTGCCCAAAAGGATAGGGGGAAATATCACCTTTGGTCCAACTTTGACATTTCCATATCCTTCTGTCTGTCCACAGTTAGAGTCTCCAAATATCACCTTTGGTCCAAGATTGGCTTTGAAATCAGTCAGGTTGTCCTTACTTCCGGTCATATATTTTGAACATCCACTATCCAGATACCACTGTTTCTATGTGATAGGATAGTTTTTTACCTGTGCAAAATAAGATTAGTTATTCTTGACCCAGGTAACCTTGGGTCCTTGATTTCTTTCAAATTTAAAACTGGAAATGTAAGAAAATTCAGGTTGGACCTTATACCCAAGTGGATGATATCTCCTAGGAAGAATAATTCACTGAGTAAAAGGATTGATAAATGTTTTAGTTTTAAAATTTTGAAAATAATTCAAGTTTTTATTATAAGAAACTGGGTTCGACGAATTATAATAGATTCATCGATCTGCATTCGATGAATAGGGATGAGTTCGTCGAACTCCGCTCGCAGAATGAAAGTGTTCATTCTCTGAGCCCCTCGTTCGTCGATTGCGGTTCGACGAATCATATTGAGTTCGACGAGCATAGTTAGACGAATAATTATACCTAAAATCTTCATTCATACTTCATCAATCTGAGTTCGACGAACCATATTCATTTCATCGAGCTTGGTTCGACGAAATATGTTGACCATAATTTTGGTTAAAATTTTTCCTTTTCTTAGGTTAAGTGTTAGATAAAATTTCTGTTTCTTTATTATTAACTTCTACCATTTCATTACCCTTTTCAGAAATAAATTTTATGGGGGTAGACAATATATTTTTCTGTAAAAGAATTAGAGGTTGATTAGATGAAGCTCCCAAGCCCAGTTTTCCATTAAGCCTGACATTCACTGTGCTTGTGATGTCCATCAATTTGATGCTTCTCCTATTAAGAGATTCTTCAAATTGCTTAGCCTCTTTTAATTTGTTTTTTAAAGAAAGTATTTGTTCATTTGCAGTTTTTAATTCTTCTTTAAGTTTTAAGTTTTTAGAAGAAACATTTTCAAATTCAATTAATTTCTCTCTGATAAGTTTGATTTCCTTCTTAGATTTAATTAAATCATTATATAATAATTTAAAATCAATTTTAAATTGATCAGAAGAAAAATCAAAAGAAGAGATTACTTGATCTTCTTCTGACATGAATTCATCTTCTGAATTATCTGCTTCTGAATCAACAGCATCAGAGTTATTGCAAGATGCATTGATTGCCATCAAGCATATCTCTCTGACTTTGGCTTCTTCTTCATCCTCACTGGAGCTGGATGGAGATTCTGACTCAAATTCACTCCAAGTCTCTGCAATAAATCCTCTTTCCATCTTTTTGTATTTGCTGGAGGATGGCTTGCTGGAATGCTTCCTGGAGTCTTTTTCCTTTCTTTTATCTTTTTTTGTTTTTCTGGACATTCTGGTAGTATGTGTCTAGTTTTTCTACACCCATAATAAACTATTTCTTTAGTGGGTGTTTTATCATACCTTGGCTTGTCATCTTTTTTTGAAGACCTTCTGAAATGCTTCCTTGTCATCTTGTAGAATCTCTTAGCCAAGAGACTCAGCAAATCCTCATTATCTGGAGTGGCTTTAGCTTCTTCACATTCTTTGAAAGCAATACTTTGATCTTTCCTTGATGAAGATGAAGTGGTCCTTTGCTCAGCTTCTCTTGTCTTGATGAGCTGCTCATATGATTTGAGCTTGCCCAACAAGGTTTTAGTAGATATCTCATTCAGGCTTCTAGATTCCTTGATTGTCCAGATCCTAGAGTCCCATGTGCTAGGGAAGCACATAACAATCTTGTCATTTATCTCTGTTAAAGAGATGTCCTTTTCCAGAGTTTTCAGCTCATTAATTATGGGGCTGATTCTGTTGTACATATCTGCAACTGACTCTGACTCTTCCTTCTTGAAGTTCTCATACTAAGAGATCAAGTGTGATCTCCTATCCTTCCTTCCATTAAGAGATCCTATACCATAGCATTCAGTGAGTCCCAAATGTCCTTTGCTGAAGTGCATTCTGCAAGCTTATGGAATATGTCATCAGACATAGTTTGGGCCAGTATATTCATTATCTTGGCATCTGTAATCTTTGCCTTCTTTTGTGCTTCAGTCCACTCAGGTGGTGGAACATCACTTGTGCTTGTAGTTGCTACTGGAAGTGGGGGACCTGTCAAAATAAAATTGTATATGTCTTCATCAATGGAATTCATATATAGCTTAATCTTTGCCTTACAAAGTGCAAATTTATTAAGATTGCATACTGGAGATTTGGTGCTCGAATTCTCTTTATTTTGTGCCATGATATAAAAGACAACTAGAGTATATAAGATCAAACAAAGATCTTTTGGTTCAGGTGTTAGCCTGTACAACTAGGTAACCTATACCTCTGATACCAATTAAAAGTGATACCTCGGATACTAATGGAAAGTGAGGGATTGATCTAACTAACTCTAGAGGGGGGGGGGGGTGAATAGAGAAGTTTAAAAACTTTAAGTTGATTTTACAATAGATTAAATAGGTGATACTTATAAATATAAGAAAAGAAATATCACAGCACAACAAATAAAAAGTAAAGCACAACCAGAGACACAAGGAAATTTATAGTGGTTCCCCAATAAACCTGGGTACATCCACTCTTCTACCATCATGGTAGGAATCCACTACAGGTTTTTGATCAGGTGCCCTGCCACCACAGGTTTTTGTTCAGGTGCCCTGTCATCACAGGTTTTTGTTCAGGTACCCTGTCACCACAAGATCTATTTTCTAAGGGAGATCTAGCAACCCTTTGAACTTTTGATCAAGTGCCTAAAAACCAAACCAAGTCTTTTGATCAGGAGACTTGAGAACCAAAGGATCTAACTTTTGAAGAGAGTTATAACCATGTACACAGTGAAAGAAAATAAAATATATTGTCTTCTCTGTCTCAATCCTCTAAGAAGACTAGTGGATTAGTTAATGTTGTCAAAGCTCCCCCTGAGTTATAGAAATCTGGGTAGGAGAGGTGTAACAGCCCAAATGACAGAATGGGAAACTATTGGGTGACATGGCCTGGGACACAGGCGTGTCCCAAGGTGTGTTGAGCAGATGGGCGCATGGTCGACGAAATTCGTTCGACGAATTTTTAGGAGGTACACACCCATGACACGGGCGTGTCAGGGGGCGTGACCTAGGGTGTGTCCTCCCCTAGTCGATGATTTTCTCTCTAGTAGTTGAGGTCGACGAATACTCGAGAAAGAGGGTACACGGCCTGTGACACGGGCGTGTCACAGGGCGTGTCCCGCTTATACTCGAGTAGCTCTCGTGTAGGTCGAAATGTACTCGAGTAGGTGGAAAAGTACTCGAGTAAGAGGGGTAACATGGGGGTGTCATCCCTGTGACACGGGAGTGTCCTATCTGGGTACTCGAGTAGTTGGTTTTATCTCGAGTAAGTCCTCTCGAGTAGGTCTCGAGTGGGTTACACGCCCCATATCACGGGCGTGACTAGGCTGACACGGGCGTGACATGGGCGTATCACCTTGTCGTGGATAAGTTTGGATAGGTCGGTTCATGTGCCGCTTAAGGTACACGCCCTGTGACACGGGCGTGTCAGGCCCGAAAAGTGATTTTTAGAGTTTTTCTGGCCGTTGATTTTCCTTATCCTGGATCCACGGGCCAGGCTTCTTCCCTGTGGTTATATGGCCGAGAAATGAGGATTATCTCCTCATTTTCATCTTCTTCTTCTTCTCACTTTCCAAGAGAGAGAAAGAGAGAGAGGGCAAGGGAAGGAAAGGAGGAAGGAGGAAATCCGCTGCTGGAGGAGCTGTAGAGTGTGGATTGAAGATCCGCATTCGGATTCGTGGAGGCAATGCTGAGATGGTGATTTCCATCTGGCTGATTCATGGCTCTGAAGCGATCTTCAAGGGTAACGATCTCCTTCTTGGATATCGAAGTCCTTGCTTTATGAATGTGCGTGGAATCCTCCATCAAGAGATGGATCGCAGAAGTGATTCCTTGGTTGAGTCTGCACCTAGAGCCGGAAGTGTGAGTATGGCATAGGCATGCTGTGTGAAGCCCATCTGGACGGGTAGTCTGGATTGGTGATGATCATGGGTAAACCGGAGAAGACTCCGTGGATTTGATGCTATGAGATATATACTTTGCTTTATTGGATGAATGAATGATATGTGATGTGCATATAGATATATGGAGGTTGTGCATAAGCTCCTGGTTGTGGTGAGAGATCAATGGGTCACACACCTGGGAAGTGTGAGATATCCCTGGGGTGTGGGTTGGTATGTATTAGGATCGATGGGTGACAATTTTTGGGCGGATGTGCGGAGGTCCCTACTTGCTGCACCACAGTTTTTCGTCGATCAGAAATAGGTGAGGGGCCGATGGGTGGTAATGCCTGGGAAGCCTCGATAGACCTGGCTGCCACACCACATGGTGTGGTTCGATCTGCCCTGGTTGTTTGTGTATGCTGCGAGGTAGTACTTCTGAGTGGTATGGACAGGATGTCGCCAATAGTGAGATTGGTGGACTAGGATTGAACCGCCCAACCAACAAGTGAAGAGCCTTGATCGGTGGTGTATAGCTGGTATATCCGGTACACCAAGAAGGTGCCCTGAGTGCATGGAGCGTCTAGTGGATACCAGCGTTTGTGATGTGATTGTGTTGGTATATTTGCTAGATTGAAATGATTATGATATGGCAATGCATATAGGGAAGGAACCACTGCCCCGGGTAAGGGGTAGGGTCGTTATAAGTGGTCAGCTAAAGCTGACCGATACTTTGTTTTCTGCTTTGGATTGGATGGCTAATTGCAGGTGTTGATGCTTGAATTGATTTGCTTGAGCGGAATGAAGGCTTGCTGCTAAAGGCCCTTGAAGGTCGTGCGAAGAAACATGGTTGGATTTCATGTGTGGCCGGCCTGCGTGCCGATGTACGAAAATGTATTTGTATAAAGTGAAACATGTAAGGCCTTAAGGACAGTATGTGTGAGTTGTATACATTCCTGGTTTGGATATATATAAATGTGGAGTTTATATAGTCGTGGACATTCTTTGAGTTGAGTTCGTGGTAACTTAAAATGATGTGCTAGAATGTATTGAGTTAGGATGCGAGTAGATTTTGATTTCCACAAGTAATTATGTCGCTTGTCTGTGATATATGGCGTGGGGCCCCGGCCAGACCCACCGTTATATGCCACGTGACGAGGGGATGCGTTACAAAGTGGTATCAAAGACAGGTTTAGATTGTTTGGGAGGAAGAACATAATTGAACTCACGAATGTCCACTAGGAATGTATGTCATGCACGTAAGGGGCATGAGTGTGTAGTCAATGTGTACTTACCATTATGACATGGTTGATTAATGGTGTGCTAGGTGGCGAGGAGTGGTGCTGGGAAGTCGGAGCCCCAGCGATCTACTGAGAGTGCAGTACCCGTTGAAGTGCCTACGCCTCCTTCGACGTAGACCATACGGGTGGGACGTAGACGGTGCTTGCAGTGCTACAGGCAAGGCCTGCATGAGTACCAGTACAGACTGGTGCAATGCAAGAGCGTGTTGTAGTTGTGGAGGAGGAGCAAGCAACGAACGAGGCATTAAAAAGCTTTATGGAGTTTCATTCACCTACGTTTGGCGGGGCGATATCCCCAACGCAGGCGGAAGACTGGTTGGCTCGAGTAAAGAGGATCCTGACTGCAATCAGGACTGCAGAGGAGCAGAAAGTGAACTTAGACACTTTTCTGCTGGAAGGAGATGCGAGACTTTGGTGGAATGAGATGGAGATACATCACTTGGCAGGTCGAGGTTTAGCAGAGGTTTCAATCGAGGAATTATCCAGATTGTTTCTCACCAAGTATGTGCCGGTCTCGCAGCGGATTGCGATGGAGAACGAGTTTCAATGTCTGGTACATGGTGAGGCTGATATTGATACGTACCTGTATGAGTTTACCAGACTGGGGAGATATGCAGGGTCTACCTTCGTGGAGGAAGCGCGAAAGACGAATCACTTTTATGAGGGACTGCGGGATGAGTTGAGGTTGGTCCTCCCGAGTTTAGTGAACCAAGGCTTCCAAGCATTGGTTGATACGGCCCGTGCCTTGGAAAAAGATTTGAAGCGGGTACAAGAGAAGAAGAGACTGGTTGTGGAGAAGCCAGAGTTTAAAGTACCACAGTCGGAGCAGTCGGAGTTTCAAAGATGAGAGAAGAAAAGGTTTAGACCCGTTGAATCAGCTCCGTCGACTATTTATTCGGGGGCAACGTATGGGCAAGGACGTGTTGATACACGTATCTGTTATAACTGCGGGCAGCAAGGACATATTGCTAAATTTTGTTGGAAGAATCCTGCGGGAAGTGAGAAAAAATAGGTGCGTCGTATGAAGACAAGGGGAAAGCAGTGGCCGAATCATCTGCATCCCGGATGCAACCTCGATTGCATAATTTGAATGTATAAGAGCCGCAAAGCTCAATTGGTGAAATTCAGCCTCAAGTGTTTAATTTGGCTCTTACGCGAGAAATGCAAAATCGAGAGGCTGAGCGGAAATAAGAGTAACGACTTGGATCACTTTAGTGATGTCAATAATGTGGTATATAAGGCCATGATATATGTGTATATAATGTTGTATATAAGGTGATGTGAATATGTCATGCTACATGTTGACATGTTGGTGCACACTTGTGATATGGAAGTGATCGCTCGATTGTGATATAGCTAGATGATGTGTTTGTTTTTCGATCACTTGATAAAGTTCGTGATTATATGTGCACAACTGGAAGCTAGGAATGTATGTATTTGTTGTACGTATTATTTAGTTGACTCGCATAATCGAGTGCTCGGTTGCACATTGCGTGGTTATGTGGTTGATTGGGGTGAGCCAAATTTTGGGGACAAAATTTCTTGAAGGAGGGGAGGGTTGTAACGGCCCAAATGTTAGAATGGGAAACTATTGGGTGACACAGCCTGGGATACGGGCGTGTCCTAGGGCGTGTTGAGCAGATGGGTGCATGGTCGACGAAATTCGTTCAATGAATTTTCGGGAGGGTGTGCCCGTGACACGGGCGTGTCAGGGGGCGTGACCTACAGTGTGTCCTCCCCTGGTCGATGATTTTCTCTCGAGTAGTTTAGGTCGACGAGTACTCGAGAAAAAAGGTACACGGTATGTGACACGGGCGTGTCACAGGGCGTGTCCCGCTCATACTCGAGTAGCTCTCGTGTAGGTCGAAATGTACTCGAGTAGGTGGACAAGTACTCGAGTAAGAGGGGTGACATGGGCGTGTCATCCCTGTGACACGGGCGTGTCCTATCTGGGTACTCGAGTAGTTGGTTTTCTCTAGAGTAAGTCCTCTCGAGTAGGTCTCGAGTGGGTTACACGCCCCGTGTCACGGGCGTGACTAGGCTGACACGGGCATGACATGGGCGTGTGGATTGAAGATCCGCATTCGGATTCGTGGAGGCAACGCTGAGACGGTGATTTACATCTGGCTAATTCATGGCTCTGAAGCGATCTTCAAGGGTAATAATCTCCTTTTTGGACATCGAAGTCCTTGCTTTATGCATGTGCGTGGAATCCTCCACTAAGAGGTGGATCACGGAAGTGATTCCTTGGTTGAGTCTGCATCTAGAGCCAGAAGTGTGAGTACGGCATAGGCATGCTGTGTGAAGCCCATCTGGAGGGGTAGTCTTTATTGGTGATGATCATGGGTAAACCGGAGAAGACTACGTGGATTTGATGCTATGAGATATATACTTTGCTTTATTGGATGAATGAATGATATGTGATGTGCATATGGATGTATGGAGGTTGTGCATAAGCTCCTGGTTGTGGTGAGAGATCAATGGGTCACACTACTGGGAAGTGTGAGATAGCCCTGGGGTGTGGGTTGGTCTGTATTAGGATCGATGGGTGGCAATGTTTGGACGGATGTGCGGAGGGCCCTACTTGCTGCACCATATATATAGTTGTGGGTCGATCAGAAATAGGTGAGTGGTCGATGGGTGATAATGCTAGGGAAGTATCGGTAGACCTGGCTGCCACACCACATGGTGTGGGTCGATCTTCTCTGGTTTTTTGTGTATGTTACGAGGTAGTACCTCTGAGTGGTATGGGAGGGATATCGCCAATAGTGAGATTGGTGGACTAGGATTGAATGGCCCAACCAACAAGTGAAGAGCCTCGATCGGCGATGTATGACTGGTATATCCGGTACACCAAGAAGGTGCCCTCAGTGAACGGAGCATCTGGTGGATAGCGGCGTTTGTGATGTGATTGTGTTGGTAGATTTGCTAGATTGAAATGATTATAATATGGCAATGTATACAGGGAAGGAACCACTGCCCCGGGTAAGGGGTAGGGTCGTTATAAGTGGTCAGCTAAAGTTGACTGTTACTTTGTTTTCCGCTTTGGATTGGATGGCTAATTGCAGGTGTTGATGCTTGAATTGATTTGCTTGAGCGGAATGGAGGCTTGCTGCTAAAGGCCCTTGAAGGCCGTGAAAAGAAATGTGGTTGGATTTCATGTGTGGCCGGCATGCGTGCCGATGTACGAAAATGTATTTGTGTAAAGAGAAACCTGTAAGGCCTTAAGGCCAGTGTGTGTGAGTTGTATACATTCCTGGTTTGGATATGTATAAATTTGGAGTTTATATAGTCGTGGACATTCTTTGAATTGAGTTCATGGTAACTTAAAATGTTGTGCTAGAATGTATTGAGTTAGGATGCGAGTAGATTTTGATTTCCACAAGTAATTACGTCGCTTGTCTGTGACATATGGCGTGGGGCCCCGGCCGGACCCACCGTTATATGCCACGTGACGAGTGAGGGCGTTACAAAGTGGTATCAGAGCCAGGTTTAGATTGTTTGGGAGGAAGAACATAATTGAACTCACGAATGTCCACTAGGAATGTATGTCATGCACGTAAGAGGCATGAGTGTGTAGTCAATGTGTACTTACCATTATGACATGGTTGATTAACGGTGTGCTAGGCGGCGAGGAGTGGTGCTGGGCAGTCGGAGCCCCAGCGATCTGCTGAGAGTGCTGCACCCGTTGAAGTGCCTACGCCTCCTTCAGCGGAGACCATACGGGTGGTAACAGAGACGGTGCTTGCAGTGCTACAGGCAAGGCCTACTGGAGTACTAGTACAGACTGGTGCAAGGCAAGAGAGTGCTGCAGTTGTGGCAGAGGAGCAAGCAACGAACGAGGCATTAAAAAGCTTTATGTGGTTTCATCCACCTACGTTTGGCGGGACGATATCCCCAACGCAGGCGGAAGACTGGTTGGCTCGAGTAAAGAGGATCCTGACTGCAATCAGGACTGCAGAGGAGCAGAAAGTGAGCTTAGTCAATTTTCTGCTGGAAGGAGATGCAAGACTGTGGTGGGATGAGATGGAGATACATCACTTGGCAGGTAGAGGTTTAGCGGAGGTTTCAATCGAAGAATTCTCTAGATTGTTTCTCGTCAAGTATGTGTCGATGTCGTAGCGGATTGCGATGGAGAACGAGTTTCAATGCCTGGTACAAGGTGAGGCTGATATTGATACGCACCTGCATACGTTTACCAGACTGGGGAGATATGCGGGGTCTACCTTCGTGGAGGAAGCGCGAAAGACGAATCGCTTTTATGAGGGACTGCGGGATGAGTTGAGGTTGGTCCTCCCGAGTTCAGTGAACCAAGGCTTCCAAGCGTTTGTTGATACGGCCCGTGCCTTGGAAAAAGATTTGAAGCGGGTACAAGAGAAGAAGAGATTGCCAGTGGAGAAGCCAGAGTTTAAAGTGTCACAGTCAGAGCAGTCGGAGTTTCGAAGATGAGAGAAGAAAAGGTTTAGACCTGTTGAATCAGCTCTGTCGACTGTTTCTTCGGGGGCAACGTATGGGCAAGGAAGTGTTGATACACGTATCTGTTATAACTGCGGGCAGCAAGGACATATTGCTAAATTTTGTTGGAAGACTCCTGCGGGAAGTGAGAAAAAGATAGGTGCGTCGTATGAAGACAAGGGGAAAGCAGTGGCCGAATCATCTGCATCCCGGACGCAACCTCGATTGCATAATTTGGACGTATAAGAGCCGCAAAGCTCAATTGGTGAAATTCAGCCTCGAGTGTTTAATTTGGCTCTTACGCGAGAAATGCAAAATCGAGAGGCTGAGCGGAAATAAGAGTAACGACTTGGATCACTTTAGTGATGTCAATAATGTGGTATATAAGGCCATGATATATGTGTATATAATGTTGTATATAAGGTGATGTGAATATGTCATGTTACATGTTGACATGTTGGTGCACACTTGTGATATGGAAGTGATCGCTCGATTGTGATATAGCTAGATGATGTGTTTGTTTTTCGATCACTTGATAAAGTTCGTGATTACTTGTGCATAACTAGAAGCTAGGAATGTATGTATGTGTTGTATGTATTGTTTAGTTGACTCGCGTATTCGAGTGCACAATTGCACATTGCATGGTTATGTGGCTGATTGGGGTGATCCAAATTTCGGGGACGAAATTTCTTGAAGGATGGGAGGGTTGTAACAACCCAAATGTCAGAATGGGAAACTATTCTGTGACACAGCCTGGGACACGGGCGTGTCCCAGGGCGTGTTGAGCAGATGGGCGCGTGGTCGACGAAATTCGTTCGACGAATTTTTGGAAGGTACACGCCCGTGACACGGGCGTGTCACGGGGCGTGACCTAGGACGTGTTGTCCCCTAGTCGACGATTTTCTCTCGAGTAGTTGAGGTCGACGAATACTCGAGAAAGAGGGTACACTGCCTGTGACACGGGCGTATCACAGGGCGTGTCCCGCTCATACTCGAGTAGCTATCGTATAGGTCGAAATGTACTCTCGAGTAGGTGGAAAAGTACTCGAGTAAGAGGGGTGACACGGGCGTGTCATCTCTGTGATACGGGCGTGTCCTACTTGGGTACTCGATTAGTTGGTTTTCTCTCAAGTAAGTCCTCTCGAGTACGTCTCGAGTGGGTTACACGCCCCGTGTCACGGGCGTGACTAGGCTGACACGAGCGTGACATGGTCATGTCATCTTGTCGTGGATAAGTTTGGATTGGTCGGTTCGTGTGCTGCTTAAGGTACACGCCCTGTGACACGGGCGTGTCACAGAGCGTGTCAGGCCCAAAAAGTGATTTTTAAAGTTTTTCTGGTCGTTGATTTTCCTTATCCTGGATCCACGGGCCAGGCTTCTTCCCTGTGGTTATATGGCCGAGAAATGAGGATTATCTCCTCATTTTAATCTTCTTCTTCTCACTTTCCAAGAGAGAGAAAGTGAGAGAGGGCAAGGGAAGGAATGGAGGAAGGAGGAAATCCGCTGCTGGAGGAGCTGCGGAGTGTGGATTGAAGATCCGCGTTCAGATTCATGGAGGCTGAAAGTCCACCTATTGTCAGCTAACATCACCTATGGGGGGGGGGGGGAATAGGTGACGTGCAGCGTTTTTGCGGAATTTAAAATTGTACCTGCACAAGAAAACAAAACACCACAACACAGAAGGTACACAAACAATTTATAGTGGTTCCCCGATTTGGGTACATCCACTTTCCCCCTTCGACCTATCTCCCAACAAGGGACGACTCGGTCTCTTCACCAACAGGATTGAAATCCAATCCTTGCACTATTGGAAGGAACCCTTCCACACGTAGAAGTCAACACTCCCACAACACGGGTTGCACCCAACCCTTACAACTCGGAACCAACGTTCCCTTACAACAAAAAATGAAATTAGAATGTACAAGAAATACAAACTACTATACTTTTGGAGATTAAGGTGTTCCTCTTCGTTCGACGACGTGTTCGTGAAGTCAACGAAGAGTCTACAACCCTAGATCTCTCTTGGAGAGAATCTCCCCGGAACCGGCGGCGGCAAGACGAGCGGCGGCTTGGTTCGGGATCGGCGACAACGACGGTGCGCGGCTGCTGTACTTTGGAGATTCAAACTTCGTAGCGAAGCTAGCTAGGTCTTCCAACGGTCACACTAGGATCAATCGTCTCGATCGATTCGGACGGGGAAGGTTTTCCCGATCAACAAATCAAGAGACAAAGGATCTCCGGTTAGACACGTGAGACGCTAAGCTTAGCTAGGCTTCTGTCGCAGGAGGATCTGGGAGAAACCACGATCAAACGGCGAACAACACTCTCGAGCGGCGACGGCGGCGGCGGAGCGGAACTCGCGATCTAGGTCACGTCGCGGCTCGCCTTTTTCTTTTCTTCTTCGCTACCATTCTGTTCAAAAAATACGCCTGTATTTATACTGTAGACAACTTCAAGATAACTGTTGTGGGTCCCACAAGAAGAAACCCTAAATCCGGTTCAAAATAGTGCCAGCGGCAGAATCCGGTTCAGGGGGGTCCAGAAAATCACCCAAGTTAAAATCGGCAAGAATCGAAGGTGATTCTCGACGAATCGGCGAGAATCAGTTAGTGATTCTCGACGATTCGTCGAGAATCACTAGTGATTCTCGCCGAATCACTTGATGATTCTCGCCGAATCACTTGTTGATTCTCGACGAATATTACTTGGCCATGATCTGCTCAACGATGGGTTCGGCGAGAATCACTAGTGATTCTGGCCGAATCTTACTTGGCACCGCTTTGAGGTAGCCGGATAGAGTCGGCGAGAATCACTAAGGATTCTCGACGATTCGGCGAGAATCACTTGGTGATTCTCGTCGATTTATACTTAGACGATTTTTCGTCTTTCCACCCAAGAGCTGCTCCTTGACCCATCCTTGCTCCTTGTCTGCTCTTGCCTTAACATAGCCCTGTACTTGAAATTAAGTACACTCCAATAGAGAGAGTACACGTAGGCCAACACACTGATCTGCTCAACGAGGGATTACATCGTGCAGACCCGTGTATATTGACCTACTGTACCCTGACATTGGTGTGCACTTAGCGTGGAAAAACTGCAAGCACAACTTGAAATATTTTGTCAAAAACATTGCCTATTTACCTTAGTTTGTTCAGGGGCTTCTTCAAATCAGGTACGTTATGGATACAATACCCAACAATACCCCCCTATTTGAAGAAGCCTAAACCCTATAAGCTAAGGTGAATAAGGCGTATGGGAATGAAAATCATAACCGTGAAATTAAGTTGAGAGAGATATTCATTACCGATACCAATTTCGTGCGAGCAAACTTTGGAGCCACCTTAGCCTTAGCCGAGAGGGTAATCTCCCCCTTTTCGGCTTCTGCAAATCTGGGTCTATAGCATTTGACCCCTTGCTCCCCCTCAGTTCTTGCATCTGTGCTCACACTTGAGTTCCTTGCTCCCCCTCAGTTTTTGCACGAGCCTGGAGCTTCTGTAGTCTTCATGCCTCATAGTTTAGCATTCCCAATTCAGTTTTGAAAAGACTAAACTTGGCTTCGTCTAAGGGCTTTGTGAATATATCTGCAATCTGCTTGTCCATGGGGACATAACAGAGAGAGATGTCCTTGTTCTCCACGTGCTCCCGAATGAAGTGGTAGCGAACTTCAATATGCTTTGTTCTGCTGTGCGATACCGGATTGTTGGCAATTGCAATTGCACTGGAGGAGTCGCAGTACATTGGTATTTCCTTGAACTGAAGGTCGTAGTCGTCTAACTGGTTTCTAATCCATAGGAGTTGTGCACAACAGCTGCCTGCCGAGATGTACTCAGACTCTGCTGTGGAGGTTGCAACACAATTCTGTTTCTTGCTGTTCCATGAGATAAGCCTTCTTTCTCACTTTCATCATCCATGAGATCATTCTCATCAGCATCATCTTCCAACCCTTCGTCAGTAGTCTCCTCTACAGCTTCACTTTCTTCTTGTATATCCGCCACTGCATCTCTGGCTATCAGGGAGATGTCAGATACGATATTATCATAAGTGGGTAGAGGCTCCCCCTCAATTCCTGCAGTCAGTACATCAGGAATTTCACTGGGGATTACTACGGAATCAGCCACAGTTCCGTCCTCGGCTGGAGATACTTCTTGTTGTTCTACCACGGCAGCCTGCCCAATGCGCCTCTCCCATTTATCTACGTTCAACTGATTGAGATACAGACTGATGATTCGGTCAAAGCTAGGAGATCTAAGGGTGCCTTTATCTTCTCAAAAAGCAGTGCCCCCCCGTTGAAGCTTTTTCTGCAGACAATTGCCACCAGGATCTTGAACATGTCCGCAGAGATGTGGTCATGAGAGCCCGACTTGCATATGAGTACTTTTCCAATGATGTCTGACAGAAGTTTCCCCTGCACATTCATGTCCTTTCACTTTATTGACCTCGTTCCTCGAGCGAGTCCACAGAATAATAGAGTCCTGGTTTTGTCCTGTTCATCCAGATAATCCTCGTGCGCCGAGCTAGAGGGCTGTAGGAAGTGGGTCAGCTTGCTGGCAGACATCTTGATCTTTGCAGCAGGTGCTCGATGTGAGTATGCCCATTTAGATATCACTGCTGTTATTCCAGATGCATGTTCCAATTCAGTCTTGAAACATCTACTATCTAGTTCCCATCATATTTACGGGAACCTAGACTACCCTGTAAGAAAGAGTTATTTTACCTTAGGAACCCAATACATATTGGGTCCTAGGTTCCTGTTAGCATAAACACTCGACTGCCTTCCTTCAGAAAACCTGTCAGGAAGACTACCTTTGCCCAAAAAATGTGGATAGGCCCTTGCCCTCGACACAGAGGGGTTGTGCCAACAGTCTATGGCAAAGTGTCCCACTTTGCCACAGCACCAACACGCGTGAATGTTGTATCTCCGTTTATGACCTGATCTAGTGACTGAGGTAGTCATGAGTCTAGGTCCAAACGGGATAGATCTGGATCTGCTCCCAGAACTGCCTCTTCCACCGTGACACGTGAAAGGGTGGAATGAATGCATGTAGTGAGCGTCACGAGGCCTGGGAGGTGGTGCCTTCCTTTCAGTCAGCCCCCTTCCTGAGGCCCTTTGAGAACTTACCGCATGACTTCTAACCCCCCTTTCCTGTGTCCTTGGGTGGAGAGAAGAGTTCTGAGAGCTGATACCAGCCGATTCATGCCGAGTAGTGGCAGTGGCCGAGAATACAAAGGGCTCAGAATGTGCCTTAGGTATTCTCTCATGGGTGGCCATGACGGCCCTTGCACTATGGGTGTCTCCACATGAGGACAGATCACCATTGCAGTGACCACGATTATTCCTGTGATCATACCTGAAGGCATGATGAGTATGATGAGTAGCCTTCCTGCTTGGAGTGGGGGGTCGGAATACCGTTTCCCCATTTCTCCACGAATTGATAATTCGGGAGATCCACCCATTTTCTTGCTTTCTCTTTATAGCATCAACCTTGGAAAAGTTTGATACTATCCTTTTCTCATTCTCTAGACTACTCTCTAGATCAGAGATTTTAGATTCCTTGACCTTGTTGGATGCCAATTGGAGAACCAACAAGATCTTCAGTCGAGCAATCTCCTGATCTTGTTCTTCAACAAGTAGGTTGCTTTTCTGAAGGGCTCTCTTCAGAGAATCAGGATTTTCTGAATAAAAGCAGTTCCTGTCTTCAGAAATTTCAAGAGAGACGGGGCAAGATGAAGAAGTTACCTGCTCTTCAGTGTTCTTGTCATTAGATGCAGTGATCATTGTGTCATCCTCATCAGAGCTGCTTTCCTCACTGGCCTCTTCAGTATCTGACACGGACACTGGAGCTCTGATGCTGTCTGATTGATCCTTGCCTTCATCTTCAGAGGCGAGGACCCCCACATAGGCTTCGTCCTCTAGTTGACAGCTGATTCCAGCTTTCTCTGACTCCCCCATCAGCTCTGAGATCATCACCCACATAGATTTAGCCGTCCCACATTTTTCCAATCTAGAGCGAGAAGGTCCAGACCAGATATCCATGATAGTTTGACGAATCCTCTTGTCCAAATTAAATAATGAAAGTTCCGTCTCCGACATCGCAGCAATGCACTTGGGAACTTGGATATTCTTTCCAGAGCCGGAGGTCTTCATAGGAATAAAATGACCCTCTTCCAGGAGGAAAGATGCTCGAGGATCGATAGCATCCAAGTGATACGACACTCTCATCCTCCATACGGGATAAAACTCCTTTGTGCATGTGGGGAGTCTTAGTGGCGATATCTCATGATCCAGCTCCATGCTTCTGACACTGGTGGCAGGATTCTACTCAAGGTGTAAACCTTTTTGATGAGTAACCTCCCTCTGATACCACTTGAAAGTCCACCTAGTGTCAGCTAACTTCACCTATGGGGGGGGAATAGGTGACGTACAGCGTTTTTGCGGAATTTAAAATTGTACCTGCACAAGAAAACAAAACACCACAGCACAGAAGGTACACAAACAATTTATAGTGGTTCCCCGATTTGGGTACATCCACTTTCCCCCTTCGACCTATCTCCCAACAAGGGACGACTCGGTCTCTTCACCAATAGGATTGAAATCCAATCCTTGCACTGTCGAAAGAACCCTTCCACACGTAGGAGTCAACACTCCCACAACACGGGTTGCACCCAACCCTTACAACTCGGAACCAACGTTCCCTTATAACAAAAATGAAATTAGAATGTACAAGAAATACAAACTACTTTTGGAGATTAAGGTGTTCCTCTTCGTTCGACGACGTGTTCGTGAAGTCAACGAAGAGTCTACAACCCTAGATCTCTCTTGGAGAGAATCTCCCCGGAACCGGCGGCGGCAAGACGAGCGGCGCATTGCACAGCCCAAACGACATTACCGTGAACTCATAGTGCCCGTAACGTGTTCCAAATGCGATTTTGGGAATGTCTTCATCCGGGATCTTTAACTGGTAATAACCAGATTTCAAGTCTAACTTTGAGTAGACGGTCGATCCCACTAGACGATCTAACAACTCATCAATCCACGGAATCAGATATTTATTCTTCTCGTCAGCTTATTCAGTTCGCGATATTCAATGCATAATCGCAAACCACCGTCTTTATTTTTCACAAAAAGCACAGGGGCGCTCCAAGGAGACATGCCTGGGCGTATATAACCCTGCTCTAGCAATTCTTGCAGTTGGACCTTCAACTCTGTCATTTCCTTAGGCACGACGCGATATGGAGAGCGAGCCACAGGTTTCACACCTGGCACGAACTCGATCGTGAAGTCAATCTCTCGCTAGGGTGGTAGCCCAGGGAGTTCCTTGGGAAATACATCTCCAAACTCCGACACGATCAGAACATCACATACACTGGCCTTAGGCTCAACAGCCTGAATCAACGCAAAGTAGCACTCCGCGCCCTTCCGAACAGCTTTGACAACTTAGAGTGCAGACATCAACGTCCTGCCAACTCCTCGCATACCCGCGAACCTCATCTCTTGTTCGGTATTCTGGCCCAACATGATCTCTTTGGACTGGCAATCAATCAAGGCATGCTTCTCCGTGAGCCAATCCATACCAAATATCATGTCGAATTCTGATATCGGCAATACAGATGTAGTCAAGCAAAAATCCCGACCTCCTATTTGCACAGCCACATCGCAAGCTTGATCCGCAAGCATCATACAACCATTCGACAACATCACTCTGACGCTCTCTATCTTCACACGACTAGGTATCCCAAGCCGCACTATGAACCCTTTAGATAGAAAAGATTGAGAAGCACCCGTATCGAACAGGGCTCGCGCCAGCGTGTTCCGAATCATCACAAATCCTGTGACCATCATGTCACATACACAAACCGCATATAACCATGTAATAAACAAAGCATAAAAGCAATACAATGCTCAAAAACTTAATTCGTACCTGTGACGATGTCACTTTGCTTGATGGCCTCCTATAGGCCAAGATTGTAAACTCGGGGTTGTGCCTGCGATGGAGAGGACTCCACCACTTCCTTGCCTTTCTCAGCATATGACGCTCTCGTCTTCTTTTCACTCTTTGGCGGCGCCCGACACTCACGAGCTATATGCCCCACCCGTCCACAATTGTAGCATGTACGCGTACCAGCATTGAGGTGGCCCCCGATGTTGCTCCCCATGCAACTGAAGAAGGAGCTTGTCCCGCCGTCTTGGACAAGAGATGAGGTTCGCGGGTATAAAATGCGCCATTTCTTCTTATAAAATGCCTTCGTCGGTCGGGGCACTTTAAACTCCGGCTGTGTCACAGCCAATGCCCTCTTCCCCAGTACCCTTTTCATGTCTTTTTCCCGCGTGCAAGAAGTGTCAACTAACGCCTGGAAGCCTTGGTTAACCGAACTAGAAACTGGGAACCTCAACTCGTCCCGCAGTCCTTCGTAGAACCTATTTGTCTTCCTTTGCTCATCGGCCAAAATCGAACCCGCATACCGCCCCAAGCGTGTAAACTCTGGCAGGTAAGCTTCCACACTGCCATCTCCTTGCGTAAGCCTTTGGAATTCGTTCTCCATAGCTATACACTGTGCCACCGGGAGGTGCTTCGCCAGGAAGAGCCGACAGAATTCCTCCATCGACACTTGTGTTAACGGTCTCCCCGGTACATGATGCAGCTCCATCTCATCCCACCACAACTGCGGCTTGCCTTCCAACAAGAAGGTGGCTAAGGTGACTTTTTGATGTTCTTCTATCCCAATCGCCATCATGATCCGCTTGGAGCGCGATAACCAATCCTCAGCTTGTGCAGGAGCTCCCACTCCCGAAAACATAGACGGATGAAAGCTCGTAAATTACTTCAACTGCTTCTCAGCGGCTCGAGGATTCACAGCCGCAATAGGTTCTGGCCTCGCCTCCACCTGTTCTGGCCTCATGGCCGGCCGCGCCTGCCCTTGCGCCTACCCAACTGGCTGTCCTTGAACCATAGAAAACAAAGACTCAGAAATTTGTCGCACAGTTGCTGCAGAAGGCGGAGTTGTCGGCACCTCAGCTGGTGTCGTACTTTCATCAGACCGTTGGGGCTCCGATTACCCTGCACCACTCCGCGTCACCTAAAGGTGGTCAAGACACACAAATCAACGACCGTACACAAGCAATCACAACAAAATAAGAATGTGCAGGTTCCTCAAATACATGTATTTGCATTCCTACAATGGACATTCAGGAGTTCAATCGTGTAACTTGGTGCGCATAGAGACGTGCTCGCCACCCCACAAAAGAAGTCTACCACAACTTCGAAGGGAAAGACCGAGACAACTGATACCAAAATTGTAACAACCCCATCCGTTTATATAATATATACTAGAAGGTCCAGTCGGGGCTCCACAACATATACCACAAAAAAGATGATGAAGCTACAGAGTGATAGCAGAGTAGCACAGCGCACCTAACACATTGCATTCAAGCGGAAGATTATAACACTACACTTGAACTCCACACCTGAATGTCCAACATATAAAACTTCCACATTTTATACATGATAGGAATGTCTTACACATATAAGTAGTTGGCCTTATGGCCTTACATGGCTTTCAAAATAGTGGCCTCAAACATTGGCACACAGGCCTGCCACATAAAAAGAAAACATAATATTTCCATTCGTTTAGCCTTAGAGGTCTAGCAACTGCAGTAGTAAATACAACAGGGACTTCAGCCCTTCTGCGTCCCCCTCAGCTCTCCAGCACCTGCATAGGGAAATTCCACCAAAGGGTTGCAAACAGAGGCAACGGTCAGCATTCAGCTGACCAAATTATAACGACCATACCGCTTTCTTAGGGCAGCGGTCTTCTTCCCTGCAGGCATTGCATTTCACAAGCATATAGATATATCCCAAAAGTGCTATTACGCACACATTCCATCACAACCGTCAGCCACCTGGACCAACGATCCGTGCACTCAGGGCACATTCTTGGTGTACCGGCGAACCAGTTGCCCACCACCGTATTAGGGTCGCAACCCAACGGCAACTCACTTGAGCATTTACTCCATGGCGTGCAGTAGGAGTTTTAGAGTCTTAGTGAACCGGGACTGGCCTGTAGCCCCCCATTGTATCAGGCGCATAGGCCTAAGACTCTTGCTATGCGCTCCAACAGACCACACCTTTTGGTCTTACGTCGGACGGACATAACGCAGGTCTGATCCTCCACCCCCGTTGCTCAAATCACCTTGCCATCACTGATTACGACGTACTCACGGCTACAAAAGGCGTGGGTCGGTCTCACCAATCCTGTTCTGGCATTCAAGCTTGGGTGCTTTCCTGGGCACACAAGTACTTCTTCTTACACCTATTTCATATCACCACATTAGCGGGTCTTTTCTGGGCACACCAGTACTTCTTGCTACTCTCTTCACAGGTGGACACCGCAAATATCACAAATATCAGGGGTCTTTCCTGGCTACCAAGCCAGTACTTCCTGCTACTCTCTTCACAGGTCGACTCCCTATGAACATTAAACATTACAAAGGGTATTTCCTAGAATTTCAATCCAGGACTTCCTGTTACTTCCTTCACAGGTAGAACCCAATAACATAAGCAACACAAGCATTATACAGGTATTTTCCTGGACTACCACTCCAGTACTTCCTTTCACAGGTCCAAACCATCGACTCTGAAACAAGTTTATCACGGAGTCTTCTCCGGTTCGGATATGCAACATCATCAATCCAGACCAACCTGTCCATATGGGATTCACACAACATTCCTATTCCGTACTCCATTTCCGGATCTATATGAAAGGGGATTCCATGAATCAACCCAAAAGACTCCCAAAAGTAGCCACCTTTTGGTGGGGGAATCATATGCATATGCCAAAACGGAACCGTTCACATGGCTAGGAAGAAAGGTCATTACCCTTGAAGATCGCTTCGGTGCCATGAGCTCCTAACTGGCTAGGAAGAACCGCAACAACATTTCCTCTACAACGCCGACCTCGGATCTCTCATCGGAAAACCGCAGCACCACCAGTGACCAGCCCCTTTCCTCCTCCTCCTTCCTCTCCCTTCACTCTCTAGGATTTATAAAGATGAAAGCCAAATATGAAATGAGTTCTTTCATCTCAATCCACGTCCTTAAGGAAGCAGGGAGGCAGCTCAGCCCTTGGATCCCAGCTGAAGGAACGGACGGCCACGATTTTGCCACAAAAGCATAATTTTTGCCTGTCACGGGCCGTGTTCCCAAAGCGGTGCTCAACCGACTTATCTAGTCCAGTATATGCCTATGTGACACTCCCGTGCCATGGGCCGTGTCACCAGAAATGTCTAGAGACACGCCCGTGTCTCTGGCCGTGTTCGTCAGGCTGCGCAAAATCGAAATCGACCCGAGACTCACACGGCCTGTGACACGCCCGTGTCTCAGGCCGTGTGCCCACACACGTCACCAGACACGCCCCAGCTCCACTTCGTCGAGCTCAGTTCGTCGACCACGCTGACAAGCCCTGTGACACACCAGTGTCATAGGCCGTGTCCCAGGCACTCGACGATCGTCGACCAAGTTTTGTCGACCACTCATCGACTGTTCACCCAGGAAGGACACGCCCTGGGACACGCCCGTGTCATAGGTCGTGTCACCCAATTTTTTTCCAATTTCTGAATTTTGTGGTGTTACTCAAGAACCTACTGTTCCGGCCATAGTAGAGCCTTCTTAAGAGAGAAGATGTGGAAGACGTCGTGCAAACCCGCTAACTCCAGCGGTTGCTCCAATCGGTAATCCAATTGGCTGATCCGCTCCAGGATCCTATAACGCCCAATATTCCTTTGACTGAGCATCTTCCGCCAGTGTACCAGCGAGACTCCATGCACCAGACGTATCTTCAGGAATACACAGTATCCATCCTAAAACTCTACTTGGCAATGTCGTGCATCGTAACATTTCGCCGGTCTGTCCTGGGCCTCCAACATCCTATCTCGAATCTGTCACACCTGAGTATCTGGGTTACCCACAAATTTCAAGTTGAGTGCCTTTGGATCCTCATCCTAGATCTATGAAATTGGAATCTTGCACCTCCGTACTAGGGTGGAGAGTTGTGTTGAAAGTTGGTCGAGAGTCTAGATAAGCCTGGACTGATCTTCTCTCCTTGGACTACACTATCCATCCTGATTCGACACGATTATCTTGAGCACACCATGATGACGGACAACTACTCACAAATTTCATGAAACACCTATGAGAGTTTTCTTCTGTGTCGCGGTGACCCCAGCTACCTCGGTCAGTCGATCCTAGATGCTCCCTTTATAATTTTGTCTAGAGTGGGGACGATGAATCCTGTGTATGAAAACCCCTAAATATACACTCGAACTTCCACTCTAACTTGGGCGGTGGTTGTAATAGTTCCCCCAAAACTCTTGTACTTAGCCTTAATTAACTGACGGACGTCATCTTGCATCACAAAATCCATGACGTCTTTCTTATTCCAGGGAAAGACAAGTTCTGGTAAACACCACTTTCTTCTGGTAAATTGATTTCTTGTTTGTAAGTGTAGATGACAACTCTATAGACTTCCTCGACACGATCATGTTCTTATTCTTTCGAGTACGCCCACGTAACATCAAATACAGTTTACTTCAATTTCAACGTGTTCACGACGCAATGTTTTCTAGATGAGGTCTAAGGGAAACCCAAATCAGTAACTGTTTTGCCTAATAAACAAAAGTCAAGCCCCCAATAAATAAAAGATAAGCTCATACCTACCTTGGGCTAATTATCTTTGATATTACCATGTTATATTCGTCATAGCTGGGTGCACAATCCCCAGGGCATCAATCTTTGACTTGGGGTTCCAACCTAAAACCTGTTGATATACTCCATACTTTAAACCCTCTGAGTCACATTTATGACAACCTTATCTGTGTCAAAATGTTCCAAATCCCAACTCGGTCTCTTCTGAACTTGAATTCCTATCCGACCATCGGTGTTTGTCTTGGTGGTTGTGTCCGGGTAATCTTGTGACGGGAGGCATTTTAAGCCAAGTCCGGGACTTGGAAGAGGTCACACGGCCTGGGACACAGGCGTATCCCAGGGGTGTGTCGTGCTTGGGTTCGACGATGGTCGTGTGGTCGACGAATTTCAGTCGATGATCGTCGAGCAGTGAACACGGCCTGGAGCCTAGGCGTGTCCCAGGCTGTGTCCTACTCAGGTGGTTGTACGATTTGTGTTGGGGGTGAAACACGGCCTGGAGCCTAGGCGTGTTCTACCTAACACGGGCGTGTCGAATACCCGTGTTCTTCTCGGGTTGGTGTTGGTCCTGTGTCGATGGAGGAACACGCCCAACTACACGGGCATGTCGATCCTGACACGGGCGTGTCAAGAGCCCATGTACTTTTCGGGATGCGACAGTTTCAGTGATGAATGGGCACACGGACTTGGACATGGGCATGTCACAAGTCGTGTTCGGCTCAGGAAGCTGATTTTAAGTGCGAATCGTGGCCGTCCGTTCCCTTATTTTGGGATCCAACGGTTCAGGGCTGTTCATGCTGTTTTATACCCGTTAATAGGGTTTGGATGCCTTCATTTTTCTTAAGCTTTCTCTTTTTAAAGTTCTAGAGAGAGGGGTGATCAAGGAAGAAGAAGGAAGAGAGATCCGACAACCGATGGAGCTTCGAAGCCCCAAATCACGAGTCGACTTCGGATCTACGGAGGCAAGGACATTGCGGTGCTTTTCGTTAGTATAGATTTCCATGGCGCCAAAGAGGAATTCTAGTGTAATGATTCCCATCCTAGGACATGTGAAGTCCTCTTTTCTTTGCATAGGAAGCCCACTCTCGCGAGTTTGCGGTGAGTGTGAGGCGTTCCTTCGGGTAGACATGAATAGTCCCCATTGTTTAGCATGTAGAGTCCGTAATCGAGAAACAGACATATGCATGATGTGTGAAACCTTCCCGGAAAAGTTGGTTTGGATAGGTGATGTTGCATTGCATGAATGGCCGGAGAAGACTCCGTGTCGATGGTTATTTTTTGGGTTTTCTACGCGGTAGATTTCAACAGGGATCCTTGGGGACTAATTCCAAGGTGCACCCATAAAACTGGGCAGAAGCGTGATTCTGCCAACATGATGGCCTGGGAGCCAACTTGTACGTAACTGGGTTATTTAAAGTGTGAAATCGATTTGGAACTCGGGAAAGCTTGACCCGCGCATATGGCTTAAATTGTCGTTGTGATGTGAGCATCGAGTTAGGCGGAACCGTACCCGCTCTATGTCATTCGATAGCAGCCGTTGGCATAGATGGAGGGTCTTAGGAGGTCTATGGCTTAAATTGACGCGACCAATGCTGGAAAGACCAAAATGCTCACGAGAAATTTCCATCCAAGGGGCGGTGGTGAGACCGCGTGAAAGTGCAAGGTGGATCTGAAATACTCTAGAGGGGGGGGGGGGGGGAAATAGAGTATTGTGCTCTCTTAAAAAAAATTCTTTACAACTTTTGTTATATTCCTAAGTGAACAGGTCAGTTAATAAAACAGTAATCACAACAACCTAAGCTATCATAGAGCATAGCCAAAATAAAAGAAGAGGGCAACCAGATGACACAAGAAATTTTATAGTGGTTCCCCAACCTGGGTACATCCACTCTTCTACCACCCTGGTAGGAATCTACTCAGGTTTTTGATCAGGTGCCTGACACCAATGAGCTTTTGTTCAGGTGCTCAAAAACCAAAACCTCAAGTCTTTGGGAAGGAGACTTGCAACCAGGAATAATTGTGAAGGGAATTAAAACCCTGTACAAGAGTTGGAAAAGAGGTGATGGTGTCTTCTCTTTCTCAAAAACAACTGAGAAGACTATGGATTGATGTTATCAGATTTGCTCCCCCTGAGATCAGGAAAACTGGAGCACTTCTTCAGGGTGATAGGTCTTCAAAGACCTAGAGTGTCTGTACCAGAGATTGCTTCAGGAGCTTCTTTTGACAGATAGATTAATTTGTTGTCCTTCTGAAGTTGTCCTGTAGAGTTGAAGGAAGAAGACTCTTGATAGTATTTGAATGTTCTTCTTCTCCTTCTTGAAGATGTTCTCTGGTTTAGGCTGATTGCAGTAGAACTTTAGATTTCTGTATGATTGTTCTTATGTGCAATCTGTCTGTGTGTCTGCCTGATTGTCTGAATGTCTGTATGACTGTATTTCTGAGTTCCTCTTTTATTTTTCTGACTTCTCTCTTCTAATGTCTGACTGCTTGAGGATCATTAGAAAATTTGAATGTTGAGCAGTAATTGCAGCCGGCCTTAGAAAGAAGCGGCAATCAATGACTTCCCTAACTGTCCCATGGAAAAACGACATGTAATAATGCAAGATCAATGCGCGTTCTAACGGTAACATTCTAAGAAGATCTGGCATTGATTACTCCAAAATCATCGCCAAGAAACGGGATGGGAAACCTGGAGAAGACCTCGTCTGGAATCGTCGAACGAAGAACACAATTTGTCGAGCTGAGTTTGAGTTCGTCGAGCTGAGCTTGAGTTCGTCGACCAGACAATAGCAATTAGTCTTCCAGGGAAATCTTGTCAATTTTGCTTCAATCTTCGTCGAACTGACAATCTTCATTCGTCGAGCTGAGATCCAAATTTGTCGAGTTGAGAATGATTGTGGACTTAGAATCTGAGAAGTCTCTAACTGAGAAGAACATAAATCGTTGACCACAAATCGTTGAGCAGAGTATTGAATTCGTCGACCTGAGAAGCTGACTTCGTCGACCTGAGAAGTTGAGAACTAGAGGTCCAAGTTCGTCGAGCTCAGAATCTAATTCGTCGACCAAAGTTTGAAGTTGGACTTAGAAAAATTCTGAAGTTATCCTGACTTTGGCTTAAAGTAGAAACTCAGTCTTCGTCGAACAGAGAACAAGGATCGTCGAGCTCAGTACTAAGAATTATCTCAAGTTCGTCGAGCGCCGAACACCTTTCGTCGAGCTGAGTTCGACGAACATCGAACTCACTTTACTTAGTCTTGAAATCCTCTAAGTCTGAAGTCTCTGATGGTCTTGTTGAAGGCTGGTCCATCTGAAATTGATTCTAAAGACTTGGCCTAGACTCTAGGACACAAACTTGACCCTGCCTATACAGGTTGGGTCACATCCTAAGCTAGTGAACCTAGCCCAAATCAACTAGGGATCCAACAATCTCCCCCTATTTGGGTAAGGTCACTAAGAGTCTAAAAACATAAACACACAGATAAACAAAGCAAGAAAAGAAATATATCTGGCAGAGAATTACTAACACATGCAGCAGATATAGATATACATAGCTTTGTTTAAACAAATAGCATAGTTTGAAAAACAAAAATAGACAGAAATTGGAACAAAATGAAGACTACTTCTTTGGCTTTTTCTGCTTAGACCTGTCTTCAGTTGGTTTCTCTCCTGGCTTTTTAAAGATGATTTCTCTGTTTGGATCTTGAGCCTGAGCCTGAGTCATAGTCATATCAGCTACCCCAATGATCTTTAAAGATGTAGCTTAGGCGACAACTGCTTCAGGATGGAGTTCCATATAATCATCAACATTGAATAGCTTTTTTCCCTTGTCAAATCTTTTCAATTCTTCCTTTCTGTACTTTGACATAGTTGAAAATCCAGAAATATCTTTACCTTCTGCTTTGGCTTTGTTAATCAATGATAGACCAATAAGCTCCTGGAATCTAGCCATTTTGGTAGTATTGGCAGTTTCAGGATCTTCAAATGGAATTGGAGGAGAATATGGCCTTTTGGGACTGTCAGCTTTGTGTTCTTCAGAAGTATGCTGCTGCTGCTAATGCTGTTGATTTCCTGAGGATGGTTGCCTCTACTGGCTGCTTCCAGATGATCTCCCTGACTGCCTCTGATAGGTTTGCATGGGGGCAGATCTTTGGGAGCTAGAGCTAGTGGAACCAGCTGCTGGAGGAGGAGGAGAAGGTGGATCCTTCCTGTATCTATGAACTGGAGGAGGAGAGTATCTCCTACTTCTCTTTCTTTCCTTCTGCTGGTTCTTGGATAGCCACATCCATGCATGCATTCCCTTATATGGAGTTACATTATGCAAGATGTAATAAGGGGTGTCAGAAGTGGGATTAGGCTTAGGAGCTGGAGGAGGAGGGGCCTTTCTTTTTTTGACAATAATTTCTTTTTCTTCTTTGCAGCATCTTCATCTGAGTCATCATCATTATCTTCATCATCTTCAGTATCGAAACACTGAGGGTTATCATACAAAGCATACAAAGCTTTCAGAGCTTTATCATCAAAAATAGCTTTTGCTGGAGTATGGGTAGAAGAAGAAGGTTCAGGAACTGGGGTTTCAGTAACAGTTGAGGAGGGGAATGCACAGGAAACAAAAATAATAGGGACAGAGCTTTCAGCTGCAGCCTTGTTCTCCTCTTCAATGTCAGCCATGATTAGCTCATCCAAATCAGGCATAGGAGAGTCATCCATAACAAAAACCGGTACTGAGATATCTTCTGGAATTACTGTAGGTGATGGAGCAACAACTGCAGGAGCAGAACTATCACAGAGTTGCTTAGCAACTGCTAGACTTATTGGGGACGTGTAGGGCACAATAGCCAACTTTGGCTTAGTAAAGTCTGCTGGAAGAGACTGCATATGTAGAGGATCAAAAACTTGTAGTAATACTTGTAGATTAAATGTGGGATTGAGAGAAAAATCAGCAACAGTTTCAGCAGTATCCATGTCAGCAATATCCATATCAGTATTAATAAAATCAATTAAATCAGTATCAAATTCTGGCAAGCTATCTGCATTTGTATCTGAAACTGCTGCTATAGTGGGAGCTGCTACTATATCTGCTGCTGCATCTAAATCTGCTGCTGCTTCATCATAGAGCATCTCCCCCTGCCTGGGTTCAGGAGAACTTGGAGCCAAGCCCCTGAATGAAGAGGGGGCAGCAGACAGGGCAGAAATCTTGGCAGATAAAGAATGAATAGAAGTCACAAGAGGCGTAATGGCCTCTGTGATAAGGGATTTGATGAGAGGGGTGATGATGGTGAGGATGGAGGAAATGGTAGAGGGATTAAATGAGAAAGAGGGAGAAGATGTTGCATCTGGTGTGGAGGAGGGGGCAACATGGGATGGAATGAAGGGTGGAGCAGCAGATATGTGTTGAGTGGATGGTGATGAAGATGGAATGGGGGCATCTGGCATGATAGTGTCTGTGGGTAGGGTGTAAGATGGAATGGAGGACAAATGAGTGGGAAGTGGAGACTGAGGAGGTGTAAGAATATGGGGTGTCATGAGGTGAAGCTGGAGGTGTTGGTTGTTGATTAGCTTGCAGAGGGGAAGATGGGGATGGAGATGGAATGTGGGTGATGTCCATTTGTTGAGATGAAGGTGGAGTAGGCATAGAAGTATGCTGTGGTGATGAAGGAACATGAGTGGGGGAAGCTGGAGGAATTTGAAGAGTCGTTGAGGATGGAAGATGGGTTGCTGGAAGAGGTTGTGGATATGGGAGGACCTCTTCAGCAGGGTGGGGAGTGGCCTTCACAGCCCTGGTGCTCTCAGAAGATGTGATGGAAGAGGAAGAAGCCTTTGAGGGCTTGGAGATAGTCCTCTCCCATCTGCCAAACTGAGCGCAGGTGAGGCGCTTGCTGGCATTGATGAAGATGGTCGGGGAGACCATGCATTCACCAGCCTTCTCCTGGAGGAAGATCCCCGGGATTCTTCTGAAACAAACTTCTTTCTTGCTGTTCTTTTTCTTTGTCAACTCAAAGAAGATTGTACCCCAGTTGACATGTCTCTTGTTAACCACTGCGCACATAACAAGGAATTGGTGGCGGGTGATGTAATCGTGTGCTGAGTGCTTGCCCATCAGCACTTTTCCGATAATATCCGCCAGGAACTGGTACGCGGCGGACAGTTGCTTCTTCAACAGCTTGTTAGGGTTGCTTCCTGTAAACCCCATCAATTTCAGCATATCATCAAATTCTTCAAAATCCATTTCCATATCATCTTCTCCATTTACCAACCCAAATGTTTCAGAAAGAATTACGGGAGATAACGAAACAGCATTACTCCCGATATTGCCTGTCAGAACATTTTCCTCAGAAACAGTGGACGTGTATACCCATTCTCTAATTTCCGTTCCATGCAGTTTAATTCGACTGGTCATGAAATCCTTGAGATGAAGTTCTTTTAGCAGTTCCAAGATATAGAGAAAGATTGGGTCAGATTGCTGGTAAGAATCGAAATCCATATCAAAACCAGTGTCGAATTTCATTGCGGTTAAGGTACTTGCTGGAGTCGCCATTGATGACTTGCAAGAAAGACACAGAGAAAACGGCGATCAAGAGCAAAGGAACTGAAAGTGCGGGACGGAGGTCGAAGAAAACCTAGATATAAAATTTTCAGAATATGAATCGACAATCTCCGTTCCACAAAAAAGAAACCATACTTCGAACTAAGCTCGACGAAATAAATTATAGACAGATAATTCGTCGATCTCATCCAGAAGAATCGAAAACAGTTCGTCGAACTCCGTTTGATGAAATATCTTCTGAAGCAAAGTTCGTCGATCTCCTGTCGACGAAAGTTGTTTCCACACAGAGAATTCGTCGATCTCCGTTCGACGAGAATCTCTCAAACTTTCCCTAATTCGTCGAACTCCATTCGACGAACTCTGGAAAATTCATCGAATGTAGACAGAAACTAATTTAACTCTTCTCCATTAATCATTCCCAGTTGATTTATAAAGAACAGATGATTTTTCTCATCCAAGGGTTTGGTGAAAATGTCTGCTCTCTGTAGATCAGTAGGAATATGGATTAGGTTAATTTTCTTTTTTATCTACATTATCTCTAATAAAATGATGTCTTTTTTTCAATATGCTTAGTCCTACTATGGTGAACTGGATTCTGTGCTACAGCAATAGCACTAGTATTATCACAAAATAATGTTGAATTATTTAAGTTGACACCATAGTCTAGGAGTTGGTTTTGTATCCATAACATTTGTGAACAGCAGCTGCCAGCAGCCATGTATTCTGCCTCTGCAGTTGATGTTGACACAGATGTATGCTTTTTACAAAACCAGGAGACAAGTCTCATACCCGAGAACTGGCAAGTTCTAGAGGTACTCTTCCTATCCACTCTACATCTAGCATAGTCAGCATCTGAGTATCCAGTTAACTCAAACTCTGACTCTGCAGGATACCAGAGTCCTAGATTAGGATAACTCTTTATATATCTCAAAATTCTTTTTAAGAAAATAAGGTGAGATTCTTTAGGGTTCACTTGGAACCTAGCACAAAGGTATGTGGCAAATATTATATCAGGCCTGCTAGCTGTTAGGTATAATAGGGATCCAACAATTGCCCTATAATGTTTCTGATCTACAGGTTTTCCTGCTGCATCAGAATCCACAACAGCATTTGTAGTCATAGGTGTTTTCATTCCTGAAGCATCACTCATCCCAAACTTCTTAATAAGCTCTTTAGCATACTTAGCTTGGGAGAGGAAGATACCATCAGGGAGCTGCTTCGCTAGGAGACCAAGGAAGTAGGAAAGCTCACCCATGCTACTCATCTCAAATTTAGAATGCATGAGGTCAGCAAAGCTCTTGCATAATTTGGGATCAGTAGACCCAAAGATGATGTCATCCACATATATTTGTACTAACAAAATTTGGTCCTTATGATGTCTAGTGAAAAGAGTTTTATCTATGGTTCCTCTTATAAATTTATGCTCTAAAAGAAAGCTTGCTAGGGTCTCATACCAAGCTCTTGGAGCTTGCTTTAAACCATTGAGAGCTTTATGCAATTTAAATACAAAAGAGGGTTGAGTTAGAGAGATAAAACCTGGAGGTTGTTCTACATAAACCTCTTCTTGAAGCACTCCATTCAAGAATGCACTCTTGACATCCATTTGGAAGACTTTAAATCTCTTGTGAGCTGCATAGGCAAGGAATATTCTTATGCCCTCTAACCTTGCAATAGGGGCAAAGGTTTGGTCATAGTCAATTCCTTCCTCTTATCTGTAGCCTTGAGCAACAAGCCTAGCCTTGTTTCTCACTATGTTTCCTTGTGCATCTAGCTTGTTCCTGAAAACCCATTTGGTTCCAATAACTGGGTTGTTATGAGGTCTTGAAACCAAATCACAAACTCTACATCTCTCAAACTGATTTAGTTCCTCTTGCATTGCAATGATCCAGTGGGGATCTTGCTCTGCTTCATGGATGGTGAGAGGTTCAATCTAAGAGAGAAAACAGGCATGCATCAAGTCTTGGTTGAGTTGATGTCTTGTCTGTACACCTGCTGAAATGTCTCCAATCACTTGAGATCTGGGGTGATCTCTAAGTGTGATAAGATCAGTTGGTGGAGTTTCTTGAGCAACAACTTCTGTAATTAATTCCTCTTAAGGAATGATACTAGCTGTTGAGGGAAGTTCATCCACTTCCTCTTGAATTTCTTCTTCACTATCTTCAGCAACCTGTGGAGAAGGATGGGTTGATACCTCTTGGGTAAGGTTTAGTCCATCCATAGACTCACACAGTTGTGGAACCTGCAAAACGCTATTGGTAAAAATCTCTTTCTCCTTATAAGACATTGTTGGAACACCCTATTACTGATTTGGGCAAGGATCACTATGTCCTTTAGGAAGTTTGTTTTGACCTCCTTGTATAGATCTAAAGGTCAATTAGATTGAGTCTAAGGGTTAGTATTTAGGTTTGAAAGCTGCCCTCAAGACCCTCAAGACCAGATATTTCAGTTCAGGAGACTAAGTCATTTAGTCGAGCTCAGGTCGACGAATCGTCGAACTCCATTCGACGATCTCTGAGCTCACTTCGACGAATCGTCGAACTCCATTCGACGATCTCTGAGATCACTTTGACGAATCGTCGAACTCCATTCGACGATCTCTGAGCTCACTTCAACGAGTCGTCGAACTCCGTTAGACGATCTTCGAGCTCAGATCGACGTTCCTGTCTCTAGTTTGTTTCCCTATCTCTGAGCTCAGTTCGACGATAGTTGAGCTCAGATCGACGATTTCTGCTTCAGTCTAAGTCCAGTCGCTGAGCTCAGTTCAACGATAGTTGAGCTCAGGTCGACGTTTTTCTGGAGAGATCGACGTTTTTCAAGATTCAAATTCAGTCAGTTCTGGTATTCCCTTCTATTTATTCCCATCATTTATTTCAAGAATCTTGTAGCCGTTTAAATTAATCTGGAGCAAGTTTTACGGAGATTTCAAATGAATGTTTTATTGGACTTTCCTCCAGAAGACAAAATGCTTTTAAGGAAGTCATTTATGACAGGCTAACGGCTATCTTGGACAGAGAATCATTCTATTCAGATCTAAGGAATAAAAGATTATTCATTCTACTGGTTAA
The DNA here is from genome assembly GCA_039583875.1 of Platanthera guangdongensis. Lineage (NCBI taxonomy): Eukaryota > Viridiplantae > Streptophyta > Magnoliopsida > Asparagales > Orchidaceae > Platanthera > Platanthera guangdongensis. Next base: position 26,658,405 of record CM077156.1, read on the forward strand.
CTACAACAACAAGAAGGAGAGAAAAAGTTGCAGATATTTACAGTCATAGAATTCTTACATGAACACACATCACTGAAGGAGATCAATATACTGAAATTTCTAGATCCCTTTTGACTCCAGTGTTCAAAGGCCTTATCATTCAAGACTCCAGACACCACACATTTCAGCTGCTGCTGGAATCATATTTTGCTGGAGTTCAAATCTTCTGAAGGCCTATCACCCTATTGTAAAGCTTCAGTTCCTGAATAACTCAAGATCTCAGGGGGAGCTTTGATAACATCCACTATCTTCTCTCTGATTGTTGACAGAGAAGATCATCTCACCTCTCTCTCTCTCTGCTGTAAATGGTTTATCAAACTCCCTTCAAAAGTTTGTGTTGGTTTCTGAGACCTTGTCAAAACTCAGTGGTGGCAAGACACCTGATCAAAAAATCTAGTTTGGTTTTTGAGCACCTTATCAAAAGCTCATTGGTGCCCAGGACACCTGATCAACTCATCCTGTAGTGGATTCCTACCTAGGGTGGTAAAAGAGTGGATGTACCCAGATTGATTGGGGAACCACTATAGCTCCTTGTGTCATCTGGTTGCTTATTTCTTTTGTTTTCTGGTTGTGGTCTGTGATTGCTTTGTGATTAGATAGTTGTTGTGCTTAATTTATTTTATTTGCTTCCCTGTTCACTTAGGTATACAATAACAATTGTAAAAAGTTTTTAGTGAGCACCATACTCTATTCACCCCCCCCCCCCCTCTAGAGTATATCAGATCTAACCTTCACTTTCAATTGGTATTAGAGGCAGGTTGGTTAAAATACCACACCTTACTGGTTGCACAGGCTAACACCTGAACCCAAAGATCCCTCTAGTTAGATCTATTTGTTTTAAGTTTGTTATTAGATTTATTTCTTCACAGAACATGGCCCAAAACAAAGATTATGCTAGCACCAGACCTCCAGTGTGCAATCTATCTAAGTTTGCACTTTGGAAGGCAAGGATAAGATTGTACATGAACTCTATTGATGAAGATATTTATAATTCTATTTTGACAGTGTGTCCAAGACCCCCAGAAAATACAAGTACAAGTGTTGTTCCACCTCCTTCAGGAACAGATGCAGAAATAAAAAAAAATGGAAAGTGGCAGATGCTAAGGCAATTAATATTTTAGCCCAGACTATGTCTGATGAAATATTTCAAAAAGTAGCTGAATGCAACTCAGCAAAGGACATCTGGGACAAGTTATCTGAGATAGTCTCAGGATCTGCTAATGAGAGAAAAGATAGAAGTTCTCATCTCATAACCCAATATGAGAACTTCAAGAAAGGAGAAGCTGAGACAGTGGCAGATATGTATAATAGACTCAGTCTCATAGTCAATGAGCTGAAAACATTGGACAAAGAGATCTCATTGACTGAGCTCAATGATAAAATCCTAATGTGCTTCCCAAGCACTTGGGACTCAAGGATCTGGCCAATCAAGGATGCCAGAAGCCTAAATGAGATCACAACTGAAGCTCTCTTGGGCAAACTCATGTCTTATGAGCTGCTCATCAAGAATAGAGAAGAAGAGCAGAAGGCTACTTCACCAGCAGTGAGAAAAGAGAAATCAATAGCATTCAAAGCTATTGAAGATCAGCCTGAAGACAAGGCCACAGGCAATGAAGAGCTGCTAAGCCTACAGGCCAACAGATTTTACAAAATGGCCAGGAAAGATTTCAGGAAAAGATCATACAGAGAGCATGACAAGCCAAGGTATGACAAATCAAATAACAAATAGATTATTTGTTTTGGATGCAGGAAACCAGGCCACATTGTGCCTGACTATCCAGAAAATAAAAACAAGGACAAGAAGGACAGGAAAGAAAGGAGAAAAGAAAAAGACTTCAAGAAAATTTGCAATGACAAACCCTCCTCCAGAAAGAACAAAAATACAAGGAAGGGGTTTGTTGCTGAAACTTGGAGTGAGATAGAAGAAGAATCTGAAGTTTCATCCAGCTCTAGTGATGATGAAGATGATGCTGATGAAAAAGAATTCTGCATGATGGCTATCAATGCCTCACAACAAAATTCTGATGCAGAAGAGTCAGAGTCAGAATCAGAGACTCAATCTGAAGAGGACCAGGTAATAAGTTCTTTTGATTTTAATTCTGAGGACTTCAAGTGTGAGTTTAAAGCACTGTGTTTAGATTTATTAAAATCTGAGAAGGAAATCATTTCTCTCAGAAATCAGCTATCTGAACACAGCACTTTAAAATCAGAAAACCTCAAACTCTCTGAGGAGTTGCAATGTTGTAGGGAGCAGATAGCCTCACTGAAAAGTAAACTATCAGAGGCCAAAAAGTTTGAAGAATCCCTTAATGGGAGAAGTATCAAACGAATGGACATCACAAGCACAGTTAACTCAAGATTCAATAGTACACTGGACTTGGGTGCTTCATCCAGCCAACCTATAGTATTAATAACCCCAATCAAGTTTATCTCTGATAAAGGTAAGGGAGTTGTAGAGGTGGCTAGGAAGAATTCTGATTTACCTAAGAAAATAAAAGTTCAACAAAAAACGTCGAACGGAGCTCGACGATCGCCGAACAGAGCTCAACGATCTCAGGCTAAATCGTCGAACTTAGGACGACGATCTCTGAACCCTGAACTCTGCCACAGTCGATCTCCGAACGGAGCTCGACGATCTGACCCGAGATCGCCAAACTCAGTTCAGCGATCGTCGAACAGAGATCAGAGTTTTGAAAATTTTTCCAAAGGTAAATCAAATTTCAAACCTAGGGGTCCTACATCCCAAAGATTTAACCCTTATACTGAATGGATAATACCTCCTAGGAGATATCATTCTGAAGGCTATAAGAGTCAACCAGTGATGTCTTTTATTTCTGAATTCAAAGGTTATCAACCTAGGCCCAAGGTAAACTAGGTCAAAAACAAATAAATTGTTTTTATGTGCAGGTGAAGACCTATCCAACATGAAACCAGCAATGGTATCTGGATAGTGGGTGCTCAAAGCACATGACAGGAAACAAGGATAATTTAACATCCTTCAAAGCCAAGCTTGGACCCAAAGTAATATTTGGTGATTCAAACATTGGACTAACAAAAGGATATGGTGAAGTCCAGATTGGCACAGTCACTTTTAAGAAAGTAGCCTATGTGGAAGGACTGAAGCACAACTTAATCAGTATCAGTCAACTGTGTGATGAAGGCTATCAAGTGACTTTCAACAAATCCTCATGAAAAATCAAATCAAAGGACAACACAATTGTGTTGACAGGTAAAAGGAAAGGTAACATTTATCTTGTAGATTTTCTTTCAACTAAGGTAGATATATGCTTGTTCAACTCTATTTGTAGAGCTAATGAATTATGACATAAGCGACTAGGGCATATAAACCTTAGAACCATTGCTAGGCTATCCAAGGACATCCTTGTTAGAGGACTACCTTTTGGCCCCTAAAAGAAGGAAGGACTTTGCAGGGCTTGTCAATTAGGCAAGCAATCCAAAAATAGTTTCAAATAACTTAATAAGAATGATTCACCTAGGATTTTGTATCTGTTACACATGGACCTTTTTGGACCCATTACAGTACAAAGCTTAGGAGGGAAATCCTATACTTTACTGGTTGTAGATGACTTCCCTAGATTCACATGGGTGTTCTTTCTGAGGAAGAAGTCTGATAACTTTAAGTGTTTGACAGAGTTTCTCAAATGCATACAGAGTGAGTTCAATACTCACATTGCCCTGATTAGAAGTGATCATTGGATAAAGTTTGATTCTCTTCTTATGCAAGAGTTCTATCAGAGTGAAGGGATTAGGCACACTTTCTCAGCTCCTAGAACTCCTCAACAAAATGGGGTAGCTGAAAGGAAAAATAGAACCCTTATTGAATCTGCTAGTACATTGTTGTCAAATGCTCACCTTCCTCTATCCTTTTGGGCAGAGGTAGTGAACACCTCCAACTATGTGTTGATTAGAAGTTTAATACATAAACTGAAGGGCAAGACTCCCTATGAATTACTCAAAGGGAAGAAACCTAAAGTAGATTACTTCAAAATCTTTGGTTGTATTTGCTACATTCATAATAATGACAAGAAATACTTAGTAAAATTTCAAGCTAAAGCTGATGAAGGAGTGTTTCTGGGATACTCCATGATCAGTAAAGCTTATAGGGTATATAATAAATCTACTCTCAAAATTGAAGAATCTGTTCATATATCATTTGATGAATCTAACATGTCTTTCAAGGAGAAGAATACTTCTACCATAGAACCTTTGTAGGTACACTCTCTTGCTGAAGACTTGGACAGGTTACAAATTATTTAAAAAGATGAAAGTAGTGAAGATGAAGATGTCATTAAACATCTTGAAGAGAATCTTCTTGAAGAGGCAGTTATTGTACCACAAGAGGAAACAACAACACAGGTTGGTGAACAATCAACATCTCATGTTGATTTAGTAGCATCAAGAGACCATCCAATCTCCCAAGTGATTGGAGACATCTCAGCTGGTGTGCAAAACAGAAATCAGGTCAACCAAAATCTGATGTACACTTACTTTCTTTCTTAAATTGAACCTCAATAAATTCAAGATGCAGAGCAAGATCCACACTAGATCATTGTAATGCAAGAGAAATTGCATCAATTTGAAAGGAACAAAGTTTGGGAACTAGTGTCAAGGCCAAAGGATCACTCCATTGTTGGAACAAAATGGGTGTTCATAAATAAATTGGATGATCAAGGAGTCATTGTAAGGAACAAGGCAATGCTAGTTGCTCAAGGGCACTCTCAAGAAGAAGGGATAGACTATGACCAGACTTTTGCACCAGTTGCAAGGTTAGAGGCCATAAGAATCTTCTTAGCCTATGCAGCACATAAAGGATTCAAAGTATACCAGATGGATGTAAAGAGTGCTTTTCTCAATGGAGATATCAAAGAAGAGGTCTATGTCAGACAACCCCCATGTTTTATCTCTTCAACTCATCCTGATCATGTTTTCAAATTGCATAAAGCATTATATGGTCTAAAGCAAGCTCCTAGAGCATGGTACGAGACTTTAGCATGCTTTCTTCTGAAAAATGATTTTATAAGGGGTAGAGTAGACCAAACTCTTTTTACTAGAACCCATAAGTCCCATACCCTACTAATACAAATATATATAGATGATATTATATTTGGTTCTACTGATTCAAATTTATGCAGAAGGTTTTCCAACCTAATCCATTCTAAATTTGAAATGAGTAGCATGGGTGAGCTATCCTTCTTTCTAGGATTGCAAATCAAACAACATGCTGAAGGCATATTTATTTCTCAAACCAAGTATGCAAAAGAATTGGTTAAGAAATTTGGTATGTCTGAAGCATCATGTATGAAAACACCTATGCATACTAATGTTGTATTGGATGCTGATGAACATGGGAAACCTGTTGATCAGACAACATATAGAGCAATGATTGACTCTTTATTGTACCTTACAGCTAGTAGACCTGACATAATATTTGTTACATGCATATGTGCTAGATTCCAAGTGATCCCTAGAGAGTCACACTTAATCTTAGTAAAAAGGATTCTTAGGTATGTGAAAAGTTGTCCAAATCTAGGTCTCTGGTATCCAAAAGATTCAGCATTTGACTTAACTGGATTTTCAAATGCTGATTATGCTGGATGCATAATAGATAGGAAAAGCACCAGTGGAACTTGTCAGTTTCTTGGTGACAGACTTATCTCCTGGTTTTGCAAGAAACAAACATCTGTGTCAACTTCAACTGCTAAAGCTGAATATATGGCTGCAGGTAGTTGTTGTTCACAAATCTTGTGGATTCAAAACCAACTCCTAGGCTATGGCTACCACTTAGAGAAGTCTAAAATATTTTGTGATAATACCAGTGCTATTTCTATAGCACAAAATCCAGTCCCCCATAGTAGGACAAAACATATAGAAATTAGGCATCACTTTCTAAGGGATAATGTTGAGAAAAACAAAATTGAACTTCAATATATCCCAACTGATTTGCAAAGGGGAGATATTTTCACCAAACCCTTGGATGAAAAGAAACATACATTCTTCCTGAATCAGTTAGGAATGTTAGATGGAGGAAGTTTAAAATAAGATCCAAGACTTTAAAAATCTAAAAATGACCAAGACTAGGCAAACCAAAATGTTCTTCTACTGTATAGAGTATGTTTCTGGTCTCTGAACTGCGCTCGACGATTTTCCCCAAGATCACCGAACGGAGATCGACGATTTCAGAAATCGTCGACCGGAGTTCAGCGCTTCTCAGATAGTGCTAAGCTATCTTCTTCCGATCAGCGATCGTCGAACGGATATCGACGCTCTCCATTATCGTTGAATGGAGATCGATGATGTTGATGACCTTTTAGTTTCCTTTAGAAGCCCAGATCGTCGAACAGAGTTCAACGATCTTTCCTTATCTGCGTCGAACCCTAATATAAAACTAATTTTTCGGCCGTCGTTCTGCCATTGCGCTTTCATACTCTCTACAGAATTTCACTTTCCCTCCAAACTTTTCTGCACTTGATCTTGTGTTTGTTCATTGTTTTTTGCAGGAATCAATGGCAGTTTCAGTCGCAATCTTGGCAGCCATGAAATTTGATACTGGCTTTGATATAGACATGGATTCTTTCGATAACAGCGATCAAATATTCAAGGAAATTTTGGAACTCTTCAAGGACCAACAGTTAGTTGACATAATGTCTACAAGGATCAAATTGACCGCAAATGAAATAAAGGAATGGGTATATACTGCCCACAATCTGGATCAGAACACTGTGATCGGAACCATCTCAGGAACTCAGGCACCTTTAACACCTGCTGTTTTGACAGAGGTATTTCAATTAAATTCTGGTGAAGATTCTATTGAGCTTTCTGGAGAAGAATTTTCAATTATGCTTGAGAGGATGGGCCATTCAGCAGCTAACCCTAATAAATTTCTTAAGAAGAATATGTCAGTTGAGTACAGATTTCTTGCTGATGTAGTTGGGAAAGTGTTGTTGGCAAAACACTCTGCTCATGATACCATCTCTAGGTATCAGCTCTGTTTGATGGGTTCCTTGGTGGACAAGAAGCAGCAGAACTGGGAAGAAGTGTTTTTTGATTTGATCAAGAAGAAAATTAACAAAAAATTTGTTGATTTTGGGAGGATTTTAAGGCTGTTTCTTCATAGCAGATGCCCTGAACTGCTTGTTTCCAGTGGGATGCACATCAATGCCTCCAACAGGGTTACCTGTGCCCTATTTGGGAAATGGGACAGGCAGATTGTAAAGCCCAGCAGAGCCTCTGTAATCTCTTCTTCAGGCACAAGGACTATTTCAGTCTCTTCCCCTCAGGTTTCTTCCCCTGCAGAAGATTTGCCTGCCTCATCATCTCCTCCTTCTCCACCTATTGTTTTATCAACAATAATCACATCCACTATCACAATTTCATCCCCCATTTCCATCCCATCTCCAACTTCAATCCCTTCTCCAACTCCAACATCAACTGAAGAAATCTTCCATCCACTACCTCACTACCCACACATGGACATTGATTCATCATCTCATATTCCCTCATTCACTCTTCTAGATGATTCCTATCTCGATGATTCTCCTTCATCCGCTCTTGAGCCACCATCATCATCCACTTCTTATCAACAATTACTTCAGGAAATCATTGCACAACCATCATTCACACTATCCATCTCCACTCCATTATCTTCCATCTCCACAATTCCAATATCTCAACCCTCACCTCCACCATCCACAGTTTCTCCAACAACATCTCCTGTTGCTCAAACTTTTATCTCTACCTCATCCATCCCTACCTCTACTCAAGTCCCTCTTGAGCAAGTAGACCTTCCAGCTATTGCAGACAAGCTATATGAGCTGATAGCTCCAAGGCTATCACTACTGCTGGAGACTCCATTGGCTCCACTTCTGAAGACTGTTCAGGAGTTGTCTACCATGCTATCCTCTATTCTTCCTCCTCAGGCAATCACTTCTACTGGGTTCCTTAATCCAGTTATCACTGAATCTAGGCAGGGGGAGATGCCTTATGAAGCTGAGAGATTGTCTGATGCAGTAACTCCAGTTCAAGCTCCAGTTGTAGTCATTACAGTGGATCTCAGGTCACTGCTATCAGTATTTGATTCTGTATACTTCAGCTGCGTTCCAGACCAGCATACTGAAGACCTTACTAAGGCTATTGTGCCTATTTCTTGCTGTGAGCCCAGCATTTTAGCCTCTTTTATAGATTCTGTCCAGGCTGTGGACAATGTTGAAATTGCTACTGCTGTTGTTGATGTTTTAGTTAGTTCTGATGTTGCTGTTTCAGTTTCTGAGGACATGCATACGACAGAGGCAATTGATTTTAAGCCTACTGTATCTGAGCTTATTGTTTCTGAAATTTTTGTTTCTGAACCTGCTGTTATAGTTTCTTCTGCCAGTATTGTTTCTGTTCCAATTCCTGTTGCTGCTGTTGCTCCTGTTGCTGTTCCTGCTATTATTTCTTCTGCTCAGCCTCAACAATAGAAAGATTCCTTCAAAAGGATTGATGTACTATATGACAATCCTCAAAGTTCAGACAGTGATCAGTTTAGAACTGACTCTGATGATTCCTCTGCAATAATTGCAAGGAAAAGGAAAGCAAGAAGCAAAGCCATGAAGAGAGTTCACCCAGAGAAGGTTAAAGATACAAATGATGTTCCTTATTATATATTGCATGATTGCCAGATTACAGAACCATGGATGCAGTACTCCAGAAATCAGCTGAAAGCCATGAAAAAGAAAAGGAAGTATGACAAAGGTTCATCCCTTTTCAATCCTCCTCCTCCTCCTCCTTCACCTGATGCAGGTACAGGTGGAAGTTCTGCCTTTCAATCTACTGCTAGAAGCCAAAGTTCATATCAATCTCAAGGAAGATCTCAGCAAAGAGGAAATCAGTGTAGAGGTTACCAACCAAGAAGAGGATAGTTCAGAGGTAATCAAAGAGGACTCAGAGTGTATTCTAAAGGATATTCCAGGCAACATCCTTATCAAAGGGAAGGACAAGGCCCTACAGAATCTACTTCTGATCCTTTCCCTTATAAGCTTAAAGATCTTGTCTCTTCCAGAGCTCCTGCTGATGAGTCAACTAATAGATATGAACCTCCTGTTCCATTTGAAGACCCTGAAAATAATCCCACTTCATGGACTGCCAGAATGAAAGGGTTGGCTGCATTATATCAAATTTAAAAGTCTAGATAACAAGGAAAAGATACATCAAATATCACTACTCTATCAGAACAGAGAAAGAAAGAACTTGAGAGATATTCTTCCAGCAAATTCTTTGACTCAGAAAGTTATATGAAGCTACACCCAGAAGTTGTAGTCCCCAGGCCAAGACATCAAACTTTTCTAGGTGCAGATGATGACAGAAGATCCAAGAAAGAAGCTCTTAACCCTAACAGAGAAATAGTTCTCAAAAAGAGCAAGGAGAAAGAATGATTTTGTAAGCTGACAGTGATACCTATTTCTGACTATCTGTGATTATATCTGTGTTTCTGCAATGCTTTTTTGGTTATATTTCTGCATTGTATGTTTTTATTTTTCCAATGTCTATAAATAGTAATCCTAACCCAAATAGGGGGAGATTGTTGGAACACCCTATTACTGATTTGGGCAAGGATCACTATGTCCTTTAGGAAGTTTGTTTTGACCTCCTTATATAGATCTAAAGGACAATTAGATTGAGTCTAAGGATTAGTATTTATGTTTGAAAGCTGCCCTCATGACCCTCAAGACCAGATATTTCAGTTCAGGAGACTAAGTCATTTCGTCGAGCTCAGGTCGATGAATCGTCGAACTCCATTCGACGATCTCTGAGCTCACTTCGACGAATCATCGAACTCCATTCGACGATCTTTGAGCTCACTTCGACGAATTGTAGAACTACATTAGATGATCTCTGAGCTCACTTCAATGAGTCGTCGAACTCCGTTAGACGATCTTCGAGCTCAGATCGACGTTCCTATCTCTAATTTGTTTCCTAATCTCTGAGCTCAGTTCGACGATAGTTGAGCTCAGATCGACAGTTTCTGCATCAGTCTAAGTCCAGTCGCTGAGCTCAGTTCAACGATAGTTGAGCTCAGGTCGACGTTTTTATGGAGAGATCGACATTTTTCAAGATTCAAATTCAGTCAGTTTTGGTATTCCCTTCTATTTATTCCCAGCATTTATTTCAAGAATCTTGTAGCCGTTTCAATTAATCTGGAGCAAGTTTCAAGGAGATTTCAAAGGAATGTTTTACTGGACTTTCCTCCAGAGGACAAAATGCTTTTAAGGAAGTCATTTATGACAGGAAAACGACTATCTTGGACAGAGAATCATTCTACTCAGATCTAAGGAATAAAATATTATTCATTCTGCTAGTTAACTACAACAACAATAAGGAGAGAAAAAGTTGCAGATATTTACAATCATAGAATTCTTACAGGAACACACATCACTGAAGGAGATCAATATACTGAAATTTCTAGATCCCTTTTGATTCCAGTGTTCAAAGGCCTTATCATTCAAGACTCCAGACACCACACATTTCAGTTGCTGCTGGAATCATCTTTTGCTGGAGATCAAATCTTCTGAAGGCCTATCACCCTATTGCAAAGCTTCACTTCTTGAACAACTCAAGATCTCAGGGGGAGCTTTGACAACATCCACTATCTTCTCTCTGATTATTGACAGAGAAGATCATCTCACCTCTCTATCTCTCTGCTGTAAAGGGTTTATCAAACTCCCTTCAAAAGTTTTTGTTGGTTTCTGAGACCATGTCAAAACTCAGTGGTGGCAAGACACCTGATCAAAAAATCTACTTTGGTTTTTGAGCACCTTATCAAAAGCTCATTGGTGCCCAGGACACCTGATCAACTCATCCTGCACTGGATTCCTACCTAGGGTGGTAGAAGAGTGGATGTACCCAGATTGATTGGGGAACCACTATAACTCCTTGTGTCATCTGGTTGCTCATTTCTTTTATTTTTTGGATGTGGTCTGTGATTACTTTGTGATTAGATAGTTGTTGTGCTTACTTTATTTTATTTGCTTACCTGTTCACTTAGGTACACAACAACAATTGTAAAACGTTTTTAGTAAGCACCATACTCTATTCACCCCCCCCCCCTCTAGAGTATATCAGATCTAACCTGCACTTTCAGACATGTTAGCTTCATCAAAAGATACATGGACAGATTCTTCAATTTTAAGAGTCGATTTATTAAAAACCCTATAGGCCTCGCTTACTTGGGAGTATCCAAGAAAAATCCCTTCTTCAGCCTTAGCCTCAAACTTTCTAATGTATCTTTTGTTGTTAGTGTGAATATAACATATACAACCAAAAACTTTAAAATATGTGATTTTAGGTTTCTTCCCTTTAAGTAATTCATAGGGGGTCTTATTTTTCAGTTTATGTATAAGGCTTCTATTCAGGACATAGTTAGCAGTGTTTACAGCTTCTGCCCAAAAGGATAGAGGCATGTAAGCATCTACCAATAATGTGCCTGCAGCTTCAATGATTGTCCTATTTTTCCTTTCAGCTACCCCATTTTGTTGGGGAGTTCTAGGAGCTGAGAAGCACTACCTCATACCTTCCTTCTCACAAAAGTCATGCATAAGAAGAGACTCAAACTCTGTGCCATGATCACTTCTGATCAATGCAACATGAGTAGAGAACTCAATCTGTATGGTCCTAAGAAAATCTATAAGAACCTTGAATGTATCTGACTTAGCTCTCAGAAAGGCTACCGAACTGAATCTAGAGAAGTCATCAACAATCACTAAAGTGTAAGACTTCCCTTCTAGGCTTTGTACTGCAATGGGTCCAAATTGATCCACATGAAGCAAATACAAAATCCCAGGTGAATCACTTTTATTAATGGATTTGAAGGTAGTTTTAGTTTGCTTGCCTAATTGACAAGCCCTGCATAGGTTTTCCTTCTTGTAGGGGCCAGAAGGTAGACCTCTAACAAGGTTGTCTTTAGATAACCTAGCTATATTCTTAAGATTTACATGCCCTAATCTTTTATATCATAACTCATTTTGATTACTAGTGATATTGAGTAAACAAACATCAGTTTTGACAGAAATAAAATCTACTAGATATATGTTACTTTGTCTAATTCCAATTAAAACTGTTTTGTTTTCATTATCAATAATAGAACAGAAGGTAGAGTTAAAGTGTACCTGATAACCTTCATCACATAATTGACTTATGGATATTAGGTTATGTTTGAGTCCTCTTACATATGTTACTCTCTTGAAGGTAATTGTTCCAATCTTTACTGTCCCATATCCTTCTGATTGGACACTGTTTGAATTTGCAAAAATCACCTTTGGTCCTAGCTTGGGCTTGTAATTGGATAGATTGCCCTTGCTGCCTATCATATGCTTGGAGCAACCACTGTCCAAGTACCAAGTTTGACTCACCCTTGGACAGTTATTCACCTGTACCTGTAATGAAAAACAAAACTCAATTATTCTTGGCCCAGGTTACCTTGGGTCCTTTATTTGGTTGAAAGGAGAAACTGGATATAACTGACAATGCAGGTTGAGATTTATAACCTAAGGGGTGATATCTCCTAGGTGGAATAACCCAATCAGATACTGGATTGAATGGCTTATTAGTTGGCTTAGAAGTTCTGTAAAAGAAATAATTTTTGTTTGGTCCTTCTGGGTTCCACGAATTATTGTAAGTTCGTCGACCATAGTTTGACGCATAGGTATGAGATCGTCGATCTCTACTTAGAGAATGACAGTAGTCATTTTCTGTGCCCCAAGTTCGTCGACCTCTGCTCGACGAACCATACACAGTTCATAGATCGCAGTTAGACGAATTGTTATAATTGAAGTTTGCGTTTAGCGTTCGTCGATCTGGGTTCGACGAACTGGCCACATTTCGTCGATCTAAGTTCGATGAATGCTACTGAACTTTGTTTTTATTTGCTGTTTTCAAATTTTTGTTTCTCTTGTCTATGGGTTTTGGGTTGTTTTCTGACATTGGTTTGTCTATTTACTTTTCTTTTCCCTTGGAAGAAATAAACTTGATGGGGGTTGTAAGAATATTTTTCTTAATTATGGGGGGCAAACTTGATGATGCACCCACGCCTAGCTTGCCATTTAATCTGGCATTAACTGTGCTTGTTATGTCCATCAGATTGAGGCTTCTCCCATTGAGAGATTGCTCATGTTGTTTGGCCTCACATAATTCAGATTTTAATTTAATTATTTGTTCATTAGGTAAGGTTAGTTGATCTGTTAGTTTAATGTTTTCTGAATTAACAGATTCAAGACTTCCTAGTCTTTCTCTAAGAGTTTTTATTTCCTTTTCTGAACTAATTAAATCTAAACACATGGCTTTGAGTTCAATTTTAAATGACTCAGAATTAAAATCAAAGTTTGAAAAAACCTGATCTGCCTCTGAGTCTGAGGCAGCTTCATCTTCAGATTGTCCTTCTGATCCAGAATTGCTCCTGGAGGCATCAATTGCCATAAGGCACACCTCCTTGGATCTTGCTTCTTCCTCTTCTTCACTTGAACTGGAAGATGATGATTCTTCCTCTGTGTCACTCCATGTCTCAGCAAAAAAGCCCTTGTCTTTCTTTTTGTATTTTCTGGAAGAGGGTCTGCTGTTGTGTTTTCTCCTGGAGTCCTTTTCTCTACTCTTGTCCTTTTTCTGGTTTTCTGGACATTCTGAGATGTAATGTCCAGGCTTTCTACAACCAAAGCACACAACCTCCTTGGTTGGTGTCTTGTCATACTTGGGCTTATCATCCTGCCTGGATGATTTCCTTCTGAAATCCTTTCTAGCCATCTTATAGAATCTTTTTGCAAAGAGGCTCATGAGTTCCTCATTGGAAGTTGATGTCTCACTTTCCTCAGATGCTTTGAAGGCTATGTTGTGCTCCTTTCTCACTATAGTTTTTGCCTTCTATTCTGCTGCTTCTCTTGATTTGATCAGCTGCTCATAGGATTTTAATTTGCCTAGCAGAGATTCAGTTGATATCTCATTTAGGCTTCTGGCTTCTTTGATTGGCCAGATTCTAGAGTCCCAAGAGCTAGGGAAGCACATCAATATCTTGTCTTTCACCTCTGTCAGGGTGATGTCCTTATCCAAGGTTTTGAGCTCATTGATGATTGAACTCAACCTATTGTACATATCACCACTGATTCTGTCTCATCCTTTTTGAAGTTCTCATATAGAGAAATGAGATTGGATCTCCTGTCTTTTCTCTCATCTGCTGAGCCAGTGATGCAGGTTAAAACTCCAAAAATATTTACGGTCACGCGGCGACCCGACGGTTTTATTTAAGTAGAAAAGCGGATTGGATTTTAGTTAAGAAAACGGGGCGTGCGTATTTATTTATTTGGATATAAAAAGGTATGATCGAGTTTTAACGAAAGGAGGCAAGTGCACCTATCGTGAGTAGTACAAGATATTCCGGGTGGAATATTGAGGTCGTATTGTTCTCGGGGTCGGTTCGATTATTTCTACTCTTCCCTGGAAGGGACTATTATTTTACCGATAATTATTTTGTTGGGATATTTTTATATAATAAAAATGACAGAAAATAAAAAGCATAAAAGGAAAGCGATAAGGTGGAGCCGATGAAGAGCTTAGCTCGATGGCACCGAAAAAAAACAATTGAACTAAAATAGACTTTTAATAAAAAGAGCTCCTAAATTTCTAATTAATTAAGGCGGAGACTTGGTCGTGGAGGTTCCACTAGAATGAGCTCACCTAGCTATAGGGCTATCGATCACCTGAACGCTAAGAATATTCGACTGAACGTTAGTCCGACGAAGGATTCCTCTTAACGCCCGCATTACGCTAAGAACCCCGCTATTGGGTGGGGAACCCAATCCGGTAGAGTTGGCGCGCCTCCTCTCTTGGGGGTTAGTGCAGAACTGTCTTTGCCAAGGGGTGATCGGTCCATATGTACGGCCTCTCGGCTAGCTAGCGTATGGACTACGGAAATAGGGCCCATACATCGATTATGTGGTCGTACGCGTCGTTAACCCTGGGCAAATCTTAAGTAATTAATTAATTAGAAAAATTAGACCTTTAATTATTTTAAACTATTTTATCTGTCCCAATGCTCTTCGATACCAAGGGCTAAGAACGGTTAGCCACTCATCGAAATGAGGACGGCTTGCGGGAAAAGCAGAAAATAAAGTAGTAAAGAAATCGGTAAAAGTAAGCAGTAAATGAAAGCAGGAAAGGAAAGCTGAAAATTGCAAGTCCTACTCAAACGAGTAGGACTGAAGAAAGCTGTAAATTGCGAGTCCCGGCACAAATGCGTGGGCGGGAGAAGGAAAGCGGGTCCTACTCAAACGAGTAGGACTAAATAAATGCAATACACGCACACACTCTCTTGACATAAAGTAAAACACACTCACTCTACAGGAAAGTAAAAACTCACACACTCTACTGAATGAAATAAAAACAATGCGTCATTTAACTCTTAATGAGTAGGCGAAAATAAATGCGCATACATAAAAAATTGCAAAAAAACTAAGTTACCGAAAAATTAAAATAACTACATTTCTACTGCTAGAATGCGGTAGAAATGCATAAAAAGTGAAAAGAAAAATTAAACCGGAAGAAAGTTTTGCAAATAAAAATGAAAACGTAAGTGCTCGAAAAATAAAAATGAATACATTTCTACCGCTAAAATGCGGTAGAAATGATTAAAATGAAGACAGAAAAAGAAAAGGAGCAAAAGTTTAAACGAAAAATCGAAGTGCACGAAAAATTAAAACGACTATATTATCATTCCTATAACTCCGTAAAAATGTTAAAAAAGTGCGAAGAAAGGGAAAAGAACGAAAAAGGTTTACCAAATAAAAAGAAAAAAAAAGCTAAGTTAAAAAAAGGAAAAACAGTTTGAAAATGTTTTTACGGATCTATAGGGATGAAATAGAAACTATAAAAATCCTAAGCTATCAAAAGCTAATGAAATGAAAACATAACAACTACTTATCCAAAAAAAAGAAAACATAACATTTACTCTCATACACACACACATACGTATAAAAAAGAGCGAAAAAACTAAGTTAAAACAAAATGAAAAATAAGATTGCATAAGAGTATGTTGTTTAGATTCATTCCAAAGCCATAATAAGAGAAGAAAACAGATTTTATTAAGTTAAAAAGAATGAGTTACAAAGGAACAAAAATAAAAACTAAGGAGAGGGGGAGAAAATATCCCTTACATAGCATTTGGAACTCATCCGATCAGCATAACACTTATATAAAATGGTTCAAATGGGGAACAAGATTACATTTAGCAAGGGGTTATTTATAGGGAAAAAAATTCATGGGACACGCCCTCGAACACGGGCGTGTCAGGGGGCGTGTCAGCACTATTTCTGATAGCGGTCGTCGATTTGACGGGAAAGTGGACTTCGGGCTGGACAGGTGTCGGCCACGCAGAGGTCACGCAGAGGTCACGCCCTAGGTGGAGAATTCACGCCCCAGGTCACGGGCGTGACTCTAGGCGCGTCAGTTGGTGTCGACACTCAACAAACGTCGAGCGGAAAATGTCGAGTTGAAAATCGTCGAGCGGGAAGAGGTGTCACGCCCTATGTCACGGGCGTGACGCTGGGCGTGTCGAGGTGTTCGACGAATGTCGAGCTGAAAACGTCGAGCGGGTGGACACGTGCTTGGGTCACGCCCCGTGTCGGGTAACACGGGCGTGTCGCAGGGCGTGTCGAGCTTTTCTCTTCAAAATTTGCTGATTGACGGGATTTTGACGTGTCACGCCCAGGTCACGGGCATGACTCGTAAGTCACGGGCGTGACTTGTCAATTTTTGGCAGATTTTTAATTCTTACCTGAAAAATAAAATAAAATAAGTTAGTATAATATTTACAATAAAAGCAGCAATTTATTGAATAAAAATGACAAAAATATATGAAAACAACTAAATTAATGTACAGAAAAATAGGTATATTTACAATTCATCAAATACCCCCATACTTAAGCTTTTGTTATTCTAGAGCAAAAGTTGGAGATGAACTTATAAGGAATAAAAGAAATCCTAAGTTTAGCTACCGTTTGACTTAATTAAAAGAAAGTTTGAAATAAATATCCGGGGTCTAAGAATTAAATCCTAAATTATGAACATGTTATGAATAGAGGAAGAGTTTCAAAAAGACTTCTAGATAAAACAAATAGAAAGCAAAAATTTATTTTTGTTAATTTAACAAAGATAGATTGAAATTATATAAAAAATTTTAGCTTAAAAGAAGTTAAAGGAAATAATGCAATTTAAAAGTTATGCTCTCAAAAAATTTTAAATTAATTCTAGAATCATTGAAAATAGGATAAGTGGTTTGGTGGTTTATCAAGAAGTCTTGGATATTGAGGTGAGGCAATTTTTTCTCGAACCTCCAATTTTTTTCTTTTTGAATAATTAGGAAAATGAAATCTTATTTTCCTAATATATAATAATTTTTTTCTTTCTTCATAAATAAATAACCCAATGTATATGTTTAGGAGTAATGAATTTTATCCTCTTACTCCATAACATATAATATTTTTAAATATTGAGTTCCTATGTTTACGGAATGAAGTCTTATTCTCATTGACATAAGATCTTTTAAGGGATAGGGGTAAACATGTCAAGTAAGACATGAAAAAAAATGGAAGTGGGCTTATTATTTTTTTTCAAAAAGAAAACTATTTTAATAAAAAAGTTTTGAGAGCAACCTTTTTAAAATGAACGTTCCGATGTTTCTAAAAGCATGCAGTATAAATAATAGAAATCCATGGTTGTTATTTTCTAACATAAAAGACGAGCTTCTATTTATAAAAATTAGAAGTGGTGGTGAAAAACAAGTTCTCTATTATAAGGAAAAGACATAAAAAATTCTTTAACACTTAACCTCAGACACTTAAATCTATCAAACTTTAATTAATAAACGAATAGTAAACAAAGAATAATTAAAATTCGCTTATAAATTAACTCGAAACTAGATTTTTGGAAAGCAAAAAGGGTTAAGATATGGTATATTCGATTTATTTTGTTACATAATTTAACAAATTATTTTTTGGAATTTTTAGAGTTTTAATCATCATTTTTTTTTTAATTTTGATTATCGTCTTTTTTTGAATTTTTGTTTATCATCTTTTTCGGATTTTTGATTTTTATCATTTTAGGGTTTTTGGATTTTCAATTTTTTTGGATTTTTTAGTTTTTGTAGATAAGCTATTTACAAGAAAGAGGAGAGAAAGAAATGTTATTTGCAAAGAAGATAGTGGGGAAAGAGAGATTTTTACAAAAATATACAATGTAAAAAACTCGAATGCAGCCCACGAACAGACTCTATTTGGGTGGTTGGTTCGAAGAGTCGACCGCCGCGGGTATGCGAAATGCGAGTTTTTGCAAAAAGAAAAGGGGGGAAAAGAGATTTATTTTTTTTTTTTAAAATATTTAGAAAGTAAAAAAAATTCATTTTTGAATTTTTTGATGTTTTATAAGTTTTTTTTGTGAATTTTTTGTGTTTTATGATTTTTTTGAGTTTTATGATAATAAAAAAAACAAGGAAATTTTTTTTTTAGATTTTAAGTTTTGCAAATTTTTTTTTTGTATTTTTGATGAGTACAGAATAAAAAATACAGAATAGTAAAACACCCTCATACTTAAACCCAACATTGTCCCCAATGTTGCAGTCTAAGTATGCGGAACTATTAATATACAAAATATAATATGTGCAAAAATAAAAAGAGAGGATAGGAACTTCCCTAAGACGAGTCTAGGGAGGCCCCGGTTGAAACCCTGCATTATTGTTAGAAGACGTAGGAAAAATTTAACAGAGATAAAAAAAAAAGGAAAAAGATAAACTCGGCGAAAAGTGAGCGGGCGGTAGGGGGCAAGTGCATGGATGACTCGGAAGGTAGCTAAGGCCTTAGCGACCACTGCGTGATAAAAATGTGCTCCCCTAGCGCGCACAAAAATGGGAAGCGCGCCGAAGCAAAACAAGTGAAAATAAAATGAGCAAAATATATATAGTTTTTTTTAAAAAAAATCAAATTATTATTATTATTTTTTGTTTATTTGTTGTTTTTTTTAAAGTCGATTTTTTATTTTTGTAGTTGATTTTGTAGGTAGGTTGTTTAGTGTTTTTTTTCATAGAAATAAGGAAAATTTTTTTTGTTAAGTTGTTTTTCATTTTTCCGAATTTTTTAGTTTTGTTTGATTTATAGTATTTTTTTTCATAAAAATAAATTTTTTTTTGTTAATTTTTTTTTCATTTTTTTTGGTTTTTAGTTTTATAGTGTTTTCAAATTTTTAGTTTTTAAGGTATTTCAAAATTTTTTAGTTTTATAAGTTTTTCAATTTTTTTTTTGTTTTATAATTTTGTAATAATTTTTTGTTATAGTTATTATTATTATTATTAATATTATTATTATTATATTTTTGTTGGTCATTTTAAATTTTTGTGATATATATAGATATAGGTAAAATTAATAGATTTCATGGGTTCAAAATAAAGACACGAAACTCCCCGACAACAGCGCTAAAAACTTGATGCGGGTTAAAACTCCAAAAATATTTGTGGTCACGCGGCGACCCGGCGGTTTTATTTAAGTTGAAAAGCGGATTGGATTTTATTTAAGAAAATGAGGCGCGCGTATTTATTTATTTGGATATAAAAAGGTGTGATCGAGTTTTAACGAAAGGAGGCAAGTGCACCTATCGTGAGTAGTACAGGATATTCCGGGTGGAATATCGAGGTCGTATTGTTCTCGGGGTCAGTTCGATTATTTCTACTCTTCCCTGGAGGGGACTATTATTTTACCAATAATTATCTTGTCGGGATATTTTTATATACTAAAAATGACAGAAAATAAAAAGCATGAAAGGAAAGCGATAAGGTGGAGCCGATGAAGAGCTTAGCTCGATGGTACCGAAAAAAATAATTGAACTAAAATAGACTTTTAATAAAAAGAGCTCCTAAATTTCTAATTAATTAAGACGGAGAATTTGTCGTGGAGGTTCCACTAGAATGAGCTCTCCTAGCTATAGGGCTATCGCTCACCTGAACGCTAAGACTATTCGACCGAACGTTAGTCCGACGAAGGATTCCTCTTAACGCCCGCATTACGCTAAGAATCCCGCTATTCGGTGGGGAACCCAATCCGGTAGAGTTGGCGCGCCTCCTCTCTCGAGGGTTAGTGCAGAACTGTCTTTGCCAAGGGGCAATCGGTCCATATGCACGGCCTCTCGGTTAGCTAGCGTATGGACTACGAAAATAGGGCCCACACATCGATTATGTGGTCCTACGCGTCGTTAACCCCGGGAAAATCTTATGTAATTAATTAAATAAAAAAATTAGACCTTTGTTGGGTACATTGGTTTAAATGTACCTGATTTGAAGAAGCCTCACCCTACTCAATGATATACATCAAAATGTATTTGATGTATTTTGAGTTGCCTTGTGCAGGTTAAGTATTTGCCGGAAAAGATGAAAAAGTTTCTAAGTCCATGTGTCGACACCCAGAGGGAAAGTGTCGACACTTAAGAAGACTTGTGTCGACACCCAGACAAGCAGTGTCGACACTTGGAGTAGTTGTGTCGACACCATGGATGCAGAGTCGACACCAGACAGAAAGTGTCGACACAAGGAGTTGTGTCGACACTCAATGAAGAAAAGTGCAGTGAAGCAGTGTCGACACATAGCAGTTGTGTCGACACCCAGTGAAACTGTGTCTACATCAGAAAGTGTCGACACTTGGAGGCTGTGTCGACACTCAGCAAAAGTCAGCAGAGTCTAAGTATAAGTATCGACACCCAGAGCAATGTGTCGACACACAGCAGAAGAGTCAACACTTGAAGAAAGTGTCGACACAAGAAAGAATGTGTCGACACACAGCAGAAGAGTCAACACTTGAAGAAAGTGTCGACACAAGAAAGAATGTGTCGACACTCAGCTGAAGACTCGACACTTAGCAAAGTTCAAGAATATTCTAAGTACAAGTGTCGACACAAAGGTGATGTGTCGACACTCAGCCTGAGTATCAACACAAGAAGAATGTGTCGACACAAGGAGCAGTGTCGACACTCAGCAAGTATCAACACAGAAGGTATGTGTCGACACCAAGAAGAAGTGTCGACACTGAACAAGTTCAACACATGAAGATGAGTCGACACAAAGGAGATGTGTCGACACTTACAAGGATTCAGCAATATACTGAAGTACAAGTACTTGTGTCGACACACATTATCAGTGTCGACACATGAAGAAGAAGCTGTGTCGATAAGTGAAGTCTACAACACAAGGAGTTGTGTCGACACCTTGTAAGCTAGTGTCGACACTTAGACAACTTATGTCGACACGTAGTCTATAAGTGTCGACACTTAAAGACAGACAGTCTCGACACTTTCAGACTTAAAAAGATTTAAGTCACCTATTCACCCCCCCCTCTAGGTGATTAGGTACAATATCTTTCAAGTGGTATCAGAGGCAGGTTACTCAAAAAGGGACATAACTGTATGAGTAGATCCTGTTGGCGGATTCAGTCTAAGTACATTACAGAATCAAGAAATTCAAGAACCATGGGTTCCACTGAGAATCATAAGGAATTGAGATCCATGAAGTTACCCATTTGCAGAAAAGAAATATTTGGCATTTGGAAGGAAAGGGTGAGACTATTTATGGAAGCCTCAGACCCTAGGATTTATATCACAGTGAAAGAAGGGTCATATGTGCCTATGAAGATTTCAGTCTTAGATGCAAATCAGAGAACACCTAAGGATTTCTCTGAAATGATAAAGGATGAGATAGTTCTAGCCACAATGGATAAGAGGGCTCAGAATATCATAGTGAGTGCTATAGATGATGCTACTTTTCAGAATTTGATACACTGCAAGACATCCAAGGAAATGTGGGATACTCTTATTGTGTATATGGAGGGTTCTGAAGAAGTGAGGCAGGACAGAAAGTCATTATTAAACCAAGAATATGAAAGCTTTAGGCAAGGTAGATCTGATAGCATAACTGAATGCTATAAAAAGTTCTATAGGATTGTGAATGAGCTTATGTCCTATGGCAGAGAGTTCAGTAATTATGAGCTTAATGATAAGTTCTTAAGGTCCCTTACAAAAGATTGGGACACCAAGATCTGTGTCATTAGGGAAATGGCAAAGTTAGCAGAAATTCCTCCTCCAACTTTGTTTGGAAAATTGCTATCCTATGAAATGCAATTGATGGTGAGGAAAGAAGAGGAGAAGACTACAAGAAGTGACCACAAGGAAAGAACAGTGGCATTTAAAACAAAATCCCCCAGAAAATACAGAAGTAAGTCACCAACTCCACCACCAAAAGTAGCTGAAACTGAGTCAGATGAGTCAGCAAGCAGAAAGTCTGAGAGCAGTGAAAGTGATGAGGACTTTGCTGCCTTCACAAGACATTTTCAGAAGTTCTTAAAGAAGAAACAGTGGAGGACAAAGCCATCTACTTCACAGGGTAAAGAAGACTATTATCAGAATAAAAAGTCTTCAAAGAAAGACAGGAAAAAAGCCAAGTCTAGCAAAGCAACTCTTTCAAAAATAGTATGCTATTGCTGTAATAGACAAGGACATGTTATTGCAGACTGTCCAGAGAAAAGGAAGGAGTCAAATGATAAGAAAAAGACTCAATTCAAGGGCAAGAAGGAAAGATCTTTTGTTGCCAAAAAGGATAAGAGCCTGTCAGACATTTCTTCATCAGAAACTGAGTCAGATGCTGAAGCATACATATGACTGTTTGCTGAGAAAGAAAAAGAAGAGTTCATTCAGATCATGAACTCTATATATGAACAAGAGGACAGTCAGTGCCAAGGACTGATGGCATTGACAGAAAGTGACAAAATCCTGGAGCAGCCAGGACCTAGTAAGGTACAAAATTGTTCTTTTAGTTCAATTTCTTGTGCTAGTTCTGAATCAGATTCATCATCATCATGTGATGAGAGTGCATCTGAGTCTGAAGAGGATATTCATCAGTTGATAGATGAATATAAAGTTCTGTTGCAAGCATTTAAGAAATGCAAATCCTTGGCCAAGAGTCAAGCTAAGGAGATTGCAAGTCTCAAAATGGCTGCAACTGATTATGAGAAGATGTTTGATCAAAAGCTAAATGAGATAGCCAGACTGAAGCACATAACTGTGATTCAGATGGGGACTATAACTTTTAAGAATGATCAAATCAGAAGTCTGGAGATTAGTATTCAGAAGGAGAGAGATTTAGTTGCTAGGTTTTCTAAACCAAAGTCAGTTCTACCCTTAATTGATGAATTTGTTCATCAAAAAGGTAAAGCTGGATTGGGGTTTACTAAACCAGCTAGGACTGTTCAGTCCAAGTCCAAGGGCAAAGCCCCAACTCTCAAAAAGTCAGCTGTAGATAAAACAGCTAAGAATATACCTAAGCAAAGGTACAATAGGTTTGAGTGTTGGTCCTGTGGCAAGGTAGGCCATTTTGCCATGGACTGTTGGCACAATGCAAGTGCCAAAGTGAGTAGCAAACTGCCTGTTGGAAAACCTGCAGGTAGCTTTGTTAGGAAGCAAACTAACCAGTACCAAGGACCCAAGAATTCTTTGGGTTCTAAGGTTCACTAATCTGTTTTGCAGGTAAGTCCAAGTGGCCATGCCCCTATATGGGACTTGGACAGTGGATGTTCCAGGCACATGACTGGAACAAGGGGATTGCTAAAGGATTTCACTCCAATCAAAGATGGTACTAAAGTCACCTTTGGTGGTGATGAAAAAGGAATCATCAAGGGATTTGGTAACATTTCTAGCTCGCATATAACTATTACTCAAGTGGCCTATGTTAAAGGTTTGAAACATAACCTTATTAGTATAAGTCAATTGAGTGATGTAGGATATGACATCTCATTTGTGAAAGATGGTTGTCATATCAGGAGGTCAAATGATCAAGAGATCATTTTGACAGGTTATAGAAAGAGGAATGTCTACTGCCTAGACATTATGGTTGAGAACAATGGTTCTCCAGTGTGTCTTGTAGCTGATGAGAAAGTCTCTCATTGTGTCAAATGGCACAAGAGACTAGCCCATCTCAATTACAAGACAATTGACCAACTCTTTAGCAAAGAGTTAGTGAGGAAGGGTCCTCAAGTTAAGTGTATTAAAGATGGAATTTGCTCAGCTTGTCAAAAGGGCAAGCAGACTAGATCCAGCTTTAATAGCATTGAAAACAAAGATGCTGTGAGGTGTTTATACCTTTTGCATATGGATCTCTTTGATCCTATGCCAGTTCACAGCCTAGGTAGGATGGTCTATACCTTTGTAGTTGTAGATGACTACTCAAGGTTTTCCTGGGTGTTCTTCCTTAGACAGAAATCTGAAACACCTAGTGTCTTCTATAGCTTTGTCAAACAAATTCAGAATGAACTAGACAGTACAGTGGTCAAGATAAGAAGTGATCATGGTACTGAATTTCAGTCTGATAGTATGACAAAACTATGTGAATAATTTGGGATATTTCAAGAGTTTTCTTCACCAAGAACACCTCAGCAAAATGGCATTGCTGAGAGGAAAAATAGAACCTTGATTGAGGCTGGTAGAACCCTATTAAGTGATACTTCTCTACCAGAATACTTCTGGGCTGAGGCAATTAATACTGCATGTCATGTTATTAATAGGGCTACCATTACTAAAAGCCTCAACAAGACCCCCTATGAGGTTGTGAAAGGCAGAAAACCAAACCTATCCTATTTCAGGATCTTTGGTTGTAAGTGCTTTATACTTAACAATGGAAAGTCTTATTTGACTAAGTTTGCTGCCAAGTCCCAAGAGGGAATTTTTGTTGGGTACAACAACAACTGTAAGGCTTATAGAGTCTACAACTTGTCTACTCAAGTTGTAAAAGAATCTGTACATGTAGTATTTGATGAAACTAGACTTATTAAAAATGAGTTGTCTAGTAGTATATGCAGCTCCACAGATATAACTAAGAAGTTGGACAAGCTCACTATTGAGGAAGAACCTACTGCAAGACAGCAAGTAGAGTATAGTGGCTGCTGTCCAGGGGGAGTACTACATGTACCTAATGCAGATGAAGTCCAAGGAGTGCAGCAAGATGAAGGAGTTGAAGAAGTTCAACCTGAAGTCAGGATGCCTCCAGCCAATAGGCATCTAAGAGATCATCCAGCAGAACAAATCATTGGTGATCCAAGACAAGGGGTACAAACAAGGAGCAGAAATCTGAATGCTGTGCTCTTCTCCAGTTTTCTATCGCAAGTTGAACCAAAGATGTTTGAAGAAGCCATCCTAGACCCTCATTGGATTGAGGCAATGCAAGAAGAGCTGAATCAGTTCAAGAGGTGCAAGGTCTGGGAACTTGTTCCTAAACCTAAAGACCACAACATAATTGGGACCAAGTGGATCTATAGGAACAAGATGGATGAACATGGAGTCATCATTAAGAACAAAGCAAGATTGGTTGCTAAGGGATATAGACAGGAAGAAGGTATTGACTTTGATCAAACCTTTGCTCCAGTAGCCAGACTGGAAGCCATAAGGATGTTCCTAGCCTATGCAACCTTTCAAGGATTTAAAGTTTACCAAATGGATGTAAAGTCAGCCTTTCTGAATGGTAATCTAAAAGAGGAAGTCTATGTGGAACAGCCATCAGGTTTTGTTGATTCAACTCAACCTAATCATGTCTATAGACTTAGGAAAGCTTTATATGGGTTAAAACAAGCCCCTAGGGCTTTGTATGAAACATTGTCTAGTTTCCTCATTGAGAATAAGTTCACAAGGGGGAAAATAGACAAGACTCTATTCCTTAGGGAATCCAGAGGCAAAGTAATACTAGTCCAAATATATGTAGATGACATAATATTTGGGTCTACTGAAAGTAGTCTTTGCAAAAAGTTTGCAAAACTAATGCAAGGACAATTTGAGATGAGTAGTATGGGGGAACTTAAGTTCTTCCTAGGTCTCCAGGTTAGACAGACTGAGAATGGTTTATCCATATGCCAGTCTAAGTTCACCCTAGAACTCATAAGGAAGTATGGTATGGATTCATCTAGTACCATGAAGACTCCTATAGGGTCAAGTATGTCTCTTAGCAAAGATGATGCAGGGAAACCTGTAGATGAGACTTTGTATAGAGGGATAGTTGGCTCCCTACTCTATTTGAATGCAAGTA
Source organism: Platanthera guangdongensis (assembly GCA_039583875.1). Classification (NCBI taxonomy): domain Eukaryota; kingdom Viridiplantae; phylum Streptophyta; class Magnoliopsida; order Asparagales; family Orchidaceae; genus Platanthera; species Platanthera guangdongensis. The sequence goes on from CM077156.1 coordinate 26,684,575, forward strand.
GACCAGATATCATGTATGCTACATGTGTCTGTGCAAGGTACCAAGCATGCCCTAAAGAGTCTCATTTGACAGCAGTCAAAAGGATACTGAGATATCTAAAGGGCACTCCTTATCTAGGCCTCTGGTACCCTAGGAATGGGGATTTTGAACTAATAGGTTATTCAGATGCAGACTTTGCAGGATGCAAAGAAGACAGAAAAAGCACAACTGGAACCTGTCAATTCCTAGGTGGAAGACTGATTTCATGGAGTAGCAAGAAGCAAACAAGTGTGTCTATCTCCACTGTAGAATCAGAATATGTGGCTGCAGGAAGTTGATGTGCTCAACTTCTATGGATACAACATCAGCTTGAGGACTATAGAATTCAGGTAAGTAGAACTCCACTCTTTTGTGATTCTACAAGTGCTAAATCAATTGCAAATAATCCTGTTTCCCATAGTAGAACTAAACATATTGAAATAAAATATCATTTTCTTAGGGAACATGTAGAGAAAGAAGATATTTTACTGGAATATGTTAGAACAGAAAATCAATTAGCTGATATGTATACTAAGCCCTTAGAAGAAACTAAGTTCAATAGGTTTAAAATTGAACTAGGTATGATAAACTTAGAATAAGTTTATAGAAATGGCTAAGTCAAAAGGTGTCGACACACAGAGATATCTGTGTCGACACAGAAAACTGGTGTCGACACTTCAGGGAAAAGGTGTCGACACATCTAGGAAGTTGGTGTCGACACTTCAGAATATTAGTGTCGACACATACTGAGTCAGTGTCGACACATCCAAGGTGGTGTCGACACTTAGAATTTACTCAGAATTATCTAAGTAAAGTCACGACTATGTGTCGAGTTAGGTGGTGTCGCCACATAAACAAGTGTCGACACATATTATCTGTCGACTAAACTTGTGTCGACACAGTGTGTCGAGACATTATAAGTCTGTGTCAACACTTATCAACAGTGTTGACACAATTTAAGTTAGTTAACCTGCCTTTTCATCTTCAATCTTAGAAAGGTATAAATAGGATTTTGCCTTTGTCTGTCGACACGCTCACCAAAGTTTCGAGACCAAACTTGTGTCGACACCTCTCTTCTCTCTAGTCAAATTCTTCAAACCCTAATGGCGCCAAAGCTCGAGGAGAACGTCAATGAAGGCTATGAATTGGTGCGAGACGCGTTTGGTGATACAGACCCAGAGATCAAGACTGTGGTAACCCTAGTTGCAGACTCAGGGTTAGAATTTCTTGTTTCTGAGCCGACTAAGATCTGGAAGAAAGAAGTACTGGAATTCCTGAATGGAGCTAAAGTAGACGAATCTGGATTCAAGATCAAGTCCAGGGTCCACAGAGAAAAAGTGAAGGTCTCTCCAAAAAGTTTGAGAAAGGTTCTAAACCTGCCAAGGACAAAAGAAGAGGATGAAGTAACTGTTTCTAAGACCAGAGAAGCATTGACATGGTATGGTCTAGATTCCAAACAGAAAATTGGATCTGTATTCAATAGAAAGGGGATGAACAGCCAGTGAAAATTTCTTTCTGAAATTGTTAGCAAAGTAATCTTGAGTAAGCCTGGAGGGCATGATAGGGTATCAGCCCATATGTTCAACCTTATGACAAGGATAATCTTCACACTGAAAACTGATTGGTCTGCTGTTGTCTTTGAAAAGATCAAAGAAAGTCTGAAGAAGCCCAATTTGGGTAGAATAATAAGTTTATACCTAGCTGGTAGTATACCAGAGGTTATGAGTCAAGCTGCTGGAACTAAAATAAATCATATGAGGAAGATGGACATGAGGATATTCTCTAGGTGGGACAGGGTTTTGACTAAGGAGATGCCTTCTCCTGAGAAAGTTACTCCCCAAAAGAAGAAGAAGAAAACAGCCCCAGTGGCTCAAGAGTCAACTAGCAGCTCTGAGGAACAAGTGGTCTTCACACCTGATGAAGAAGACACTGGAGATGCTGTGAAGTCTCCAGCTCAACAAGAAGTTGCTGAAAGGCAGGGGGAGCTACCTCAAGCTAGCCCCATACACCAGGATACTGTCCAGGGGGAGCCCCTAGTAGTGGAAGAGCCAACTCCACTTGAGAGTGAGCAAGCAACCCACATCATCCTTGAGGTAATCACTGAGCTTAATGCTTTAGATTTCCCTATAGAGGATAATGTTTTGTCTGATTCATTAAATCATGTTAATCAGCAATCTCAGGTTGATAGTCTACCCCCAGATGTTTTCATGAAGGACACATCTATTACAGTTCAAGTTGTATCTGATCCAATGGTAGATGAGCCAAGAGTCTCTCCAGCCCATTCTCCACAAGAATATACAATGGAAGATATCTTCCTCAACCTAGATCAAACAGATTTTGAGAAGGAAAATGCTGCTGCTGAAGGGGATAATGCTCCAGTTGAGGGGGAGCCAGTGGTTATACTAGAAGAAACTACAAGGCAAGAGTCTGAGAAGCTCAAGGCAGTTGAGGAGCTACCAAGGGAGAGGGTAGATATTGCTAGCACATCAGCCTCTGAAGATGAGGAGACTGCAAGGGCAAAGAAAAAGAAATTTCAAGTATTCAAAAGAAGAAGCCAAAGTTACAAAAAGGCTTTACAAACTATTGCACCACAGCCTATATCACAGCCAACACCAACTGTTGATTACAGTGCTCTGATGGTTTCCATGCAAATTAAACTTGATGAGCACAGGAAAGCCATAGAGACATATGTGGATGAGGGTCATAAGTCTCTACAATTTGACCTAGCTCAGAATATAAAGTCTATTAGATTTGAGATGAATCTAAATAAGAAGGAGATGACTGACTGCTTCCACAAGGGAGGGAATGCAGTGGTCTACTTGGCTACACATCAGGAGAAGATAAAAGCTCAAGTGGATGAACTTGAAGTCAAGCAAGGCTATGTACTTGAGAATCAAATTAGAATGAATGATAACTTGACTGCTTCTCACAATGCCATAGTAACAGAGATGAAGAATCTAGCTGCAGGGCAGACTCCAGCTAATGCTGCAGCTAAAGCAGACTTTGACAAAGCATTCCAAGAGGAAATAACTGTTGTTAAGACTGCCATACAAGACTCTCAGAAGATCATAACTGACAAACTCCAAAGGTTGAAACCTTACTTTAAAGATGGAGTCAACTATTTGGATGCCCAAATAAGATTTCAAAAGGATGATCTGAGGGATCACATGGTTAGAGAAGTCATAAAGGGGGAGAGGGTGTTAGTCAAAGCTAGCTCTGATCATGCTAAGTGGATCTCTAATTCTATCAGAGCTACTCTTGGTTATCCTCCTTTATGTGATGATGATAATGTGGCAGAATCTGGGATACATCCTGCATATCTAGGAGGGGAGTAACCTGAAGTGGCTCAAGTCATCTACCCTCCTCCAGATTTTGATATGATACATGCTGATATACAGTCCATGTATAGCCCACCTGAGGGAAAGGAACATGTCATTATAGAAAAGGTGATTCAGCCAGTATCTGAGGCTATACAAGAAGCTTTACTGAAAGAACAAGAAGCCAGATTGTCTAAGAAAAGGTTCAGGGAGCAAGCTGAACAAAGACCAGACTTTGAGCAGTGGAGCCCCACTTCAAGAAACATTATTCTAACTGCATGGAAGGCTGCCAAAGATAATGTGCAAGACAAAAACAAGTGGTTTTCTGAACTAGAATGGAGGAAGCATGAGACAAGGCAAGAAGCCATAGTCCAATATAGAAGGAAGGCCAAGATGGGAAAGCTACCTCCTACTGCTCAGGAGCCTAGCAAGTACTTTCCCAAGCCATATCATTATTTTGAGAGGCAAAAGATTAAAGTTGAGGAGCAAAAGAAAAAGGATCTGAAAGGCAAGAAGCCTGCTGATACTGAAGTTGCTGAAGCCCCTGTTCAAGCCAAAGTACAATCAGGAAAAGGGATTTTGATTAAGGAGGCTGATCAGAATTAGAATTGATTTTTTCTTGAGTTTACAGTTGTAATATTTTGATTGATAAACACTTTGTAAACTTTTGAAAAATAAATATGACAAAGCTGATTAGAATAATGTGCTGTGTGATAAATTTGTTGTGTGATAAATTTATTTCATAATTGTTCTGAGATAATATCTATGTATGCATGTTTGATTAATACATGTTTACGTTTGCCCTGATATATTATCCTGCTTTACATTATACTATGATTTTATTCTGTATGGTGTATATCATTGACTAAGGGTTATGACTTCTCCAAATAGGGGGAGATTGTTGGGTACATTGGTTTAAATGTACCTGATTTGAAGAAGCCTCACCCTACTCAATGATATACATCAAAATGTATTTGATGTATTTTGAGTTGCCTTGTACAGGTTAAGTATTTGCAGGAAAAGATGAAAAAGTTTCTAAGTCCATGTGTCGACACCCAGAGGGAAAGTGTCGACACTTAAGAAGACTTGTGTCGACACCCAGACAAGCAGTGTCGACACTTGGAGTAGTTGTGTCGACACCAGGGATGCAGAGTCGACACCAGACAGAAAGTGTCGACACAAGGAGCTGTGTCGACACTAAATGAAGAAAAGTGCAGTGGAGCAGTGTCGACACTTAGCAGTTGTGTCGACACCCAGTGAAACTGTGTCTACATCAGAAAGTGTCGACACTTGGAGGCTGTGTCGACACTCAGCAAAAGTCAGCAGAGTCTAAGTATAAGTGTCGACACCCAGAGCAATGTGTCGACACACAGCAGAAGAGTCAACACTTGAAGAAAGTGTCGACACAAGAAAGAATGTGTTGACACACAGCAGAAGAGTCAACACTTGAAGAAAGTGTCGACACAAGAAAGAATGTGTCGACACTCAGCTGAAGACTCGACACTTAGCAAAGTTCAAGAATATTCTAAGTACAAGTGTCGACACAAAGGTGATGTGTCGACACTCAGACAGAGTCTCAACACAAGAAGAATATGTCGACACAAGGAGCGGTGTCGACACTCAGCAAGTATCAACACAGAAGGCATGTGTCGACACCAAAAAGAAGTGTCGACACTGAACAAGTTCAACACATGAAGATGAGTCGACACAAAGGAGATGTGTCGACACTTACAAGGATTCAGCAATATACTGAAGTACAAGTACTTGTGTCGACACACATTATCAGTGTCGACACATGAAGAAGAAGCTATGTCGAGAAGTGAAGTCTACAACACAAGGAGTTGTGTCGACACCTTGTAAGCTAGTGTCGACACATAGACAACTTGTGTCGACACTTAGTCTATAAGTGTCGACACTTAAAGACAGACAGTCTCGACACTTTCAGACAGTTACAGAATATTCAAGAACTGACTGGATGACTTGACAGCTGCCATTCCAGCCGGTCTACTGCACCTATCAGAGTTGTCAGAAATCAGTTATGAACCGGACCAGCCGATTACCATGAAGAAGGTATATAAATAGGCTTATACTGTCTACAAAAATAGATGATTAATTGAAGTTCATGTGATTAATATACAAAGAAGATCTAGCTATTCCTTGAAGAATCTAGTGAAGATCTAAGTAGTTGGAGAGAGAGAGCTCCATCCAAGAAGACAGCCGTTGGAACCAGGCTGAGAAGAAGGGTTCAGATTTGTTCTGAATCTTAAGTAGCAGAGATCAAGGATCAACTGCAGAGGAGATCAATCTTATTGTGTTCTACATTCAAGAAGCTTTGAAGAAAGCCAAGTCAGGTTGATTTCAGCTGAGTTCTTCTAAGAACTCATCAAGAAACTCACAACTCTTCTCTCTTTTCTCTGAGTTGTTAAGTTTACATTTTTGTATTCATATTTACTTGTAGGATCCTTAGGGATCTGAGTTTGTAAGCCTGTAATTATAAAGGATGAGTGTAGGGCTTGAGTGCCTGAGTGTAGGAGATTGGATCTCTGAGTGTAGGCCTGTTGTGGCTGAGTATAGGTCTTGGTGGTTGAGTGTAGGCTTTGTGAAGAAGCTGAGTGTAGGCTTTGTGAAGAAGCTGAGTTGTAGGGCCATGGGCCTGAGCTGTAGGAACCTGTTTTGGGGTTCTGAGTGTAAGATCTGAGGATCTGAGATAGTGAAGAAGTTTGGCCGAATCTAGTACACTGCTAGATAGGCAAAGGGGGAAAGTGGATGTACCCAAACCTTGGGGAACCACTATAAATCTGTGTGTCTACTGTGTGCTTGTGATATTCTGTGATTGCTGTTTAATTGCTGTGTAAAAGTAGATATAACTCTGAGATAAAATCTGAATTCTGCCTAAAAAGTTAAAAAGATTTAATTATTTTAAACTATTTTATCTGTCCCAATGCTCTTCGATACCGAGGGCTAAGAACGGTTAGCCACTCATCGAAATGAGGACGGCTTGCGGGAAAAGCAGAAAATAAAGCAGTAAAGAAATCGGTAAAAGTAAGCAGTAAATGAAAGCAGGAAAGGAAAGCTGAATATTGCAAGTCCTACTCAAACTAGTAGGACTGAAGAAAGCTGTAAATTGCGAGTCCCGGCGCAAATGCGTGGGCGGGGGAAGGAAAGCGGGTCCTACTCAAACGAGTAGGACTAAATAAATGCAACACACGCACACACTCTCTTGACATAAAGTAAGACACACTCACTCTACAGGAAAGTAAAAACTCACACACTCTACTGAATGAAATAAAAACAATGCGCCATTTAACTCTTAACGAGTAGGCGAAAATAAATGCGCATACATAAAAAATTGCAAAAAAACTAAGTTACCGAAAAATTAAAATAACTACATTTCTACCGCTAGAATGCGGTAGAAATGCATAAAAAGTGAAAAAAAAAATTAAACGGGAAGAAAGTTTTGCAAATAAAAATGAAAACGCAAGTGCTCGAAAAATAAAAATGAATACAGTTCTACCGCTAAAATGCGGTAGAAATGATTAAAATGAAGACAGAAAAATAAAAGGAGCAAAAGTTTAAACGAAAAATCGAAGTGCACGAAAAATTAAAACGACTGTATTATCATTCCTATAACTCCGTAAAAATGCTAAAAAAGTGCGAAGAAAGGGAAAAGAACGAAAAAGGTTTACCAAATAAAAAGAAAAAAAAAGATAAGTTAAAAAAAGGAAAAACACTTTGAAAACATTTTTACGGATCTATAGGGATGAAATAGAAACTATAAAAATCCTAAGCTATCAAAAGCTAATGAAATGAAAACATAACAACTACTTATCCAAAAAAAAAACATAACATTTACTCTCATACACACACACACGTATAAAAAAGAGCGAAAAAACTAAGTTAAAACAAAATGAAAAATAAGATTGCATAAGAGTAGGTTGTTTAGATTCATTCCAAAGCCAGAATAAGAGATGAAAATAGATTTTATTAAGTTAAAAAGAACGAGTTACAAAGGAACAAAAATAAAAACTAAGGAGAGGGGAGAAAATATCCCTTACATAGCATTTGGAACTCATCCGAGCAGCATAACACTTATACAAAATGGTTCAAAAGTGGAACAGGATTACATACAGCAAGGGCTATTTAAAGGGAAAAAATTCATGGGACACGCCCTCGGACACGGGCGTGTCAGGGGGCGTGTCAGCACTATTTCTGATGGCGGCCGTCGATTTGACGGGAATGTGGACTTCGGGCTGGACAGGTGTCGGTCACGCAGAGGTCACACAGAGGTCACGCCCTAGGTGGAGAAGTCACGCCCCAGGTCACGGGCGTGACTCTGGGCGCGTCAGTTGGTGTCGACACTCAACAAACGTCGAGCGGAAAATGTCGAGTTGAAAATCGTCGAGCGGGAAGAGGTATCACGACCTAGGTCACGGGCGTGACACTAGGCGTGTCGAGGGGTTCGACGAACGTCGAGCTGCAAACGTCGAGCGGGTGGACACGTGCTTGGGTCACGCCCCGTGTCGGGTGACACTGGCGTGTCGCAGGGCGTGTCGAGCTTTTCTCTTCAAAATTTGCTGATTGACGGGATTTTGACGTGTCACGCCCAGGTCACGGGGGTGACCCGTAAGTCACGGGCGTGACTTGTCAATTTTTGGCAGATTTTTAATTTTTACATGAAAAATAAAATAAAATAAGTTAGTATAATATTTACAATAAAAGGAGCAATTTATTGAATAAAAATGACAAAAATAGATGAAAACAACTAAATTAATGTACAGAAAAATAGGTATATTTACAATTCATCAGCCAGCTACCATTTGGTTGAGGGAATCCCAAAGCACTCAGCCACCTTTTGAAATATGTCATCTGACATAGTTTGAGCCAAGATGTTCATTGCCTTAGCATCTGCCATTTTGGCTTTCTTGTAAGCTTCATTGTTCTCTGGAGGAGGTACTGCAGTCATGTTGGTGGAGGTGCTTATAGAGGCTGCAGGTGCTGGAGGTACTCCTGTCAAAATAGAAGAGAAAATATCCTAATCACTAGAATTCATGTATAATCTGATTCTTGCCTTCCAGATGGCAAACTTGTTAAGATTGCATACTGGAGGTCTGATGCTTTCATAGTCTTTGTTTTGGGCCATTTCTGTGAAAAAATTAATCTAACAACAAAAACAAAACAATCAGATCTCACAAGAGGGATTTTTTTGGTTCTGGTATTAGCCTTTACAACCAATTAAGGTATGGTATTTTAACCAACCTCTCTCTGATACCAATTGAAATTGCAAGGTGGATCTGAAATACTATAGAGGGGGGGTGAATAGAGTATTGTGCTCTCTTAAAATAAAATTCTTCACAACTTTTGTTGTATTCCTAAGTGAACAGGTCAGTTAATAAAACAGAAATCACAACAACCTAAGCAATCACAGAGCATAGCCAAAACAAAAGAAGAGGGCAACCAGATGACACAAGAAATTTTATAGTGGTTCCCCAACCTGGGTACATCCACTCTTCTACCACCCTCGTAGGAATCCACTCAGGTTTTTGATCATGTGCCTGACACCAATGAGCTTTTGTTTAGGTTCTCAAAAACCAAAACCTCAAGTCTTTTGGAAGGAGACTTGCAACCAGGAATAATTTTGAAGGGAATTAAAACCCTGTACAAGAGTTGGAAAAGAGGTGATGGTGTCTTCTCTCTCTCAAAAATAACTGAGAAGACTATGGATTGATGTTAGCAGATTTGCTCCCCCTGAGATCAAGAAAACTAGAGCACTGCTTCAGGGTGATAGGTCTTCAAAGACCTAGAGTGCCTGGACCAGAGATTGCTTCAGGAGCTTCTTTTGACAGATAGATTAATTTGTTGTCCTTTTGAAGTTGTCCTGTAGAGTTGAAGGAAGAAGGCTCTTGATAGTATTTGAATGTTCTTCTTCTCCTTCTTGAAGATGTTCTCTGGTTTATGATGATTGCAGTTGAACTTTAGATTTCTGTATGATTGTTCTTCTGTGCAATCTGTCTGTGTATCTGTATAATTGTCTGAATGTCTGTATGACTGTATTTCTGAGTTCCTCTTTTATTTTTCTGACTTCTCTCTTCTAATGTCTAACTGCTTGAGGATCATTTGAAAATTTGAATGTTGAGCAGTAATTGCAGTCGGCCTTGGAAAGAAGCGGCAATCAATGACTTCCCTAACTGTCCCATGGAAAAACGACATGTAATAATCCAAGATCAATGCACGTTCTAACGGTAACATTCTGAGAAGATCTGGCATTGATTACTCCGGAATCATCGCCAAGAAACGTGACGGTAAACCTGGATAAGACCTAGTCTGGAATCGTCGAATGAAGAACACAATTCGTCGAGCTGAGTTTGAGTTCGTCGAGCTGAGCTTGAGTTCGTCGACCAGACAATAACAATTAGTTTTCCAAGGAAATCTTGTCAATTCTGCTTCAATCTTCGTCGAACTGACAATCTTCATTCGTCGAGCTGAGATCCAAATTCGTCGAGCTGAGAATGATTGTGGACTTAGAATCTGAGAAGTCTCTGACTGAGAAGAACATAAATCGTTGACCACAAATCGTTGAGCAGAGTACTGAATTCGTCGACCTGAGAAGCTGACTTTGTCGACCTGAGAAGTTGAGAACTTGAGGTCCAAGTTCGTCGAGCTCAGAATCTAATTCGTCGACCAAAGTTTGAAGTTGGACTTAGAAAAATTCTGAAGTTATCCTGACTTTGGCTTAAAGTAGAAACTCAGTCTTCGTCAAACAGAGAACAAGGATCGTCGAGCTCAGCACTAAGAATTATCTCAAGTTCGTCGAGCATCGAACACCTTTCGTCGAGCTGAGTTCGACCAACGTCGAACTCACTTTACTTAGTCTTGAAATCCTCTAAGTCTAGAGTCTCTGATGGTCTTGTTGAAGGCTGGTCCATCTGAAATTGATTCTAAAGACTTGGCCTAGACTCTAGGACACAAACTTGACCCTGGCTATACAGGTTGGGTCATATCCTAAGCTAGTTAACCTAGCCCAAATCAACTAGGGATCCAACACCGCGACATTGACCGGGTTCATCAAGAATGTGCCCTGAGTGCACGGGGTGTGTGGACGTGCGTGCCCACTCCTGTGATGAAGTGTTTTACACTATTCAACTTGGTTATGCTAACAAAGTGCAGGGAAGGAGCATTGCTGCCCCGAGCTCGGGGACGGGGTCGTTATAATTTGGTCAACATAGCTGTCCGTTGCTTTTGTTTGCCACGGTTGCGGTGGATTGTTGCTTGGAGGTGCTGCGAAGCCAAGTGGTAGATAGCGGGCAAAAGCCCATGTTGCTGAGCCGGCCCTCGAAGGCCTAAATATAAATGTTCACTTGTATTATTTATGTGTGACCGGCCTGCATGCCGAGGTTTCGAAAACACTTTAATTTGATTAAACTATTGTAAGGTCATAAGGCCAAGTATTGGGGTATTGCACGTTCATTCCTCCTGGGTTTGTTTAGTGGATATTCATGCTTATGGCTGGGTTCTTTATTTATTGCAACCTTTTTATAGCTTCCGCTAGAATGTATTATGTGTAGGACGTTGATTCTTAGTTGGATGGTTTCCACTGAGTAACCTTCCGGTCTGTCTGTGGTATATGGCGTCGGGCCTCGGCCGGACCTACTGCTATATGCTATGCGACGGATATGGGGTGTTACAATTTGGTATCAGAGCCATGTTTCGGTCAACTTAAATCAATTCCTGGGCGAATTCGTTTAAGGGGTGGTGAGCACATGTGTGTGCATCATCGTTATAACATCAAAAGAACCAATAAATGTCCACCTAGGAATGAAAATACACGTGTTTGAGGAACCTGCGGGTTCCTATAATTGCTTTTTGCAATTGTTTTTGGTCGCGTAATGGTGTTTTGTACAACTATAGGTGGCCAGAAGAGGTGCAGGGCTGTCAAAACGCCCGATTTCTGAGTCTTGCAACGCACCTAATGATGTGCCTGCAACACCTCCATCGGCTGAAACCATATGATTGGTGGTCGAAGTAGTGTTTGTCATGATCAACACACAACCTGCAAGGTAAATCCAACAGCCTGCTCCTGCGATGGAGCAGGTACCGCTTCAAGCGGCTGAATCGAGAAGGGTGGAGCAGGTGGTGGTGGAGCCTTTGGTGCCTAGGAGAGCAACTGAATGGCAGCTCAAACATGTTATGTGCTTCAATCCTCCTGTGTTCTCGGGCACGGGAACCCCATCCCATGCTGAAGACTGGCTCTCCTGAGTGAAGAGAGTCTTGACAGCGACGGAAACGGAGTAGTGGCAGATGACCACTGTAGCTACATTCCTATTGGGCGAACATGCTAGGCTGTGGTGGGAAAGTCTGGTGCTACATAACTTGAGGGGAAGGAAACTTACAGACGTCTCAATGGAGGAGTTTGCGAGACTATTCTTGGCAAGGTACCTTCCCTTGGATCAAAGGATATCATTGGAGAATGAGTTCCAGAAGCTGACACAAGGAGAGAGCAGCATGGATGATTATCTCCACGAATTTACTCGGTTGGGTCGGTATGCTAGCTTTACGTTCGTGGATGAGGAGCGTAAGACAAACCGATTCTATGAAGGTCTGAGGGATGACCTAAGGCTACTACTCTCAGGGCCTATGACGCAGGGCTTCTTGACCCTGGTCAATACGGCTCGGTCGTTGGAAAAAGATCTTAAGAATGTACAAGCGAAGAAAAACTCTGGTGATAAGAGTACAGAGTTCTAGGTGCCGACTACCTCGAAGTCTGGTTATCGTAGGTTCCATAAGAAGGCTAGGACTTCGGGTCTAGACCCTTCTTCTGGTGCTTCTAGGGCGACTACGGGTCGAACCCCGGGCGCATGCTTTACTTATGGAAAGTCGGGACACTATGCCCGAGACTGCTGGAGCGGACGTCCAATGTCCGAAAGGAAGCAGGGTGCAATGTATGGGGAGAAGGGCAAGGCGGTGGAGTCAACCACGTCCCATTTTGCTCCGGCTCAACATAGAGTTTATAATCTTGGCCAGTAGGAGGCCATTAAGCAAGCAGATGTGGTGACAGGTACGGTTTAATTTATTTCAAGTTAATTTTTAAATACTTGTTATGCATGTGTTACCTTACCACTGCTTGTATAGACTTTGTTTTTGTTGGGTACATTGGTTTAAATGTACCTAATTTGAAGAAGCCTCACCCTACTCAATGATATACATTAAAATGTATTTGATATATTTTGAGTTGCCTTCTGCAGGTTAAGTATTTGCAGGGAAAGCAGAAAAGATTCTAAGTCCAAGTGTCGACACCTAGAAGGAAAGTGTCGACACTTAAGAAGACTTGTGTCGACAACCAAAGAAGCAGTGTCGACACTTGGAGTACTTATGTTGACACCCAGACAAGCAGTGTCGACACTTGGAGTAATTGTGTCGACACCAGGGATGCAGAGTCGACACCAGACAAAAAGTGTCGACATATACAGGTTGTGTCGACACTCAATGAAGAGAAGTCCAGTGAAGCTGTTTTGACACTTGAAAGAAGTGTCGACACCTAGAGGAACTGTATCTACATTAGAAAGTGTCGACACTTGGAGGCTGTGTCGACACTCAGCAAAAGTCAGCAGAGTCTAAGTATAAGTGTCGACATAATGAAGTATGTGTCGACACACAGCAGAAGTCTCAGCACTTGAAGAAAGTGTCGACACAAGAAAGAATGTGTCGACACTCAGCAGAAGACTCAATACATGAAGAAAGTGTCGACACTAGGATGATGTGTCGACACTCAGCAAAGTTCAACAAAATTCTAAGTACAAGTGTCGACACAAAGGAGATGTGTAGACACTCAGCAAAAGTCTCAACATAAGAAGAATGTGTCGACACAAGGAGAAGTGTCGACACTCAGTAAGTTTCAACACAGAAGGCAAGTGTCGACACTAAGAATATGTGTCGACACTCAGCAAGTTCAACTCAAGACGATGTGTCGACACAAAGGAGTTGTGTCGACACTTATAAGAAATCAACTAATTACTGAAGAACAAGGTGTTGTGTCGACACTCAATATCAGTGTCGACACATATTGAAGAAGCTGTGTCGAGAAGTGAATTCTACAACACAAGGAGTTGTGTCGACACCTTGAAGGCTAGTGTCGACACTTAGTCAACTTATGTTAACACTTAGTCTATAAGTGTCGACACTTAAAGACAGACTGTCTCGACACTTTCAGACAGTTACAAATATTTCAAGAACTGACTGGATGACTTGACAGCTGCCATTCCAGCAGGTCTACTGCACCTGTCAGAGTTGTCAGAAAGCTGTTAGGAACTGGATCAGCCGGTCACCATGAAGAAGGCCTATATATAGGCTTATACTGTCAACAGAAAGAGATGATTAAGAGATTCAACACAGAATAACACAAATCAGTTGAAGTGATCTGAAGATCTAAGTAGTTGAAGAGAGAGAGAGCTCCTTCCAAGAAGACAGCCGTTGGAACCAGGCTGTGAAGAAGGGTTCAGACCTAGTTCTGAATCTTAAGTTGCAGTGATTGAAGATCAGCTGCAGAGAATCAATCCTATTGTGTTCTACATTCAAGAAGCTTTGAAGAAAAGCCAAGTGAGGTTGATCTTAGCAGAGTTCATTCAAGAACTCATCAAGAACCTATCAACTCTTCTCTCTTTCTCTGAGTTGTAGGTATACATTTTGTATTCTATATTTTCTTATAGGATCCTTAGGGATCTGAGTTGTAAGCCTGTAATTATAAAGGCTGAGTGGTAGGGCCTGTGTGCCTGAGTGTAGGAGATCTATTTCTCTGAGTGTAGGCTTGTTGTGGCTGAGTGTAGGCCTTGTGGCTGAGTGTAGGCTTTATGAAGAAGCTGAGTGTAGGTCTTTGGAGAAGACTGAGTTGTAGGGCCTTGGGCCTGAGCTGTAGGAACCTGGTTTGGGGTTCTGAGTATAAGATCTGAGGATCTGAGATAGTGGAGGAGTTTGGCCGAATCTAGTACACTACTAGATAGGTGAAGGGGGAAAGTGGATGTACCCAAACCTTGGGGAACCACTATAAATATGTGTGTTCACTGTGTGCATGTTTGATTCTGTGATTGGTGATTGATTTCTGTGTAGTAGTAATTATAACTCTGTGATATAAACTGCAATCTGCCTAAAAAGTTTTAAAAACATTTTGGTCACCTATTCACCCCCCCCCTCTAGGTGATTAGGTACAATTTCTTTCAAGTGGTATCAGAGCGAGGTTACTCAAAAAGGACTTAACTGTCTGAGTAGATCCTGTTGGCAGATTCAGTATAAGTAAATTACAGAATCAAGAAAATCAAGAAACATGGGTTCAACAGAAAATCATAAGGAACTTGGAGCCATGAAGTTACCCATTTGCAGAAAACAGATTTTTGGTATCTAGAAAGAAAGGGTGAGACTGTTTATGGAAGCCTCAGATCATAGAATATATATCACAGTTAAAGAAGGGCCATATGTGCCTATGAAGGTTTCAGTTCTGGATGCAAATCAGAGAACACCTAAGGATTTTTCTGAAATGACAAAAGATGAGATAATTCTAGCCACAATGGACAAGAGGGCTCAGAATATCATTGTGAGTGCCATAGATGATGCTACCTTTCAGAACTTGATACACTGTAAGACATCTAAGGAAATGTGGGATACCTTGATAGTGTATATGGAGGGTTCTGAAGAAGTGAGGCAGGACAGAAAGTCTTTGTTAAACCAGGAATATGAAAGTTTCAGGCAAGGTAGGTCTGATAGCATAACAGAATGCTATAAGAAATTCTATAGGATTGTCAATGAGCTAATGTCCTATGGAATAGAATTCAGCAACTATGAGCTGAATGATAAGTTCTTGAGGTCTCTAACAAAGGACTGGGACACCAAGATCTGTGCCATTAGGGAAATGGCCAAGTTAGCAGATATTCCTCCTCCAACTTTGTTTGGAAAACTGCTATCCTATGAAATGCAGTTGATGGTGAGGAAAGAAGAGGAGAAGACTACAAGAAGTGAGCATAAAGAAAGGACAGTGGCATTTAAGACAGAAGCCACCAGGAAATACAAAAGTAAGTCTCCATCTCCACCTCCAAAGGTTGCTGAGACTGAGTCAGATGATTCAGAAAGCAGAAAGTCTGAAAGCAGTGAGAGTGATGAGGACTTTGCAGCTTTCACAAGACACTTTCAGAAGTTTCTAAAGAAGAAACAGTGGAGGACAAAGCCATCCACATCACAGGGAAAAGATGACTATTATCAAAACAGGAAGTCATCAAAGAAAAACAGGAGAAAGCCCAAGTCAAGCAAAGCAACTTTATCAAAAATTGTTTGTTATTGCTGTAACAGACAAGGACATGTTATTGCTGATTGTCTAGAGAAAAGGAAAGAGTCTAATGATAAGAAAAAGACTCAATTCAAGGGCAAGAAGGAAAGGTCCTTTGTTACCAAGAAGGACAAGAGTCTGTCAGACATATCTTCTTCAGAAACTGAGTCAGAAGTTGAAGCTTACATAGGACTGTTTGATGAAGAAGAAGAAGAGGAGTTCATCGAGATAATGAACTCTATATATGAGCAAGAGGACAATCAGTGTCAAGGACTGATGGCCTTAACAGAAGGTGACAAAATCCAGGAGCAGCCTGGACCAAGTAAGGTACAAAATTATTCTTTATGTTCAATTTCTAGTACTAGTTCAGATTCAGTTACATCAGCATCAAGTGATGCCAATGGATCTGAATCTGAAGAGGATATTCATCAGTTGATTGATGAATATAGAGTTCTGTTGCAAGCATTTAAGAAAAGCAAATCCTTGGCCAAGAGTCAGGCTAAGGAGATTGCAAGTCTCAAAGTGGCTGCAACTGATTTTGAGAAGTTGTTTGATCAAAAATTAAATGAAATAGCCAGACTGAAAAACATAACTGTTATTCAGATGGGGACTATAGCATTTAAGAATGATCAAATCAGAAATCTAGAGATTAGTCTTTGGAAGGAGAGAGATATAGTTGCTAGGTTTTCTAAACCAAAGTCTGTTCTACCTTTGATTGATGAGTTTATACCTCACAAGGGTAAAGCTGGACTGGGATTTACTAAACCTGCTAGGACTGTTCAGTCCAAGTCTAAGGGCAAAGCCCCAGTACTCAGCAAGCCTGCTGTAGATAGAACAGCTAGGAATGTACCTAAGCAAAGGTACAATAGGTTTGAGTGCTAGTGCTGTGGCAAGGTAGGCCACTTTGTCATAGACTGTTGGCATAATACTAATGTCAAGTTGAGTAGCAAACTGCCTGTTGGAAGATCTACATGTAGCTTTGTTAAGAGGCAAACTAACCAGCACCAAGGACCCAAGAATTCTTTGGGTTCTAAGGTCAACTAATCTGTTTTGCAGGTGAGTCCAAGTGGCCATGCCCCAATATGGTACTTGGACAGTGGATGTTCCAGACATATGACTGGAACTAGGGGATTGCTAAAGGACTTCACACCAATCAAGGATGGTCCTAAAGTCACCTTTGGTGGTTCTGAAAAAGGAATCATCAAGGGTTTTGGTAACATTTCTAGCACCCATATTACAATTACTCAAGTGGCTTATGTTAAAGGTTTGAAACATAACCTTATTAGTATAAGTCAATTGAGTGATCTAGGATATGACATCTCATTTGTTAAAGATGGTTGTCATATCAGGAGGTCAAATGATCAAGAGATCATTTTGACAGGTTATAGAAAGAGAAATGTCTATTGCCTAGACATTATGTGTGAGAACAATGCTTCTCCAGTGTGTCTTGTAGCTGATGAGAAAGTCTCTCATTGTGTCAAATGGCACAAGAGGCTAGCCCATCTTAACTACAAGACAATTGGCCAACTCTATAGCAAGGAGTTAGTGAGGAATGGTCCTCAAGTTAAGTGTATTAAAGATGGAATATGTTCAGCTTGTCAAAAGGGCAAGCAGACTAGATCCACCTTTAATAACATTGAGAACAAAGATGATGTGAGGTGTCTATACCTCTTGCATATGGATCTCTTTGGTCCTATGCCAGTTCACAACCTAGGTAGGAAGGTCTATACCTTTGTGGTTGTAGATGACTACTTAAGGTTTTCCTGGGTGTTCTTCCTTAGACAGAAATCTGAAACACCTAGTATCTTCTATAGTTTTGTCAAACAAATTCAGAATGAACTAGACAGTACTGTGGTCAATATAAGAAGTGACCATGGTACTGAATTCCAGTCTGATAGTATGACAAAACTATGTGAAGAATTTGGGATATTTCAGGAATTTTCTTCACCAAGAACACCTCAGCAAAATGGCATTGCTGAGAGGAAAAATAGAACCTTGATTGAGGCTGGTAGAATCCTATTAAGTGATACATCTCTCCCAGAATATTTCTGGGCTGAGGCAGTTAATACTGCATGCCATGTAATTAATAGGGCTACCATTACTAAGAGCCACAATATGACCCCCTATGAGATTGTGAAAGGCAGAAAACCAAACCTATCCTACTTCAGGATCTTTGGGTGTAAATGCTACATACATAACAATGGAAAGTCTTAATTAACCAAGTTTGCTGCCAAATCCCAAGAGGGGATCTTTGTTGGGTACAACAACAATAGTAAGGCATATAGAGTATACAACTTGACTACTCAAGTTGTAGAAGAATCAGTACATGTAGTATTTGATGAAGCTAGACTTATTAACCATGAGTTGTCGAGAAGTATTTGCAGCTCCACAGGTGTGACTAAGAAGATGGACAAGCTCACTATTGAAGAAGGATCTACTACAAGTCAGCATGTAGTTGATAGTGGCTGTTGTCCAGGGGGAGTACTACATGTACCTAATGCAGAAGAAGACCAAGGAGTGCAGCAAGAAGAAGAAGCTGAAGGAGTTCAACCTGAAGTCAGGCTGCCTCCAGCTAATAGACATCTAAGAGATCATCCAGCAGATCAAATCATTGGTGATCTAAGACAAGGGGTACAAATAAGGAGCAGAAATCTGAGTGCAGTGCTCTACTCCAGTTTTCTATCCCAAGTAGAGCCAAAGAAGTTTGAAGAAGCCATCTTAGACCCTCATTGGATTGAGGCAATGCCAGAGGAACTAAATCAGTTCAAGAGATGCAAAGTCTGGGAGCTTGTTCCTAAACCAAAAGACCACAACATAATTGGAACCAAGTGGATCTTTAGGAACAAGATGGATGAACATGGAGTGATTGTCAAGAAAAAAGCAAGACTGGTTGCTAAGGGATATAGGCAGGAAGAAGGTATTGACTTTGATCAAACCTTTGCTCCAGTAGCCAGACTGGAAGCCATAAGGATGTTCTTAGCCTATGCAACCTATCAAGGATTTAAAGTATACCAAATGGATGTTAAGTCAGCCTTTCTGAATGGTAATCTGAAAGAAGAGGTCTATGTGGAACAGCCATCAGGTTTTGTTGATTCAACTCAACCTAATTATGTCTATAGACTTAGGAAGGCTTTGTATGGGTTAAAACAAGCCCCTAGGGCTTGGTATGAAACCCTGTCTATTTCCTCATTGAGAATAAATTCACAAGGGGGAAAATAGACAAGACTCTATTCCTTAGGGAATCCAGAGGCAAGATCATACTAGTCCAAATATATGTAGATGACATCATATTTGGGTCTACTGAAAGTAGTCTTTGCAAAAAGTTTGCAAAACTTATGCAAGGGCAATTTGAGATGAGCAGTATGGGGGAACTTAAGTTCTTCTTGGGTCTCCAAGTTAGATAGACTGAGAATTGTTTATCCATATGCCAATCTAAGTTCACCCTAGAACTGATAAGGAAGTATGGTATGGAATCTTCCAGTACCATGAAAACTCCTATGGAGTCAAGTATGTCTCTTAGCAAAGATGATGCAGGGAAACCTGTAGATGAGACTTTGTATAGAGGGATAGTTGGCTCCCTTCTATATTTGACTGCAAGTAGACCAGATATCATGTATGCAACATGTGTCTGTGCTAGGTACCAAGCTTGCCCTAAAGAGTCTCATTTGACAGCAGTCAAAAGAATACTGAGATATCTTAAGGGAACTCCTCATCTAGGCCTTTGGTACCCTAGGAATGGAGACTTTGAACTAACAGGTTATTCAGATGCAGATTTTGCAGGCTGCAAAGAAGACAGAAAAAGTACAACTGGAACCTGTCAATTCCTAGGTGGAAGACTGATTTCATGGAGTAGCAAAAAGCAAACAAGTGTGGCTATCTACACAGCAGAATCAGAGTATGTGGCTGCAGGAAGTTGCTGTGCTCAACTTATATGGATACAACATCAGCTTGAGGATTATGGTATTCAAGTAAGTAGAACACCACTATTTTGTGATTCTACTAGTGTTATATCTATTGCAAACAATCCTGTTTCCCATAGTAGAACTAAACACATTGAGATAAAATATCATTTCCTAAGGGAACATGTTGAAAAAGAAGATATTTCACTTGAATATGATAATACAGATAATCAACTAGCTGATATGTATATTAAGCCTCTAGAAGAAACCAAGTTCAATAGGTTTAAAATTGAATTAGGTATGATAAACTTAGAATAAGTTTATAGAAATGGATAAGTAAAATAGTGTCGACACACAGAGTTGTCTGTGTCGAGACAGAGAATTGGTGTCGACACTTCAGAGAAAAGGTGTCGACACATCTAGGAAGTTGGTGTCGACACTTTAGAAAATTAGTGTCGACACATATAGAGAAGGTGTCGACACATCCAAGATGGTGTCGAAACTTAGACTTTATGCAGAATTAGTGAAGTAAAGTCTCGACTAAGTGTCGAGCTCAGTGGTGTCAACACATAAACATGTGTCGACACATATATTCTGTCGACTATACTTGTATCGACACATAGGTGTCGAGACATTATAAGTCTGTGTCGACACTTTTTAACAGTGTCGACACAATTTAAGTTAGTTGACGCGCCCTTTCATCTTCAATCCTAGAAAGGTATAAATAGGATTTCGCCATTGTCTGTCGACACGCTCACCAAAGTTTCGAGACCAAACTTGTGTGTCGACACCTCTCTTCTCTCAATTCAATTCTTCAAACCCTAATGGTGCCTAAGCTCGAAGAGAACGTGAATGAAGGATATGAACTGGTGCGGCATGCGTTTGATGACGCAGAATCAGAGATCAAGGATGTGGTAACCCTAGTTGCAAACTCAGGGTTAGATTTTCTTGTTTCAGAGCCCACCAAAATATGGAAGAAAGAAGTATTGGAATTTCTGAATGGAGCAACCCTAGATGACTCTGGACTCAAGATAAAGTCACGGGTTCATGGAGAAAAGGTGAAGGTCTCACCTAAGAGTGTGAGAATGGTACTCAACCTACCAAGGACTAAGGAAGAAGATGAAGTTACTGCTTCTAAGACCAGAGAAGCTTTAACATGGTGTGGACTGGATTCCAAGATGAAAATTGGATCTGTGTTCAATAGGAAAGGCATGAACAGCCAAGGCAAATTTCTCTCAGAAATTTTTGGCAAGGTGATCTTGAGCAAGCCTGGAGGGCATGACAGAGTTTCAGCCCATATGTTCAGTCTCATGACAAGGATTATATTCACACTGCAAACTGATTGGTCTGTAGTAGTATTTGAGAAAATTAAGGAGAGCCTGAAGAAACCCAATTTGGGTAGGATACTAAGTCTTTACTTGGCTGGTAGTATACCAGAAGTAATGAGCCAAGCTGCAGGATAAAAGATCAATCACATGAGGAAGATTGACATAAGAATCTTCTCAAGATGGGATAGGGTCTTGACCAAGGAGATGCCTACTCCTGAGAAAGTAACACCCCTAAAGAAGAAGAAGAAAACAGCCCCAGTGGCTCAAGAATCATCCAGCAGTTCAGAAGAACAAGTTGTCTTCACTCCAGATGAAGAACAAGAAACTGGGACTGCTGGAAAGTCTCCAGATAGACAAGAAGTTGCAGACAGGCAGGGGGAGCTACCTCAAGCTAGCCCAATACACCTGGAATCAGTCCAGGGGGAGCCTCTAGTAGTTGAAGAGCCAACTCCTCTAGAAAGTGAATAAGCTACCCACACAATACTTGAGCCAACTCCAACACATAGCCAACCCCAAGATGTTGTCATGGAGGACTCATCTGTTGCACCTCAAGAAGTATCTGATCATTTTGTTGATGAGCCAAGAGAATCTCCACCACAACCTCAACAAGAGTTTACAATGGAAGATCTCTTCCTTAATCTGGACCAAACAGACTTTGAGAAAGCAAGTGCTGCTACTGAGCGGGAGAAGTCCCAAGTTGAGGGGGAGCAAGTAGTAATTCTAGAAGAACCTTCAAGGAAAGAGCCTGAGAAGCAAAAGGATGTTGAGGAGCTACCTAGGGCGAGGGTCGAAATAGCAAGCACATCAGCTTCTGAAGATTAGGAGGCCGCAAGAGCAAAGAAAAGGAAATTTCAAGTATTTAAGTGAAGGAGCCAGAATTATAAGAAAGCTCTGCAAACCATAACACCACAGCCTACCCCACAGCCAGCACCATCTGTAGATTACAGTTCTCTGATGGTTGCTATGCAGATAAAGCTTGATGAGCACAGGAAAGCAATAGAAACATATATGGATGAGGGGCATAAGTCTTTACAGTTTGATCTGGCCCAAGACATTAAGTCTATAAGATTTGAAATGAATCTAAATAAGAAGGAGATGACTGACTGCTTCCACAAGGGAGGGAATGCAGTAGTCTACTTAGCTACTCATCAGGAGAAAATAAAAGCTCAAGTGGATGACATTGCACTGAAGCAAGGATATGTTCTGGAGAACCAGCTCAAAATGAATGACAATTTGACTGCTTCACACAATGCAATTGTCACAGAGATGAAGAATATAGCTGCTGGACAGACTACTTCTACTGTTGCTGCTAAGGCAGAGTTTGATCAAGCTTTACAAGAGGGTATAACTGCTGTTACTTCTGCTATTGAAAACTCTCAGAAGTTGATAACTGAAAAACTCCAAAGGTTGAAACCTTTCTTTAAAGATGGAGTAAACTATTTGGATAACTAAATAAGATTTCAAAAGGATGATCTAAGGGATCACATGGAAAGAGAAGTCATAAAGGGGGAGAGGGTGTTAGTCAAAGCCAGCTCTGATCATGCAAAGTGGATTTCTAATTCTATCAGAGCAACTCTTGGTTATCCTCCTTTATGTGATGATGACAATGTAGCAGAGTCTGGGATTCATCCTGCTTATCTAGGAGGTGAGCAAGCTGAAGTAGCTCAGGTGATCTATCCTCCACTAGATTTTGATATGGTACAAGCAGATATACAGTCCATGTATAGCCCACCTGAGGGAAATCAGAAGGTTATTCTAGAAAAAGTGGTTCAGCCAGTATCTGAGGCTATCCTAAAAGAACAAGAAGCTTTGCTGCTTAAGGAACAAGAGACTATATTGTCTAAGAAGAGGTTCAGAGAGCAAGCTAAACAAAGGCCTGATTTTGAACAGTGGAGCCCCACTTCAAGGAATATTATCTTAACTGCATGGAAGACTGCCAAGGATAATGTTCAAGATAGAAATAAGTGGTATTCTGAACTTGAATGGAGAAAGCATGAATCCAGGCAAGAAGCCATAGTGCAATATAGAAGAAAGGCTTTGATGGGAAAGCTACCTCCTAATGCCCAGGAGCCTAGCAAGTACTTTCCCAAGCCTTATCATTACATTGAGAGGCAGAAGATTAAAGCTGAAGAGCTAAAGAAGAAGGATCTTAAAGGCAAGAAGCCTGCTGATACTGAAGATGCTGAAGCCCCTGTGCAAGCAAAGATACAGTCTGGGAAGGGCATAGTTATCAAGGAGGCTGAACAGAAATAGAATAGAATTTTTCTTAAGTTTACATGTGTAATCACTTTTATGAAAGCCTACTGTAAACTTTTGGATAATGTAAATGATGAAGTTGTTAGAACAATGTGATGTGTGAAAAATATATTACATAATTGTTCTGAGATATATGTGTGTACATGTTTTGTTTAATACATGTTTATGTACTTTCCCTGATTGCATAATCCTGTTTTACATCATATTGTAATTTTATTCTGTATGGTATATATCATGGACTAAGGGTTATGACTTCTCTAAATAGGGGGAGATTGTTGGGTACATTGGTTTAAATGTACCTGATTTGAAGAAGCCTCACCCTACTCAATGATATACATCAAAATGTATTTGATGTATTTTGAGTTGCCTTGTGCAGGTTAAGTATTTGCAGGGAAAGCAGAAAAGATTCTAAGTCCATGTGTCGACACCTAGAAGGAAAGTGTCGACACTTAAGAAGACTTGTGTCGACACCCAGAGAAGCAGTGTCGACACTTGGAGTACTTGTGTTGACACCCAGACAAGCAGTGTCGACACTTGGAGTAATTGTGTCGACACCAGGGATGCAGAGTCGACACCAGATAGAAAGTGTCGACACATACAGGTTGTGTCGACACTCAATGAAGAGAAGTCCAGTGAAGCTGTGTAGACACTTGAAAGCAGTGTCGACACCCAGAGAAACTGTGTCTACATCAGAAAGTGTCGACACTTGGAAGCTGTCTCGACACTCAGCAAAAGTCAGCAGAGTCTAAGTATAAGTGTCGACATAATGAAGTATGTGTCGACACACAGCAGAAGACTCAGCACTTGAATAAAGTGTCGACACAAGAAAGAATGTGTCGACACTCAGCAGAAGACTCAATACATGAAGAAAGTGTCGACAATAGGATGTTATGTCGACACTCAGCAAAGTTCAACAAAATTCTAAGTGCAAGTGTCAACACAAAGGAGATGTGTCGACACTCAGCAAAAGTCTCAACATAAGAAGAATGTGTCGACACAAGGAGAAGTGTCGACACTCAGAAAGTTTCAACACAGAAGGCAAGTGTCGACACTAAGAATATGTGTCGACACTCAGCAAGTTCAACACAATAAGATGTGTCGACATAAAGGAGTTGTGTCGACACTTACAAGAAATCAACTAAGTACTGAAGAACAAGGTGTTGTGTCGACACTCAAAATCAGTGTCGACACATATTGAAGATGCTGTGTCGCGAAGTGAATTCTACAACACAAGGAGTTGTGTCGACACCTTGAAGGCTAGTGTCGACACTTAGTCAACTTGTGTTGACACTTAGTTTATAAGTGTTGACACTTAAAGACAGACTGTCTCGACACTTTCAGACAGTTACAAATATTTCAAGAACTAACTGGATGACTTGACAGCTGCCATTCCAGCCGGTCTACTGCACCTGTCAGAGTTGTTAGAAAGATGTTCGGAACTAGATCAGCCGGTCACCATGAAGAAGGCCTATATATAGGCTTATACTGTCAACAGAAAGAGATGATTAAGAGATTCAACACAGAATAACACAAATCAGTTGAAGTGATCTGAAGATCTAAGTAGTTGGAGAGAGAGAGCACCTTCCAAGAAGATAGCCGTTGGAACCAGGCTGTGAAGAAGGGTTCAGACCTAGTTCTGAATCTTAAGTTGCAGTGATTGAAGATCATCTGCAGAGAATCAATCCTATTGTGTTCTACATTCAAGAAGCTTTGAAGAAAAGCCAAGTGAGGTTGATCTCAGCAGAGTTCATTCAAGAACTCATCAAGAACCTATCAACTCTTCTCTCTTTCTCTGAGTTGTAGGTATACATTTTGTATTATATATTTTCTTGTAGGATCCTTAGGGATCTGAGTTGTAAGCTTATAATTATAAAGGCTGAGTGGTAGGGCCTGTGTGCCTGAGTGTAGGAGATCTATTTCTCTGAGTGTAGGCCTGTTGTGGCTGAGTGTAGGCCTTGTGGCTGAGTGTAGGCTTTGTGAAGAAGCTGAGTGTAGGTCTTTGGAGAAGACTGAGTTGTAGGGCCTTGGGTCTGAGCTGTAGGAACCTGGTTTGGGGTTCTGAGTGTAAGATCTGAGGATCTGAGATAGTGGAGGAGTTTGGCCGAATCTAGTACACTACTAGATAGGCGAAGGGGGAAAGTGGATGTACCCAAACCTTGGGGAACCACTATAAATCTGTGTGTTCACTGTGTGCATGTTTGATTCTGTGATTGGTGATTGATTTCTGTGTAGTAGTAATTATAACTCTGTGATATAAACTGCAATCTGCCTAAAACGTTTTAAAAAGATTTAGTCACCTATTCACCCCCCACCCCCTCTAGGTGATTAGGTACAATTTCTTTCAGTTTTGATTTGTGATAATCCGGCGAGAGCACTCTTTGATACGGGAGCTTCGCACTCCTTTTTGTCCGAAGGATTCATATCGCTCATCGGAGTACCCTTTTCGATGGCAAAGGACAAACTGGATGTGTTGTTGCCAAATGGGAGTTCGATGCGTGTGAATATAGTCTGTGGCGTTAAGATTCATATTGGGAGTCAAGAATTCGATTTGCAAGCGTCGTTATTGCCGCTGGTGGAGTTCGACATGATATTTGGCATAGACTGTCTCTCGGAGCAGCAAGCTTATATTGATTGCAGTCGCAAGGAGGTTAAGTTGGGAATAGGTCGTGAGAGGACTTTTATGGGCTTGAAAGGGTCGAGCAAGACTTTGATGTCTGCTCTTCAGGTGGTGAAGGTGATTCGTGTTGGAGCAGAGCTGTTCTTTATGCTAGTGGAGGTTGCGAAGCCTAAACCTACATTGGACAGCATTTCAGTGGTATCTGAGTACCCTGATGTGTTCCCTGGCGATCTTCCTAGAGCCCCACCACAACAGGAGATTGATTTCACCATCAAGAAAATGCCAGGTGCAAAACCTGTGTCACGCTCTCCGTATCGGCTAGCGCCTAAGGAGATGGCGGAGCTGAAGGTACAACTTCAAGAGTTGTCGGAGTAGGGTTATGTGCGTCCAAGTTCATCGTCTTGGAGTGCACCGGTCCTTTTTGTTAAGAAGAAGGATGAAAGCTTGAGACTTTGTATTGATTATCGAGAACTGAGTAAGTTGATGGAGAAGAACAAGTACCTGATCCCGAGGATTGATGATCTATTTGATCAATTAGTCGGGTCATCGGTGCACTCGAAATTGGATCTTAAGTCCGTGTATTATCAGCTGAGGATAAGGGAGAGTGATATCCCTAAGACAGCTTTTAGTTCGAGATGTGGGCATTATGAGTTTACGGTCATGCCGTTTTGGATGACTAATACGCCGTCAGTGTTCATGGATCTGATGAACAAGACTTTCAGGGAGTACCCAGACCACTTTGTGATCGTATTCATCGACGATATATTGGTGTACTCGCAGAGTGAGGATGATCACTTTGAGCATCTACATTTGGTGTTGGAGATGCTGAGGAGGAATCAATTGTACGCCAAGTTCTCCAAATGTGAGTTTTAGTTGTCCTCAATAGTGTTCCTTGGTCACATAGTCAGTGGAGAGGGAATTGCTGTGGATCCGGCAAAGATTGTTGTTATACGAGAGTGTCCTGTACTGTCTACGGTAGCGAAAGTCTAGAGTTTTCTGGGGCTTGCCATCTATTACAGGCGCTTTGGGGAGAACTTCTCGTGGATAGCGTTACCCCACACGACTCTGATGAGGAAAGAGCAGAAGTTTGTTTGGAAGCCAGAGTGCGCGCGAGCTTTTGAGGAGCTGAAGAGTTGGTTGACCACGGCGCCTGTGCTGAGTTCGCCGAGTGGGACCGAAGGCTTTGAGATTTACAGTGATGCTTCGGGCAGTGGACTGAGTTGTATTCTGTTGCAGCATGGAAGTGTGATAGCATATGGCTCGCGATAGCTGAAAGTGCATGAGAGGAATTATCCGGTCCATCACTTGGAGTTAGCAGCCATGATTTTTGCCTTGAAGCTGTAGAGACATTACTTGTACGGAGTTAAGGTCGATATCTATACCGACCACAAGATCCTGATATACTTGTTGGATCAGAAGGATCTGAACATGTGATAGAGGCGATGGATGGAGTTCCTGGGGGACTATACATTCAAGATTCACTATGTACCTGGGAAAGGCAATGCAGTTGCGGATGCGTTAAGATGCAGGGCCCCAGCTCAAGCCAATTGGCTGTCGGTTCATGACAAGAGTTTGGTTCTAGAGTTGGAGGCGTTGGAGATCTCTTGCATAGACAAGCAAGCTAGTGCCGAAGCGGTATTGAACTGGACAGAAGTTCAGTATGACCTGGCTGATCGGATTTGGCAGACTCTGGATTTGGATGGTCGCATGAAGCAAATCATGGTTGAGGCTTAAGATGGGTCAAATTCCCAATTTGAGGTCGTGGATGGATTGCTATGGAAGGACAGTCGTCTGTGCGTCCCAAGTGTGGGCAAATTGCTGGTGGAATTGTTGTACGAGGCTCATCATACCAAGTAATCGATTCACCCGGGGAGCACGAAGATGTACCGTGATAAGAAGAATTTATTCTGGTGGCCAGGACTTAAGAAGGATGTGGCACTGTACGTGGCGAAGTGTCAAACATGCACCTTAGTGAAGGAGGAGTGCCAAAAGCTTGGAGGATTCTTGAAGTCCTTGCCTATTCCACAGTGGAAGTTCGACGACATTACTATGGACTTTGTGAATGGTTTGAAAGGTCGCAAAAGGGAAACGACGCCATCTGGGTGGTCATTGATCGTTTGACAAAAGTTTCTCACTTCATTCCGCATAGGAAGGATGATTCTGTGGAGAAATTGGTGAAATTATACGTGGATAATATTGTACGGCATCACTGTGTACCTCGCAACATCATGAGTCACCGAGATGGGCAGTTCATGTCCAATGATTGGAGGTTGGTGCAGCAGATGTTGGGAATAAAGCTGAGTTTCAGCACAGCCTTTCATCCGCAGATGGACGGTCAGACCAAGATGGTCAATAGGACGATGGAAGATATGTTTCGCATGTGCGTGCTGGATTTTGGGAAGCAGTGGGAAGATCACCTATACTTGGTGGAATTTCCTTACAATAATAGCTACCAGGCGAGCATTCAAATGGTGCCCTGCGAGGCCCTTTATGGTAGAATATGTCGCATGCTGTTGTCTTGGTTAGAAACGGGTGAGTCAAAGTTATACAAGCGACAAGAGGTGGAAGATGCAACGTCTTTGATTCGAACGATTCGAGAAAGATTGCTGATCACTCAGGACTGGCAAGCTAAGTACTCTAACGCCAAGCATAGGAACGTAGAGTTCGGTGTCGGTGACTGGGTGTACTTGAAGATTAAGCCATGCAAGGGTCTCTTTCGGGTACGACGCTTGAAGAAGCTAAGCCCCAGGTACCTTGGACCGTTTGAGGTTCTGGAGCGTATTGGCAAAGCTGCTTATCGATTGAGGCTATCAGTGGAGCTAAGCAGTCTACACGACGTACTCAACATATCGGTGCTGCGGAAGGCAGTGCAAGAGCCTTTGCAAGTGATTGCGGTCGATCAAGTGTCGGTCGATAATAGGTTGACGATGAAGGTCAAGCCCGTTAGCATTTAGGACTCTGAAGTCAAGCGATTGCGTAACAAGGATATCAGGATGGTCAAAGTCTGTTAGGACAACTGCGGTCGGGAGGAGCTCTCGTAGAGAAGACCATTCTTGAGGAGTACCCAGAGTTATTCCACTCAGGTACCGTTTAAGTTTTGTTTTTATCTTTCCTTTATGTAATTTCAGGACGAAATTCTTTTAAGAGGGAGAGAGTTGTACTGCCCCGAAACTCAAAAGAGCGACATGAGGCATTTTAAGCCAAGTCTGGGACTTGAAAGAGGTCACACGGCCTGGGACACAGGCGTGTCCGAGGGGTGTGTCATGCTCGGGTTCGACGATGGTCGTGTTGTCGACGAATTTCAGTCGACGATCGTTGAGCAGCGAACACGGCCTGAGACACGGGCGTGTCCTAGGCCGTGTCCTACTCAGGAGGTTGGACGAGTTGTGTCGGGTGTGAAACACAGCCTGGAGCCCAGGCGTGTTAAACCTGACACGGGCTTGTCAAATTTGACACGGGCGTGTCGAATACCCGTGTTCTTCTCGTGTTCGTGTTGGTCCTGTGTCGATGGAGGAACACGCCCAGCTACACGGCCGTGTCGATCCTGACACGGGCGTGTCGAGAGCCCGTGTACTTTTCTGGATGCGACAGTTTCGACGGCAAATAGTGCATACGGCCTTGGACACGGGCATGTTATAAGCCATGTTTGGCCCATGAAGCTGATTTTAAGTGCAAATTGTGGCCGTCCATTTCCTTATTTTGGGATCCAACGGTTTAGGGCTATTCCTGCTATGTTATACCGGGAATATGGTTTGGATGCCTTCATTTTTCTTAAGCTATCTCTTTCTTCAGTTCTAGAGAGAGGGGAGAGCAAGGAAGAAGAAGGAAGAGAGATCCGGCCATAGGTGGAGCTTCGGAGCCCCAAATCGCGAGCTGACTTCGGATCTACGGAGGCGAAGACATTGAGGTGCTTTTCATCGGCATAGATTTCCATGGCGCCAAAGAGGAATGCTAGGGTAATGATTCTCATCCTAGGACATGTGAAGTCCTCTTTTCTTTGCATAGGAAGCCCGCTCTCACGATTTTGCGATGACTGTGAGGCGTTCCTTCGGGTATACAGTAATAGTCCCCGTTGTTTAGCATTTAGAGTCCGTAATCGAGAAACGGACATAGGTATGATGTGTGAAGCCTACCCGGACAAGTTGTTCTGGATCGGTGATGTTTCATTGCATGAATGGCCGGAGAAGACTCCACGCCGATGGTTGTTTTTTGGGTTTTATACACGGTAGATTGCAATAGAGAGACCTGGGGACTAACTTCAAGGTGCACCCGGAAAACTGGGCAGAAGTGTGATTCTGCCAACATGATGGCCTGCGAGCTAACTTGTACATAACTGGGTTATGTAAAGTGTGAAATCGATTTGGGACTCTAGAAAGAGTGACCCATGCATATGGCATAAATTGTCGTTGCGATGTAAGCAACGGGTTAGGCGGAACCGTACCCGCTCTATGTCGTTCGGTAGGAATCGTTGGCATAGATGGAGGGTCTTAGGTGGTCTATGGCTTAAATTGACGTGAACAATGCCAGAAAGACCAAAATGCTCACGAGTAATTGCCGTCCAAGGGGCGGTGGTGAGACCGCGGCTTTGACCGGGTTCACCGAGAATGTGCCGTGAGAGCACGGGTTGTGTGGTAGTGCGTGCCCATGCCTGTGATGAAGTGTTTTTACACTATACGGCTTGGTTATGCTAACAAAGTGCAGGGAAGGAGCATCGCCTCCCCAAGTTCTGGGTCGGGGTCGTTATAATTTGGTCAGCATAGCTGACCGTTGCCTTTGTTTGCCACCGTTGTAGTGTATTGTTGCTTGCAGGTGCTGCAGAGCCAAGTGGTAGATAGCGGGAAAAAGCCCATGTTGCTGAGCCGTCCCTCGAAGGCCTAAATATAAATATTTACTTGTATTATTCATGTGTGACCGGCCTGCGTGATGAGGTTTGGAAAACACTTTAATTTGAGTAAACTATTGTACGGCCATAAGGCCAAGTACTGGTGTATTGTACGTTCATTCCTCCTGGGTTTGTTTAGTGGACATTCATGCTTACGACTGAGTCCTTTATTTATTGCAACCTTTTTATTGCTTCCACTAGAATGTACTCTGTGTAGCACGTTGATTCTTAGTTGGATGGTTTCCATTGAGTAACCTTCCGTTCTGTCTGTGGTTTATGGCGTCGGGCCCCGAGCGGACCTACTGCTATATTCTATGCGACGGATAGGGGGTGTTACAACTTGTACGAGGGTTGAGACAAAGTGTCTTCTACAATTCCACTAATAGATTATTGGTCTCAATTCTCCATAAGGCAGTCCTACCGGTTTGATTAATCCTTGATTGGGACAGTAGGGACACCTGAGTTTATGTCTTAGGAAGTCATTCTCGTGTTAAACTCCACCGTTATTCACTTTGGGTATCTCCTTACTTTAACCAAGTTCATACCGAAGATTCATTTCTGACTAGGGCATACTATAAGTTATCATGGTTAGTGATGTAGGCTATGCCTTAGGGATCCTACACGGAGGGCATGACTACGACCTTTACAATGTTAACGTTCCCTAACCCGCACACAAACGAAACGCAGCGACCACAATGAATTTTATTTATCGTTCGCGCTAACATACGGATAGCCGATCCGCAAGTGGAACGGAGAATGGCTATAGGCCAAAATCCTTTCTGGCTAAATGGAATAATATTGATTCCGGTCGAGCTTGGAGTTGTACCAAGATAGATCCACCAAAAAAAATCACGATTCGAAAAGTGGTAGGATCTATCCGAACAAAACAAAAGCGAGGAGCGCCAATCCTCTCGATAGATTTTTTTTTCGGAAATCCAAATGAAAATCTCAGATCTATTATTAGTAACACCGTGAAAAGTTAACGATTCGAGAAATCACGCAAAATTCATCCACCACAAGAACTAGTCAAAGATGGAAATCACTTGTGTAGGAATTTCGTTACCCCACTCGGAAACGTAGATCCGAGATGTTTGGATCCACAAAGAACGACCGCTCTTCCTTTTGAAACCCACGGGAAACACACCACAGATGAAGATCTTGCTCGTCTCCTTCGCTTTCTTGCCGTGGACGATTACCCCAAAACTTTGGTTCTTCCTTGCACACGATCCTTTTCCTCCAAGGTGGCCGAAAATGTCAATGGATTGAATATGATTTGGTGAAGAATAGGTAGAGATGTGGGAGAACAATGGGTTGTTAGAGGAAGAGAGGAGTGGAAGGGGGCGGCCAAGCAAAGATGGAGAGTGGCGGCCGAACTCCTTGAGAGGGAGCCTTGAGGGGGGGGGGGGGGCAGCTAAGAGGAGGAGGAAGACGAGAATTAGGTTTAGGCAAGCAAATTTCTTTGATCTCAATAATAATCCCATAACAAATGAAAATTTGGCCTTATGTAAGGCTTACAACCATGTGGCTATTAGCAGCCCAAAATAAATATTGTTCCGAAATGAAATGACAGAAAATAACATAGTTTCAAATACCACATATAAAAGATAAATGCAGACCACTAGTAAAATAAATTAAACTCTTATTCTTTTTGCATGTGTGGAGATTTTAGTTGTGCCCGCTACGGCGCCGCATGTCTTTTGTTGGAGGAGCATCGCCGTCATCTTCTGCCACGACAACACCGCCATGGACGTCGTCTTCATCACCCAGTTGGCCGTCGTGGTGGCCATCGCCATCAATCCTCCCGCTCTCAAAAGGACTCATCGCCGATGAGTCGACTGGACAGTAACGGTGGAGTAGATCTGCATCAAGAAGAGCCAGCTCTGCCGAAGAAACCCAAGAGTCGTCCGAAACTGGACGACCACGCCATCTGACCAAAAACCTGTGAACGTCGCCGTCGGGAGTAGAAAACACCGCATCCTGCAAAATCTTGTCAGGCAAGAAATCGGTCCGGGGGAACCTTGGAAAAGCGTTAGGCGCAGAAGAAAAACAAGTTGCATCATCAATAGGCAACGTACCTCCTGAAGGATCCGAAAGGGAGAGCGGTCCAGAAATCTTCTCACCCCCACCCCTTTAGACGGTATAGTGGAAATATGAAACGGAGAGACTGACAGTTCAGGTGGTGGAGCGACATAGAGCGTTAAATCCGAAATGTTAAAAACAGGGGAGATTCCCCAATCAGCGGGTAACTTTAATAAATATGCATTTTCACCTAGATTCTTCAAAACCCGAAAAGGACCGGCTCTCCTATTCGCTAATTTTTTTATGGTGCCCGAAGGCATCCGTTCAGGGATAAGATGTACCATTACCAAATCGCCAATATTTAAGGGGACTGCTCGCTTATGTATGTTAGCATTCGATTGATAAATAGCATATTGTTTAGCTAACGTCTTGCCTATGTGCTCATGGAGAGTGTGAACGTGCGAGGAGAATTCCTGTGCAAATTGACTTGATTTAAATGACGGTGGTAACAGAATCAAGTCAAGAGGCACAGGCGCCTTATATCCATGCACTATCTCATTTGGCGATAACCCGGTGGACCTATTATTAGAATTATTGTAGGCTAGTTGAGCGTGAGGAAGAATAAGGTCCCATGTACCCTTATGATCACCCACTAAGCAACGAAGTAACCCACCCAAACTCCGGTTAACAACTTTCGTTTGCCCATCCGTTTCTGGATGATAGGCCGACGAAAACATAAGTCGAGTGCCCAACAGCTTCCAAAGTGTTTTCCAAAAGTAGCTAGTAAACCTAACATCTCTATCGGTCACGATGGTTTTGGGGACACCCCGATGTGCCACAACCTCCTTAAAATACAACTTAGCGATGTGTGAAGCATCGTTGGTGCTATGACAAGCGATAAAATGAGCCATTTTTGAGAATCGGTCGACTACAACCAAGATGGAATCGTGACGCCTAAATGTCAGTGGAAGGCCCAATATGAAGTCCATGCTAACATCCACCCATGGGGCTGATGGAATCGGAAGGGGTGTGTAAAGACCAGCATTGGTCTTGTTACCCTTTGCTAATTGACATACGCGGCAGCTCCCGACGATTTTATTGACCATTGGCTTGAGACCCGGCCAAAAGAATTTATCCTCTACAAGTGTGATCGTTTTACCGTGACCGAAGTGTCCACCTAGTCCTCCACTATGTAACTCCCATATAATAAAATGGCGTAGCGAAGAGCGGGGAATACATAGTTGCGTATGCTTAAATAGTTACCCGTCACGGATGTAGTACGCCGAAATAGTGGAAGGGGAATTGTCCTGAGCGGCGAAATATATATCCTTAAAATCCGGGCACTGTATATACTCATCTTTGATTTTTTCAAATCCTATGACCGATACCTCCATGGTAGATAGTAATAGGGTGACTCGACTAAGGGCGTCCGCCACACAATTTAACATACCCTTGAGGTGCTTGATAATGAATGCATACTCCTGAAGGTATGAGACCCATTTGGCATGCCGAGGGCTGATCTTACTTTGGGAGTTTACAAATTTTAACGCCTCATGATCGAATAAGATTACAAATTATTTTGAGATAAGATAGTGTGGCCAATGTTGGAGATAACGTATAACGGCATAGAACTCACGATCATAATTGGAATAATTTAACTTTGGACCGACAAGTTTTTCGCTAAAATATCGTATTGGATGTCCCTCTTGACTAAAAACTCCTCCGATCCTTATTCCCGATGCGTCGCATGATAATTCAAACACTTTACTAAAATCCGGCAATCGTAATAATGGGGCTTCGGACATCCGGTCCTTAATCATTTGAAACGCGCGAGTGGCCGCTTTAGTCCAAGAAAATTCTCCTTTTTTCATGCATTCGGCGATCGGTGCCATGATGCTACTAAAGTTTTGGATGAACCTTCGATAAAATGTGGCCAAGCTGTGAAAACTTCTAACTTCACGACTATTTGTTGGTTCAGGCCAATCTTTAATCACTTGGACCTTTTTTGGGTCAACATGAATGCCTTTGGAACTCACTATGTAGTCTAGAAACTCTACGGACGTCACACCAAAGGCGCATTTTTTAAGATTAACATATAGATTTTCTTGGCGCAAGGTTGATAGGATTGTCCTTAGATGTGTGTCATGATCCTTTTATGAACGGCTGAATACTAAGATATCATCAAAGTATACTACTACGAACTTACCCATGTATGGCTTAAAAACTTGGGTCATCAATCGAGAGAAAGTACTCGGTCTATTGGTGAGCCCTTCTCCAAGCACCAACCACTCATAGAGCCCATCCTTAGATTTAAAAGACGTTTTCCATTCATCTCCTTCTCGTATCCTTATTTGATGATAACCACTTTTGAGATCCAATTTCGAAAATATGGCGGCTCCTGATAACATATCTAATAAGTCGTCCAAACGGGGAATGGGGAACCTATATTTGACCGTAATTTTATTTATGGCCCGGTAGTCTACACACAATCGCCAAGACTTATCTTTCTTTGGAACCAAGAGGGCCGGTACGGCTCATGGGCTCTTACTATGGCGGATAAAACCCTTTGCTAGCTAATCCGAAATTAAAGCTTGTAGCTCCTCATGTTCGGAGGGGTTGAGCCGATAATGTGGATCGTTAGGCAATGAAGAGCCTGGGATGAAATCAATCTCATGCTGAATATCTCTCATTTGTGGCAACTTAGATGGCAAGTCATCCGGATAGACGTCTTTATACTCTTCCAATATAGTGCGCAGAGATAACAGTATATTCTCTAAAGTGGGTGAGTCTTCCTTAGCTTGTAGGCATATTAAAGCACACAGGACGCCGTCCAAGAAGGTCTCACGTTCCAACTCCTTCTTACTTATCAAACTTATACTTTTTCTTTCCGCAGGCACAATTGTGTCTTTGGGGGCAACAAAAGGATCCTTGGGCGGTGTGGGTTTCAGTATAATGGTCTTACCATTATACTTGAACTCGTAAGTGTTGGCTCGCCCGAAATGGGTCACGTCATAATCATAGAGCCACGGGCGCCCTAGGAGTACATGACATACATACATGGGGATGACGTCGCACCACACTTTATCGACATAGCTCTTCAACGCAAGTGGCACTAAACAACGCTTAGAAACCGCAATAGAAGTTTTGTTCAACCACGCTATTTTATATGGCTGGGGGTGTGGTTCGGGGACTAGGTGCATACGAGTGACGGCGTTTTCCTAAATGACATTCATGCAACTTCCGCTGTCTATTATTAACTTGCACCACTTTTCACCACATTTAAAATTCAAAGAAAATATGTTCATCTGATTGTGCTCATCCGGTGCACGCGGTGTGGCCAAGATACACCTCATAACCATCATATAAGACTCATCATCGATATCACTCGGCTCGGCATCTGATTCACTGCCAGCTTCATAGACGAGCTCGGCAGGCTGAGACGTGGACTTTAATAGTGCCAGTGGCTTACTCTTAGTGGGACACTCACTAGAGTAGTGTCCTTGAATTCCGCACGAATAACAGGTAGCATTATTCTTATTAATTCGTCCTATTCGAACTCTCTCATCATTGGGATTTTTATTGTTCCTAGCGGTAATTACTATGGAACTTGAGTCAGTCGATCGAAACTTTCCTTTGTCTCGCATGGATGACGAAGGTGGGGGTCCTAAGATGGATTTTCCTTTCTGTAATGCTCGACCATTGGACTTGTTGGCATTGTGCTTTTCTGTATCCAATGCGGCATTGAATGTTGTGTTAAGGTCCGTGTGACCATAATGCAAAAGCTTGCCTTGGATGTCCGTATTAAGTCCCTTACGGAAACGAGATAGTGTGACCTCGGGCATTTCTCGAATATCACAACGCACCATCATATCCTTGAGTTGTCCCATGTACTCCGCTACCGATTGGCCCCCTTGACGAAGGGTGTCTAGCTCGTCGAACATTTGGGTTTGGTGATATGCCGGGACATATTGGTCATGCAGGAGTGCCTTCATGGCGTCCCACCCAATTGGGGGTGCTCCATTCACAGTGCCTAGACGCCTCTCTTCGTTCAACCAGAACATTTTGGCTCTACCCAGAAGTTTCATTCGTGCTACCCGCACCTTCTCAACGTCGGTCAGGTTGTGCCACTCAAAATAGCACTCAATATCCACGATCCAGTTTAGAAATACTTGGGGTTCACCCATGCCATCGCAGGATGGTGATTCCATTTTAACAGCCCTAGTTAAGTCGAACTCATAAGTGGCTCGAGGTGCATACTCATAGTCCTGATCAAGGGGGTGATTTTGTCGCTCTTCTCGTTGGTTGGCGGGCTGGGGTGGCTGCCCCGGTCGATTTATCCTAAAGCCGGGATTTTGAGGTGCCGCCTGATTTACAGCCAACCCTTGTATTAACTGAGTGAGTGCATCGAACCTGGTGTTAAACTCTTCCCTAAGCGTCGCAATTGTTGCAGGAGCGTGCTCATCATCATGGTTGTCGTCCATGTGTGAGGTGGATGGAGGATACTCCGTGCCAAGCCTCGTGCGCATGAACAACACTGATTCAGGGTGTCTCACCTAGACAAAAGACTATTTGGACAAGAATTTTATAAATCAAGATTTTTATACGCTTAATGACTTGGAGAACGAAAATATTTTTTTTGACTTTTATGCATACAAAAAAAAGGTAGAAAATTCAGAATTTTTTTGGTAATTTTTTTTGCAGAATTTTTTTTTGTTATATGCAGACCAGATGGTGAAAAATTTCAGATTTTGTGTCTACGAAACGTGCACGGCCAAGTGTGGGTCGATGTCCTAAGACCGGAAAGCGTAAGGACGGTGTCGATTGAGAAATCAACACAAACTTGGCTCTGATACCAAATTTGATGTAGGCTATGCCTTAGGGATCCTACACGGAGGGCGTGACTATGACCTTTACAACGTTAACGCTCCCGAACCCGCACACAAATGAAACTCAGCGACCACAATGAATTTTATTTATCGTTCATGCTAACATACGGATAGCCGATCCGCAAGTGGAACGGAGAATGGATATAGGCGAAAATCCTTTCCGGCTAAATGGAATAATATTGATTCCGGTCGAGCTTGGAGTTGTACCAAGATAGATCCACCAAAAAAAATCACGATTCAAAAAGTGGTAGGATCTATCCCAACAAAACAAACACGAGGAGCACCAATCCTCTCGATAGATTTTTTTCGGAAACCCAAATGAAAATCTCAGATATATTATTAGTAACACCGTGAAAAGTTAACGATTCGAGAAATCACGCAAAATTCGTCCACCACAAGAACTAGTCAAAGATGGAAATCTCTTGTGTAGGAATTTCGTTACCCCACTCAGAAATGTAGATCCGAGATGTTTGGATCCACAAAGAACGACCGCTCTTCCATTTGAAACCCACGGGAAACGCACCACGGATGAAGATCTTGCTCGTCTCCTTCGCTTTCTCGCCGTGGACGATAACCCCTAAACTTTAGTTATTCCTTGCACACGATCCTTTTCCTCCAAGGTGGCCGAAAATGTCAATGGGTTGAATATGATTTGGTGAAGAATAGGTAGAGAGGTGGGAGAACGATGGGTTGTTAGAGGAAGAGAGGAGTGGAAGGGGGCGGCCAAGCAAAGATGGAGAGGGGCGGCCGAGCTCCTTGAGAGGGAGCCTTGAGGGGGGCGGCGGCTAAGAGGAGGAGGAAGAGGATAATTAGGTTTAGGCAAGCAAATTTCTTTGATCTCAATAATAATCCAATAACAAATGAAAATTTGGCCTTATATAAGGCTTACAACCATGTGGCTATTAGCTGCCCAAAATAAATATTGTTCCGAAATGAAATGACAGAAAATAACATAGTTTCAAATACCACATATAAAAGATAAATGCAGACCACTAGTAAAATAAATTTAACTCTTATTCTTGTTGCGTGGGCGAAGATTGTAGCCGTGCCCGCTACGGCGCCGCATGTCTTTTGTTGGAGGAGCATCGTCGTCATCTTCTGCCACGGCAACACCGCCATGGACGTCGTCTTCATCACCCAGTTGGCCGTTGTGGTGGCCGTCGCCATCAGTTAGTCATGTGTCCGAGTGGGTTGAGTCTAACTCGTTGACTAAAAAATTATAAGACGAGATCTTCGCAGCCTAAAGTGCTCCCTGCTAGGGGCATGGTTTACCGCAAGCTATAAAGAAAAATCCCAATTGTTAGATGATGTATAGGTGGAACTAATAGACAAAGTGGACTTTTACATGTGATTCCCCTTATGGGCACACCACTGCTTCCGCTGCTTAGTTTGTCCCCAAGCTAAACTCTTGCATGGATGACCCAGGGTTAGTGGACTGCTAATTTCTCGTTGGAGGTCTGCTCTGATACCACTTGTAAGCCCCCCCCCCCCCCCGCCTTTTTTATTTTTTCAAACCACGGGGGTCCTAGGCCCAGAACCGCCGCTTTATGGTGGCACCTTCACACCAGGGACGGTCATCACTACAAAATGCCGATCCTGCCAGCCATATCGATCACAAAAAAGGAGCAAAAGTATGAGAGCACATGATATAGAACTCTAACATAAGTCCACAATAATCACATATATAATAATAATTCTCCACAAATGGAGAGTCCACAACAATAATAATAAAAATACTGGAAATCATGCTCATGCCCGATACATCAATGTCCTCACTATATATCTCTCATCGCGAAAGCAAAACTAAAACAACTACTAG
Source organism: Platanthera guangdongensis (assembly GCA_039583875.1). Classification (NCBI taxonomy): domain Eukaryota; kingdom Viridiplantae; phylum Streptophyta; class Magnoliopsida; order Asparagales; family Orchidaceae; genus Platanthera; species Platanthera guangdongensis. The sequence continues at coordinate 26,723,920 of CM077156.1, forward strand.
CGATCGGGACTAATATTCCCAGCTGTTTGAACTCCGGTACTAGACTGTCACATCTCTAAGCGTGCCGACCTCTGGGGTTGCTCCTCCATGCTGGGCTCCACGATCCCCTAAATGATTTGGTCCGAAAACCGTTAGTCTAAAAGACTAAGTCCTATCATCCCCTACCCCTCCCCCATGGCCCCTAGGCACCGTGCAGAGGGGAGGAAAGGTGTTGGGTACATTGGAAAATGTGTAACTGATTTGGAGAAGCCTCATCGGACTCAACGATATACATCAGGTTGTATTTGATGGTGTATTGAGTTTGTTTTTGCAGGCAGAAAAATGCATAGAATATTCTCTAAGTACAAAAGTGTCGCGACAATTATTTTGTGTCGACACCTTTGAAGGAGTTGTGTCGAGACAAGAAGCAAGTCTGTGTCGACACACAGAACATGTGTCGACACCCAGAGTTTAAGTCGACATCAACTATGCCGACACTTATAACTTATGTCGACACACTTAGACTGATGAGCTGACAATTGTAAAGAAGCAACTATGTCGACATCCAGGACTTGGATCGACATTTGGAAAAGCAGTGTCGACACACAAGACTTGTGTCGACACCCAGAGTTTCAGTCGACATCAACTGTGTCGACACTTATAACTTGTGTCGACACACTTAGACTGTTGAGCTGACAATTATAATGAAGCAACTATGTCGACATCCAGGACTTGGGTCGACATTTGAAAAAGCTGTGTCGACACACAACACTTGTGTCTCCACATTCGACAAGGCTGTGTCGAGAACTTGATAAAGAGTTGTGTCGATGGTTTCTGAATTTTGTCGACAACACCAAAGGAAGTGTGTTGACAACTGGATAATTGTGTCGACACATACATCATCTATGTCGACACATACTATCCTTTTGTCTCGACACATTCAGTTGAGTTAAATAACTCTAAGTGCCAAATCTCAAGACTGAAGACTTGACAGCTGCCAGAATTGTAACGGCCTATTAGACATGTCAGAACTGACAGATGTCAGTCAACTAAAGGATCAGCCGGTTGCCTCAGATGTGAATTATAAATAGAAGCCAAGCCATCAGATTCATTACAGCAATGAACAGAAGATAGAGAAAAATAAAAGTGGAATTCTCCAATAAGAATTCACGGAATCCTATACAGCAAGAAGATTCTGATTCAAAATCAGAGAAGGGGATTGCTTCACAGAAAATCTGTTAGAGATTGCAGATTTAATTCTGTAAGGAGGAAGAAGCTGGATCTATACCAACTTCTCAAGAAGATTCTACCTAGGTTCTCTCTTTCAAGAAGCTTTGAATAAGCTAAGTCAGGTTGAATCAGATTCATTACAACAAAAAACATAAGAAAGCAGATCCATCAAGATCTGATCAAGATTGCCTCAACTCTCTCTGAGTGAAGGAAGGAACATCTTCTTAATCTATTTTCTGTAGGATCTATTTTAGATCCGAGTGTAAGAGATTTCAATCTCTGAGTTGTAATCCTGTAATTATAAAGGCAGAGGTAGGGCTGTTTTCCTGAGGTAGGAGATTAAGTTCTCTGAGCTGTAGGCCTGGCGATAAAGGCTGAGATAGGGCTTGATTGCTTGAGTGGTAGGAGTGTGGATTCACTCTGAGGTAGGGTCCTTGGGAAGAGACTGAGTTGTAGCACTTGTTGAAGTGTGAGCTGTAGAAACCAGTTTGGGTTCTGAGTTGTAATATCTGAGGATCTGAGAAGGTGGAAGAAAGTTAGGTCGAATCTAGTATACTGCTAGATAGGCGAAGGGGGAATGTGGATGTACCCATCATTTGGGGTACAACTATAAATCTATGTGTATGATGTGATTGGATGATTGTGTGTTGTGATAACTGTAAAATTTGTATCAGTGCTGTGATTCATTTATTAACTACCTAAGTGATTTGGAATTGAACATATTCACCCCCCCCTCTAGGTGTTTAGACTTTCTTAAAACCAATTCTTTCAAGTGGAATCAAAGCGAGGTTGCTCAAAATTAAACTTAACAGCCTGAGTGTATCTCCAAGGCAGTAATAAGATAGCCAAGATGTGTTCAAGTGAAAATCACAAAGAACTTAGATCCATGAAACTTCCCATTTGTAGAAAAGAAACCTTTGACATATGGAAAGGGAGGGTCAGATTATTTATGGAGGCATCTGATCCAAGAATTTACATCACAGTTCAAGAAGGGCCTTTCATTCCTATGAAGACATGTAACACCCCTATCTGTCACAAAGCATATAGCAGTAGGCCCGGCCGGGGCCCGAAGCCATATACCACAGATAGACCGTGGAGTTACTAAATGAAACCATCCTTCCAATAACCAACGTCCTACACAGAGCACATTCTTGCTGAAGTATTTTAAATGTTGCAAAGTAAGAATCCAACCACAACATGAATGTCCACTAACAATAACCTAAAAGGAATGAACGTACAAATAAATAAAGTACATGGCCTTATGGACTTACAAGAGTTTTCTTAACAAATAGTGTCTTCCAAACCTTGACACGCAGGCCGGTCACACATGAGAATAAAAGTAAATATAAGCAAAGGCATTCGATGGCCGGCTCAATAACCAGGGCTTCAGCCCGCTATTTGCCACTAGGCTCTGCAGCACCTGTAAGCAACAATCCACCGCAGCAGTGGCAAACAAAAGCAACGATCAGCTAAAGCTGACCAAATTATAACGACCCTACCCCTTTTCTTAGGGTAGCGGTGCTCCTTCCCTGCAGTGCATTAGTAAAACAAAACAAGATAGTGAAAGTACAATTTAAGCACACTTCACCACAAGCGTAGGCACACACATCCATACACCCCGTGCTCAAAGGGCACTTATACGATGAACTCGGTCCACCACCGCCACAAGGATGGCAAACCCGTGAGCATTTGGGTCTTTCCAGCAGAAGTCATGTCAATTGAAGTCATCGACAGCCTAAGATCCGCCCACTATGTCATCGGTAGGCCCCTAAAACCGAACCCCATAGAGCGGGAGCGGTTCCACTCAACCCGTTGCTCAACTCGCCATGTTAATTTAAGTCATCGGCGCGAGTCAAGCTTCCCCAAAGCCCGAGTATTGATCACACAATGTTACATAACCCATTTATGTACAAGTTGGCTCCCAGGCCACCAAGATGGCAGAATCACGCTTCTGCCCAGTTTTTCGGGTGCACCTTGGAGTTAGTCCACAAGGTTCTCTGTTGCAATCTACCGCGTAGAAAACTCGAAAACAACCATCATTGCAGAGTCTTCTCTGGCCATCCAAGCATAATGAAACATCACCGATCCAGACCAACTTGTCCTGGTAGGCTTCACACACCATGACTATGACCGTACTTCTGTTTCGGACTTTACATGCAAAACAATGGGGACTATTCAAGTCGACCTAAAGGAATACCTAACACTTACCGCATACTCGCTAAAGCGGGCTTCCTATGCAAAAAGGAAAGAGAACTTCATTTGTCCAAGAAGAGAATCGTTACCCTTGTGTTTCTCTTTGGTTCCATCAAGATCTAAATGGATGAAAAGCACCGCAACGACCTCACCTCCGTAAATATGAACTCGCTTGCGATTTGGTGTTCCAAAGCTCCAGCGGTGGCCAGATCTCTCCTCCTCTTTCACACTTGCTCTCCCCTCCCTCTAAGGCTTTTAGAAAGAGAAAACTTGAAGTGGAATGAGGGTTTCAAACACTATTCTCGGATTTAACCCAGCCAGAACCAACCTGGGCCCTTGGATCGCAAAAGAAGGAAACAGACGGCCATGATTCGCATTTAAAATCAATTTCCTGGGCCGAACATGGCTTGTGACACGCCCGTGTCACATGCTGTGTCTCACGATCCAAAACCGATCGTCAAACACAGAATAGGACACGGGATCAGACACGCCCGTGTACTGCCTGACACACCCGTCTCAGATTATGATAGCCCCCGTGTCACGGGGCGTGTCCCTCAAATGACACAGGAAACCGTCACTTTCCGACCAGGACACAGGCTTAGACACACACGTGTCAACCATGACATGCCCATGTAAATCAGTACACGCCTATGTAAACCCGAACACACCTGAGCTCCAAGCTGTGTTCCTCCCCCGACACAACCTAGTTAACAACCCGAGCAGGACAAAGCCTGGGACACGCCCGTGTCTCAGGACATGTTCGCTGTCGCGATGATCGTCGACTACATTTTCGTCCACCACTCGGCAAGATCATCAAACCCGAGCATGACACAGCCTTGGAACACGCCTGTGTGCCTAGCCGTGTGACTCCTACCAAGCACCAAAGTTGGTTCTAAAAGCTGCCCTTGTCTCTTTTGAGTTTCGGGGCATTACAAGACATCTGTTCTAGATGCGAATCTGAAAAACTCCAAATAGTTATTCTGAGATGACCAAAGATGAGATCATCTTAGCCACTTTGGATAAGGGAGCACAAAACATAATTGTTAGTGCCATAGATGATTCTATATTTCAGAATTTTGTCCACTGCAAAACTTCAAAGGAAATTTGGGACACCTTGATTATCTACATGGCGGGGACTGAAGGAGTAAGAGAGGATAGGAAATCTATGCTCAACCAAGAATATGAGAGTTTCACATAAGTCAAGACAGATCACATAGCAATATGCTATGAGAAGTTCTTTAGAATTGCCAATGAGCTGATGACATATGGAAGAATCTTCAGCACTTATGAACTTAAGGACAAGTTTCTCAGATCATTAACCAAGGATTGGGATACCAAAGTCTGTTCCATCAGAGAAGTGGCCAGACTAGCAGATACTCCTCCATCAACCTTATTTGGAAAATTGTTGTCTTATGAAATGCAGTTGATTGCCAGAAAGGATGAGGAAAAGTGCAGCAGGTCTTATGGCAAAGATAAGTCTATGGCCTTCAAAGTTGAACCTACAAAGAAGGGCAGGAGAAAGTCTCCTTCTCCTCCCAGAAAAGTTGCTGATACTGAGTCAGAAAGTTCAGACACAAGCACAACAGATGGCCATAATTTTGATGAGCAGCTTGCTGCCTTTTCTAGGCAATTCCAGAAGTTTCTGAAGAAAAAGAACTGGAGAAGAAGGCCTTCCTCTTCCTCTTACTCCAAGGATGGCAGTTACAAGGGAAAGAATAAAACCACTAAGGAGGAAAGGTATGGTTCTAAACCTGGTAAACAAACTTCTACTAAAATTATTTGTTATTGCTGCAGCGAGAAAGGACATGTTATAGCAGACTTACCTGTCAAAAGAAAGGATTCTGGTGAGAAAAATAAACACCAGCATAAAGGTAAAAAGGAGAAATCCTTTGTGGCCAAGAAGGAGAAAAGATAGACTGACACTTCTTCATCAGAGTTAGAAAATGAAGAGGGTGCTTAGGCCTCCATTGGGCTGTTCTCAACTGAAGAAGATTTTGTAGAAACAAAATTCTTGTTGTTGCTGGAAGGTATCAATAAAGTAGAAGACAGCCAATGTATAGGGCTGATGGCTATAGCTGAGGATGGACACAGCCAGGAGCAGCCTGGTCCTAGTAAGGTACAGTCGACACCTTCAGTGTTAGATTATGTTACTAGCCCAAAGTCAGAAGCATCTTCTTCAAGAGATAAAGATTGCTCTAAATCTGAAGGAGACATTAATCAACTGATTGATGACTATGGAGAACTTCTATAATATGAAAGAATTAGTTCCTAACCACCTAGAGGGGGGGGGGGGTGAATAGGTGTAATTCTTGTTTTGCTTCTAAGGCAGAAAAGTTGTTCTGTTCTTAGCTAGAGATTGCAAAGTCTACTGCTAACACGACACAACAATCACAGAAACAAACATTCACAGAGTGCACACAGTGTTTATAGTGTTTCCCCAAGGTCTGGGTACATCCACTTTCCCTCTTCGCCTATCTAGTAGTATACTAGATTCGGCCTAACTTCTGCACTTCTCCTCAGATCCTCAGATCTTACAGCTCAGAACCCCAAACCAGGTTCCTACAACTCAGAGTGTCCCCACTCCTACAACTCAGGCAAACTGCCCTACCTCAGCCTTCAACAAGGCCTACACTCAGAGAATACAGTCTCCTACAACTCAGGCACAAAGCCCTACCTCAGTCTTCAGCAAGACCTACACTCAGATATCTAAATCTCTTACACTCAGCCTTTATAAAATAGGCTTACAATCTCAGATCTATACAGATCCTAAAGAAAATTGTGTTTAAAAGATAATACACCACCACCCAGATAGAGAGAGAAGGGTTGGCTGGCTTCTAGATGAGTTCTTGGAAGAACTTGGCAGAGATCAACCTCCCTTAGCTTTCTTCAAAGATTCTTGAATCTGAACTCAGTAGAGTTGAATCTTCTGTGATGTTGATCTTCAATCAGCTTCTGACTTTAGATTCAGATTTCAATCTGAATCTTACTTTGCAGTATGGTTCAGCAACTGCACTTCTTAGATGGAGCTCTCTCTCTCCAATTTCTTCTAGATCTTCTGTGAAAAATCTTCTGTATAATTACTTGAATCTGTATTGCACAGAATCTGTATTCTTCAATGAATTATTTTCTTAATCTTCTTATCTTCTTTTGAAGGAGAAAGCCTTTATATAGTCTTCCTCCATGGTAACCGGCTGATCCGGTTTCTAATAATCTTCTGACAGCTTTGACAGTTGCAGTTGACCGGTTGAAATGGCAGCTGTCAAGTCCTCCAGTCACTTCTTGAAAATACTGTCTCTGTCTGAAAGTGTCGAGACTGATCTTCATTATGTGTCGACACAAATAGACCAAGTGTCGACACAAGTGGACTAAATGTCGACACATGCCTTGGTGGTGTCGACACAACTCATTCTGTTGTTGTAACAGCTTCTCGACACTGCTTCTGTAGAATGTGTCTACACTAATTGAGTGTGTCGACACAAGTACTTCTTCTTTAAAACTTAATTGAATTCTGCTGTGTGTTGACACATCTCCATTGTGTCGACACAAGTACTTCATCTTTAACACTGTGTTGAAACTTGCTATGTGTCGACACAAGTCCTGTGTGTCGACACAGTTGATGTCGACAAAGTCTTTAGTGTGTCGACACAGCCTACTGGTGTTGACACATTTGATGTCGACTATTCTTCACTACGTGTCGACACTGCCTCTAAGTGTCGGCATAATTTATGTTAACTATTCTTCACAGTGTGTCGACACTGCGTGTATGTGTCGACACATTTCTTCTGGTGTCGACTCTGCCTTTCCTGGTTTCGACACAATTTACTCCAAGTGTCAACAGTGCTTCTCTAGGTGTCAACACAAGCCTTCACAAGTGTCGACACTGCTTCACTAGGTGTCGACACATGGACTTAGAAATTTTCTGCATTTCATGCATTTACTTAACCTGCACATATAAACTCAAAACAAATCAAATACACCTTGATGCATATCATTGAGTAGGGTGAGACTTCTTCAAATCTGGTACATATTTTCCAATGTACCCAACAATCTCCCCCTATTTGGAGAAGTCATAACCCTTAGTCAATGATATACACCATACATAACAAAAACACAATATGATGTATAACAACATTATATGATAGGGTAAATACTAAACAAAATATGTATAAACAATCTTCACAGAATAACAATGTAACAGATTGAACATTAAACATTGTTTTGTTACAACTTCCAATAGTTTCATGAACAAAAATTTACATAGATGTTTTAATACTAAAGATTACAAAATGTAAACTCAAGTAAATCTAATCTAATGCTGCTCTGGCTCCTTGATGACAATGCCCTTGCCAGATTGAATCTTGGCTTTCACAGGAACATCAGAGTCATCAGCAGGCTTCTTTCCCTTTAGATCTTTCTTTTTCAGCTCTTCAGCACTTATCTTTTGTCTTTCAAAATAATGATAAGGCTTAGGGAAATACTTGATAGGCTCCTGTGCATTAGAAGGTAGCTTCCCAAGTTTTGCCTTCCTTATGTACTGAACTATGGCCTCTTGCCTAGCTTCATGTTTTCTCCACTCTTGTTCAGAGTACCAATTGCCCCTCTCTAGGATATTGTCCTTTGCAGCTTTCCAAGCAGTTAGAATAATATTTCTAGAAGTTGCGCTCCACTGCTCAAAATCTGGCTTTAACTCAGCCTGTTCTCTAAATCTCTTCTTGGACAAAAGAGTTTCTTGTTCTTTCAAAAATGCCTCTGACACAGGCTTGTCAAATTTCTCTATGATCACAGTTTGAGCACCTTCTGGAGGGCTATACATAGACTGTACTTCCTGATGTATCATCTCAAAATCTACTGGAGGGTAGATGACTTGTGCAACTTCAGCTTGCTCTCCTCCAAAAATAGCAGGATTTACACCAGATTCAGCCACATTGTCATCATCACACAAGGGAGGATAGCCAAGGGTAGCTCTGATGCTGTTGGAAATCCATTTAGCATGGTCAGAGCCTGCTTTGACTAATACCCTCTCCCCCTTTATGACTTCTCTATCCATATGATCTCTAAGATCATCCTTCTGAAATCTGATTTGCTTAGCCATATAATGGACACCATCTTCATAGAAGGCCTTTAATTTTAGGAGCTGGCCAGAAATTATCTTTTGGGAATCTGTAATTGCAGTTTTGACAGCAGCTATTCCTTCTTGCAATGCCTTATCAAATTCTGCCTTGTCCTTAGTCATGGCTTCAGTATGGGCAGTAGCAAGATTCTTCATCTCAGTGACAATCACATTATGTGATTCTGTGAGGTTATCATTCATTCTCAGTTGATTTTCTAAGACATATCCTTGTTTAAGAGCTATGTCATCAACCTGAGTCTTGATCTTTTCTTGATGGGTAGCTAGGTAAACCACAGCATTACCCCCTTTGTGAAAACAATCAGTCATTTCTTTCTTATTCAGATTAACCTCAAATCTTATGGACTTTATATCGTGAGCCAAGGAAAATTGTAACTCCTTATGATGCTCATCCATATATGTTTCCATAGCTTGTCTTTGCTCATCTAATTTTATTTACAAAGCCACCAACAAAGAACTATAATCAATTGTTGGGGCAGGCTGTGGAGAAACTGTTTGCAGTGCCTTCTTGTAGCTCTAGCTTCTTCTTTTGAAGACCATGAGTTTCCTTTTCTTGTCTTGAGCAACTTCTTCATCCTCAGAAGTAGAAGTACTGGCAATGTCTACCCATTCCTTAGGACTAGGAGGCAATTCCTTCTCAGTCCTTGGTAGCTCCCCCTGTGTCCTTTGCTCTTCATTCTCATTTCTAATTTGCTCCTCCGCAAGATCTACCTTCTCCCCCTCAGAAGCTGCTTTCTCTCCCTCAAAAACTGTTTATACCAATTCAGGGAACAACTCTTCTAGGGTAAACTCCTGTTGAGCAGGGACTAGAGATGCTCTTATCTCAGGAACATTATCAGCAAGTGATGTATCTTCCATGACAACATCTTATGGTTGACTAGTTAACTGAGTTTGCTGAGCAACATCAATTATAGACTCAGTTAATACTTCATTCTTAATATGAAAAATTGATTGATTAACTTCATGTATTACCTCAAGGATTGTTTGTGTTGCCATTTCACTGTCTAAGTGAGTTGGCTTTTCCACATGTTGAGGCTCCCCTGTAGTGGATCCAGGTGGATAGGGCTAGCAGATGGTTTCTCCCCCTGCCTCAGTGCATCTTCATCCCTTTCTGGTGATCTTCCATTATTATCAGCTTCTTCCTCATTTGAACTGAAAACTACTTGCTCCTCTGAGCTACTGGTGGATTCAGGAGCCATTATAGCTTTCTTCTTCTTCTGTGGAGGAACTTCTTTTTCTGGTGTAGGCATGTCCTTTGTCAACACCCTATCCCACCTTGAGATAATCCTAACATCCATTCTCCTCATGTGATTTATCTTAAAACCTGCAGCTTGGTTCATCACTTCTGGAATAGTTCCAGCTAAGTACAGGCTCATAATCCTACCCAGATTGGGCTTCTTCAGACTTTCCTTAATCTTATCAAACGTCACTGCTGACCAATCAGTTTTTAGGTTAAAAATGATCCTTGTCATTAAACTGAACATGTGAGCTGATATCCTATCATGCCCACCTGGCTTGCACAGAATCACCTTTCCTACTACTTCAGATAAGAACTTGCCTTGCATGTTTATGCCTTTCCTATTAAAAACTGATCCAATATTCATGTTTAAATATAGTCCACACCATTGCAGTGCCTCCCTTGTCTTAGATATAGGTACATCTTCTTCCTCTTTAGTTCTTGGTAGATGTAGAACTTTTCTTAGACTCTTCTGGGTGAGTTTTACTTTTTCTTCATGGACTATGGATTTAATCTTGAGTCTAGTTGCATCAAGAGTAGCTGTACCAAAGAATTCGAGTACTTCCTTCTTCCAAATCTTGATTGGCTCAGAGACTAGATACTCCAACCCAGTCTCAGCAACTAGGGTTACAACACCTTGAATTTCTGGTTCCGCTCCATCAAAGGCATTTTGTACCAGTTCGTAACCTTCATTTACGTTCTCTTCAAGCTTAGGTGCCATTAGGGGTTTTAGAAATCTTGAATTTAGAAGAGAGAGATGTCGACACACAACTTTGGTCTCAAAACAATGGATAGCCTGTCGACAAATAATGTTGAGAACCTATTTATACCTTTCTAAAAATGAAGATGAAAAGGCGCGTCAAAATACTCGAAATGTGTCAACACTGTTGAAAAGTGTCGACACTTACTTCTAAAGTCTCGACAATAGTGTTGACTTATATGTGTCGACACCAATTATGATGTGTCGACACTTATACATCTGCGTTCGACGATTAGTCGATACTTCACTCGACGAAATCTGTATTGAACCAACGTGTCGACACAACTTCTGGATGTGTCGACACCGATTTAGTCGACAGAACTTATGTGTCGACACTTATTCCCAGTGTCGACACAGCTATCCTAGATGTGTCGACACAACTTTCTAAAGTGTCGACACTACTTATCTAGATGTGTCGACACCATTTCTCTGAAATGTCGACACCACTTCTATGTGTCGACACAGACAACTCCTTGTGTCGACACTATTTTACTTAGCCAATTTTTATCAAACTATTCTAAGTTCAACATTCCAAATTCAATTTTAAACTTATTGAATTTAGTTTCATTAAGAGGCTTAGTAAACATATCAGCAATCTGATTATCTGTTTTAACATATTCTAGGGAAATGTCCTCTTTTTCTACATGTTCTCTAAGAAAATGGTATCTAATTTCTATGTGCTTAGTCCTACTATGTGAGACAGGATTATTTGCAATAGAACTAGCACTTGTAGAATCACAAAGCAAAGGTGTTCTACTTACTTGAATACCATAGTGTACTAGCTGATGTTGTATCCACAATAGTTGTGCACAGCAGCTTCCTGCATCAACATATTCTGACTCAGCTATGGAGATTGTCACACTGGACTGCTTCTTACTGCTCCAAGACACTAGTCTTCCACCTAGAAATTGACAGGTTCCTGTAGTACTCTTTCTATCTTCCTTACAACCTGCAAAATCTACATCTGAATATCCTGTTAGTAGAAAATCTCTATTCCTAGGGTACCAAAGGCCTAGATGAGTTGTGCCCTTTAGATATCTCAAAATCCTTTTTACTGCAGTCAGATGAGATTCTTTAGGGCAAGCTTGGTACCTAGCACAGACACATGTAGCATACATGATATCTGGTCTACTAGCAGTAAGATATAAAAGGGAGCCAACTATCCCTCTATACAAAGCTTCAACTACAGGTTTCCCTGCATCATCTTTTCTTAGAGACACACTTGTCCCCATAGGAGTTCTCATGGTAGTGGATGATTCCATACCATACTTCTTTATTAACTCTAGGGTAAACTTAGACTGAGTTATGGACCAGCCATCTTCAGTCTGTCTAACTTGGAGACCCAAGAAGAACTTAAGTTCCCCCATACTGTTCATTTCAAATTTTCCTTGCATAAGTTTTGCAAACTTTCTGCAAAGATTACTTTCAATAGACACAAATATTATGTCATCAACATATATTTGGACTAGTATAATCTTTCTTTTAGATTCCCTAAGGAATAGAGTCTTGTTTATTTTCCCCCTTGAGAATTTGTTCTCAATGATGAAACTAGACAGAGTTTCATACCAAGCCCTTGGGGCTTGTTTCAACCCATACAATGCTTTCCTAAGTCTATAAACATAATTAGGTTTGAGAGGATCAACAAAACCTGAAGACTGCTCTACATAGACTTCTTCCTTTAGATTTCCATTTAGGAAAGCTGACTTTACATCCATTTGAAATACCATGAACCCTTGATATGTTGCATAAGCAAGGAACATTCTGATAGCTTCTAGTCTTGCTACTGGAGCAAAGGTTTGATCAAAGTCAATACCTTCTTCCTGCCTATATCCTTTTGCAACAAGTCTTGCTTTATTCTTCACAATGATTCCATTTTCATCCAATTTGTTCTTAAAGATCCACTTTGTTCCAATAATGTTGTGGTCTTTTGGTTTAGGAACAAGCTCCTAGACCTTGCATCTTCTGAACTGATTCAGCTCCTCTTGCATGGCATCAATCCAATGTGGGTCTAGAACTGCTTCTTCAAATTTCTTTGGTTCCACTTGTGATAGGAAGCTGGAGCAAAGAACAGTACTCAGATTCCTGCTTCTTGTTTGCACTCCTTTTCTTGGATCACCAATTATCTGATTTGCTGGATGATCCTTTAAGTTTTTATTAGCTGGAGGTAGTCTATCTTCATGTTGAACACCTCCAGCCTCTTCATTTAGCTGCACATCTTGGTCTTCTTCAACATCTAGAGAGTCTTGTACTCCCCCTGGACAGCAGCCACCATTTTCCACTTGCTGAGTTGTAGTAGAACCTTCTGCAATGGTAAGCTTGTCCATCCTCTCATCTATACCTGTAGAACTGCACACACTACTTGGCAATTCACTGTTAATGAGTCTTGTTTCATCAAAGACTATATGTATAGACTCTTCTACAACTTGAGTGATCAAGTTGTAGACCCTATAAGCCTTACTATTATTGTTGTACCCAATAAATATCCCCCCTTGGGATTTAGCAGCAAACTTGGTTAGATAAGACTTTCCATTGTTAAGTATATACCACTTGCAACCAAAAATCCTGAAATAGGATAAATTTGGTTTTCTGCCCTTCACAATCTCATAGGGAGTCTTTTTGTGGCTCTTGGTGATAGTAGCTCTATTGATCACATGACAAGCTGTATTTACTACCTCAGCCCAGAAATATTCTGGGAGAGAAGTGTCACTCAATAGAGTTCTACCAGCCTCTATCAATGTCTTATTCTTCCTTTCAACAATACCATTTTGTTGTGGTGTTCTTGGTGAGGAAAATTCCTGAAAAATCCCAAATTCTTCAAACAGTTTTGTCATACTTTCAGACTGAAATTCAGTGCCATGGTCACTTCTGATTTTGACCACTGTACTGTTCAACTCATTCTGAATTTATTTAACAAAACTATATAAGACAGTTGGGGTCTCAGATTTTTGTCTTAGAAAGAACACCTAGGAATATCTAGAATAGTCATCAACCCCCACAAATGTGTAGACCTTAATACCTAGACTATGAACTGGCATATGACCAAAAAGATCCATATGCAAGAGGTATAGACACCTAACAGAATCCTTGTTTTCAAGGCTATGAAAGGTGGATTTGGTCTGCTTGCCTTTTTGACAAGCTGAACATATCCCATCCTTAATACACTAAACTTGAGGACCATTCCTCACTAACTCTTTGTTAAAGAGTTGGCCAATAGTCTTGTAATTAAGATGGGCTAGCCTCTTATGCCATTTGACACAATAAGAGACTCTCTCATCAGCTACAAGATAAATAGGAGAAACATTATTCTCACACACAAAGTTAAGACAATAAACATTCCTTTTTCTATAACCTGTCAAAATGATCTTTTGATCTCTTGACCTTTTGATATGACAACCATTCTTGACAAATGAGATGTCATATCCTAAATCACTCAGCTGACTTATGCTAATGAGGTTATGTTTCAAACCCTTCACATAGGCCACTTGAGTGATAGTAATCTGATTACTAGAAATGTTACCAAATCCCTTGATGATTCCTTTTTCTGAACCACCAAAGATTACTTTAGGGCCATCCATGATAGGTGTGTAGTCCTTCAGCAACCCCCTTGTTCCAGTCATGTGCCTGGAACATCCACTGTCCAAGTACCATATAGGGGAATGGCCACTTGGACTCACCTGCAAAATAGATTACTTAACCTTAGAACCCAAATAACTTTTGGGTCCTTAGTGCAAGTTAGTCTGACCTTTAACAAAACTACCTGTAGCTCTTCTAGCAGGCAGTTTGCTATTCTCCTTGACACTGGAATTGTGCCAACAATCTAAGGCAAAGTGGCCTACCTTGCCACAACACCAGGACTCAAACTTGTTGTACCTTTGTTTAGGTAAAACCCTGGCTGAATTATTTACAACAGGCTTATTATTTTGTGCTGGGGCTTTGCCTTTAGATTTGGACATTGCAGTCCAGGCAGGTTTTTTAAACCCTAATCCAGCCTTACCTTTTTGAGGTACAAACTCATCAATCAATGGTAAAACAGATTTAGGTTTAGAAAAGCTAGCCACAATTTTTTTCTCTTTCTGAAGTCTAACCTCCAGATTTCTAATCTGATCATTCTTGAATGTTATAGTACCCATCTGAATAACAGTAATGTTTTTCAGTCTGGCTATCTCACTCAATTTTTGATCTAGCAACTTCTCTGAATCTACTGCAGCCAACTTAAGATCTGCAATTTCTTTAGCCTGAGATTTGGCCAAGTTTTTGCTCTTCATAAATGCCTGCAGCAAGTCTCTATATTCATCAATTAAATGATGAATATCTCCTTCAGATTCAGACCCACCCACATCACTTGATGCTGATGTATCTGACTCTGACTCAGTACTATAAATTGAACTAGAAGAACAACTTTGTACCTTACTTGGTCCAGGCTGATCCTGGCTCTTGTCTCCTTCAGATATATCCATCAGTCCCTTGCACTGATGGTCATCATGCTTATAAATTGAGTTTATTAGTTGCATGAACTCATCTTCTTCCACTTCAGCATATAATCCAATGTACGCTTCAGCTTCTGATTCTATTTCTGAAGATGACTGGTCTGTCAGACTCTTGTCTTTCTTAGCAACAAAGGACTTTTCCTTTTTGCTCTTAACCTGAGTCTTCTTTTTGTCAGCTCACTCCTTCCTCTTTTCAGGACAGTGAACCACTACATGTCCCTGTCTATTGCAGCAATAACACACAAGCTTTGAAGATACAGCTTTGCTTGGCTTGGACCTGCTTCTGTCATTCCTGGACGACTTTCTCTTCTGATAGTAGTCATCTTTTGACTGAGAAGTGGAAGGCTTACACCTCCACTGCCTTTTATTTAGAAATCTTTGAAAGTGCCTAGTAAAAGCAGCAAAGTCATCATCACTTTCACTGTTATCAGAACTCTTGCTATCTGAATTATCTATGACAGCCTCAGCAATTATTTTAGGTGAAGATGGAGACTTGCTTCTATGCTTCTTAGTGGCTTCAGTATTGAATTCCACAGACTTTTGCTTGTGCTCTACTCTAGTATTCTTCTCTTCCTCCATTCTAGCCATTAACTACATCTCATAAGATAGCAGTTTTCCAAACAAGGTTGGAGGAGGTATATCAGCAAGTTTGGCCACTTCCGTAATGACACAAATCTTGGTATCCCAGTCCTTAGTCAGAGATCTTAAGAACTTGTCATTCAGCTCATAGTTGCTGAAGTCTCTTCCATAGGACATCAACTCATTAACTATCCTATAGAACTTCTTGTAACATTCTGTAATGCTATCAGACTTTCCTTGTCTGAAGCTTTCATATTCCTGATTTAACATTGACTTCCTATCTTGTCTTATTTCCTCTGATCCATCCATATAGACTATTAATGTGTCCCACATTTCTTTAGAGGTTTTACAATGAATTAAGTTCTGAAATGTTGAATCATCAATGACACTAACAATTATATTCTGGGCTCTCTTGTCCATAGTGGCCAGGATGTTTTCATCTTTAGTCATTTCAGAAAAGTCCTTGGGAGTTCTCTGATTTGCATCCAGAATGGATATCTTCATTGGTACATATGGGCCTTCTTTGACTGTAATATATATCATTGGGTCAGAAGCTTCCATAAAGAGTCTGACCCTCTCTTTCCATATGACAAATATCTCTTTTCGACATATTGGCAATTTCATTGACCCCAGCTCCTTGTGATTTTCACCTGAACCCATTTTCTTGATTCTTTCTTGATCTTAAATCTGCCTTAAGGATCTTACTCTGACTGTTAAGTCCTTTCTTGAGTAACCTGGCTCTGATACCACTTGAAAGAATTAGTGCCTAACCACCTAAAGGGGGGGGGGGTGAATAGGTGTAATTCTTGTTTTGCTTCTAAGGCAGAAAAGTTGTTCTGTTCTTAACTAGAGATTGCAAAGTCTACTGCTAACACAACACAGCAATCACAGAAACAAACATTCACAGAGTGCACACAGTCTTTAAGGTGGTTGCCCAAGGTCTGGGTACATCCACTTTCCCTCTTCGCTTATCTAGCAGTGTACTAGATTCGGCCTAACTTCTACACTTCTCCTCAGATCCTCAGATCTTACAGCTCAGAACCCCAAACCAAGTTCCTACAACTCATAGTGTCCCCACTCCTATAACTCAGGCAAACTGCCCTACCTCAGCCTTCAACAAGGCCTACACTCAGAGAACACAGTCTCCTACAACTTAGGCACAAAGCCCTACCTCAGTCTTCAGCAAGACCTACACTCAGAGATCTAAATCTCTTACACTCAGCCTTTATAAAATAGACTTACAAACTCAGATCTATACAGATCCTACAGAAAATTGTGTTTAAAAGATAATACACCACCACCCAGATAGAGAGAGAAGGGTTGGCTGGCTTCTTGATGAGTTCTTGGAAGAACTTAGCAGAGATCAACCTCCCTAAGATTTCTTCAAAGCTTCTTGAATCTGAACTCAGTATGGTTGAATCTTCTGTGATGTTGATATTCAATCAGCTTCTGACTTTAGATTCAGATTTCAATCTGAATCTTACTTTGCAGCCTGGTTCAGCAACTGCTCTTATTTGATGGAGCTCTCTTTATCCAACTTCTTCTAGATCTTCTGTCGAAAATCTTCTGTATAATTACTTCAATCTGTATTGCACAGAATTTGTATTCTTCAATGAATTATTTTCTTAATCTTCTTATCTTCTTTTGAAGGAGAAAGACTTTATATAATCTTCCTCCATGGTAACCGGCTGATCCGGTTTCTAACAATCTTCTGACAGCTTTGACAGTTGCAGTTGACCGGTTGAAATGGCAGCTATCAAGTCATCCAGTCACTTCTTGAAAATGCTGTCTCTGTCTGAAAGTGTCGAGACTGATCTTCATTATGTGTCGACACAAATAGACTAAGTTTCGACACAAGTGGACTAAATGTCGATACATGCCTTGGTGGTGTCGACACAACTCCTTCTGTTGTTGTAACAGCTTCTCGACACTGCTTCTATTGAATGTGTCGACACTGATTGAGTGTGTCGACACAAGTACTTCTTCTTTAAAACTTAATTGAATTTTACTGTGTGTCGACACATCTCCTTTGTGTCGACACAAGTACTTCATCTTTAACACTGTGTTGAAACTTGCTATGTGTCGACACAAGTCCTGTGTGTCGACACAGTTGATGTCGCAAAGCCTTCAGTGTGTCGACACAGCCTCCTGGTATCGACACATTTGATGTCGACTATTCTTCACTGGGTGTCGACACTGCCTCTAAGTGTCGACACAATTTATGTTGACTATTCTTCACAGTGTGTCGACACTGCCTGTATGTGTCGACACATTTCTTCTGGTGTCGACTCTGCCTTTCTTGTTGTCGACACAATTTACTCCAAGTGTCGACACTGCTTCTCTAGGTGTCGACACAAGCCTTCACAAGTGTCGACACTGCTTCACTAGGTGTCGACACATGGACTTAGAAATTTTCTGCATTTCCTGCAATTAGTTAACCTGCACATATAAACTCAAAACACATCAAATACACCTTGATGCATATCATTGAGTAGGATGAGCCTTCTTCAAATCTGGTACATATTTTCCAATGTACCCAACACAATACTTTAAGGAAAGCAGGCTCCTAGCAAAACAACTGCCAAAGGAAAATTCTAGTCTGAACTTGGCTGCCTCAGACTCAGCAAAAGTGCTGGATCTGAAGCTAAAAGAAATTAGCAAATTGAAGAATATAACTATTATTCAGATGGATACTATTACTTTCAAGAATAATCATATTAGGAATCTTGAAAGTAGACTCGAAAAGTAGAGGGAGCTAGTGGCCAAGTTCTCAAAACCTAGTTATGTGTTACCTTTGATAGATTTCTTCTCTTCCCAAAAGGGTAAGAAGGGTTTAGGTTTCAAAGGAAGAACAAGAGCTGCAAATTCCACAAGGAAAGGCAAAGCTTCAGCTCAGCCACTTGCTTCCAAGCCTCAAATTTATTTTAAAAAGGTGGTTCAACCTTCTAACATGTATGACCATGATAGTATTTATGGTCACTGTGAGCAAGGCAGAAGAAATGGCAACGGTGCTAGTGCTTATTAGGCAGCCCATGAGAAAACCCAAATGGCTCAAAGTGGACCATTTGTGTTTGGTGTACCACCCCCAACACTCAAGAACAAGGTATCAACTGACTCACTAGCTCTGTCAGCTCATCTGCAAGAAAAGGGAAAGTTTGTTAGCAAAACAGACTTAGGAATATCTGAAGCTATTGGGAGTATGCTTTCTGAAAAGAAGGCAGCTGCAGATAGGGTTCAAGATATCCCAAGTACTTCTGCTGCCAGACATGTCCCTAAGCAAGTTGTGGCTGACAGACTTAAGAAAAAAGATGATGTACCAACAGGGTTGAGAGCTGCATACAACAATGCATTAAAGACGATTATTAAAAGAAGATACAATGTGCATGAGTGCTTGTACTGTGCCAAAGTGGGCCACTATGCCATTGATTGCTGGCACAATGAGAGTGTCCAGAGATATAGTGGTGGCTTACCTGCCAGAAGAACTGCAGGTAGGCATGTTCAGTTTAAATCTAACTTGCACCTAGGACCCAATCAGATTTGGGGTCCTAAGGTTAGATGATATATTTGTTGCGGGTAAGTCCAAATGGTCATACCCCTACATGGTACTTGGATAGTGGATGTTCCATGCACATGACTGGAACAAGGAGCATGATAAAGGAATACACTCATATTAAGAATGATCCTATAGTTACCTTTGGGGGTTCAGGAAAATGGGTAACTAAAGGTTTTGGTAAGATAACTAGCGGTATAGTAACAATCACACAAGTAGCATATGTAAAAGGTTTGAAACATAACCTTGTAAGCATAAGATAACTATGTGATTTGGGCTATGACATTTCTTTCCTCAAGGATTAGTGTCAAATTAGAAGGTCAAGTGATGAAGGAATTATCTTGACTGGCACTAGGACAGGAAATGTTTACTGTCTACACTTTGAGTGTGAGAGTAAGGACACTCCTATATTCCTAGTTGCAGATGAGAAAGTTTCTCATTGTGTCAAATAGCATAAGAGGCTAGCTCAACTGAACTACAAGACCATAGGTAGACTCTTTAGTGAAGAGTTGGTGAGGAATGGTCCTGATGTTAAGTGCATTAAGGAGGGAATTTGCTCAGCTTGTCAAAGGGCAAGCAGACCAGGTCTTCCTTCCAAAGTCTTGATACCAAGGACTCAGTGAGGTTTTTATATCTCCTGCATATGGATCTATTTGGTCCTATGCCAGTTCATAGTCTATGTAGGAAAGTCTATATTCTTGTGGTGGTTGATGACTTTTCCAAGTTTGCATGGGTATTCTACATAAGTAAAAAACCTGAAACCTCAGATATCTTCTAGACTTTTGTCAAGAAAATTCAGAATGAATTTAATAGTTCTGTGGTCAAGATCAGAAGTTATCATGGGACTGAGTTCCAGTCTGAATGTAGGACAAAGTTTTGTGAAAGGCTTAGGATTCATTAAGAATTCTACTCACCTAGAACTCCCCATCACTCTAATTGAGGCAGGTAGGACTTTGTTAAATGACACTTCTCTCTCAGAATATTTCCGGGATGAGGCAATAAATACTGCTTGTTATGCTCTCAATAGAGCTTCCATCACTAAAAGCCACAAAAAGACTCCATATGATATTCTGAAAGGCTGAAAACCAAACTTATTCTATTTTAAGGTTTTTGGTAGCAAGTTTTATGTACTAAATAATGGTAAGTCCCATTTGACTAAGTTTGCTGCCAAGTCCCAAGAAGGGATATTTGTTGGGTACAGCAATAATAGTAGAGCATATAGGATATATAACTTGACAACACAAGTTGTGGAATAATCTGTCCATGTTTTCTTTGATGAGTCTAAGTTAATTAACTATGAGCTGCCAAGCACTTCTTCTAGTCTTGCAGGTTTAAAAGATAAAATGAACAATCTGACCATTAGGGAAGATAAACCAGCTAGCCATGAGATTGAAGATGATGGATACTACCCAGGGGGAGCTCATGACTCACAAGCTGAAAATTAAAAACAACCAGCTGAAGACATTGAGGATCAACAAGCTGATGAAAGATTACCTCTAGCTATGAGACATTTATGAGACCATCCAACTCACCAAATAATTGGTGATGCTAGTCAAGGTGTAATGACCAGAAGCAAGAGCTTGAACTCCGCACTATTTTCAAGCTTTCTTTCTCAAATGGAACCAAAGAAGTTTGAAGAGGCCATTCTATATTCATTCTGGATTGATGCTATGCAGGAAGAGCTAAATCGATTTAAGAGATGCCAAGTTTGGAAACTGGTTCCCAGACCTAAAGGACATAATATGATAAGGACTAAATGGATCTACATAAATAAGTTAGATGAAAATGGAATTATTGTCAAGAATAAGGCTAGATTGGTTACAAAAGTCTACAGGAAGGAAGAAGGAATAGACTTTGACTAGACCTTTGCCCCAGTAGCAAGGCTGGAAGCAATAAGACTATTCCTTGCCTATGTAGCCTATAAAGAATTCAAGGTCTTTCAAATGGATGTCAAGTCAGCATTCTTGAATGAAGATCTAAAAGAGGAAGTATATGTAGACCAGCCATCAGGTTTTTTAGATCCTCACCTTCCTGATCATGTATATAGACTTAAGAATGCTCTATATGGGTTGAAACAAACTCCTAGATCATGATATGCAACATTGTCTACTTTCCTCATTGAGAACACATTCTCAATGGGGAAAATAAACAAGACCCTATTCCTGAGGGAATCAAAGGGCAAGATCATCATAGTCCAGATATTTGTTGATGACATAATCTTTGGATCTAGTGAGAACAACCTTTACAGGAAGTTTGCCAAACTTATGCAGGGGAATTTTGAGATGAGCAGCTTGGGTGAGCTAAAGTTCTTTTTGGGACTTCAAGTAAAACAGACTGATGATGGATTGTCTATATCTCAGTCCAAGTTCACCCGGGAGTTGATTAAAAAATATGGCATGGAGACTGCTTCCACCATGAAAACTCCAATTATAACATCACATTTACAACTATACCCCTAAGAGTGGTTTTGGCCATGACTAGGTCATGACAAAACCTTAGAAAGCTAAAAAGGGCCAAGAGATAGAAGGTCAATGTGAGAATCACCTTGGTTTGCATATGACACAACCACATCACCCAAATCTAGGGTTTGACCATAGGGATTCACCATATCTCCATCAACCCACCACAACATCACTAACCTATCAGAGGGTCCACTAGAGCCTTAAGGGTCCATTGGAGTCAACCCGAAGTGGCCAATTTGACCTAGGACCACCATATGACTAAATTAGGCAAGGTGCCCTAACAAAGGGCAGGTGGCCCCTAATGTGCCCAACCAACATTTCCCAGGTCTTCCTAGATCTTAGGGGAGGTCAATGGGTCACCAAGGACCCATTGGGGTCAACCAAAGAGGCTAAGTTGACCCAAGTCAACCCAAGCTTCAAAACGGGTCAAAGTGCCCTAACTATGGGTCAAGTGACCCCCAAGATGCTGAAACAACCCTACTAAAGTCTTCCTAGACCTTAGGGGAGGCCAATGGGTCACCAAGGACCCCTTGGGGTCAACCCAAATGGTCATGTTGACCCAAGTCAACTCAAGCCCCTAATTTGGTCAAAGTACCCTTACTAAGGGTAGGTGACCTCCAAAGTGCAAGGTAACCCTACATAACCCTTCCTATACCTCAGGGGAAGCCATGGGGTCACCAAGGACCCCTTGGGGTCAACCCAAATGGTCATGTTGACCCAAGTCAACACTAGCCCTAAAGAGGTCAAAGTGCCCTTACCAAGGGACAAGTGACCTCCAAGATGCCAAGTCAAAACTACCCAACCCTACCTAGGCATTAGGGGGAGATTTATGGGTCACCAGGGACTCTTTAGGGGCAACCAAAAAGGTCTAAAAGACCAAGGTCAACCCAAGACTACCTTGGGTCAACCTAGCCCAAATAGGCTAGCCAAGTTCAAGCCTCCTCATGAGGCTTCTTTAGGAGATAATGTGTATGGATGGGCTGCCAATAGACCTCCAGATTGACCAAGTCAAATTGGTGACTAGGAGAGAGGGTGAGCTTCATTTCCATTGTTATAGAGGAGAGAGAAAATGGATGAAGGGGGAAGGAAGGGACTCGCCCAAAGGGAGGCAAAAGGCCACCTTTAATGGCTGAATTCAACTCCCCTAGGGAAGGGGAGACGTTTCCAACCACTTCCCTGACCACCAAGGGCCTGATTCAGCTCCCTCCACCATGGTCGAATGTAGTAATTAATGGCTTTAATGGACATTGATAATCCAGCCTCTACTCTCCCCATCTGATGCTTTAAACACCTTCAGGGGGCCGAGAGGAGGATTTCCCAACCCTTACCTGAAGAAACCGAGCCTCCCCACTGTGTTGTTGTAGAAACAGAGTGATGCCACCTTCAAAGATGGCTTTCCAACGATCTTCTCGACTTCAGGCCGCCGGCAAGGTCCTCCTCCTCTCCTTCTTTAATGGGTAGATCTTAGGAGTCTTTAGGGCCAAGGTTCGGGCTCAATTGAGCCCGATCCAAAGAGAAGATTTCCTGGTCTTTCCGCAAAAATGCAACCCTCGGGATCGCCGGAATAGGGCTCGCCGGCGGCTGTGACGCCAGCTGGCGACAGCCACCACCTCAACGGAGGTGATGGTGGCGGTTGCCGGCCGGGGAGGCAGCTGGATGGCCGACGGCAGCTGCTTGAAAATGGCCCATGAAGAATAAATCCTGACCGTCGGCTCAATGTAGAAGATGAACGGATCCCGTCCATCTTGCGCCAAGATTCATGACATATCAGATTTAAAACTATAGTATAAATATTTCTGATTATTTCATTATGTCACAGATTTTTGTATTTATTGGTTTTAATTCTTAAAAATACATAGATGCTAGAATAAAAAAAAGTGGTCAACATAGGAAATGAAGCCCTTGATATCTATTTTAGCTAAAATTGATTTCACTTAATTTGGAGTCATGGATAGACCACAACACCAATTTTGGTGGGCCCTATACCTAGGGCTATCATGAGATTCAAATGGATGCCCACCCTTCATCCCTTGTCTAAATGACGTAAGATTTTGGCAGGGAGTCTATCCTAGCTATCCCTAGGGCTTGTCCAAAATTCAGATTTTTTGGAAAAAATGTTTCAATAGTTTTTAGAAAAATTTAATAATTCAAGAGTAAATTAATTAGGTGTCCTAAAACCTCAAAATCCCCCCAATTTGGGTGGGAGGTCTTAGAGGGCATGTTATGGCTCTGGTAAAATTTTCATCTCATTTGGAGATGTTTTGGTTAGATATTGAACCAACCCTAGGTTGACACCTTTTAGGGTTAAATAGGTCAAGCATCCCCTTTGGGTTTTGAGTGGTCAAATCACATCAATAGGGGCTGATATTTTGGCCACTGGCTTTTTATAGTATGACTCACCCTCCAATGGAATTTGGGGTGGTTAAGTGTAGTGTAGCCCTAGAACCCTAGGGTGGGTTTCTTAATGGGGATTTTTATGGTTTGAAGATCATAGGGTCAAATGACCTTGGATTGACTTGAAACTTTGTGGGAAGGACCATAGGATTAGTAGAGTTCTCTGGTTAAATTTTTAGGGAATTTGGAAGCCTTACACCCCCTCAAAACCCTAACCCTAGATTAGGGAAAAAAACATTATAGGGATAGAAAATGTCAAAAAAAATCTTTGAAAAGTGATGAGATTTGGGTTGAGTAGTTTTTGAGGTTAGAGCAAGCGCTGGAGATTTTATTATGAATTTAGGAATATTATTTTAGAAACTTCATTAACAAATTGGTAATTTGTATTATTTACTTAGAAATTTATTTGGAAGAATATACTTGCTGGAAATTGATGAAAATATGGCAGAGGACTGTTTACTATGCTTTAAAGCTCTGTGAATATTTATAGAATTTTTGGATGAATATGTTTAGGGGTTGCTTCATTATGTACGTTTTCCCATGAAAGCTTAATTTAATTTATTTTGGAGTCTAGCAAGCCTGTAAAATTCTAATTTTTGTACAATAATCATTTCTGAACCATATTAAGACTCTGTAATTTTTACATAATTGTCTGATGAGTAATTTTGGTACTTCCTTCATTACATATGATTAAGGGAATCATTTTGGGTAAATTAATTGGAGGTCAGATATTTTCTGAAAAAATTATGGAAATTTGTATCTAATCATATATCTCTGTTAATGTTGTGATCAAAATTTTTGGGTGGCCATTACTTGAGTAGAGCATATAGTTCATGTTCAAAATTGCCCATGGCCAAACATTTGGGAAAATTCAATAAATATCAAATTAATTAGAAAAATTATGGATCTCTGATTTTAGACTAAATGTGTTATGATAGACCTCTGGTAAATTTTATAGTAGATTTGGAAGACAATCCGTAGTACCTCCTTTATACACCTCATATAGAAAAGAGTGGTCTGCATATAGTAACTGCGGAAACTGAACTGGAGTGGGTAGTGAATTTTGAAGAGTTGAATCCTCAGTAGGTTGCTGGTTGGGCAAATAAAGAAGTTCATCATTGGAATACAGGATTAGTAGAGTGACAGGTTGACAAGTGTTAGGTGGTCCTCGGGATCGGCGAAAGATCGTCCTTCCCGTAGGGAGGAAGAGTTTAATGCAATAGGACTAGATTCAGTAAATTAATTATGGGTAGGGAAATCGGGTAGCAACCAATAATATTAAGTGCCTTGCGAAAGGGAGCTTTGGGCGTAATCCCATCATAGTTCCTAGTGCCTTCGAGATCCCTTCACGGGGTATACCTTGGGCAGTCCTAGGCTAACGTAAACTATAGTAGTGATAAATCTTAAAGAGCAACTAGATTAATTAGGGGTTCACTTTCACACACCCCAGTGTCTCGGGAAGTTGGTTTGACTCGGTTGATATTTGTGAGGGGCAGGATGGCCCGGCGAGCTTTGGCTCGGTTGATGTTTATAACAGACGGGATGGTCTGGGGAGCTTTGGCTCGGTGCTGATACATAAGGTTGCATGTGCATAAATTAAAGGTGGTGGGTCTTCAGTATTGGAGTGTCGATGCACCGATGCCAATACGTTGACTCGGCAAGTGTGGCTAGCACTTCACCAATAGTAGTCCGGTGCGCCAGCCGGCAAGAGTACGCAGGAGCTCCACTTTGTGCACCAGCGTTGAGGCGTACGATATGTCTGACCGGTAGTGATTTACTGGTTTAGAGGTGGGAGAGGCCCAACCCACCGCTTCCGACTGCCACTATGGAGGTATCCTGGCAGGTTCGACTCCAAAAAGGGGGGGGGGGGTCTTACAAGTGGTATCATAGGAAACCTCGATCGAAAAGTAACAGTCCACAACCCCTGGGTCACCCCCGCGCGAGTTTAGTTTGGGGACAAACTAAGCAGCGGAAGCAGTGGTGTGCCCATATGGGGGATCACATGGAAATTGTCCACTTTTTATTAGGTATTGAGTCGATTAACTACTAATGTAGTTTGTTTTGCAGCCCAACAGGTTCCAGCTCCGCAGCCAAACCCGGGGGCCAACTGGCTGAGCATTTTCCAAGGACTTGCTCCCCCATCCTACTTGGGGACTGAGTCGGCCGTGCAGAAAGAGGAGTGGCTGGATATTATGTACGAGATGCTGACCGGTATATGGTGCCCTTGGGAGGAGAGGGTGCCCTTGGTGATCTCTTGCCTGGAGTCGCATGCAAATAGATGGTGGAAGACCTCGCTAGACACGATATTTACGGACAGGGAAGGAGCACAGATTTTTTGGGGGGAGTTCAGGGGCGCGCTGTTGGAACACTTTGTTCCATAGTCGGCTAGGGATGAGCTGGAGGATAGGTTTTTGCAGTTGAGACAGGGGAACAAGACGGTGATGGAGTACCACCGAGAGTTCAACCATCTGGCCGGTTTTGCGGACTCTTATCAGTTAGACGAGACAGGATATACCAAAAGGTTATACAAGGGACTGCGAGAGGAGCTGAGGGAGACTCTACTGTTTGTATCCGACGGGTCCATTTCCCGGATACTAGAGATGGCAAAAAGGATAGAGGCTGATTGGCAAGCTACTCGGGGCCGGAAACGACCAACGTAGGATCAGGGTCGAGGAGCAAGGAATGATCAGAGACGAGCCCATATCACAGATGGGAGGAGGGTTGAGGGCCAGCCTTGTTAGGAGGCAAGACAGGAGACAAGGGGGCCAGTGGTGGTGGCTCCACCACCTCTTCAGACACGGGAGGGACAGAGACCCGGGGGAATGGCATATCCCCCGCCGGAATGCTTTAATTGCCATCAGGTGGGCCACATCAGGAGGAATTGCCCCATGAGGGGGACACCCCCACCAGCACCACCGGCTGCCCAGCCAGCATAATATTTTTGAGGCCGAGGTCATGGCTGAGGACGTGGATACCAGGGTGGGGATCATAGACAAGAAAGGGAGCATGTGTATGCTTTGAACCTGGCACAGCCTCGGAACCCAGAGCAGGTCATACCAGGTACGCCAAGATGTTTAGGGTGTGATTTTGGCTTACGATTTGGCCACTGCTTCTTGCACGTTTACGATTTCCAAGCCTTTGTTGTTTTATCCAAACCATATATTTCATTCTTAAGTCTTAGCACGTCATATTATGATTTTCTCACAGAGTAATGTAGGTATTTTAGTGGCTTACCATACACTTCTTCAAAAACATTGCATAAAAAGGTTGACTTGCATCCATTTGATACATTTTCTACTTCATTTGAGTTGCTAATGATATTAATAATTAATGGCTTCCAATCAAACAACTAGGTAAGATTTTCATTAATGTCAATTTCAAACAATTTCTTAATTTATTTGCTAATATCCCAACCATGTACCTTTTGAAGAATTTTCTTCACAATATAGAGTGATTTTACTCCCATTGTCAAATGTCTTTATGAAAAGTGTTGGGTCCATTGCCCACAATGTCCGAGAATTGAGGAGGTAAACTTGTCAATAATATACATATATCAGTAGATGACAGTGATGGGACAGATAGCCTATGTGGCTAAGTCAGGAAAACTCTTACCTATGATTGGTTTGAGAAAATTGACTACGTCCAATTTCGTGGAACTAAGTTCAGAGTTCGTCGAGCTGAGCAAATCGTTTGTCGAACTAAGCTCAGAGTTTGAGAAATTTGGCCAAGTCTAAATTCGTCGAACTGAGCTCAGAGTTTGTCGAGCTGAGCTCACTGTTCGTCGAAATCAGTTCTGCATTCATCGAACTCAGTTCTGCATTCATCGAACTCAGTTCAGAGTTGTGTAAGGCCGGCTGAGACAGTCAACGCCTATGGTTTAAGAGACAGAAATGTGGTTAAGTCCACAGGCGTTGAGTGAAGGTCATTCACTCTACGCCATAGCCTCTTAAGTGTTGAGCAACACTCAGTCAGTCAAAGCCAGTAGTTTTAAAGAATACAAAAATTTGGCTAAGGCAGAAAGCGTTGAGTGAGGCGTGGTCACTAAACGCTCTCAACGTCATGAAGCAGAAGTTGTTAAAGCAAAACGCATTGAGTGTGACATGCCCACTCAACGCTGTCAACGCTTATGTTGTTGAAGAAGCATAATGACTAAGGCAGATGACATTGAGTGAGGAATGTTCACTCAACGCTCTCAACGTCGTGCATGCAGAAGAGTGCTGAAAGGGTTAAGGAAAAAAACTTTGAGTGTGCTTTACTCACTCAATGCTATCCACGCCTAGTGAAGACAGAATTTTGTCTAAGTAGTTTGGCGTTGAGTGATGCTCACTCACTCAACGCCAAGCAGCAGAAAACTGAGAAAGTTTGTTGGCAAAAAACATTGAGTATGATTCTCACTCACTCTAAGTGATTTGGCGTTGAGTGAAACTCATTCACTCAATGACCATACTACTGATGCTTGAATTTTGACTAAGTCCTCAGGTGCTGATGTTAGCAAGTCAAAAAGTCAACAATATTCAAATTGTTAGCGGCAAAGTCACAGTACACGACAAACGACATCGCAGGTCTACAGTATGACAGATAGGCATTAAAGCATGATGCAGCTGGACAATATAGGTGGGGTCCACTGATCTCTAAGAACCGTTGATAAGCGGACTACAAAAGGAGGAGATGGGCCAAGACACAAAAAAACTTTTCTAGGGCTTCATCAACAAAAAGAGTTAGCAACCGACTTCATCTTCCTCGTCATTGCTGCATGTAAAAAGTTTGAAGCACTCTAGAAGAAAACGTTCAGATAGCTGTGTCGTTTCCATCTAGCAGAGCAAGATCAGATACAGTTCTGAAGAAAGAAGAACTCTTAGCCTGAGGCAGGTTCAGTTAGTTGTTTGAAAACTGAAGATCAACAGATTTTTAGTCTTCTACAGCAAGTCCAGGAGTAAGCACTTGATTTCATCCAGTAAAGTTTTCTCTGTTATGGGGAGAGATAGAGCAGAGATTCTCTGCTCTAGTTGTTGACATACTGAAATTTCCCTGTGTCAAAGTTAAATAATTTATTTCTTGTTGTAGGATCCTTATGGATCTGAGCTGTAGAGCATTTTGGCCTGAGGTGGGTGACAAGTGTATCACTGAGCTGTAGGTGCCTGGAAGGATACTGAGGTAGGTACCTGAAAGGGTACTGAGCTGTAGGAGTGTTGTAGCACTCTGAGAGTAGGGTCTTGTGTCTGAAGTTGTAGGGCTGAAAAGCCTGAGCTGTAGGCCTTAGAGATAAGACTGAGGTAGGTGGTTTGAGGACCACTAAGTTGTAGGAGCACTGCAGGGCTCTGAGGTAGGAACCTTTGTGGTTCTGAGGTACGGTTCTGAAGAGAACCTGAGTATAAGGCTGAGGGCCTGAGGTGTAAGCTCTAAGAAGCATTTTGGAGGAGTTTGAGCCTTGACTAACAAGAAGTTAGCAAGCTAGGAGGAGAGTGGGTGTACCCATAATTTTGGGAAATCACTATAAAATACTTGTGTGCTTTTCTGTGTGTTTTTTGTTTGCAGGTACATAAAAAGCTCTAATCACATAGAAACTCAAGAATAAACAAAAAGAGATAACAAAAGACCTAGACAAACCTATTCCCCCCCTAAGTTCCTAGCTACCTTGTAATCAAGAACTTTCAAGTGGTATCAGAGGGAGGTTGCTCAAAAAAAATTTAACAATCTGAGTGATCTCCAAAGGTAGCTACAGTTAAGTGATCATGGGCTCTAGGGAGAGCAAGAGAGAGCTTAGTTTCATGAAACTTCTCATCTGCGGGAAGAAGTATTTTGGAATATGGAAATAGATGCTGAGACTATTCATGGAACCCTATGTTCCCAGGATTTTTGTGAGAGTCAAGGAGGGACCTTTCATCTCTATGAAGGTCTCTGTTTTGAATGCTAATGAACAGACCCCTAAGACATACTCTGAGATGACCAAGGATGAAATCATCCTTGCTGGACTGGACAAGAGAGCTCAGAATATTATTGTTAGTGTTGTTGATGACTCAACCTTTCTGAATCTAGTTCACTGCAAGACCTCCAAATAGATGTGGGACACACTTGTGGTCTACATGGAGAGGACTGAAGAAGTTAGGGGTGATAGGAAGTCTCTGCTCAACCAAGAGTATGAGGCTTTCAGGCAAAACCTGAAGGAGAACATAACTGCTTGTTATGAAAGATTTTTTAGGATCATAAATGAGTTGAAGACCTATGGGAGGGTCTTCAATAATTATGAAATAAATGACAAGTTTCTCAAAACTCTCACTAGAGACTGGGATACCAAGATCTGTGTTATAAGAGAGGTGGCCAAGTTTGTTGATACTCCTCAAATTTTATTTGAAAAGCTGCTCTCCTATGAGATGCAGCTAGCTGCCATGAAGGATGAGGAGGCCTCCAACAAATCCCTGGCCAAGGAAAAGTCCTTGTACTTCAGAGCAGAAAGCACAAGGAAGGGCAAGGAGAGGATTCCTTCTCCACCAAGAAGACCAGCTGAGTCAGATAGCTCAGACTCAGAGGCATCAGACAGCAACATGTCTGATGAAGACTTTGCTGCATTCTCCTGGCAACTCCAGAGGCTGATGAAGAAGAAGCATTCGAAGAAGAGGTCTTCCAACTCCACTCATAATAGGAAGAATCAGTCCAAGACTGACAGGTATGGTTCCAAACCTAATAAATATATTTCTTCTAAAGTAGTTTGCTACTATTGCAGCAAGTCTGGGCACATGATATCTGACTGCCCAGAGAAGACGAAGGAGGCTGAGGAGAAGAAGCAGCACCAGCACAAAGGAAAGGAAAAGTCATTCATTGCCAAGAAGGAAAAGAGTTGGACAGACTCATCATCATCTGAGTCTGGAGAAGAGTAAGCCTACATTGAGCTATTTGCTGTTGCTACTAATGATAAAGTTGTTGCAGTAGAAAAGTTAATCCTCCAGTGAGGATAAGAATCAGGGCCCCTCTAACACTATCAGATAGTGACTCAGAGGTGGATGAAGATGCCCACAGCTACAGAGGGCTGATGGCACTAACAGATGAAGAGCACAGCCAGGATCAGTCTGGTCAAAGCAAGGTACATTCATTACCTAATTCTGCATCTCTGTCTGAGTATGAGACCAGTCCTTGATCAGAAGCCCCTTCACCCAGTGGTGAAGAAGATTCTGGATCTGAAAGAGATGTCAATCAACTGATTGACAAGTATGGAGAACTTCTAAATGCCTTTAAGAAGGTCACGAAGTTGTCTAAGAAGCAGACTAAAGAGATTTCATCTCTTAAGCTTGCAGTTGCCCAGCAGACTGCAACAGCTAATCTGCTGGACCAGAAAGCTTGGGAAATAAGCCAACTGAAGTCCCTCTTGGACATCCAGATAGCCTACATCAAGAACAAGAACTGTCTCATCAGGGAGTTTGAAGATAAGCTTGAGAAGGAGAAAAGAATAGTGGCTAGCTTTTCTAAGCCAAGTACAGTACTACCCTTGATAGACACCTCCTCTAAAAATAGTAAGAAGGGGTTGAGATTCAAGGGAAGCACAAGAGTTACCCCTTCCAAAAGGAAGGTCAAAGCTCCAACTCCACCTCAGCCTATTGCTTCCAAGCCTCCCATTCTTTTTAGAAAAGTGTTGTTACCTTCTAACAGGTATGACCAAGAAAGCTCTTGTGGTCACTAGGAGAAGGGTTGTTCATCTGGGGTGAACAAAAATGTTCACTGTCATGGTGAAAGCTCTAGCCTGGTGAGTGCCTTTGCTGCTACCCTGAGAAATTCCAGATGGCCCAACCAGGACAATTTGTTTTTGGTGCTTCGGCACCAACACTCAAGAATGTTGCTGCAGACAAGTCTTTGAATATGACAACTAAGGGTCAGACTAAGGGCAAGTCTAACAGTCAGGCTGATTTGGGCATTTCTGATGCCATCAAAAGCATGCTCTCTGAAAAAAAGCTTGTTGCTGATAGCACTCAAAGCAGACCAAACAAGCCTGCTAGAAGACTTACCTTCAGTCAAATTCTAGCTGAAAGAAATCAGAAAAGGACTGCAGCACATCTTCCCCCTATTAGGACTGCTACAATCCGAGCTGCATAGCCTACACAGAAGAGAAGATATAACATACATGACTGTTGGTGTTATGGTAAGATTGAGTATTTTGCCATTGACTGCTGGCATAATCCCAATGTAGCCAGAGCTAGGGTCAGTCCACCAGTAAGAAATTCTGCTGGTAGACATGTTCATTTTGATACTATTGTGCACCTAGTACCCAATAGATATTGGGGTCGTAAGGTACAGTAAATTGTGTATTGCAGGATAGTCCAAGTTATCATACCCCTATATGGTACTTGTACAGTGCTTGTTCCAGGCACATGACTGAAATAATGAGCAACTTAAATAAATTTATTCCAGTAAAAGATGGACTCAAAGTCATCTTTGGTGGTTCAGATAGAGGTGTAACCATGGGATATGGTAAGATCACCAATGGCATAGTCACCATCACCAAGGTGGCTTATGTTGAAGGGTTGCAACACAACCTTATAAGCATAGCCAGCTCTATGATCTTGGCTATGTTATCGTCTTGCACGAGGATGAGTACCTAATTAGGAGGTCAAGTGACCAAGAGGTCATCTTGACATGCACTAGGAGTGGGAATGTTTATTGCTTAAACTTTTTATGTCTATATACAGATTCTCCTATCTGTCTAGTGGGGAATGAGAAAGTCTCTTACTGTGTTCAGTGGCACAAGAGACTAGCTCATTTGAATTACAAGACTATTGGTAAGCTCTTTAGTCAAGAGCTAGTTAGGAAAAGTCCTAATATGAAGTGCTCCAAAGAGGGCATTTGCTCTGTTTGCCAAAAGGGCAAACAGACTAAAGCCTCCTTCAAGATCATTGGGGCCAAAGATTTTGTGAGGTGCCTATACCTCCTGCATATGAACTTGTTTGGTCCTATGTCAGTTCATAGTCTTGATAGGAATGTCTACACCCTTGTGGTGGTTGATGACTTTTCCAGGTTTGCTTGGGTATTCTTCCTAAAGAGAAAGAATGAAACACTTGAAATCGTGAGTAAGTTTGTCAAGCAAATTCAAAATGAGTTAAACAGCTCTGTGGTCAAAATCAGAAGTTACCATGGGACTGAATTCCAGTCTGATAGCATGACAAGATTCTGTGAAGAACATGAGATTTTTCAAGAATTCTCTTCACCTAGAACACCCCAGCAAAATGGGATTGTTGAGAAGAAAAATACGACTCTCATAGAGGCTGGTAGAACACACTTGAGTGATACAACTCTCCCAGAATATTTCTGTGCTGAGCCAGTAAATACTGCATGTCATGTCCTCAATAGGGCCTCTATCACCAAAAGTCACAAGAAAACTCCCTATGAGATCTTGAAAGTCAGAAAACCAAACCCGAGCTATCTCAGAATCTTTGGTAGTATGTGTTATGTACTTCATAATGGAAAGTCCTATGTGACTAAGTTTGCTATCAAATTCTTTGATGAAATTTTTGTTGGGTACAACTGATGACTAGTTTTAGTCATCCTTTTTGGGGGTAATTTAGTTTTCAAAATGCCTAATTTTATTTATATTTTATGTTTGTTATTTCATGTTTTAATGTTTCTTTACAATATTTTAATTCCTAGTGTTATTAGAGTTTTGATATAAAATTCTATATAGTCTTACTATATGTGTTATGTTATTATATATTATGTGTTGTTATGATACGTTTTAATTTTAAGGTTGTAATATTTTTATTATTATTGTGTTTAAAAATCTTGTTTTAACTTTAACTTTGTTATGTTATGTTTTAAAATCTATATAGTGTTATGTTATGTTTTAACTTTGTTTTAACTTTGTTATGATTAATCCATGTCTTGTTTTGTTTTATTTATAGGTTCAAAGCCCACATGGTGCAGCCACAATTTGCATGGCCGGCCTCTTCCCAAAGTTCAAGGTGCAGCCCACATTGATAAAGACTACATGATGCAGCCCTCAAGCTCAAACCTGAGCCCATGCAGCCCTCAAGCTCAAACCCGAGCCCATGTAGCCCCCTCTTTCATATTTTACCATGCATGAACATATCCATGCATGGCCGGCCACCCATGATTATGTCCCTCTCTCCTCCATTTAATCCATGCATGCACTTGTTCATGCTTGGCCGGCCCCTCCATGCCTTCCTCCTATTTTATTTCTTGTTTTTATTATTCTTCATTCAATCCATCTCTCTCTCTCTTTCTTTATTTCTTATTGATTCCCCCTTTGCCATTTTCCAACTCATTCCCTTAATGTCCATGCATTGAACCTACCTCTTTCTCCCCACCTAATTAAATGTCATGCATGAACATTCTTCCTACACATGGCCGCCCCCCCCCCCCCCCTTAGCCTCCTCCTCTTCATTTCTTTCTAGATCCTTCTCCCTCTCCTATAAAAGCCACCCCATCCCTCAAGCCAAGAGAGAAAAAAATTTTGAGAAGTAAAGTTTCAAGTTGAATGTGAGTTGGAGATTGGAGAGTGGAGAGTATTTGTGAGTTGATTTTAGTTTTATTATTGTATTAGTTTTCTTTTCAATTAGTGCAAGTTTTCTTTATAGCATAATCTTGTCTTTTTTTTATTTTGTGTACTCCTTTTTGCAAGCAATGAAATTCTCTTCCCTTTATTTTGTTGTTTCCTTTTGCAATATGCATAGCTAATTCCCTCTTAGCATTTGATCATGAGGATCCATGATTTGAAATGAGAATTATTTTTATTTCATAGTTTTATTTTTGCGTAATTCTACTCGGTCCTTCTTTGAATAATTATTGTGTTGACTCCGTATTTCTGGTATACGGTTGTAGGCTTATGATCTCATATTCGAGTAGCGAGAGGCTCGTGGATGTGAAAGATCACTCAAAGAAGGAAGGAGTTGAACGCAACCCTAGAGATAGGACGACGTAAATCCTCCGGATTGGAGTCAAATCCAATAGTGCGGATCATCTCGATAATGCAACTTTAGGCTTCTTTGGTTTGTAAAGAGATTTCGATCAAAGAGTCTATAAGTTAGGAGACCTAATGCTCTAGCGAGATTTTGTCCTATTTTCGGATCCGTCACGGCCGAGTTGGATTTGCAAATTTAAAAACTATGCCCTTTTATTTTCTCGTTTCATTTTGTACAACCCCGTGTCCGGCGAGCAAGGTCAACAAGGGCCAAACTGATCAGGCTGAGAGCAGCTCGGCGAGCTCGGCAGCAGCAGGCGAGCTCGGCAACAGCAGGAGCGGGCTGAGGCTCGCGCCCTCGCAGTGGAGCTCGGCAGCAGCTGGCGAGCAAAGCATGCCGAGGTGGCCAGGGGTCCCAGCTCGCCTGGGGGTCAGAGGTACTTTTTACCGTTTTACCCCTGCTGGTCTGCCCGTAGCCCTTCAAAACATCGGAGTTTGGCTGTTGGCAGACCCCGCCGAGGGTTTTCTGGTATTTTCAGGTCAGTTATTTTGGTTATTGGCAGTCCGAGTTTCAAAAACTATAAATAGGACCCAAGGGGTACCCCTGAAAGCAAGTTTTTTCCCTTGAGCTCCTCTCCCAAATTCTCTAAGTGCTTTCTGAGGGTACCTTAGCTCGGCTTCAGGCTAAGGAGGGGAAGCGCTCTGAGATCTTCCGGGTTTGTGGTGGGACCTCCCCGCCGAGCCCTTGGGTCTGTTTCTCCTTGTCTTGTTGTTTTTTCTTGCAGGAGCGAAGTAGGCGCGAGACCACCCCTTTCCCCAAGGGCGAGCTCCACAGGAAGCCGGGTTCCGGTTTCAACATTTTGGTGCGGTGAGCGTGGAGCGTGGTCAGCACAGAAAAGTTCCCGCGAGTTCAATGACGGGACAAGGATCCGACAGGCCGAGCTCGCCGCCCCCCCCGCCTCTCGCAACAGTGGGAATGTTCGAAGACTTCAGAAGCGAGGTGCTGAATTTGGTCAAGTTCGCACTCGGCACGCGGGCCGAGTGCTCGACTCCGGCGAATCAGATCGCGGCCGCCCCCTCATTGGGCGAGGACGCGCCCGGCAGGCGAGCTGGGAAGGAAGTGGCCGAGGAAGGCCGAGGGTGCGAGCTCCCCGGGCGCGAGCTCTTCCCAGGCTCGGCAGGCCGAGGTCGCTTCGGCGAGCTGGGCTCGCGAGACTCGCCAGCTCGCCCAGTGGGAGGAGGGAGTCCTTTCAGCGAGCTGGTCTCTTCAGCTCCAGTTCCAGATGGGTTCAGGGAGCCTGAGATGTCCTATTACACTGGGAAGGGAGACCCGGTACAGCATGTCCAATGGTTCGAGGACGTGGTCTCCATCCGTCAGATGTCGGACGGATTCAAGTGCAGGCTCTTCGCCATCACACTCCGGGAAAAAGCGAGAGAGTGGTTCCACCAGCTGCCGGCCAGCTCCATCTATTGCTTCGAGGACTTGCGCCGAGATTCATGCTGAGATTCACCACTTCGAAGAAGAGGAAGAAGGAGTCCGAGTCCCTGTTTCACATCAAGCAGGGGGTGAACGAGACGCTGGGGAGCTACGTGGACCGATTCCAGGAGGAGGTTACTCAGGTCCAGGAGATGCCGGGCCATAGTCTGATGATGGCCTTTACCCTGGGCCTGCAGCAGGGATTCTTCCGAATGGAGCTGAAGAGAGTTCCCCCCTTCTCCTATGAGGAGTTGATGGAAAGAGCGGCGAGAGAGGTTGACGGGGAGGCGTCAAACCCGGAGTTTGCAAGGAAATTGGCCAGGTGGGCCACGGAGGAGGAGAGGGAGTCGAAGGGAGGAAGAGGTCAGGAAGAAAGAAGAGTGGAGCCCAGGCAGAGGGAACAGAGGCAGCTCCAAGGGCAGCAGCAGCCGGGGTGGGGGCGCCAGGAGCCCGACCGTCGGCTAGGCTGGAGGCCAGAGTGGCAGGGGCAGGGGCCTCAGAGGGGAAACTTCGGAAGAGGTCACTTCCAGGGGAGGCAAGACCAATTCCACCCCCAGGTTGGAGGCAGGGCCAGAGGCCCCGGCTCCCCGATCAAGAGGAGGCCATGGCCATAGCCTTGGGGGCCAGGAGAGGAGCGTGGAGGAGAAGAAGGAGGGAGGTTCGGGTGGAGCTGCCCTACTGCGACTTCCATCAGGAAGAAGGGCACGCAATAGCCACATGCCCGGAATTCTTGGAGATGAGGGGGAACAGGGAGCAGCAGCAGCAGCAGGGAGCGCGACAGGAAGTGAGGATCGAGGAGGTCCTGCCTCGGGCGGAGGAGGATCGGTGTGAAGACCGGGTGGACGTGGGAACCCGAGGAGGGATCGGGATGATCCACGGGGGAGCAGGGATTGAGGCCTCCCGCAAGGCTAGCCTCCACACCATGTACCGGCGAAGCGTCGCCTCTACATCCAAACCCCGCCACCAGAGGAGAGGATCACCTTTTCCAGGAGTGATCTACCAGACCATGAGGACCCGTTCTGTGATGCGCTGGTCATCAAGACGGCCATCGAGAACTTCACCGTCTCACGGATCCTCGTGGACAACGGAAGTTCCGTCAACGTCGTCTTCAAAAAGGCGTTTGACGCAATGAAGGTAGAGGCGAGAAGAGTGCTGGCCTCGGATGGCCCCCTGTTCGGGTTTTCAGGAGAAAGGAAGGAGGTAGAAGGAGGAGTCGGACTCCATGTCACCTTGGGGGGGGCAGTCCCGAAACTGCAAGTTCGTCATTGTGGACGCCCCCAGCAGCTACAGCGCCATCTTTGGAAGGCCCCTGATCAGCGCCTTCCGCTGCGTCCCCTCGTCTTTTCATCAATGCTTGAAGTTCAACACCGAGGGGGTACAAGTCAGGGTTAGGGAGACCCAAAGGTGGCGCGGGAGTGTTATGTCACTGCGGTGAACACCATCTCTTGGCAGGAGGGAGCCGAGGAGATGGGGCGAAGGATGGAGGAGGTCGAGGAGGAAGCTGAGGGGAAAGAGCTGGGAGAGAAGGGCTACGCAGAGGAGGCGGCCGGAGGAAGTTTGGAGGAGGTGACCGAGGTGAGGGTCGAGGAGGAGGCAATGGAGGTAGAGATCCCCGCTCCGGAGGAAGGGGACGCCGAAGGATGGGCGGAGCAATCCAGGCTGGAGGCAGCTGAGGAGGTGGTGGAGCTGGAGGTGCTCACCCGAGGAGGAAGGGTGGAAAAGATCCGCGTCAGCGGGGGGCTGACCCCGGAAGACCAGGGCAGGATGCTGGAGTGCATCCAGAAGAACGTGGATATCTTCGCCTGGAACGCCGCGGAGATGCCGGGGGTTGACGCGGATGTGGCCTGCCACCGCCTCAACTTGGACCCGGGAACACGCCCCGTTCAGCAGAAAAAGAGATCCACGGCGGACAAGCTAGCAGAACCCATCAGGGAGGAGGTGGCGAAACTTCTCAAAGCGGGCTTCGTGTCCGAAATTCAATACCCTGGCTGGGTCTCGAACGTTGTGATGGTCAAAAAGGGAGACGGCCGCTGGCGGTTGTGTATCGATTTTTCCCTTCTTAATAAAGCTTGTCCTAAGGATTGTTACCCTTGCCTCGGATCGACGCGCTGGTTGACTCAGCCGTCGGGTTTTCTGTAATGAGTTTTTTAGATGCATTTTCAGGTTACCATCAGATCAGGATGCACCCCCGGACATAAAGGATGTCTCATTCATCACGGGGGACGGCTGCTACTGCTATAAGATGATGCCGTTCGGGCTGAAGAACGCTGGAGCCACCTACCAAAAAATGATGGATAGGGTCTTCAAGGAGCAGAGAGGGAGGAATCTGGAGGTATATGTAGATGACCTCATGATCAAGAGCCGGGATGTGGACTCCCACCTCCGGGACCTGGAGGAGACCTTCGCCACCCTGCGCAAGTACAAGATGCGATTGAACCCACTAAAATGTGTCTTTGGGGCCAGCAGGGGAAAGTTTCTGGGGCATCTCCTCACCCCCGCAGGGGTCGAGCCGAACCCAGACAAGGTCAAGGCCATCTTGGAGCTGGGATCCCCGCGGAATGCAAAGGAGGTCCAACGGTTGACAGGGAAGCTAGCAGGGCTGAGTCGCTTCCTCTCTCGGGCAGGGGAGAAGTGCTCCCCCTTCTTCAAGACGCTAAGGGGGGGTCAGAGGTTTGAATGGAGCAGGGAATGTGAAGAGGCCTTCCAGGCCCTCAAGGTGCAGTTGACACAGGCTCCGCTGCTCCAAGGACCGAAGGAGGGGGAGGATCTGTTCTTGTATTTGGGGGTCGGGACGGAGGCCTTGAGCTCGGTCCTGGTTCGAGAAGAAGGGAAGAGACAGCTCCCAGTCTATTATGTGAGCCGGGTCTTGAGGAAGGCCGAGCTCCGGTATCCGATCTTGGAGAAGCTTGCGTTCGCCCTAATCATCTCGGCTCGGAGACTACGACCCTACTTCCAGGCACACTCAATCCGAGTGGTGACCGACCATCCCCTCCGCAACATCTTCGAGGGGGTGGAGCATTCAGGCAGATTGGCTAAGTGGTCAGTGGAGATGAGCGAGTTCGACGTCTCCTTCGTTCCGCGGCTCTCGATCAAAGCCCAGGCGATGGCCGACTTCCTTGTTGACTACGTGATTGAAGTGGCGGAAGAAGAACTCACTCGCCCGGCTCCCTGGAAGGTGAGAGTGGATGGAGCATCGGGAAGGCATTCCTTAGGAGTAGGAGTGATCCTAGAAAGCCCCAAGGGACCCGAATCGAGCAAACGGTGGTGGTGCACTTTCCCATTACCAACAACCAGGCCGAGTACGAGGCCGTGATAGCAGGGCTTCGCCTGGCCAGGGAGCTTGGAGTGTCAGATGTGGAGGTCCTCACAGACTCCATGGTAATAGCCTCCCAAATCAACGGGGAGTTCGAGGCAAGGGAGCCCACCCTGCGATCGTACTTGGCCAAAGTAAAGGGGATCATTGGAACCTTCCAAACTTTCGCCATCCAACATGTGCCCAGGGAAGAGAATGAACAGGCCGATCAGTTGGCTAAGCATGGACCCCAGGTGGGGGGCACCATCACCGACCTGTTCCGCCCCTCCATCGAAGAAGGAGAGCTCATGGAGATCGATCAGCAAGCTTCATGGATGGACCCAGTGGTAGCTTTTCTCTCCGCAGGGGAGTATCCGGAGGGGGTAGACAAGAAGAAGCTGAGACACAAATCAGCATACTACCTCCTCCAGGACGGGCAGCTGTACAGAAAAACCCTCTCAGGGATGCTGGCCCGCTGCGTAACCGAGGGAGAAGTGCGAAGGATCTTGGAGGAGGTCCACTCCGGGAATGTGGGAGTCACTCCGGGAGTCGGACCCTGGAAGGAAGGATAGTCAGGCAAGGTTATTTTTGGCCCACCCTGGGCCGGGACGCTGCAGAATTCGCAAGAAGATGTCACAAGTGCCAACTGTTTGCCCCTCTCCAGCTGCAGCCGGCCCAACGGCTCCGCAGTATCACGGCCCCATGGCCCTTCGCAATCTGGGGAATGGATCTGGTTGGGCCGTTTCCCCAAGCCAGTGGTCAGAGGAGGTTCCTCCTAGTGATGATCGACTACTTCTCAAAGTGGATGGAG
Source organism: Platanthera guangdongensis (assembly GCA_039583875.1). Lineage (NCBI taxonomy): Eukaryota > Viridiplantae > Streptophyta > Magnoliopsida > Asparagales > Orchidaceae > Platanthera > Platanthera guangdongensis. Next base: position 26,764,399 of record CM077156.1, read on the forward strand.
GTGAAAGCGTTGGCTAAGGTGACCTCCCAGGTGATCAGGAATTTTGTATGGGGGGAGATCATCTATCGCCATGGGCTGCCCCAGGCCATCGTCACAGACAATGGGCCCCAGTTCGCCAGTGCCGAGTTCACCAGCTTTTGCGAACAGCTTGGGATCGATCTCAGGTTCGCCTCGGTTCATCACCCCAGGAGTAACGGACAAGTGGAGGCCGCAAACAAGATCATCGTCAACCTCCTCAAGAAAAAGGTGGAGAACCTGAAAGGGAGCTGGGTGGAGCAGCTCCCCGCGGTTCTTTGGGCCCTGAGGACCACCCCCAACACAGCTACAGGAGAGACCCCTTTCAAACTCTCCCACGGGTGCGAGGCAGTGCTCCCCATTGAATTCGAAGTCCAAACGCCGCGAGTCGTGGCAGCAAAGGAAGGCCGCGAGGAATGGCAAGCAGAGAATGAGGAGGAACTGAGGCTCTCCCTTGACATGGTGGAAGAAGTAAGAGACCTTTCCGCCATCCGACAAGAGGAGGTAAAAAGAAGAATGGCCAAGTACTTTGACAAGCATGTCAGGATCAAGCAGTTCGTGGAGGGGGACTTGGTGTTGAAGAAAGTAGATGCAGCAGGGAGGTCAGCATCCGTGGGGAAACTCAATCCCAGCTGGGAGGGACCGTTCATAGTAAAGACGGCCTTGGGATCGGGGGGCTATCGACTCCAAAATGTAGAAGGCGAGACCTTGAGTCTCACCTGGAATGGTGACGACCTCAAACGCTTTTTTCCCTGAACCATGTAAGCAACACTCTGATTATAATAAATTCTTTCAAGCTCTCTGATATCATTGCAATTGGCCTGCATGGTGGAATGTGATGTATTATGGACCCCGAGCAGATCCCGCTGTCAGGCTCTCACGTAGCTGACAGGGCTGGAAGTCACTCGGTGTCATCCTTGGCCTCGAGCAGATCCCGCTGTCAGGCTCTCACCTAGCTGACAGGGCTGGAAGTCACTCGATGGTAGTAGCAATGGACCCCGAGCAGATCCCGCTGTCAGGCTCTCACCTAGCTGACAGGGCTGGAAGTCACTCGGTGTCATCCTTGGCCTCGAGCAGATCCCGCTGTCAGGCTCTCACCTAGCTGACAGGGCTGGAAGTCACTCGATGGTAGTAGCAATGGACCTCGAGCAGATCCCGCTGTCAGGCTCTCACCTAGCTGACAGGGCTGGAAGTCACTCGATGGTAGTAGCAATGGACCCCGAGCAGATCCCGCTGTCAGGCTCTCACCTAGCTGACAGGGCTGGAAGTCACTCGGTGTCATCCTTGGCCTCGAGCAGATCCCGCTGTCAGGCTCTCACCTAGCTGACAAGGCTGGAAGTCACTCGATGGTAGTAGCAATGGACCCCGAGCAGATCCCGCTGTCAGGCTCTCACCTAGCTGACAGGGCTGGAAGTCACTCGGTGTCATCCTTGGCCTCGAGCAGATCCCGCTGTCAGGCTCTCACCTAGCTGACAGGGCTGGAAGTCACTCGATGGTAGTAGCAATGGACCCCGAGCAGATCCCGCTGTCAGGCTCTCACCTAGCTGACAGGGCTGGAAGTCACTCGGTGTCATCCTTGGCCTCGAGCAGATCCCGCTGCCAGGCTCTCACCTAGCTGGCAGGGCTGGAAGTCACTCGATGGTGGTATTAGTGGACCCCGAGCAGATCCCGCTGTCAGGCTCCCCTAGCTAGCAGAGCCGGAGGTCACTCGGTGGTGCCGGCCTTGAAGTCGTTGGGAACAGGCCAAGGTCTGTGGCAGGGAGCAAGGGGAAAGGGTCCTGTCAGGGCGAGCTCGGGCTCGGCAAACTCAGCTCGGCGTAATCGAGAAGGCAGGCCGGACTGGAGGGCTCGGCATAGGCGAGTTCGAGCTCATCATTTTCGGCTCGGCATGGGAAAGCAGGCCGCGAGCCCGGGCCTCGCCAAAGACAAGCCAGACCAGGGCACCTCGCACCCCAGGCCCATCACACTTCGAAAAATTTCTTCTTCGATGGGCACAACCTGGGTGGCTCGCGTGCGAGTAGAGGTAGGCGGATAGAAGACAGGAGACCGCGCGCGAGTAGTAATGGCGTAATAAGGGCGGAGAGTAACTCGCCGCGAAATCATTTGAGACTCGGCGAACGCTCCAAACACACTTCGCTCGCGTGCGCGCTCTCATGATCACTCTGCTCGCAGAACCTGTCCCTGCGAGGTTGCGGGAGAAAATACCCACATACATTCATAACACAATGAGCATAGTAAAAAAGAACACCGGTATGATCAAAACACTTTCATTTATTATTTATAAATGTACAGGGAGCTCGCCTCTGCGAGTTGTCAAAAAAGAAAAAAGAAAAACAAAAATACAGGGGCGTCAGCTGGCCTCGCCCCCTCCGCCGGACTGGTCCTCGCCGTCGCCCGAGCGGTCCTGGAAGCTCTTCCCGAACATAGCGTCCAGGCTATCCTCCTTCTCGCTGGGCGGCGTCGCCGGAAACAGACTCGGCATCAGGTCCCGAGCTGAGATCTCCCCGCATCCTTCCACCAGCACCCCTGAGTCCTTCATCATCGCGAGGGTGCACTCGGCGGTCTGAATGGAGTTGATCCGCAGTCTCTCAACGAGGTCCGCCTCGCCGAAGATGCGCGGGCACTTGTAGGGGAGAGTGGGATCGATGTCGTGCCCCGGGAAGAAGATCTCCGCCTGGCGACGCACTTCGCCGAGAAGGTGCTGGTTCTCCCCCTTCAGCTTCGCGTTCGCGCTCTCCAACTCGCCAAGGTGTGCGCGCAGTTGGACGATCTCCTCCCCTCGCTCGACGTCGCGAGCCTGGAGCTCCCCAGCAGCGTCAGCATCCACGGCCAGCTGCGCGCGCAGGCGGCCGTTCTCCTCCTCTAGCTCAGTGTTGCGAGCCTGGAGCTCGCCCGCCGCCTTGGCATCCTGGAAAAAAGCTCACTTAGCAGCAGCACAAGAACTTTCCAAGTAAAAGAGAGTGGTGCGTGACACTTACCAGCCCGCCGGCAGTCTTAGCGAGAAGGCTGTCCGCGATACCGAGCCGCCTCGCCTGATCAGCGACCTGCTCCTTGGCAAGGTCGCGAGCTTGCTCGGCCTTCTCGAGCTGGTGACTGAGGGCGAAGCTGCGGCGCGCCAGCATGTGGTGCAGCTCCAGAGTCCGCAGGTGGGACTGCAGGCCCTCATGGCCGAGCTGCCGGAGGGTCGCCCTCTTGTAAGCCTCGGCATCCTCCCGGCCATAGAGGCCAAAGCCGAGGGCGTAGGCGTGACCGGTGGCGGGTTCGCGGTCGTGCCAGGACGGGTGCAGGGTGGAGACGGAGACGCGATGAGCGAGCTCGTCCCACTGCAGCATGGGCTCGCCCGCGGAATCCTTCCAGCGCGCGCCGAAGTTGAAGAGGGGGTGCTGCTTCGGCGGCGCGCGCTCGCGGGCAGCCCTCTTCGCCGAGGGAGGAGGGGAGATCGCAGCCGAGGAAGAGGGGGCCTTGCCACCCTTTCTGCCCTTGCTGGTAGTCTCCTTCAGCGGGCTCCCCGGAGACACGTCGGGAGGAGTCTCCGACGAGCTGATGTACTTGGTGCTGGACTGATGTTGTTGTTGTTGTTGCCCCCGCGGAGCCAGCAGGGCCTCCGCATCTTATTCACCTGACGGGGGCCGGATGGCGGGTTCGACCCCGCGTCCTCAGGTCGCCTCTTGCTGGAAGAGGGCTGCGAGGAGAGCGCCTCGTCTCGGCAGGCCGCTGCCGCCGCCCTCTCGCGAGCAAGAGGGTCAGTATCAAGCCCCGGGTCCGCAAAAGGCGGGTTCGCGGGGATTATTCGCTCCCCTGCAGAAAAATACTTGGGAAGGTTAGAAAACTCAGGGATGATAATGTGTCGAGTCCGCGAGTAGGCGAGCTCGGCAAGAGGAAGGAAGCATACCATCGCCGGGCAGAACCGGGGGGAGCGCGTCGAGGCCCCTCCGTAGCAAGGCGACCTCGAAATCTTTGTGGAGGAAGAATTTGTGGAGCTCGGCGTCGTTGCCGGACACGGCCGGCGGGCGGTACACCTCCTCGCCTTTCTGTTGCGGCGAGTAGGGGATGTTGCCGAGATCGCCCTTGATAAAGGCGATCTTGGTCATCCAGGTGTGGTGCTTGTTCGCGATCTCGCGAACTTTGATCAAGGAGCCGCCGAAGTAGGCGACCCCGTCCGTCGTCGCCTTATAGGAGAAGAGTTTCCTGAACACCGTCAGGTTAAACCGATCCTCTCCCGCCGGAGATAGCTCGCAAACGCCACCATCATGGCGATGGCATTCGAGTTCAGTTGCGCGGGGACGGCCCCGTAGTATTTCAGGATCTGCCGGATCTCCGGCCACAAGGGAAGTCGCAGCCCCACCTCGAAGTGCGAGATGGGGAATGCGAGTTCGTTCTCATAGAACGTGTTGATTGCCTCGCCCGGCCCCGGCCTGCGCGCCTCAAAGACCGGCGGCACATAAAGGGCCTTGAATTCGGCGAGCTCCTCCTCGCTGGTGTGGCCGTCAAAGAAGCAATAATCCGCGAAGTGCTGCGCGCACTTGGAGCGGCCATCAGCGTCCGGATTAGTCTTGCCCATGGTCGCAGGAAAGAAGCAAAGCGCAGCGCGAGCAGAAGAAGGAAAAAAGCAGGAAGGGAAGCAGAGCAATAAAGACAGTACGGGGGTAGGTGAAAGGGGGGGGGGGGCTATTTATAGAAAAGAGAATCTGAGGCAGGCTGTCACATCGGCGCATCTCGCCACCTCAGCTCGCCACCCCAGCTCACCACCCCAGCTCGCCGACTTCCGGCGCATCCTCACTGAGGCTAAGTCAAAACATTACAGCTTTTTATTTAAATAACAAATGAAAATGTCCTAAAAATTATTCACCCCAGCAGGGGAAAGTTCGAAACAGAAAACAAGGCGCGCGAGCAGGGAGGGCACCAGGATACGAGTGTCGGTCGGCTCGGCAGGGGAGCCCGCAAATTTACCTACCCCGGCCTCGCGATCCCCGCCCCCCAAGCTGCCGCGCGCGGAGAAGCTCGCGGATCCTCCCAGAGTTCCTTTGCGCAACTAAGAGACCGTCATCTATCTCATCCAGGAGTCGGGAAGGAGACATCAACTCGCCAGGTCGGCCGAGGCGCACCTCCTCAGCAAGGCACGCATAGTCGCGCTGCAACGTCTCGTTGACTCCTTGCACCTCGCGCAGACCACCCACCAGCTTCTTGAGGAGCTTGACCTCCCTCCTCATCAGCTCGCCTTGATCCACCTCTGGGCCCAGGTAAGAGTCCAGTGAGCTCGGAGATGGGAGGGGAGAGTGACGAGCTGCCCGCGAGGACTCCTCGACAGCCGATTGACTGGGAAGGGCTGTAAAGGCAGATATCAGAAGAGTAAAAGCGGGTGAAGCACAGAGTTGCGATGCAGACCTGAAGAGCTCGGCGGCTCAAAGGAGAGGCGAGGAGGGATGAACCTCAGGTCCTTCCCGCGACCCGGGCCGCGAGCCCCCGGCGAGACGGGCTCGAAGCCCGGGACAGGAATGGACCCCAGGCCCCCCCGGCGGACGCGTCAGTTTGCCGAGGAGGGGAGCTAGGTGGTGAAGCTGGCCTCTGCGAACTCACAGGCAGAATCCCGAACAGGAGCGGCGGATCCCGTGGATGGTTGTCCGGGGGCGAGAGTTGTGAAGTGGCGAGCGTGACCTCGCCTCGCGGCGTAGGGACCCGCGGCGCGGTCCCCTCGTCATCTGGAAGGCCGCCCTGATCGTCACCAACAACAACGACCTCCCTATCATTCTCCAGAATGGTTCGAGTCGAAGAGCCGGTCTCGCGGACTAAAGTGGCCCTCATGTCGTGGAAGATGGGCTCAGCCGCCTCGAGAAATGGCCTTGACCTCTTGGAGCCCGGCTCGGCGGGATCAATTTGAGGGACCTTTGCGGGGACCGCCGTCAGCGCGGCAATGCGAGCCTCGGAAGCCCGGCGAGCTCGATCTACGCGCTCTTGAATCTCCTTAGGAAGGGGCATCTTGGCAAGGCAGCAGGGGGAATGGCAAGAGCCAGGTAGCAGAGCAGGTGCATATATATATAGCCGCAGGTGGCCCCCACCATAAGATTCCCTTCAACTCGCCAGCCGGAGCTCGCCACATACTTCGGGTTGGATGTTTCTTTCCGAGCTTTTTGGCAAGCTCGAAAAGAGCGGGGATTGTGTACAACCCCGTGTCCGGCGAGCATGGTCAACAAGGGCCAAACTGATCAGGCTGAGAGCAGCTCGGCGAGCTCGGCGAGCTCGGCAGCAGCAGGCGAGCTCGGCAACAGCAGGAGCGGGCTGAGGCTCGCGCCCTCGCAGTGGAGCTCGGCAGCAGCTGGCGAGCAAAGCATGCCGAGGTGGCCAGGGGTCCCAGCTCTCCTGGGGGTCAGAGGTACTTTTTACCGTTTTACCCCTGCTGGTCTGCCCGTAGCCCTTCAAAACAGCGGAGTTAGGCTGTTGGCAGACCCAGCCGAGGGTTTTCTGGTATTTTCAGGTCAGTTATTTTGGTTATTGGCAGTTCGGGTTTCAAAAACTATAAATAGGACCCAAGGGGTACCCCTGAAAGCAAGTTTTTTCCCTTGAGCTCCTCTCCCCAAATTCTCTAAGTGCTTTCTGAGGGTACCTTAGCTCGGCTTCAGGCTAAGGAGGGGAAGCGCTCTGGGATCTTCCAGGTTTGTGGTGGGACCTCCCCGCCGAGCCCTTGGGTCTGTTTCTCCTTATCTTGTTGTTTTTTCTTGCAGGAGCGAAGTAGGCGCGAGACCACCCCTTTCCCCAAGGGCGAGCTCCACAGGAAGCCGGGTTCCGGTTTCAACACATTTCATGGTGAAGCAATGATCGAATGCTAGCTTTTTTTTATATAAGTTTTCGTCTCGCAATTTATCGTTCATTTTACTTTTAAAAGAATTCTCAAAATCCCATTAGTTTTCCGGTAGGATAATAGTTAGAGCGTGAGTAGAAGTAATTGACAGCCCCGTGTTTAAATACGACCTTGGTACTACGATTCGACAGGTACGCTTGCCTGTTCGGGTTTTGGCCCACCAAGTTTTTGGCGCCGTTGCCGGGGAGCTTTCTTCGTCAATATTTTGAAAACGCTTGCGCTATTACTTCTCCAAAAATCAAAAAAAAAATTATAATTTATATATTTAAATTTTTTATAATCAACCCACCTCATTTTAATTTCTACCCAACCTAAAATCTCTCGAAAAGGGTCAGGGGCTTTAAGCGCCACGATTTTACCTAGTACCGGGCGAACCCTTCACCGGGTAGTCCTCGGGAAGTTCGAGAGCCAAGCCGTCTAAAATAATCTTTTTTTCAAAAAAACAAAACTAAAAAAAAAAAAAATTTCCTTTCTTTTCCTTTTTTTTTCTTTCTTTTCCAAGCTTTCATTCTCATCTTCCCTCGTTTTCTTTATTAGTGCATGACCCGAGCGAATCCGTCGCTACTTGTTGATTTGGACCCAGAAATCGAACGCTCCTTTTGGAGACAACTACGATTCGGGGCTTCCACTTCTCAAACAGCGGTTGAGGATTCCTTCGGGGATTGTAATTATTCTGAAATGGGAGATCCCAACCCAGGAATGGCTCAGTAAAGGACTTTGTCCGATTATGCTCGACCCAACCTGGAGGGGACTGAAACAAGTATTGTTCGACCTGCAATTGCGAACAATAACTTTGAGCTTAAGCCTAGCATCATACAAATGGTGCAGCAATATGTACAGTTCGACGGACTACAAGATGAAGATCCGAACTTGCATATTGCTAATTTTCTTGAAATCTGTGACACCTTTAAAATTAATGGTGTCTCAGATGATGCTATAAGGCTAAGACTCTTCCCCTTCTCCTTAAGAACTAAGGCCAAACAGTGGTTGAGTTCTCTTCCAAGAGGCTCAATCACTACTTGGAACATTTTAACTGAAAAATTTCTTGCTAGATATTTCCCTCCCGCCAAAACTGCTAAGTTAAGAAATGATATCACTTCTTATTCTCAAATTGCTTCTGAGACCCTCTATGACACTTGGGAGAGGTTCAAAGAACTTTTGAGAAGATGCCCTCATCATGCTCTGCCTGTATGGTTACAGGTTCAGACATTTTACAATGGGCTAAATCAAGAAACAAAGCAAATGATAGATGCCGCTTCCGCTGGTTCTTTAGACCGCAAAACTCCGGAAGCCGCTCTTGAGCTTATCGAGGACATTGCGATGAACACTTATCAGTGGAATTCGTCCAGGTCTCGGCCATCTAAACCTGCAGGTATCTATGAAGTGGATTCGGTTTCGCAACTGGCGCTACAAGTGGAAATGTTAAACAAGAAGATTTCGGAGATGATTGCTTCCTCCGCCGCTAAGGTATATGAAAATGTGAATGCTGCTGCTGCCGAGCAGGTGGATTATCTGGGGAACATACCCAGGCCTGCTCAAAATAATTCTGCAAACAATTTTTCTGCTTTTCCGAATTTTTCTTCTCCGCCTGGTTTTTCTTCTTCTTCTAATTCTTATCACCCCGGATGGCGTAACCATCCAAATTTCTCGTGGAGTAATAACGCTAACGCCATACGCCCACCGCACGATTTTACACCACCACCACCTCCACAACAAAATTTTCAAAAACCTTCCCCTTTGGAAGAGTTCCTCGCTAAATATATAAGCTCGAACGATGCCACTATTAGAAATTTAACATGATCAATGAAAAACTTAGAAAATCAAGTCGGCCAACTTGCTAAGGCCTTTTCCGAGAGACCACCTGGAACTCTTCCCTCGAACACTGAGCCTAACCCAAGGGAACACGCAAATGCAATTTCCCTTCGGAGCGGTAAAGTTGTTAACGAGCCCACCACAAGGGAAGAGCCAAAGGTGATTGTCCCTCCTGTTGTGGAAGCAATTACCCCTACGGAAAATGATAAAACAAATTTTGAAAATGAAAAATCTACTTTAGATAAAGAAAAAGATGTTTCTATTTTTTCTAATGATGACGTTCAAAATGATGCTCCGCTTATCATAAAGGAATTTCCGCCACCCCCTTATCCGGCCCGACTTAGGAAAGAAAAACTAGATGATCAATACCAACGCTTCCTTGAAATGTTCAAACAAATTCATATTAATTTACCATTTCATGAAGCGATTAGTCAAATGCCTAAGTACGTCAAATATCTCAAAGATTTATTAACGAACAAAACGAAATTAGAAAATTTATCGCATGTAACATTAAATGAAGAATGCTCGGCGGTCGTTAAAAACTCTAATCTTCCTAAAAAGATAAACGATCCGGGTAGTTTTTCCATTCCGTGCGTTTTTGGTGATCTGTTCGTTAAACATGCGTTAGCGGATCTAGGGGCGAGCATAAATTTGATGCCCTTTTCTTTATTCAAAAAGCTAGGATTAGGCACTCTTAGCCCTACAAGAATGAGTATCCAGTTAGCCGATAGGTCTATCAAGTATCCACTAGGTATCGTTGAGGACGTGCTAGTAAAGGTCGACAAATTCATCTTCCCGGTGGATTTTGTCATTCTTGATATTGAAGAGGACGTCGAGGTTCCTGTTATTCTTGGACGGCCTTTTCTAGCCACCTCTCGAGCGGTTATAGACGTTAGTAACGGAAAGTTGTTTTTGCGTGTGGGAGATGATGAGGTCACATTTTCAATTAATCAATCAATGAAAAATTCCTTACAAAATGATGACTCATGCTTCTTTATTGATGTTTTAAATGAAGATTCTTCCCTTTCCCTTTCCAACATCTCTTCAAATGAATTTTCCTCTTCTTTTTATGAAATTTCTTCACATGATTTTGAAAACACGGTTATGTCCGCAAAAACAAATTTTGAAAATGATTCTGTCTTTGGTAGAAGCAAGTATGAAAGTCTTATTTTTGAAAAAGAAAAGAATTTGAAAAACTCTTATAATGAGCCACCCCATCTTGATTTAAAACCACTCCCTGATCATCTAAAATATGCCTTTCTTGAAAAAAATTCTAAGTTGCCCGTTATAATCTCGGCCTATTTATCTCAATCCGAAAACGATCAGTTGATCGAAGTACTACAAAAGCATCGCCGAGCTATAGCGTGGCAAATTTGTGATATTCCTGGCATAAGCCCCTCCTTCTGCACACACAAAATATTTTTTGACAATAATCCTAAGGGTGTAGTTCAACCACAACGTCGTCTTAATCCAAATATGAAAGAGGTTGTGAAGGAAGAGGTGCTTAAGTTATTAGATGCGGGGATAATTTATCCGATTTCCGATAGTCAGTGGGTGAGTCCGGTACAGGTTGTTCCTAAGAAGGGAGGGATTATGGTAGTACCAAATGAAAATAACGACTTAATTCCAACTAGGACGATAACGGGATGGAGGATGTGCATTGATTACCGTAAGCTAAACGATGCCACTCGAAAAGATCACTTCCCCCTCCCCTTTATCGATCAAATTCTAGAACGGTTGTCCGGGCACAATTTTTATTGCTTCCTCGACGGTCTCTCGGGATACTTTCAAATCCCTATCACACCCGAGGACCAAGAGAAGACGACATTCACCTGCCCCTTCAGAACTTTTGCTTATCGTCGAATGCCTTTCGGACTATGCAACGCACCCGCCACCTTTCAGCGGTGTATGCTTGCCATTTTTGATAAATATGTAGAGAATATTATGGAAATCTTTATGGACGATTTTTCTGTTTTGGCGACTCCTTTAATTTATGTTTAGAAAATTTGGAAAAAGTTTTACAACGCTGCGAAGAAACGAATCTAGTTTTAAATTGGGAGAAGTGCCACTTTATGGTACGCGAAGGTTTAGTCCTTGGCCACAACATTTCCGCTAGGGGAATTGAAGTGGACAAGGCAAAAATTGAGGTAATTGAAAAGTTACCGCCGCCTACAAATATTAAAGCGATTAGAAGTTTTTTAGGGCATGCGGGTTTTTATCGACGATTCATTAAAAACTTTTCAAAAATTACTAAGCCTCTCACCCACCTTCTCGAAAAAGACACTCCTTTCGTTTTTGATGAATCATGTCTCGCGGCATTTGAATTAATTAAATCTAAACTTATAAATGCTCCTATTTTGATCGCCCCAGTTTGGGATTTACCTTTCGAAATCATGTGTGATGCGAGTAATCATGCGGTAGGTGCGGTTTTAGGTCAACGAATCGCTAAGAACTTTCATCCGATTTTCTACGCTAGTAAAACTCTCACTTCTGCGCAAGAAAACTACACCACAACGGAGAAAGAGCTCTTAGCGGTTATTTTTGCTTTTGATAAATTCCGACCGTATGTTACTCTTTCTAAGGTTATTGTTTTCACGGATCATTCCGCTCTGAAGTACCTCCTTTCTAAACCAGATGCCAAGCCGCGTCTTATCCGTTGGATCCTCTTACTTCAAGAATTCGACTTGGAGATTCGGGATAAGAAAGGAGCGGAAAACTTAGCAGCTGATCATCTCTCTCGTCTTGAAAATCCCAATCTAGATCTTTTAAATGAAACTTTTATTAATGATTCTTTTCCGGATGAGCGTCTTTTTACTATTTCTTCATCTCCTACCCCCTGGTTTGCCGATCTGGCCAATTATCTTGTGGCCCGGGTCCTCCCAAAAGAATACTCCACTCACCAAAAGAAGAAATTCTTTTCGGAGTTGAAGTATTATTTTTGGGAAGACCCATTTCTATTTCGCATTTGTGCGGACCAGGTGGTTAGGAGATGTGTTTCACGGGAAGAGGGTCACCAAATTTTAAAACATGTTCATGAAGGTCCGACTGGCGGGCACTATCAAGCTAACTGCACCGCACACAAAGTGCTTAGTGCTGGCTTCTATTGGCCAAGCATATTTAAAGATGCAGAAATCTTTGTGGGCGGGTGCGATCGATGCCAGCGGACTGGAAATCTCTCAAATAAAAATGAAATGGAACAAAACTACTTTCTCGAATGCGAAGTTTTTGATCAATGGGGCATAGACTTTGTCGGCCCATTTCCCTCCAGCTTAGGAAATAAATATATTCTAGTCGCAGTCGATTATGTTTCTAGGTGGGCAGAGGCCCAAGCTCTACCAAATAATGATGCTTGCGTGGTTGTCAATTTTTTTAAAAAATTATTTTCTCGCTTTGGCTTTCCTCGAGCGATCGTTAGTGATAGGGGAAGTCATTTTTGCAACGCTCAACTCACTAAGGCTTTAGCCAAATATGGCGTTACGCATAAATTATCCACCGCTTATCACCCCCAAACTAACGGTCAGATCGAGGTAGTCAATCGCGAACTTAAACGAATTTTGGAAAAAAACGTTTCTACTTCTTGTAAGGATTGGTCTTTAAAATTGGACGATGCTCTGTGGGCCTATCGGACAGCGTACAAGACCGCCATCGGTTGTACTCCTTTCCGATTAGTCTATGGAAAATCGTGTCATCTTCCGGTAGAAGTAGAACACCATGTGTACTGGGCGTTAAAATTTTTCAATTTCGATCCGCACTCGGTCGGCGAGCATAGAAAAAACCAACTAAATGAGCTTGACGAGTGGCGAGCGTACGCATATGAAAATAATAAAATTTATAAAGAACGCACGAAATTGTATCACGATAAGAACCTGCGCCACCCTAAAACTTTTAAACCAGGCGATCAAGTTCTTCTTTTTAATTCGCGTTTACGTCTCTTCCCGGGAAAGCTTAAATCTAGATGGTCCGGACCGTTCACGGTCAAGGATATTTTTCCTTACGGCACTGTGCTACTTTCACACCCCGATAAGGGGGACTTTAAAGTTAATGGTCATAGACTTAAACTCTATTTCTCTAATGATTCTGTGACTCCTGCCAAGGAGAATCTTCTTTTTGATTCTTAGTTCTCTTATTTTCTGATGAACATTTTATTTTTGGACTTATTATTATTATTCTGAAACTCTTTTATTTGGACTGCTGTAATAAAAACCATTATCGGGCATCTGCCCATGGACTCTATCTATTTTTGCTTTTATTTTGCTCTTCCTACCGGAGGCCAATCAAGTCCATGTTCGTGGTCGCCGCTCCGCCGTTGCTGATATCAGATGGATCAAGTCATACCTGCTGACGATCAAGTACTCTAAAAAGCAAGCATGGGGGAGCGACATTCGCCTTCATCTCACGAACCCGGGGAAGTCCTGTTCTTATTTATTTATTTTTCCTGCATTTTTCTTTTTCTCTTCTTCTCAGTCCCCTTCTCTTTTTCTTTATGTTTTCTTCATTGAGGGCAATGAAGGATTTAAGCATGGGGGGGTCTAGTTTCTCTTGATCTTTTCTTTTTGTTTTTCTTCTTTCAAAAAAACATAATATTATGTTTTATAGTATGTTATGTCATCACAATCCAAAAAATTATAAAATATAAAACCCAAAAAAAAAATTAGAAAAACAAAAATAAAAAAAAATTGTGCTAAAATCTATTTGAAAAACAAAACCTAAAATTATTTTCTATCTTTATTTTTATGTTTCTTCTAGTGATGTGTAGGCCCATGCGGTTCCTTAGTTCTATTTAGATTTCTTTGAATTGGTTTTCTAAATTTATCAGTTTAACATAGCTTAGTTTACTAGTTTCTTTTTCTTAAATATAGGCATCCGATTTTTACGTTATAAGTAGCAATTTGTAGTTATGTCTTTTTATTCGGTTAGTTGCTTACGAATGGTTGCTAGGTATCATTAGCTCTTTTTCATTTGCGAGGTAGTCTTTCTTGGTGTCTAGAACTTGTACCAAGCTACTCTCGAAGCATTTGCGCTGTTTTTACGTTCTTTAGAAATGATTTAGGCCACCATTTGAATAGTTTGAGCTTTTCTTGCCCACCAAAAACAAAACCCTTGCAAAACAATTTTGGGCCTTTTCCTTTTTTCCTTGTTTTAGCTCCACCTTTCATTTCATTATATTCACCAAAGCCAAATATCTTTCCTATTTTTGCACTATAAATTTGAGCTTAAAAATTTTTTTTATGGGAAGGGTATTCTTTTCGAAATGAATAGGAAATTCTCAAGCTCATTTTTGGAGTTTTCTTATCAAATGCTATTCAAAAGAAAAAAATTGAGAAAGAAGAAAAAATATATATCATTACAAAATCAAAAAAAAAAATCAAAAAAAAAAAACAATGAATGCAAAAAGTTTATGTTTGGCCAAGTTTATAAAAGAAAAAAATTTTCATGGCCATGTTGTTGTAGTTTCATATTGGAGAAATGACATACTCATTATTTCTCATCTTTTTTATGCTATGTTTATTTTTGAGCTCACCTTGGTTTAGTGCCTAAAACTTTCATGTTTATCTTTGATTCCACTTCCTAATCATTTACCTAAGCCAAGTTTTAATGCCTAGTAGAAGTCCTAATGATCTTAGAACTTAATTTCGAGTAGTGGAGAAAGTGTGAACGTACAAGCCTATGGCCACCATCATTGATGGATTTCTTTGGAGGTTATCTTGGAGTGTCTTAGGGTTAATGTTTATCTAGTAACCTAGTAGTTTGTTAATGCGCCGTTTATTTAGAACCTCTACTTTTTGTTGTCCTTATTTTCATTTATTTTGGATGCCTTGTTTTTAAGATTTAGAAATGTGTAGACTTTTCTTATGTTCTAATGATATTTTTAGGTCTCCACTTTCAAGTTTTCTACTGTGCACTTCTCGCCCCACTAGTTGTTAACATAGGGATTAGGATATTTTAATTTTTCATGTTTTGCTTTTCTTAATTATGAAACATAAATTAGCTTTGTTTATTTTCTATTTCCTTCCCTAGTTTTCATCTTTATTTGCTTGAGGGCAAGCAAATGTCTAAGCATGGGGGAATTTGATGACTAGTTTTAGTCATCCTTTTTGGGGGTAATTTAGTTTTCAAAATGCCTAATTTTATTTATATTTTATGTTTGTTATTTCATGTTTTAATGTTTCTTTACAATATTTTAATTCCTAGTGTTATTAGAGTTTTGATATAAAATTCTATATAGTCTTACTATATGTGTTATGTTATTATATATTATGTTATGTTATGATACGTTTTAATTTTAAGGTTGTAATGTTTTTATTATTATTGTGTTTAAAAATCTTGTTTTAACTTTAACTTTGTTATGTTATGTTTTAAAATCTATATAGTGTTATGTTATGTTATGTTTTAACTTTGTTTTAACTTTGTTTTAACTTTGTTTTAACTTTGTTATGACTAATCCATGTCTTGTTTTGTTTTATTTATAGGTTCAAAGCCCACATGGTGCAGCCACAATTTGCATGGCCGGCCTCTTCCCAAAGTTCAAGGTGCAGCCCACATTGATAAAGACTACATGATGCAGCCCTCAAGCTCAAACCCGAGCCCATGCAGCCCTCAAGCTCAAACTCGAGCCCATGCAACCCTCAAGCTCAAACCCGAGCCCCCTATGCAGCCCAAGCAGCCCACCTAGCCTCTACCCGAGCCCATGTAGCCCCCTCTTTCATATTTTACCATGCATGAACATATCCATGCATGGCCGGCCACCCATGATTATGTCCCTCTCTCCTCCATTTAATCCATGCATGCACTTGTTCATGCTTGGCCGGCCCCTCCATGCCTTCCTCCTATTTTATTTCTTGTTTTTTATTATTCTTCATTCAATCCATCTCTCTCTCTCTCTTTCTTTATTTCTTATTCATTCCCCCTTTGCCATTTTCCAACTCATTCCCTTAATGTCCATGCATTGAACCTACCTCTTTCTCCCCACCTAATTAAATGTCATGCATGAACATTCTTCCTACACATGGCCGCCCCCCCCCCCCCCTTAGCCTCCTCCTCCTCATTTCTTTCTAGATCCTTCTCCCTCTCCTATAAAAGCCACCCCATCCCTCAAGCCAAGAGAGAAAAAAAATTTGAGAAGTAAAGTTTCAAGTTGAATGTGAGTTGGAGATTGGAGAGTGGAGAGTATTTGTGAGTTGATTTTAGTTTTATTATTGTATTAGTTTTCTTTTCAATTAGTGCAAGTTTTCTTTATAGCATAATCTTGTCTTTTTTTTATTTTGTGTACTCCTTTTTGCAAGCAATGAAATTCTCTTCCCTTTATTTTGTTGTTTCCTTTTGCAATATGTATAGCTAATTCCCTCTTAGCATTTGATCATGAGGATCCATGATTTGAAATGAGAATTATTTTTATTTCATAGTTTTATTTTTGCGTAATTCTACTCGGTCCTTCTTTGAATAATTATTGTGTCGACTCCGTATTTCCGGTATACGGTTGTAGGCTTATGATCTCATATTCGAGTAGCTGAGAGGCTCGTGGATGTGAAAGATCACTCAAAGAAGGAAGGAGTTGAACGCAACCCTAGAGATAGGACGACGTAAATCCTCCGGATTGGAGTCAAATCCAATAGTGCGGATCATCTCGATAATGCAACTTTAGGCTTCTTTGGTTTGTAAAGAGATTTCGATCAAAGAGTCTATAAGTTAGGAGACCTAATGCTCTAGCGAGATTTTGTCCTATTTTCGGATCCGTCACGGCCGAGTTGGATTTGCAAATTTAAAACTATGCCCTTTTATTTTCTCGTTTCATTTCATGGTGAATCAATGATCGAATGCTAGCTTTTTTTTATATAAGTTTTCGTCTCGCAATTTATCGTTCATTTTACTTTTAAAAGAATTCTCAAAATCCCATTAGTTTTCCGGTAGGATAATAGTTAGAGCGTGAGTAGAAGTAATTGACAGCCCCGTGTTTAAATACGACCTTGGTACTACGATTCGACAGGTACGCTTGCCTGTTCGGGTTTTGGCCCACCAACAACAATCATAGCAAAGCCTATAGGATCTAAAACTTGAAAACCAATTTGTAGAAGAATCGTTCATGTAGTCTTTGATGAGTCTACTATGATTAACAGGGAGCTACCAAGCTCCTCTTATAGTACTGCAGGTACAGAACAGATGATGGACAAACTGACCATCAAGAAAGCATCTCCAATTACACAAGAAGTGGATACTCAAGAAGATCTACCAGATACACTGGGAGTGTATGCAGATCAACAAGAGGCTGCATCTGAAGCTGAACCTGTTACAGAAAGAAGACCGCCACCTGCAGTCAGACACAAAAGAGATCATCCAGCTCACCAGATAATTGGTGAGACACGCCAAGGAGTAACAACAAGGAGCAGAAGTCAGAATACTATCATGTACTCAAGCTTTCTATCCCAAGTGGAGCACAAGAAGTTTGAAGATGCCAACATAGACCAACATTAGATTGGAGCTATGCAGGAGGAACTGAACCAGTTCAAGAGATACAAGGTCTGAAAGCTGTTTCCCAGACCACAAGGACATAATGTCATTGTAGTCAAGTGGATCTACAGAAACAAGCTTGATGAAAATGACATTATAATCAAGAACAACGTCAGACTAGTGGCTCAGGGGTACAGGCAAGAAGAAAGCATTGACTTTGATCAAACATTTGTCCCTATAGCAAGATTGGAGGTCATCAAACTGTTCCTTACATATGTTGCACACAAGGGATTCAGGGTCTACCAGATGAATGTGAAGTCAGTCATCCTGAATGTTGACTTAAAAGAGGAAATCTATGTTGAGTAGCCTGCAGGTTTTGTTGTTCCTAACTCTTCCGATTATGTTTACAGACTTAGAAAAGCTCTATATGGGCTGAAGCAAACCCCTAGGGCATGATATGAAACTTTGTTTAGCTTCCTCATTGAGAACAAATTCTCAAGAGTGAAAATAGACAAAACCCTATTCCTAAGATAATCTAAGAGTAAGATCATCCTAGTTTAGATCTATGTAGATGACATCATCTTTGGATCTACTGATGATAACCTCTGCAAAAAGTTTGTTAAACTTATGTAGGGGAAGTTTGAGATGAGCAGCATGGGTGAACTTATGTTCTTCTTGTGCCTCCAAATAAGACAGACTGATGATGGCTTGTCCATATCCCAGTCTAAGTTCAATAGGGAGTTGATAAAAAAATTTGGCATGGAGAACTCCTCCATCATGAAAACTCCCATGTGGTCAAGTATGTCTGTAAGCAAAAATGAGGCAGGGAAACATGTTGATGAAACTTTGTATAGAGGGATAATTGGATCCCTTCTATATCTGACTGCAAGTAGATCAGACATCATTTATGCTACATGTATTTGTGCTAGGTATCAGGCCTGCCCTAAAGAATCTCACTACTCTGCAATTAAGAGAATATTGGGGTATCTTAAGGGCACTCCAGATCTTGGCCTATGGTACCCTAGGAATCAGGAGTTTGAACTAACAAGCTATTTAGAAGTAGATTTTGCAGGCTGCAAAGAAGACAGGAAGAGGATATCTGGCACCTGTCATTTTTTAGGAGGGAGACTGGTATCTTGGAGCTGCAAGAAACAAACCAGTGTTGCAATATCAACTGCAGAGTCAGAGTACATCTCAGCAGGTAGCTGTTGTGCTTAGTTATTGTAGATCCAACACCAGTTTCAAGACTACAACCTCCAAATAAGTAGAACTCCTCTATTATGTGATTCTACTAATGTAATCTCAATTGCTAGGAATCTTGTCTCCCATAGCAGAACTAAGCACATATAGATTATATATCATTTTATTAGGGAGCATGTAGAATATAAAGATATCACCCTTGAGTTTGTTCCAACAAACAAGCAAGTGACTGACATATTCACTAAGCCATTAGATGAAGCTAAGTTTAACACCTTTAAATTTGAGTTGGGTATGTCAAACTTAGTATAGCTTCAGTTGCTCCTCATCTGTTTGCAAGCTATTTGGTATTCGGCAGATGGAGTTGTTCTGTAAAGAAATGAAGGTTCTCCAATTGAGGGGGAGCATGTCCAGCATAACTCCAATTCGCTGCTGTCTAATTGAGGGGGAGCAGATGATCAGATGATAAGATGGATCCTATCAGCTATTTGCTGAAGTCTAAAAGGGGGAGAAAAAGATGATCAGATGATCAGATTAATGCTAGCAGCAGCAATTCAAGGGAAGCAGGTGTAGTAATGTTCCACTCTGCAGGCTTAGAAATGGGGTAACTAAAGTTCACTTCTCAATTTCATATTAATGTTGTTTATTGTCGCACGGTTCTATGTATGTCGTTGACTCACTTGCTTAAGAGTTTTGACTTCCTTAAATAGGGGAAGATTGTTGGGTCCATTGCCCACAATGTCCTGGATTTGAGGAAGTCAATCTTGTCAATAATATACATATATCAGTAGATGACAGTGATGGGACATATAGCCTATGTGGCTAAGTCAGGAAAACTCTTACCTAAGATTTGGTTTGAGAAAATTGACTAAGTCCAATTCCGTTGAACTAAGTTCAGAGTTCGTCGAGCCGAGCAAATCGTTCGTCGAATTAAGCTCGGTGTTTGAGAAATTTGACCAAATATAAATTCGTCGAACTGAGCTCAGAGTTCATCGAGGTGAGCTCACTTTTCATCGAACTCAGTCCTTCATTCGTCGAACTCAGTTCAGAGTTGTGTAAGACTGGCTGAGACAGTCAACTCCTATGGTTTAAGAGGCAGAAATATGGTTAAGTCCATAGGCATTGAAAGATATAGTACCTAAACACCTAGAGGGGGGGGGGGTGAATCGGTGAGCTAATTCTTTTTAAACTTTAATGGCAGCAATCAGTTACTTTCACAGAATTCTATCTACTGAAACACAGCACATATGCAACAATCACAGCCAACAACAATCACACAGTAGACACAGAGATTTATAGTGGTTCCCCAAGCTTTGGGTACATCCACTTTCCCCCTTCGCCTATCTAGCAGTGTACTAGATTCGGCCAAACTCCTCCACTGTCTCAGAACCCAAACTGGTTCCTACACCTCAGGCCCAAAGCCCTACAACTCAGCTTTTCCCAAAGCCTACACTCAGCCACAAAGGCCTACACTCAGCCACAAAGGCCTACACTCAGCCACAAAGGCCTACACTCAGCCACAAAGGCCTACACTCAGAGATTACAATCTCCTACACTCAGGCTCCCAAAGCCCTACACTCAGCATTTATAAATACAGGCTTACAAGAACTCAGATCCAAAGGATCCTACAAGATAAAAATGATTATACAAATGATAACTCAGCAACTTAGAAACAAGAGAGGGGAGTTGTGAGTTTCTTGATGAGTTCTTGGAAGAACTCAGCTGGATTCAATCTGACTTAGCTTTCTTCAAAGCTTCTTGAAAGTAGAACTCAATTAGATTGTCTCCTTCTGCAGTTGATCCTTGATCTCTACTTCTTAAGATCCAGAGTATATCTGAACCCTTCTTCTCAGCCTAGTTCCAACGACTGATTTCTTGGATGGAGCCCTCTCTCTCCAACTTCTTAGATCTGCACTTGGACAGCTAGATCTTCTTGTTTTGATACTTGATTAATAACTCTGTGAACCACTTTTTGAATTGCTTCAACTACTTGAACCCCTGTTTCTGTAGACTGTATGAGCCTATTTATAGGCCTTCTTCATGGTAACCGGCTGGTCCGGTCCATAACTGAATTCTGACATCTCTGACAGGTGATGTAGACCGGTTGGAACGGCAGCTGTCAAGTCATCCAGTCAGTTCTTGAAAATCTCTAACTGTCTGAAAGTGTCGAGACTTTCTGTCTTTAAGTGTCGACACTTATAGACCAAGTGTCGACACAAGTTGTGTAAGTGTCGACACAAGTCTACAAAGTGTCGACACAACTCCTTGTGTTGTAGATTCTATGTCTCGACACAGTTTCTTCTGCATGTGTCGACACTGAAGTTGAGTGTCGACACAAGTACTTGATCTTCTGTATTTTGCTGAATTCTTCTAAGTGTCGACACATCTCCTTTGTGTCGACACATCTTCATGTGTTGAATCTGATAAGTGTCGACACTGCTTCTTGGTGTCGACACATAGTCTTCAGTGTTGATACTTGCTGAGTGTCGACACAGCTCCTTGTGTCGACACTTGATTCTTCTGTTGAGACTTCAGCTGAGTGTCGACACATTCCCATAGTGTCGACACTTGTACTTAGAATAATTTATAGATCTTGCTGTTCTTTGCTAAGTGTCGACACAGCTCCATGTGTCGACACTTTCTTCAAGTGTTGAGTCTTCAGCTGTGTGTCGACACATTGTTCTGGGTGTCGACACATACTTCAAGTGCTGACTCTTCTGTTGAGTGTCGACACATTGTTCTGGGTGTCGACACTTATACTTAGTCTCTGCTGACTTTTGCTGAGTGTCGACACAGCTCCAAGTGTCGACACTTTCTGGTGTAGACACAGTTCTTCTAGGTGTCGACACTGCTGTTAAGTGTCGACACTGCTTTGCTGTACTTTCTTCATTGAGTGTCGACACTGCTCCTTGTGTCGACACTTTCTGTCTGGTGTCGACTCTGGATCCCAAGTGTCGACACAATGACTCCAAGTGTCGACACTGCTTGTCTGGGTGTCGACACAAGTCTTCTTAAGTGTCGACATTTTCCCTCTGGGTGTCGACACATGGACTTAAAAACTTTTTGCTTCAGTCCTGCAATTACTTAACCTGCACAAGTAAACTCAACATACATCAAATACATTATGATGTATATCATTGAGTTGGGTGAGGCTTCTTCAAATCACATACATTTGAACCAATGTACCCAACAATCTCCCCCTATTTGGAGAAGTGATAACCCTTAGTCAATGATATACACCATTCATAATAAAATTACAAAATGATGTAAAGCAGGATTATATATAGCAGGGTAAACATAAACATGTATCAAGTTCACATGTATACAAATTCATCATTACAGAACAAATATGAAATAGACATAGACAATATCACATAACAGACATGAAATAGATTAATCATATAACATATTGTTCTAATATTTGTCTTATACATTTTCAGAAGTTCACAAAAATGTTTTACATCAAAAAGATTACAAAGTAAACTTTAAGAAAATTCTAAATCTATTTCTGTTCAGGTTCCTTGATAACTATTCCTTTGCCAGCATGAACTTTAGCTTGGACAGGAGCATCAGCAGCTTCTGCATCAGCAGGCTTCTTGCCTTTCAGATCTTTCTTCTTAAGCTCTTCTGCTTTGATCTTCTGCCTTTCAAAATAATGGAATGGCTTAGGAAAGTACTTGCTAGGCTCCTGAGCAGTAGGAGGTAGCTTTCCCATCTTTGCCTTCCTTCTGTATTGGACAATTGCCTCCTGTCTAGATTCATGTTTTCTCCATTCAGCTTCAGATAACCATTTGTTCCTGTCATGAATGTTGTCTTTGGCAGCTTTCCAGGCAGTTAATATAATGTTTCTAGAGGTAGGACTCCACTGCTCAAAGTCTGGCCTTTGTTCAACTTGTTCCCTAAACCTCTTCTTTGACAATCTTGTCTCTTCTTCTTTCTGCATTGCCTCTTGCATGGCTTCAGATATAGGCTGAACAACCTTTTCAATAATAACATTGTCCTTGCCCCCAGGTGGGCTGTACATGGTCTGCACATCAGCATACACCATTTCATAATCTGGAGGAGGATAAATGACTTGAGCTACTTCTGGTTGCTCACCTCCAAGATAGGCAGGGTTAATTCCAGATTCAGCAACATCATTGTCATCACATAGAGGAGGATATCCAAGTGTAGCTCTGATAGAATTTGATATCCACTTAGCATGGTCAGAGCTTGCCTTGACTAACACTCTCTCCCCCTTTATGACTTCTCTAGCCATGTGATCTCTGACATCATCCTTCTGAAATCTGATTTGATTATCCAAGTATCTGACTCCATCTTTAAAGAAAGGTTTGAGCTTTTGAAGTTGTTCAGATATGGCCTTCTGGGAGGCTTGGATAGCAGTCTTAACAGCAGAGAGTTCTTCTTGGAATACTTTGTCAAATTCAGCTTTAACAGCAGTAGAAGAAGTAGAAGGTCCAGCAGCCTGGTTCTTTTATTCTGTGACAATAGCATTATGGGAAGCAGTAAGATTGTCATTCATCCTTAGCTGATTTTCAAGAACATACCCTTGCTTCAATGCTATGTCATCTACTTGTGCCTTTATCTTTTCCTGGTGTGTTGCCAAGTACACCACTGCATTTCTACCCTTGTGGAAGCAGTCTGTCATCTCTTTCTTGTTAAGGTTCATTTCAAACCTTATAGACTTGATATCTTGGGCCAGATCAAATTGCAATGATTTCTGCCCTTCATCCACATACTTCTCTATGGCTTTTCTATGTTCATCCAGTTTAATCTGCATTCCCACCATTAAAGCACTATAATCAAAAGATGGTGTTTGTTGAACTATAGGCTGTGGTGCAATAGATTGTAGAGTCTTCTTATAACTTTGACTTCTTCTCTTGAATACATAAAGTTTCTTTTGCTTAGCCCTTGTAGCCTCCTCATCTTCAGATTCTGAGAAGCTGGCTATGTCAACCCTCTCCTTAGGGCTTGGAGGCTTCTCAGGTTGCACATCAGGTGCCTTCTCAGTTTCTTGCCTCACAGGCTCTTCATGAATTTGCACTTTCTCCCCCTCAAGTGGAGCATTCTCCTTTTCAGCAGCATCAGTTTCCTTGTCAAAATCTGCTTGATCCAGATTTAGGAATAAATCTTCCATGGTGTATTCTTGTGGAGACTGTGCAGGAGAAATTCTAGGCTCTTCAACCACTGAATCAGGAACCACTTCTAGTACAACAGATGTGTCTTCTATAACAGCATCTGGAACTTGACTATTCAGCTGTGTTTGCTGATGATCATCAGACAATTCAGTATCTTCCATAGAAAAATCTAAAGTGTTTAGCTCAGTGATTACCTCCAGTATGATGGTGGTTGCTTGTTCACTTTCCAGTGTAGTTGGTTCATCTACAACTGGAAGCTCCCCCTGGCTTTGATCCTTGTGGATGGGGCTTGCTTGAGGTAGCTCCCCCTGGATCTCAGCATCATCCTGAGGAGTAGGAGTCTTTACTGCAGGCTCTTCCTCATGCTCATCTGGAGTGAAGACAACCTGTTCTTCACTATCAGAGCTGCTAGTGGACACTTGAGCCACTGGAGCAGTTTTCCTTTTCTTCTTTGGAGGAATTTCTTTCTCAGACACTGTCTTCTCAGGGGTTGGCATCTCTTTAGTCAACACCCTGTCCCATCTTGAGAACAACCTCATGTCCATTTTTCTTATATGGTTTATTTTGCTTCTAGCAGCAGTACTCATTACCTCTGGTATGGTACCAGCTAGGTAGAGACTTAAGATTCTGCCCAGATTGGGCTTCTTCAAGATTTCCTTGATTTTCTCAATGACTACCATAGACCAGTCAGTGTTTAGAGAGAAAATTATTCTTGTCATTATTTTGAACATAGAAGCAGACGCTCTGTCATGCCCTCCTGGCTTGCTGAGAATAACTTTTCCAACAATCTCAGACATGAATTTGCCTTGATTGTTCATGCCTTTTCTATTGAAGACAGATCCAATCTTCATCTTAGAGTCTAGTCCACACCAGGTTAGAGCTTCCCTGGTCTTTGATGCAGTAACTTCATCTTCATCTTTAGTTCTTGGAAGCTGTAGAATCTTCCTCAGACTTTTTGGTGATACCTTGACCTTCTCACCATGAACACTGGAGTTGATTTTGTATCCAGATTCGTCCACCTTTGCTCCATTGAGGAATTCAAGTACCTCTTTCTTCCATATCTTAGTAGGTGCTGAAACTAGATATTCTAACCCAGAATCGGCTACTAGGGTTAGCACGTGCTTGATTTCTTGCTCAGCATCCTCAAAAGCGCCGCGCACCAGCTCGTAACCATCGTTGACATTCTCCTCAAGCTTAGGCGCCATTAGGGTTTGTAGAATTTGTCTTGAGAGAAGAGAGGTGTCGACACAAAAGTTTGGTCTCGAAACTTTGAAAGCGTGTCGACAAACAGACAGAACCCTATTTATACATTTCTGATTTTGAAGATGAACAGGCGGGACAGCTAACTTAAAATGTGTCGACACTGGCAATAAGTGTCGACACTGACTTATAATGTCTCGACACATATGTGTCGACACAAGTTTAGTCAACAGATTCTATGTGTCGACACTTGTTTATGTGTCGACACTACTCTACTCGACACATAGTCGAGACTTTACTTAGAAAATTCTGAGTAAAACTTAAGTGTCGACACCTCAATGGATGTGTCGACACCTACTTGACATGTGTCGACACTAATATTCTGAAGTGTCGACACCAACATCCTAGATGTGTCGACACCTTTTTCCTGAAGTGTCGACACCACTATTCTGTGTCAACACAGAAATCTCCATGTGTCGACACCTTTTTACTTAGCCATTTTCAATTCTGTAAACTTAGTCTAAGTTTATCATTCCTAGTTCAATTTTAAATCTATTTAACTTAGCTTCTTCTAGGGGCTTAGTATACATATCAGCTAATTGATTATCAGTTTTAACATATTCCAATAAAATATCTTCTCTTTCTACATGCTCCCTAAGAAAATGATATTTAATTTCAATATGTTTTGTTCTACTATGAGATACAGGATTATTAGCTATTGAAATAGTACTAGTAGAATCACAAAAGAGTGGAGTTCTACTTACCTGAAATCCATAGTCCTCTAACTGATGTTGTATCCACAGAAGTTGAGCACAGCAACTTCCTGCAGCCACATACTCTGACTCTGCAGTGGAGATAGCCACACTTGTTTGCTTTTTGCTACTCCATGAAATTAGTCTCCCACCTAGGAATTGACAGGTTCCAGTAGTGCTTTTTATATCTTCTTTGCATCCTGCAAAGTCTGCATCTGAATAACCTGTTAGTTCAAAATCCCCATTCCTAGGGTACCAGAGGCCTAGATAGGGAGTGCCCTTTAGATATCTCAGTATTCTTTTGACTGCTGTCAAATGAGACTCTTTAGGGCAGGCTTGATACCTTGCACAGACACATGTAGCATACATGATATCTGGTCTACTAGCAGTCAAGTATAATAGGGAGCCAACTATCCCTCTATACAAGGTTTCATCTACATGTTTCCCTGCATCATCCTTGCTAAGAGACATACTTGACTCCATAGGAGTCTTCATGGTGCTGGATGAATCCATACCATACTTCCTTATGAGTTCTAGGGTGAACTTGGACTGACATATGGATAAACCACTCTCAGTCTATTTAACTTGGAGACCCAAGAAAAACTTCAACTCTCCCATACTACTCATCTCAAATTGACCTTGCATAAGTTTTGCAAACTTTTTGCAAAGGCTGCTTTTAGTAGACCCAAATATAATGTCATCTACATATATTTGGACTAGTATAACTTTGCCTCTAGATTCCCTAAGGAATAGAGTCTTATCTATTTTCCCCCTTGAGAACTTATTCTGAATGAGGAAACTAGATAGGGTTTCATACCAAGCCCTAGGGGCTTGCTTTAACCCATATAAAGCTTTCCTAAGTCTATAGACATGATGAGGTAGAGTTGAGTCAACAAAACCTGAGGGCTGTTCCACATAGACTTCTTCCTTAAGATTACCATTCAGGAATGCTGACTTGACATCCATTTGTTAAACCTTGAATCCTTGATAGGTTGCATAGGCCAAGAACATCCTTATGGCTCCAGTCTGGCTACTAGAGCAAAGGTTTGATCAAAGTCAATACCTTCTTCTTGCCTATATCCTTTAGCAACCATTCTTGCTTTATTCTTAATGATGACCCCTTGTTCATCTAACTTATTTCTGTAGATCCACTTGGTTCCTATTATATTGTGGTCTTTAGGTTTAGGAACAAGTTCCCAGACCTTGCACCTCTTGAACTGATTAAGCTCTTCTTGCATTGCTTCAGTCCATTGTGGATCTAGTATTGCTTCTTCAAACCTCTTTGGTTCAACTTGAGATAGAAAACTGGAGAAGATAGCAACATTCAGGTTTCTGCTCCTTGTTTGTACCCCTTGTCTTGGATCTCCATTAATCTGCTCTACTGGATGATCTCTAAGATGCCTATTGGCTAGAGGCATCCTAACTTCTGGTTGAACCTCTTCAGCATCTCCATCATGCTGTACTCCTTGAACTTCATCAGCAATTGGTACATGTACTTCTCCTCCTGGACAATAGCCACTGTCTTCTACTTGCTGTCTTGCAGCAGGTACTTCTTCTATAGTAAGCTTGTCCATCTTCTTTGTTAAACCTGTGGGGCTGCATACACTACTAGACAACTCATTGTAAATAAGTTTAGTCTCATCAAAAACTACATGTACAGTCTCTTCTACAACTTGAGTAGACAAGTTGTAGACTCTATAAGCCTTACTATTGTTGCTGTACCCAACAAAAATTCCCTCTTGGGACTTGGCAGCAAACTTAGTCAAGTAAGACTTACCATTGTTAAGTATGAAGCATTTGCAACCAAAGATCCTGAAGTAGGATAGGTTTGGTTTCCTGCCTTTCACAACTTCATAGGGGGTCTTGTTGAGGCCTTTAGTGATGGTAGCCCTATTTATAACATGGCATGCAGTATTAACTGCTTCAGCCCAGAAATACTCTAGCAGTGATGTGTCACTTAATAGGGTTCTACCAACCTCTATCAAGGTCCTATTCTTCCTCTCAGCAATGCCATTTTGCTGAGGTATTCTAGGTGAAGAAAACTCTTGAAATATCCCAAAGTATTCACATAGTCTTGTCATGCTATCAGACTGAAATTCAGTACCATGGTCACTTCTAATCTTGACCACTATACTGTCTAGTTCATTCTGAATTTGCTTGACAAAGCTGTGGAAGACACTAGGTGTTTCAGATTTCTGTCTCAAGAAGAACACCCAGGAAAACCTTGAGTAGTCATCAACAACTACAAAGGTATAGACCTTCCTACCTAGGCTGTGAACTGGCATTGGACCAAAGAGATCCATATGCAAGAGGTATAAACACCTCACAGCATCTTTGTTTTCTATGCTTCTAAAGGTGGATTTAGTCTGCTTGCCCTTTTGACAAGCTGAGCAAATACCATCTTTAACACACTTAACTTGAGGACCATTCCTCACTAACTCTTTGCTAAAGAGTTTGCTAATAGTCTTGTAGTTAAGATGGGCAAGCCTCTTGTGCCATTTGACACAATGAGAGACTGTCTCATCAGCTACAAGACACACTTGAGAACCATTGGTCTCACACATAATGTCTAGGCAGTAGACATTCCTCTTCCTATAACCAGTCAAAATGATCTCTTGATCAGTTGACCTCCTGATATGACAACCATTTTTAACAAATGAGATGTCATACCCTACATCACTTAATTGACTTATACTTATTAGGTTGTGTTTCAACCCTTTGACATAAGCCACTTGAGTAATGGTAACTAAGTTGCTAGAAATGTTACCAAACCCTTTGATGATTTCTTTTTCAGAACCACCAAAGGTTACTTTAGGACCATCTTTGATTGGAATGTAGTCCTTTAGTAGTCCCCTAGTTCCAGTCATATGTCTGGAACATCCACTGTCCAAGTACCATGTTGGGGTATAGCCACTTGGACTCACCTGCAAAACAGATTAATGAACCTTAGAACCCAAAGAATTCTTGGGTCCTTGGTACCTGTTAGTTTGCAATCTGACAAAGCTACCTACTGGTTTTCTAATAGGCAGATTGGTACTCCCTTTGGCACTAGCATTGTGCCAACAGTCCATTGCAAAA
Source organism: Platanthera guangdongensis (assembly GCA_039583875.1). Classification (NCBI taxonomy): domain Eukaryota; kingdom Viridiplantae; phylum Streptophyta; class Magnoliopsida; order Asparagales; family Orchidaceae; genus Platanthera; species Platanthera guangdongensis. Next base: position 26,792,892 of record CM077156.1, read on the forward strand.
TGGTCAACCTTGCCACAGCACCAACATTCAAACTTATTGTACCTTTGCTTAGGTACTGTCTTTGCTGTCTTATCTACAGTAGACTTGTTGAATGGTGGGGCTTTGCCCTTGGACTTGGACTTGGACTGCTCAGTCCTTGCAGGTTTAATAAAACCCAGTCCAGCCTTACCTTTATGATGAACAAATTCATCAATTAAAGGTAGCACTGACTTAGGTTTAGAAAACCTAGCAACAAGCTCTCTCTCTTTCTGAAGATTGATCTCCAGACTCTTGATTTGATCATTCTTAAAGGTGATAGTCCCCATCTGAATCACTGTAATGTGCTTCAGTCTGCCTATCTCATTAAGCTTTTGATCAAATAGCTTCTCAGAATCTGTTGCAGCAGCTTTGAGATCAGTAATTTCCTTTGCCTGACTTTTGGCTAGGGACTTGCTCTTCTTGTAAGCTTGCAACAGCACTTTATATTCATCTATCAGCTGATGAATATCTTCCTCAGACTTAGATACACTCTCATCACTTGATGAAGATGAATCTGATTCTGTACTGGCACAAGAAACTGAACTTAAAGTTGAACTTTGTACCTTACTAGGTCCTGGCTGCTCCAGGATTTTGTCATTCTCTGTCAAAGCCATTAGCCCTTGACATTGACTGTCTTCTTGTTCATATATAGACTCCATAATCTGCATGAATTCTTCTTCTTCTTCTTCAGCAAACAGCCCTATGTATGCCTTAGCATCAGACTCAGTTTCTGAAGAAGAGATATCTGATAGAGTCTTCTCCTTCTTGGCAACAAATGACTTTTCTTTCTTGCCTTTAAAATGAGTCTTCTTCTTGTCACTAGACTCTTTTCTCTTTTCAGGACAATCTGCTATCACATGATCTTGTCTATTGCAGCAATAGCACACTATTTTTGAAACAGTTGCCTTGCTAGATTTAGTCCTCTTCCTGTCCTTCTTTGAAGCCTTTTTATCCTAATAAAAATCTTCTTTTCCCTTTGAAGTAGAAGGCCTTGACCTCCACTGTTTCTTTTTCAAGAATTTCTGAAAATGTCTAGTGAAGGCAACAAAGTCTTCATCACTTTCACTGCTTTCAGATTTTGTGCTGACTGACTCATCTGACTCTGATTCAACTACCTTTGGAGGTGAAGTTGGTGACTTATTCCTGCACTTTTTGGAGGCTTCTGTCTTGAAAGCTACTGTTCTTTCCTTGTGTTCAGTCCTTGTTGATTTCTCCTCCTCTTTCCTCACTGTCAATTGCATTTCATAAGACAGTAACTTGCCAAACAGTGTTGGTGGAGGAATTTCTCCCAACTTAGCCATTTCTCTAATGGCACAGATCTTGGTGTCCCAATCTTTAGTTAGGGACCTTAGGAACTTGTCATTGAGTTCATAATTACTGAACTCTCTTCCATAAGACATGAGTTCATTCACTATCCTGTAGAACTTCTTATAGCACTCAGTTATGCTATCACCCTTTCCTTGTATAAAACTTTCATACTCTTGATTTAGCAAGGATTTTCTATCTTGCCTAACTTCTTCAGAACCCTCCATATACACAATAAGAGTATCCCACATTTCTTTGGCTGTCTTACAGTGTATAAGATTCTGAAAAGTTGCATCATCTATGGCACTCACTATAATGTTTTGTGCCCTCTTGTCCATGGTGGCTAGGACAATCTCATCCTTTGTCATTTCAGAGAAATCCTTTGGAGTTCTCTGATTTGCATCTAGAACTGATATCTTCATGGGTACATAAGGCCCTTCTTTGACTGTGATGTAAATCTTAGGGTCTGAGGCTTCCATAAACAGCCTTACCCTTTCCTTCCAGATCCCAAATATCTCTTTCCTACATATAGGTAATTTCATGGATCCCAATTCCTTGTGATTCTCAGAGGAACCCATGGTTCTTGATTTTCTTGAATCTGTAATTTGCCTTAGACTGAATCTGCCAAACAGGATCTCCTCAGACTGTTAGTCCTTTTTGAGGAACCTGGCTCTGATACCACTTGAAAGATATAGTACCTAAACACCTAGAGGGGGGGGGGGTGAATAGGTGAGCTAATTCTTTTTAAACTTTAATGGCAGCAATCAGTTACTTTCACAGAATTCTATCTACTGAAACACAGCACATATGCAACAATCACAGCCAACAACAATCACACAGTAGACACAGAGATTTATAGTGGTTCCCCAAGCTTTGGGTACATCCACTTTCCCCCTTCGCCTATCTAGCAGTGTACTAGATTCGGCCAAACTCCTCCACTGTCTCAGAACCCAAACTGGTTCCTACACCTCAGGCCCAAAGCCCTACAACTCAGCTTTTCCCAAAGCCTACACTCAGCCACAAAGGCCTACACTCAGCCACAAAGGCCTACACTCAGCCACAAAGGCCTACACTCAGAGATTACAATCTCCTACATTCAGGCTCCCAAAGCCCTACACTCAGCCTTTATAAATACAGGATTACAAGCACTCAGATCCAAAGGATCCTACAAGATAAAAATGATTATACAAATGATAACTCAGCAACTTAGAAACAAGAGAGGGGAGTTGTGAGTTTCTTGATGAGTTCTTGGAAGAACTCAGCTGGATTCAATCTGACTTAGCTTTCTTCAAAGCTTCTTGAAAGTAGAACTCAATTAGGTTGTCTCCTTCTGCAGTTGATCCTTGATCTCTGCTTCTTAAGATCCAGAGTATATCTGAACCATTCTTCTCAGCCTAGTTCCAACGGCTGATTTCTTGGATGGAGCCCTCTCTCTCTCCAACTTCTTAGATCTGCACTTGGACAGCTAGATCTTCTTGTTTTGATACTTGATCAATAACTCTGTGAACCACTTTTTGAATTGCTTCAACTACTTGAACCCCTGTTTCTATAGACTGTATGAGCCTATTTATAGGCCTTCTTCATGGTAACCGGCTGGTCCGGTCCATAACTGAATTCTGACATCTCTGACAGGTGTTGTAGACCGGCTGGAACGGCAGTTGTCAAGTCATCCAGTCAGTTCTTGAAAATCTCTAACTGTCTAAAAGTGTCGAGACTTTCTGTCTTTAAGTGTCGACACTTATAGACCAAGTGTCGACATAAGTTGTGTAAGTGTCGACACAAGTCTACAAAGTGTCGACACAACTCCTTGTGTTGTAGATTCTATGTCTCGACACAGTTTCTTCTGCATGTGTCGACACTGAAGTTGAGTGTCGACACAAGTACTTGATCTTCTGTATTTTGCTGAATTCTTCTAAGTGTCGACACATCTCTTTTGTGTCGACACATCTTCATGTGTTGAATCTGATAAGTGTCGACACTGCTTCTTGGTGTCGACACATAGTCTTCAGTGTTGATACTTGCTGAGTGTCGACACAGCTCCTTGTGTCGACACTTGATTCTTCTGTTGAGACTTCAGCTGAGTGTCGACACATTCCCATAGTGTCGACACTTGTACTTAGAATAATTTGTAGATCTTGCTGTTCTTTGCTAAGTGTCGACACAGCTCCATGTGTCGACACTTTCTTCAAGTGTTGAGTCTTCAGCTGTGTGTCGACACATTGTTCTGGGTGTCGACATATACTTCAAGTGCTGACTCTTCTGTTGAGTGTCGACATATTATTCTGGGTGTCGACACTTATACTTAGTCTCTGCTGACTTTTGCTGAGTGTCGACACAGCTCCAAGTGTCGACACTTTCTGGTGTAGACACAGTTCTTCTAGGTGTCGACACTGCTGTTTAGTGTCGACACTGCTTTACTGTACTTTCTTCATTGAGTGTCGACACTGCTCCTTGTGTCGACACTTTCTATCTGGTGTCGACTCTGCATCCCAGGTGTCGACACAATGACTCCAAGTGTCGACACTGCTTGTCTGGGTGTCGACACAAGTCTTCTTAAGTGTCGACACTTTCCATCTAGGTGTCGACACATGGACTTAGAAACCTTTTTGCTTCAGTCCTGCAATTACTTAACCTGCACAAGTAAACACAACATACATCAAATACATTATGATGTATATCATTGAGTTGGGTGAGGCTTCTTCAAATCAGGTACATTTGAACCAATGTACCCAACAGGCATTGAGTGTGGTATGCCCACTCAACGCTGTCAACGCTTATGTTGCTGAAGAAGCATAAATGGCTAAGACAGATGGCATTGAGTGAGGAATGTTCACTCAATGCTCTCAACGTCATGCATGCAGAAGAGTGCTGAAAAGGTTAAGGAAAAAAGCGTTGAGTGTGTTTTACTCACTCAACGCTATCAATGCCTAGTGAAGACAAAATTTTGTCTAAGTAATTTGGCGTTGAGTGATGCTCACTCACTCAATGCCAAGCAGCAGAAAGCTGAGAAAGTATGTTGGCGTTGAGTGAAGCTGAATCACTCAACACCTAGAAACAGGTTTATAATCAAAGTGATTTGGCGTTGAGTGAAGCTCATTCACTCAACGCCTATACTACTGATGCTTGAATTTTGACTAAGTCCTCAGGTGTTAATGTCAGCAAGTCAAAAAGTCTACAATATTCAAATTGTTACCGTCAAAGTCACAGTATACGACAAATGGCGCCGCAGATCTACAGTACGATAGATGGGCATTAAAGCATGATGCAGCTGGACACTGCAGGTGGGGCCCACTGATCTCTAAGAGTTGTTGATCAGCGGACTACAAAAGGAGGAGATGGGTCAAGACACAAAAAAACTTTTCTAGTGCTTCATCAACAAAAAGTGTTAACAGCCGACTTCATCTTGCTCGTCATTAGTGCATGTAAAAAACTTGAAGCACTCCAGAAGAAAAGGTTCAGATAGCTGTGCCGTTTCCATCTGGCACAACAAGATCAGATACAGTTCTGAAGAAAGAAAAACCTTCAGCCTGAGGCAAGTTCAGTTAGCTGTTTGAAAACTGAAGATCAACAGATCTTTAGTCTTCTACAGCAAGTTCAGGAGTAAGCTCATGAGTTCCTCCAACAAAGTTTTCTATGTTGTGGGGAGAGAAAAAGCAGAGATTCTCTGCTCTAGTTGTTGACGCACTGAAATTTCTCTGTGTCAAAGTTAAGTAATTTATTTCTTGTTGTAGGATCCTTATGGATCTGAGCTGTAGAGCATTATGGCCTGAGGTGGGTGACAAGTGTGTCACTGAGCTGTAGGTGCCTGGAAGGGCACTAAGGTAGGTACCTGGAAGGGTACTGAGCTGTAGGAGTGTTGCAGCACTCTGAGAGTAGAGCCTTGTGGCTTATGTTATAGTGTTGAAAAGCTTGAGTTGTAGGCCTTAGAGATAAGGCTGAGGTAGGTTGTTTGAGGACGACTGAGTTGTAGGAGCACTGCAGTGCTCTGAGGTAGGAACATTTGTGGTTCTGAGGTAGGGTTCTGAAGAGAACCTGAGTGTAAGGCTGAGGGCCTGAGGTGTAAGCTCTGAGGAGCATTTTGGAGGAGTTTGGGCCTTGACTAACAGGAAGTTAGCAAGGTGGGAGGAGAGTGGATGTACCCATAATTTTGGGGAACCACTATAAAATACTTGTGTGTTTTTCTGTGTGTGTTTTCTGTTTGCAGGTACATAAAAAACTCTAATCACATAGAAACTCAAGAAAAAACAAAAGGAGATAACAAAAGACCTAGACAAACCTATTCACCCTCCTCTACATTGCTAGCTATCTTGTAAACAAGAACTTCAGAAAGTAGTCAGTCCAATTACCATTTTTCTTGATTGCACCTCGTCTTCCATGGTTTTATCCGTTTATCACTTTTTTGAAATTATGTTTCTAAATTAGCACAAAGGAAAAAATAATGATTAATTTTCATTGATTCTACATAACTTTAATAGACTCCTTATCTTTTGGGGTTGTTCACTGCTAGATTTTTCTTCTATTTATGACTAGTTGATAGATGGAGACATTAGTGAAGTTACAAGTTATGTTGATTTTATTTATTTTGTTGGGGAAGCATGTACATTGCTCTTTCTCTTGAGCACTTCGATCCTATTAACTCTTTTCATAAAAATCATGACTAACATAGATTTTTTGCTTAATTTGGCTAATACAACTTGTAGTCATTTTACCATGGAAAGCATTAAGGCGCAAAGGGAACAAAAAGACTAAACGCAAGCTTGCACCTTACGAAGGCATAGCACAATCACACAACCACATCTTGTTTTAAATAATCATTACTGAACATTAATTCATATTCTTGAACAGACTCTTCAAGCATTCTACTCATCAGCCAATCATTTATATCATCTATATCTTTTAAGAAAAGGGATCAATGAGATAACTTCATCATAACGAAGCTCCAACGCTCGATTATGATTCACAAATAATAAATCATTCAAAATTAGTTGAGTTGTTACATATTTTCTTTCTTTATTTTCAAAAAAATTACAACATAAATCTCACCCTAGCGCTTTTTTATACTTCAAAGGCGTAAGAAAGTGCAAACCTCTAAGATTAGTGAGTCTTGAGCCCTAAGCACACCTTTAACAACATAGAATTGAGCAATTTTCCAAAGAACCCTCAAATATGAATTGCTCAACTTTTGCCCACTCAATGCATCTTATGGTGTTTTATTTTTGAAGACTTCTTATTGAACATTAATTAGACAGGTACAATACACATTCTACGACTTCAACTTAGAATTACTTTGCAGTATTTTTGTATTTATCAAGCTCCATCCCATGTTGACACTTGATATATCCTTTCTTTCGAAATAGGAGTCCATCAACGAGTAATGTAAATCAATGTACCTTTATTTACTTTGTCTCGCATCTTCTATTTTCTCAAATTTACAACTTATAGCTCATATGGAATCATACTTGTTTTCCAAACTGACAACTAAAGAATATCAACAACTCTGCAAACTGTAGGCGAGGTAAAATCAAAAGGCTTGAAGCATTGAATATTGATGTGAAAATCATGCAAACTTTTAAATGTAAATGCATGTATTGGTAGGTCTTCATTTAATACAGGAGGTGTCCCTAACTCAAATTCTATATCTGTGGAACCAAAATGAAACTTTTCCTTGGGCAAGCGTACTATGGACAGGGACATGGGAATAGAGAAAACCTAAATGATATTCCTCTATGTATGCTTTATTTGGCATGTATTTTTTTACATTTTTTGAAAATTTATTACTTTAAGATAAATAAATAAATAGATAATTTAAAAAAAATTATGACAACATTATGATTCAGCTCTAGTTGGACCGGTTAAACTCTAAACCTTTCCTTCCATCAGTGCAATGATCGGTGTGATTACTTAAGCTTAGTGACTTTCTCCCTCATTCAAATGTGAGATTAAGTTCATTTTGCATTTGTATACATCATTCATGGTTATCAAAAACCACAAGTATTCATCATTTATGGTTATCACTTATCACCAACCATTGGTTTCCATCATTCATAGTTACTCACTAACTAAAAGTATTTATTCGGAACTTGGGTTATTACAAGCGTATCAATTGTCGCTTAGTTCATCTCTGAACAGCATATCATACTGAATGAAGGTCGATTCGGATGTCATTTGTATTGATCATCTCCACAACATCAAAGATATTGTCCGTCTTGGTTCATCTTAGCCTATACTAAGATAAATCGTACTTTTTAATCATTTTTTATAGGTGGCCTATAGACACTTCTGCGAAGGTCACTCATTTCATGACTTCTGCCACCGGAGCATGCTTAACAATGGAGTTTCCAACACAACTCCATCACTTGCTCTAAAAATATGTTTTTGGTATTTAGGATTTTGAATTATTATTTAAGTTCAATAACTTTTCCTCGCATTTCGATATAATATTTGGTTCATTCTGCAACTATATTCATCATCTATGGTTATCAGTAACCATAGATATTCATAATATGTGGTTATAACTAACCACGGGTATCCATCATTCATTATTAGCACTAACCACAGATATCCATCATTCATTGTTATAACTAACCACGGGTATCCATCAGGATCTTAGGTTATTACAAAACTCATGCTCATCCAACACAATACACTATTAGATTTTGTTTCAACCTTGTATAATCACCCACGTTCATTGGTCAATGGAACATCAAATTTCAACATCCAATGATAGAATAGAATAACGCAGTATAATAATCACAGATTGATTGAACCAGAATAAAAATGGAGACTCGCAGCAAGCAATTTGGGGACTCGAAATGTCCAATCATGAAAAAAAAACAGTTGAATTGGTAGCAACTTACCGGCAATCCGAAAATAACAACCTTCTTTCCCTGAAAAATAACAACTCATCGACTCAAGTAGTAGGTATGAAAAGGATTCTAGAGAGGAGAGTGAAAGTACCTTGAATATTTCGTTGATGGGGGTGGTCGAAAACTTGGAGGAAATGCCTTCGTCCCAGCTGCGGGCTTTCTGGAGGGTTGCGCCCTGAGCGGCGGAGACGATTTCGGTGCCGGTGGCGAGCGAAGCCAAGCTCCTTGATGATACGACCCAACTGGGTGCAGGTCCCCAGCCCACCGGGCTGCTCGCATGGCTATCTCACCAAGGACCCATAGTCGGCCCCAGCCGATCGTATCAGGTCCGCGGACCATACACCCCAACCCATTTCCTCAGGCCCGCTTGGCTGCTCACAAGGCCGAGGGCCCAGGATGTTGGAACACTCTTTTACTAATTTGGGTCAGGATCACTATGTCTCTAAGAACCTTTGCTTGACCTCCTGTATAGCTTAAAAGGTCAATTAGAATTGAGTCTAAGGGTTAGAAGTCTAGGTTTGGAAGCTACCCTGAAGACCAAGATTTTGTGTTTGGAGACTAAGTCTGATCGTCGAGCTCAACACGACGATTCGTCGAACTCCGGTCGACGATCGTCTAGCTCAACTTCGACAAGATCGTCGAACTCCATTCGACGATCGCTGAGCTCAACTTCATAATATCGTCGAACTCCATTCGACGATCGGTGAGCTCAGGTCGACGATTTTGACTCTGCTTTGGAACTTTATCTCTGAGCTCAGTTCGACGATCTTTGAGCTCAGATCGACGATATTTTGCTGCTGAAGATTTCCAGATCGCTGAGCTCAGCTCGACGATAGCAGAGCTCAGTTCGACGATTTCGGATAACTTCCAGAATGTTTCTACATTCAAATTCAAATCAATTAGGAGTTATTCTGCAATTAATTCAGAGATTTCCTAGTCGTTTTCATTCATTTCTGGACCAAGTTTCAAGGGATTTTTCAAGGAATAATTCTGTGGACTTTCCTCTTGAAGAGATTATGCAATTAAGGATGCAATTAATGCAGGCTAACAGCTATACTTGATAGAGAATGTTATTCTATTCTGTACCAGAGGATAAAAGATAGAATTTTTGAATCTCTCAGAAGAATACACACAATACAGAGAGAGAATACAGATTACAGAGACACATTCAAAAATCTTCTGTCCCAAAGAATTCTAGAGAACACACATCCAAGGAGATCAAGTTTTCAAATCTTCAGATCTCTTTAGTTTTCAAAGTGTTCAAGGCCAACACATTTTCCAGACTCCAGACATTCAACATTTCAGTTATTGCTGAAATCATCTATTGCTGGAGTTCAATCTTTGAAGGCCTATCACCCTCAGCAAAGCTTTTCTTCTTGAAGATCTCAAGGATTCAGGGGGAGCTTTGACATCAACAATCCACATAGTCTTCTCAGTTGTTTGAGAAAGAGAAGACTTCCATCACTCTCTCACCCCCTCTCTGTAAAGGGTTTCTCAAACTCCCTTCAAAAGTTTGAGCTTGGTTTTTGAGCACCTTGTCAAAAGCTCATTGGTGGCAAGACACCTCATCAAAAAATCTGCTTTGGTTTTTGAGTACCTTATCAAAAGCTCATTGGTGCCCAGGACACCTGATCAACTCATCCTGCAGTGGATTCCTACCTAGGGTGGTAGAAGAGTGGATGTACCCAAGTTTAGGGGAACCACTATATTTCCTTGTGTCTTCTGGTTTTGCTTGTTTTCATTTTTGTTTCTGGCCTTGATTTTTCTGTGCTTAGTTTTTGTTTAACTTAGTGCTGTGATTAGATTTATTACTGCTTCCCTGCTCACTCTCATTACAACAATTGTTGTAAAAAGTTTCAAAGCACCATATACTCTATTCACCCCCCTATAGAGTATATCAGATCTAGCTGCACTTTCAATTGGTATCAGAGGCAGGTTGGTTAAACATACCATACCTAACTGGTTGTATAGGCTAACACCTGAACCCAAAGATCCCAAACTAGATCTGTTTTTCTTTTGTATTTTATTATTAGATTTTGTTTTCACAAATCATGGCCCAAAACAAGGATTATGCTAGCACCAGACCTCCAGTGTGCAATCTATCCAAGTTTGCACTTTGGAAAGCAAGGATTAGACTTTACATGAATTCTATTGACGAAGATATCTTTAATTCTGTTTTGACAGTATGTCCAAGACCTCCAGAGAACACAAGTACAAATGCTGTTCCACCTCCATCAGGAACAGATGCTGATATCAAGAAATGGAAGGTAGCTGATGCTAAGGCTATGAACATCCTAGCCCAGACAATGTCAGATGACATATTTCAAAAGGTAGCTGAATGCAATTCAGCCAAGGAAATTTGGGAAAAAATCTCAGAAATAGTCTCAGGCTCAGCTGATGAGAGAAAGGATAGAAGATCCCATCTCATCTCTCAATATGAGAATTTCAAGAAGGGAGAGACTGAGTCAGTGGGAGACATGTACAACAGGCTAAGTCTAATTGTCAGTGAACTAAGGACATTGGACAAAGAGATCTCTCTAACTGAACTTAATGACAAGATCCTAATGTGCTTGCCCAGCACTTGGGATTCAAGAATCTGGCCAATTAAGGATGCCATAAGTCTGAATGAGATCACAACTGAAGCTCTATTGGGTAAGCTCAAATCTTATGAGCTACTCATCAAAAATAGAGAGGAAGAACAGAAGGCTGCCTCACCAGCCACAAGAAAAGAGAAGACCATAGCATTTAAGGCAACTGAAGATCTGCCTGAAGATAAAGCCACAGGCAATGATGAACTACTGAGTCTGCTGGCCAAAAGATTCTACAAAATGGCCAGAAAGGACTTTAGAAGAAGATCATACAAGGAGCAGGATAAGCCAAGGTATGACAAGTCCATTAGTAATAATAAAGACATTATTTGCTGTTGCTGAAACTACTGATGCCCCTGTCAAAGCTCAAGTTCAAGCTGGCAAGGGAATAGTTATCAAGGAACCAGATCAGAAATAGATTAAGAGTTTACTTGAAGATTATTTTGTAATCTTTTAAATGTAGAACATTTTTGTAAACTACTGAAAATGTATAAGACAAATATTAGAACAATATATGATCAATATATTTCATGGCTGTTCTAAGAATGTGTCTATTTCTTATTTGTTCTGTGTTGATGTATGTGTATACATGTGTGAATTAATACATGTTTATGTTTACCCTGCTGAATATAACCTGCTTTACATCATTTTGTAATGCTTAAATATGAATGGTGTATATTATTGACTAAGGGTTATGACTTCTCCAAATAGGGGGAGATTGTTGGGTACATTGATTAAATGTACCTGATTTGAAGAAGCCTCACCCAACTCAATGATATACATCATAATGTATTTGATGTATGTTGAGTTTACTTGTGCAGGTTAAGTAATCACTGGACTGAAGCAAAAAGTTTCTAAGTCCATGTGTCGACACCCAGAGGGAAAGTGTCGACACTCAAGAAAGCTTGTGTCGACACCCAAACAAGCAGTGTCGACACTTGGAGTCATTGTGTCGACACCTGGGATGCAGAGTCGACACCAGACAGAAAGTGTCGGCACTTGGAGCTGTGTCGACACTCAGTGAAGAAAAGTGCAGACAGAATGTGTCGACACAAGGAGCTGTGTCAACACCCAGTGAAGGTGAGTCTACACCAGATAGTGTCGACACTTGGAGCTGTGTCGACACTCAGCAAAAGACTGCAGAGACTAAGTTAAAGTGTCGACACCAAGAACAATGTGTCGACACACAACAAGAAGAGTCAGCACTTGAAGAAAGTGTCGACACCAAGAACACAGTGTCGACACTCATCAGAAGAGTCAACATGTGAAGTAAGTGTCGACACCCTGAGCAATGTGTCGACACTCCGCTAAAGACTCTACACTTGAAGAAAGTGTCGACACATGGAGCGGTGTCGACACTTAGCAAAGAACAGAATTATCAACAAAATATTCTAAGTACAAGTGTCGACACTAAGGGAATGTGTCGACACTCAGCTGAAGTCTCGACAGAAGAATCAAGTGTCGACACAAGGAGCTGTGTCGACACTCAGCAAGTATCAACATAAAAGACTACTCCTATGCAATGCCGCTATGTGATGCTTCGCCAGGCGGGATGGAAGACTAGTTGGGCCGCTATGCACCGAATCGCTAGGCGGATGGATGAGAAGGCTAGCGGATGAGGTGGTTAGAATGGCGGAATGAGGGTCGTAATCATCTCTTCGCTACGCACGACACTAGCAATTGCTAGTGTGGCAACGGTGAATGGTGGTGGATGGAATATGGCGCAACTCAAGTAAATAACGAAAACATACAAAATCACATAGACATGATTGTATAAAATTGTTTTACAAATTAAGCATACTTCATCAATATAACTAAAGTTAAACACCAATATTCAACAAGAAAGCAAGAACAAGTCAAGAGATCGACCGAATCCGAAGCCTTGCTGAGGATTCACGGTTGGAATCGTCGGGTTGTCATTCCGCGTCCAAGCTCGGTCCTCAACTGCGTCCGGGATAGAGAAGGGCTTTCACCACCTTCCAATGGCCTGTCTTCTTCGTCTCACGATAGCGGACGAAGTTTGCTAGCTTTCCTTTGCTTGATGGCTCTGGCGTCAAACCCTACTTGAAGCTCATGGATGAAGGAGAAGGCCGAGAGGAAGCTCCGGCTTAGATTTGGCGGTGAAAGCTTGCCCGGAGCACCTCCCAAGGGTGGAATATGAAGGGGAACGACGGAGAAGGCGGAAAACGAAGGAGAAATGTCGAGCTCCGGATCCTCTCTTGACTTAGGGAGAGACCTGCACTATTTATACAAAAGCAGAAATGAACAATGCGCACGATCACAGGCGCACGACCAGTGGTCGTGCACACTATGTCCGGTGCTCGTGCGCACTAGCATGGAATATCAGGAAGAAGAACTGGGATAACGCGCACGAGTAGTGGCGCACGACTTGTGGTCGTGCGCACTAAGTCCAATGATCGTGCGATTACCCAGACAGGACTCCAGAAAAGTGGAATCAATGCACACGATCAGTGGCGCACGACCGGTGGTCGTGCGCAGTATGTCCAGTGGTCGTGCGCTTACCCCAGGCTGATTCTGGAAAACTTAGAGTAGTGCGCACGATCAGGGGCGCACGACCAGTGGTCGTGCGCATTATATCCCATGATCGTGCGCAGTATTCCTATTTCACAACCATCCCGGAACACGCACATGACCCCTGTACCGAAAGAAAAACCAATCACTGATATGTGCAGACATTCCAGGCAATCACAAAAAGGAGTACAAACAATAAAAGTAACAAAATACACAACCATAGGCATAAATGTGCACTTCCTATGGAAATAAAGATAAGATGAGATATGAATGATATAGAACTAAAAGTGAAGTGCAAACGCGTGAAAACTATCCAGATGAGTCCGAAAATAGGTATATAAAGTGGACTCATCAGAAGGAAGCAACAAAGAACAAAACACAAAAAAATCCTTCCGGCACCAGTCCTAACACAGATCCACCTCGGGGAGGCAAATTACCCTGCAATCCTAGAACTATGGCGCAAACAACGAGTTTCAGCTACCTCCAAGCAGGTTTTCCACACCTGGCCGGCCAGGTTGCCCTCTAGAGTTCCCACCGCAGTTCTAGAGGACACAGCGCCAACCTCTTCTCCGCTTCCTACAGTGGCAGACTTGGCAGCCCCTCCACCAAAACACCACACAGATCAGAACGACGGAAGGAAAGATGCTGTGGATAGCATCTTAAAGATGGCGGCAAATGTTAGGGAAAACATCGGGGCTCATCCTGTGGCCTCAGACATTAGTTTCAAATCCAATGGATGGAGCCAGGACAACTAGCTTATTAAATCAACGACCCCCACAGTCCCAGAAGAAATCAAGGGAGATATAAATGATACCAGTGCAAATCAAGTCGCGGGGCCCACTGTCCTTATCGGCATCTTATCGGAATCACAGCCCTCGGAAATACCAACAGCCAAGATCAAGCCCACCTTTCCAGCAGTCATCCCCACCGGACATAATTAAAGCATTAGTTTATCTTTTCCATTAATGTAAGAGTTTGCAACGATCAATTGGGAGAAAACCCCCCATGCTTTTGTAACATTCATATGACTTGGGATATGTATAGCCCACTGTATGCTCCTTTTTAAGTAATGAGAAATGAAGTAATCAACCATTGTTCTTCTTCTTCTTCACACCCCTCTGCTCTCACCTCCCGACCAACCTCTCCGGCCTTCCTCGAGCTCCGACTCACCCACCCTTATCCAGCGGGATCGCTACACTCATGGAGTTGTTTTTTTAATGTATTTTTGGGTGTTTCTTAACTACAATTTTTTAGTTCTAACTTTCAACCATTTTGTTTAGGTATTATTTTCTTTTGAGCTTTTGGACAGAAAATTGAGAGCGACTGAATTCACAGTTACTGCATATAAATAGTTACTAAACAATTTGATCGTTGCTTTCTTTATCTTACTAACTTTCAACTATTTTATTTAGTTGTTGCATGTAAATTTTTTGTAAAACAAAAGCTGCTTTTTTTTTGAATTACCGAAACATGCTACCTTAGCCTTCATGATAATGATAATAGCTAACCAACAACAATATGGTAAATGCTCGAAACAAAAGTGGTACAAATTTCATAATTTCAGCTATTATAATGCTTTGAAAACAAAAGAAATATCAGCAACCCAATTTGAGTCATTTTAATTGAAGACAAAATGTGATGATTATTTTTATGAAGGATTGTTTGAAGATTTATTAGTTCCAATGCAATAAAAGTAGGGATATCCATAAACAAATATGGAAGTTATTACTATTTCCTAAATCAATTGTATGGAAGAAGAAATCAAATGATTATGAGTTTTTAAATTTCATCATGCTTGAAATTTATTATTAGTTCCTATGTAAAATAAAACACAGCACATGCAATGGCCTTGCAAGAGCTTACATTTAAACACTTTGGTAGCTGGCAGCATGTCTGCAAATTATTAAGAGGGCCCTTCACAAAGAAATTCACACAATGGGTTAAAATATATTTGCATAAAAGTAGATCTTCATAAAGCAAACAAAATTTTGAGTAGAGTAAATATAATTCAGTTGAGAACTACAAATAATATTATAGAAAGCAATGCAAGTAAAAGCTGTAAATTCAAACTAAATATGGTTGTAAATTCAAACTAAATTGAGTTGTAAATTCAAACTAAATTTAACTGTAATTTATTTAAATATGCAATAATTGATTAGAGAACATGAATGTAATTTGAAATTTGAAAGTTTTATTTATTTTAACTGAAAGAACCTACCACCCAATATCCTACCAACAGATCTTGGAGAAAACCATTTGTTGGTTGACGCACAAAGCGAGAGTTGTGCCTGAATGCTCTGGTCAAAGGAGCTTCACATGGAATCTTTCCAAAGAAAGAGCACTAATGCAGTACAAAGCAGGCCAAACATTTGAGAAGAATTTAATGGAGGGTTCTTCCACTATTTAAAATATTTACGGCAATTTATAATGACCCGGCACTATTAATCATATTTATTTACACATATGGAAATGGATTTAGGAGAGGAAGAACTTGAAATGATTGTAAATTTGTAAATTAGTTATAAAAAAACATTATTCTAATCTCCCAAATACATGTTTTTTAAATACATGAATTTGTCTATATATTCATATTACTTATTCATATACAAGCATTCGTGCACGAGGGACCCCGTGCGGGCAACATTTGTCGTGGGGGCGACATTTATCGTGGGGGCGACATTTGTCGTGGGGGAGACATTTGTCGTGGGGGCGACATTTGTCGCGGGGGCGACATTGGTCGCGGGGGCGACATTGGTCGCGGGGGCGACAATTGTCGCGGGGGCGACATTGGTCGCGGGGGCGACAATTCTCGCGGGGGCGACAATTCTCGCGGGGGAGACATTTCTCGCGGGGGTGATATTTCTCGCGGGGGCGACATTTCTCGCGGGGGCGACATTTCTCGCGGGGGGCGACATTTCTCGCGGGGGCGACATTTGTCGCGGGGGCGACATTTATCGCGGGGGCGACATTTGTCGCGGGGGTGACATGGTTGCTGATTACTTTTATTGTAGGATTGATGATTACTGATACCCTTATGTTTAATGTGTGTTTTCAGTATATTTTAAATTTTATATCCATTTTGATCTATTGTAAATTGAAGATAAGAAATGCAAATAACAAATCATTTTCTTAAAGCAGAAAAGCTAATAACAAATATTTTTGATAAAAGGATTATAATTTCAATATAAAAAACAGAAAGATGACAACCATTATTCAAGTTGAACAAGAAAAGACATGAATGTATGAAATGAAATCAGTACCATGTGGATTAAGATGCGAACCTGTGCTTGAGCAGATGAGGATTTGTCTAATCTTGATATATTCCCCCATACAACAATAGATCTCAATTAAAACGACATAGTTTGAAGGATGAACGTGCCTAGAAGCATTGGTATAATGGCCTCCAGGATAGTTTGGGATTCAGAGAACATGAAATTGCATCCACGTTATGGTGCCTATTAAAATAGACGATATAGAAACTTTGTTAGTTCACCATGAATCAAACATGCATGCACAATCATATGAAATGCTCTCAGTTATATTTTAGGTATGAATTTATATGATATTATTACAGTATAATTCCATATAGCCAAAAATATACAAAAGTGATAATCCTGGAAAAAGGATTTCTTTTTGAGCAGAACAATCAAAGCATATGCTCTCAGTTACATTTTAGGTATGAATTTATATGATATTAATACGGTATAATTCCATATAGCAGAACAATGAACAGAACAATCAAAGCATTGCAGGAGATTAAAAACATTTCAAGAACTCTTACCTCATTTCATCACAATCAATTTGGAAGAAATGAGGCTTGGAACCAAGTTTCACAAATTAAGAAAGCTCCTGCACTTTCGCAGTGGTGTAGTCGCACCTGGAATGGAGCAAGGAAAATGATGAAAATGGCTCATTTAGACAGTAGATCAAACACCTTATGTGTTGTTTTTTTAAAAAAATAATGATTCAAAAAATTTGAACCTAGAACCTAGAACAGAAATCATGGCATGAAGTAACATTGACCAAACAGAGAAAAAGAAAATCCAGAACTTATCAAACCAGGTTTTAATTTGTATGTGGCATATGTCTTAATAGATTGCACAGAATGAAAAAGGTCTTACTTCCAAATAGACGCAAGGAGATCTGTGGAGAAGAAGAAAGCCGGAGAACCAGAAGGAGCACGCCAGAGATCTGTGCAGATGAAGGGGCATGGTTTAGATCTAGGCATGGTAGAATGCGAAATTATTAAAATGCAGCAAAGAAGATGCAGACATTGTAGAATACCTAAAATTCTTACTTCGAAATAGCAGTTTTGGAGGAAGGAGACACTTTAGATCTGGATATCTATGAAGAAGAAGGGTCATGGTTTAGATCTGCAGAAGGTAGAAAGAGGGAAGAAGGTGTACCGTGCTGTAGTTCCGGAAAGCACCGGCTCTAGAGAGAGCACGCCGAAGATCATTGAAGGAGTAGCCCTGTTCTTTAGGGTTGCGGCGAAAGTTCCGGCATAAGAAGCAGCGGGGGTAGAAGCAGCGGCTGAGAGTTGTACCTGTGCAGAAAAGTCGACAGCTATCATTGAACGCCGGTGTGCTGGAGTTTGCGGGAATAGGGAAGACGTGGAGTTGGCGTAAACAGGGAAGCGAGGAAGGTGGAATATAGTGTTTGTGGTTGCCCCACCTGCGTAGAAGAACTGGTAGAAATCGGGATGTAGAGGCAGTCGAGCACGCCGAGAACGTCGTAGGAGGGCCGCTGACCCGCCGGTTCGCTACTCCGCTGCAGCAATTGCGATCCGGCAGCATCGGAGATGGTTCTTGCGAAGCCTGGAGGAAGGTTGCCTGCTGGATCCCCTATCTACGCAGAGGAATATCGGGTTTTTTTATTGGGCGAATAGTGCAGGGAAGGAATTAAATCTAAATTCATTAGTGTTGAGCCGGTCAAAAGACGGAAATAGCCCAATTTTATTTCAAAAATTATTTTAACAGGGGTATAATTGGATTAAAATGTTACACCATTTAGTACCTAGTTCTTTCCTTATATTATAAAGATATACACATATTTATCATTTATGTGACTGAATTTATCTATTTATATATATTTATGTGAGAAAAAATTGGGATTTCTACAGAGGCTCCTACGGATGCTTGATGTGTTGAATGTAGACACTTAATTTTTCTTCTCTGCCTGTAATGATTTGACTTTTTGGTCAAGTACACTTATTGTTAATACCTGGGTATTGGATTATGAAATCTATAGTAGTTATGTTTAAGGTGTATGATTTGGAGTGCAATGGGAAGGTTAACTTCAAACATTTAATGAGCGTGTTGCAAGCATTTCACTGATGAATTGCTATACTACTTTATCAACCCTTCTGACTATCTGATGCAAGCATTTCCTTGATTTTTGAATTTTCTTCAAATATTTCATCTTTTCCTGCATAGGATTTGGCCTAACCCCATTGTAACTGTTGAAAATTTGGAATAAAAGCATAATTTAAGTTTATATAGGTATGTACAGATTGGTATTATTTCTCCCAATAACTTGAAGGCATGAAGGGTGGAGTTCTTTAAGAGCTTCGCCTTCTATGGTTACGAACATGAATTGTGCTAAGAGAAACTTACAATGGACCTTGATGTGGACTGTTGATAAAAATTGTGTTATTTTCCATTTCTAAATGCAACAAATTTTGTTAAATCGATATATTCATGTTTTCTATGTGTATTATTTCTCTGCTTGGTTCTTATCAGATATCCAATGTAGTGCAGCATTTAGAATTAGATTCTTTTTGTAAATTTACTTCTGCCTTTAATACTCCCATATAATGCTTCAATATTTGTTTGATATTATTGTAGCACCCTTCCCGTACTATTTCAAGTTGTACATAATTTTTTTAACTGTTCTTTTTTCTTTTAGATTATATTTGTTAGGTATTATCGAATTTTGGCAAAATAACCTTGGTCATTTATTCTCAGTTCATTCACCAAGTGCATCATTATTATTATTTATATTTGGATTTTCTATCCAATGAGAATGATATTATTTGCTCTTAAATGCCTCATCAACTGTTGTTTTGGGATTAGATTTCATATTATCTGCAGAGTTTTATTTAATTTTGGGTTCAAGTCTTCTCTTCAACACAATTTCCTGTAGTTCAAAGAGCACTCTATATGAAAGGGATTTCTTCACTGTGCTCTTTATGTAAATACTCGCTTATGTATTTTAGTTCTAACTTCCGTCATTTTGTTTAGGTATTATTTTCTTTTGAGTTATCAGACAGAAAATTGAGAGTGACTGAATAAACATTTGCTGCATACAAACATTAAGTAAACAATCTGATCACTGCTTTGTTTATCTTAGTTTCAACCTACAAAATTTTAGTAAACATATGTTGCTTTGTTTATCTTATTTTCTATCTCTATTTTCTCTATATCACTCTCAATTTTCGTTCTCCGTGACACCACATGGTTATGAATATGACGTTTTTGTATAAATTGTTTTATGTTTGTGTACTTCAAAATGTGCTCATCAATTTCAATGGTTTTTTCTCATTTAAAGATAATGATTACCTTTGGAGATTATGTATATTCTTTGAAGATTATATATATACATATAAAGATTACCTTTCTCTATTTATTGTTTCATGAAGATTGATGAGGATGAACATGGCAATCAATACTGATTGGGTGGAAGATCTTTACTGGTGATAAGAAGGGACAAACTCTTGGGAAAGCAAATGTGATTAAGATTTTCAAAAGTAGGTGAAGTGCAAATAGAAAAAAAATTTAAGGTGCCATTTATTTTAACGATTTTTTTATGCATATTCAAAATTATAAATAGAAACTTAATTAATCAGAGATCTCATTGAACTCTGGGAAATACATTTTTCTTGCAAGATCACATAGTAAAAATTTAACTATGAAAGAGTTCACTAAAGTATTTTTCCATATCCAATTATCAGTTCAAGGTCTAAACATATTGCAATCACATGATGTATACACTTCAACTATGTATCCAATATCAGCATTACTTAATGCGTACACTTTAATTTCTGTACATTAAATCTTCTATATATTTGTTTCTTATTCACTATGAGGGAGACAATTGTTCTCTTTCTTAACTTGTAATGGAGGAAAAGCTAAAAATTTAGCTTTTCATATGTATTTATGTAAATTTTCTTATGGATGTCTGGTCATGCGAGTATGCCATTTAATTTTTTTGTTTTAAGTTTTGATTCGTAATTGCATTTTGCATGAGCAAGTCCACTGTAAACATTCCTTAAAAGGCAAATAAAAAATCATAATGCATAAAGTATGTTGCAATTGATGGTTTTTAATGATCAAATATGAAATATAATTTCTTTGCTTTCCTCTCAAGAAGCAATCACTTTGTTAAACTCACACATTAAAATAGCAGGGCTACAAACATTTAAATGTGCATTTTTTTGAATATTTCACTAGTCTCGCTACTGCATCAGGTAGCCATAACACACTAAAACATACTCAAAAAAATCAGGATTGAAAAATCACCAACTTTATGCGTCTTGCATGAAATCTTAAGTCTCTGTTGATACTGCTTGACGCTAAGTTTTACCGCCGATGGTAGCTCCATTTTCTTGAATATTCTGATTTACTTTAAATGATATTTTTTAAATCTATCCTTAATGTTATAACTATTATTGCTTTCTTTTAGAAAATCTTTTATACGTATTGATTAATTTTGTTTAACAAGTAAAATAAAAGAAAAAAATAACAAAACATTACAATAGAAATAAAGACGCATTCAGGTTCTATATTCATATTGAAAGCAGTTGTTCTAATTAGTTAAAAGGGATGGATATGAACTACACATACATCACGATGATTTATTATAATTAATTGATATCCTAAGCTCAAACTCTATTTAGTCTTATACATAATTCATGAAGTGGTTAAGATTAATCCTAATCGACCAATTATGTCACTCTTATGAAATATAAATCGAATGATGGATAATGAAATTATAGTATCGTTCCGATTTTTTTATTCTTTAATTTAAAAATAACAAGCAAAGGCATAAAAAAACTTTAAAATCACAAAATCACAAAAATATGTTTTTGCTTCTCTTTGTGTTTATTTATTTCTCTTAAAATAAAATTTCAAAAAACTGTAACAAAACTGGTACGATCATTAGTTTTGGGACATACATGACTAGAAATTAAATCATAAGATTACATACAATGTTTGCTTTAGGAATGTTAATTTTGGATTACATTTTATGATTGTCATTATGTGTCTAATCTATTGGTATTAACTATTGAATGCTATTAGCTATGATAGTGTATGTTTAATATGCCTCTAAGTATGTGTGAGAATTTGGATAGAATAATGACTTCTCACTTTACACATCTTTACACATCCTTAAAGAGTGCACTTAAATAAAAATTTCAAGCCTTACAAGTTATAATTCATCATATTGTGACTAACACGTTAGGCATGACATGATAAATCAATATCACGTAGTTCTTTTTCTATTCATAAGGCTTAGAACTTTGGGCAAAATTAATTTGCTAAGGTTTTTGTATACAAGTTAAAGTGTATCTATCTGTGCAGGTAGATTTCGATTGATTCGGGGACCGTATATAAAAATAAATTTATACAATTGACAGTGAAAAAACGAGGAAAAAATTAAATATGCTATCAATATAGTTAAGAAGGATACCCCCAAGCACTACTCAATTTTCCTGATAAGCCTCAATGAGCATTGTGAGGATGAGCACCTTATCTTATAAATCATTTCGATCTTGTGCAAAAACTAAAAAAATGAGTTAGTGCCCTGGTTTTAATCTCGGTTGTATGTAGATTGAATTTGTGACATGATTTATCATTTTATTGCTCATGTGTTAGCAAATGTATTTATTGAAATATAACATGTACACCTGATTAATTTTTGTTTGATGCTATTTTCTTTTGATGCTACACGTACACTTGTCATTATCCCATCTAACACTTCCATGCACATGAATTTGATGTAAACTGCACTACCTGTCTATCGCACGATTGTACTAGTACACGATTACTATTCATGGCACTTATGATGTTCCATTGCATTAACTATATAAATCACGCAGCATTGCATGACAAATCTCGTGCATTTAGTTTGTATGCTTTGTCCAAACAAGTAATTTTTTATCTATTGTCCATTTTTTTCGAGGTCTTTCTAATCCCTTCGTACCTTTGACTCGTACATATTACATTGTCTGATTTATGTTGGTCACCCCTATATTTATTATGATTTTTTATGTGTTTTTTTACATGATTAATAAACTGCATCTCTGTTTTCTTAAACCTTTTGATCATGTTCACCCCCTTTAATAATATCAAATGACAAGATTAGATTGTTCATGTGTTAGTCCTATGCTAGTCATTTAGGGGAAATCATCTATAGGGAGATTTATTTGGGTATCATGCACATAAAAAGGGGAGCACACATGTAGGGGGAGTTGTACCACACGTGCATGATCACACTAATAATGTTTCCACAATAATTCTGAGTGATATCTTGATATATAAACCTGTTCATTTTATATTGACTGTAATTTTTCAACATATCAAATTACTTCCTATTTTGTGTGACTTATATCTCATTAACGGGATTTAGTATTATCGAAATAGGGAGTTTGTTGGAACACACATTTTGCATCTCGTGGGTTTGATAATATCAAATCCAAGTTGTATTTGATCATACATACTTTGGGTATAGTGTGCATATTTACATGTGTAAAGTTTCTAGGAATGATGAATTTTAGCACTATCGCAGAGGATAGTACAATCACCGGCGATAGCCTAAAAGTGGTCACGTCAGCGATCCATAGACTCAAAGATGAAACACGCCTGAAGATTCAAAAGGAAATTCACTATCATCCGACAATATAAATATATTGCCAGCGATAATGGTGATGTTTTTGGAAAGAGCTGCCAGCTTTTCTTCCGTGTGCAGGACAGCTGGAAAAGGCGCATTATAAATGGACTATTCGCCAATGATATTTTTATCGTCGACAATAGCAGTTTAAAGAGGTATAAAAGAAATTTTCTTTCCCTGATGGCATGGAGGAACCCTAGAACATTCAAAGGAGGCTATCTTGTCGTCCATAGTATAGAAATATATTTTTGAGGGAGCACAAGTTTCTTTGATCCATCTATTTTTCTTTCTTTTCTTATATTTTTTCTCTTGCAATCTGTCTATGAGAAATCCACTCGGGAGGTAGTGAGAAATCTGTGGAAATGAGTTTGTGAGAAATCGACCTGGGAGGTCGTCAGATTCCTGTGAGGAATTTGTGGAAATCGTCCTGGGAGGACGTTTAGATTTGTGAGATCTAGTAGGCTTGTCGATCATCTTGGGAAGAAGGGAGATAACCAGCCAGTCCAAGAGGAGGGTCGGTATAGAAAGCACAAAAGTTTTTGATCCACCGCCTCTGATCTCTGGCATCATGGAGATCTAGATTAAAACTTGTAAACACTAACTTTTATATTTAATGAAATCATTTTTAGTTGTTTAATCTTTAATTATGTGTTCAATGTAGAACGTTTGATTTTTTTCCTTTTCATATGCATGTGCGATCTTCGACAGCAAATAACAAGCATTTGATTGATATCGTTTGGCGATAGTCCTAAAAGTTTGCTTCTTGCTTCTGAAGTATTTTTAATCTCAAGTTTATAACTGCAAACCATATTCACCCCCTCTAAGGTTGGCCACTTGATCCAACATCCCTTAATCGATGCCTTAATGTTTTGTGCTCTTCTCTTCTCTTCGAACGCACTCTCATTATTAATTTCCGCCTCAACATTCCGAGCTCTTCTCTTCTCTGCGAACACACTCTCATTATTATTCTATGCTTCAGTATTCCCAACTCTTCTCTTCGGCTTCTCTTCGCAAGGACACATTATCGCAATATGGAGATATTAGACAAAGAGACATCAGAGACATCCAACAACTCATTTTCCACTGCATTACATAGTTTGTTCAATATCTTATTCGACGAGATCTCCACCGAGACATCAGAGACATCCGACTCATTTTTCACCCCACTACACCGTCTGTTCAATTTCTTACCCGACGAGTCCTCTCTTGACGTCTCCCCACCTCCACGCTCCTCCATCCCTAATTTCAATACAGACTCACAGAATTCTCGGCTCGGTATTTACAAACTCATTTTTAATGCATGGGGTACTTCTGTTTCTTCTCCTCCATCTCTAGGTTCAGTTCAAACTCACAGAATTTTTGGCTCCGTACTTAAAAACTCATCCTTAAATGTATGAGTTTCTTTTTCAGTTTCTACGTAGTTGTCGTTCTCATCATTTTACTTATTATGACATTTCCTCATCACCGTTTTACAGGGCAATCACGGCCACCGGCACAACCTTGTCTTCATAGCGATCCAAGCGCTTCTATAGGGCAGTCCCATGATGGCGATCCAACAACTTTTACGTCACCCCGTGATGGCAATCCAATAGCTCGTATTATTGGGCAATCCCGACCACCTGTGCCACCCGACCTTCACGGCGATCCAACAGCTTCTACTGCTACATGACAATTCTCGTAACCCTGTTTGCAATAATCCAGCAGCTTCTACTACTATAAGGCAATTCCTGCAACCCCCTGTTGGCAATAATCCAACACTTTCTACTACTACATGGCAATAATCTCCACGTGTGATGAAAATCCAGGAGCTGCTACTATTACACCCCCGCCACCTCTGATGGTCATTTTTATAAACCCATCCTTAAATACATGAGCTACTTCTTTTGTTTCTTCTCCTTAATCTCTAGTTCGAATGTAGACCCACAAAACTCAAGGTTCTACTTAAATGCATTAGTTTTTTCTTCTATTTTTACTTAGTTAACCTTCTCATCGTTTTACTTATTAATGTCTTTTCTCATGATCATTTTAAGGGATTGCATGTGGACTAGAATAAATTGTCGATTGCTCGTAAATATTTTTCCCTTTTTTCTATATACATTCAAGTAGTCTCTATCACTATTGTGGGATATAATGATATTTTCCTACTCCACTCTATCGCTAAGGTTATTTCTTCAATCATTGTAATTTTAAAGGTAAGTGCCTTTAACCTCTTCATTTCTTCGATTGTCTCTAATATTTATGATTCCTTGATGATTCGTGTTAAGTACATTGTTGCGACAATATTTGTTTTTTTTTATGTTAGGGTGTGTGATAATACATTTCAAGGAGCATTTAAGTTTTGTTGATTCACTGTACCTGATAATTGTGTCTTTTACTTCGGTTGGATATGATGATATATCTTTTCAGTTCTTCTGCTGGGAGATGATTTCCCTCTATATAGTTGATATTCGTTACGATTGCGTGTAATATATTGTTACATATAGTATTTACCATTATTAAAAGATGTAAAAGAAACTGTTAGCTTTTAAAAATCCAAATACTGTCATATAGAATTACTTGTTTGAAAAATAGGTATGTTTTCTCACTTAGCTTCCTTTTTATCAGTCTTTATTGAACTTATTTGTTAATATCTTTTAATATAAAATTTGTATTTATCTGATGCTATTTGTTTACATCGAAAAACAAAAGTATATCTTTAAAGAATCGAAAAAATTAAGAAACAGTACGCGTAATCAAATAAAGGGACACTGCAAAAGAATATATTCTCTAAAATTTGTATTATACAAGATTATTTGATGCTAAAGTATATCAACTCTCTTGCAGGATATACTTAATATCAGATAATCTTGTGAAAGATATTATACCTAAACACCTAGAGGGGGGGGTGAATAGGTGACTTGAATCTTTTTAACTTTTTAAGGCAGAATACAGAATCCAACACAGAATTCTATCTACTTTATCACAGCACACATTCAGCAATCACAGAATTCCACAGCACACAGTAGACACACAGTTTTATAGTGGTTCCCCAAGGTTTGGGTACATCCACTTTCCCCCTTCGCCTATCTAGCAGTGTACTAGATTCGGCCTAACTTCTCCACTATCTCAGAACCCCAAAACAGGTTCCTACAGCTCAGGCCCAAGGCCCTACAACTCAGCTTCTTCACAAAGCTTACACTCAGCCACCAAGGCCTACACTCAGCCACCAAGGCCTACACTCAGCCACCAAGGTCTACACTCAGCCACAATAGGCCTACACTCAGAGATTCAACTCTCTTACACTCAGGCACACAGGCCCTACACTCAGCCTTTGTAATTACAGGCTTACAAACTCAGATCCCTAAGGATCCTACAAGAAATAATGAATACAAAATATGTACTCAACAACTCAGTGAAAAGAGAGATGAGTTGTGAGTTTCTTGATGAGTTCTTGGAAGAACTCAGCTGAAATCAATCTGTCTTGGCTTTCTTCAAAGCTTCTTGAATGTAGAACACAATAAGACTGATTCCTCTGCAGTTGATCCTTGATCTCTGCTACTTAAGATTCAGACCAAATCTGAACCCTTCTTCTCAGCTGGGTTCCAACAGCTAACTTCTTGGATAGAGCTCTCTCTCTCTCTCCAACTTCTTAGATCTTCACTAGATTCTTCAAGGAATAGCTAGATCTTCTTTTCTTTTCAATTACTTAAACCACTTCATCAATCTGTTTCTGTAGACAGTGTAAGCCTATTTATAGGCCTTCTTCATGGTAACCGGCTGGTCCGGTTCATAACAGATTTCTGACAACTCTGATAGGTGCTGTAGACCGACTGGAATGGCAGTTTTCAAGTCATCCAGTCAGTTCTTGAAATAACTGTAACTGTCTGTAAGTGTCGAGACTATCTGTCTTTAAGTGTCGACACTTATAGACTAAGTGTCGACACAAGTTGACTAAGTGTCGACACTAGCCTACAAGGTGTCGACACAACTCCTTATGTTGTAGATGTTATGTCTCGATACTGCTTTTTCTTCATGTGTCGACACTGAAAATAAGTGTCGACACAAGTACTTGTACTTCAGTATATTGCTGAATTCTTCTAAGTGTCGACACAACACCTTTGTGTCGACACATCTTCATGTGTTGAACTTGTCAGTGTCGACACTGCTTCTTGGTGTCGACACATGTCTTCAGTGTTGATAGTTGCTGAGTGTCGACATAGCTCCTTGTGTCGACACATTCTTCTTCTGTTGAGACTTCAGCTGAGTGTCGACACATCCCCTTAGTGTCGACACTTGTACTTAGAATATTTTGTTGAACTTTGCTGATCTTTGCTAAGTGTCGACACAGCTCCTTGTGTCGACACTTTCTTCAAGTGTTGAGTCTTCAGCTGAGTGTCGACACATTCTTTCTTATGTCGACACTTTCTTCAAGTGTTGACTCTTCTGTTGTGTGTCGACACATTGTTCTGGGTGTCGACACTTATACTTAGTCTCTGCTGACTTTTGATGAGTGTCGACACAGCCTCCAAGTGTCGACACTTTCTGATGTAGACACAGTTTCACTGGGTGTCGACACAACTGCTATGTGTCGACACTGCTTCACTGCACTCTTCTTCACTGAGTGTTGACACAGCTCCTTGTGTCGACACTTTCTGTCTGGTGTCGACTCTGCATCCCAGGTGTCGACACAATGACTCCAAGTGTCGACTCTGCATGCCTGGGTGTCGACACAAGTCTTCTTAAGTGTCGACACTTTCCCTCTGGGTGTCGACACATGGACTTAGAAACTTTTTCTTCTTTCCTGTAAATACTTAACCTGCACAAGTAAACTCAAAACACATCAAATACATTTTGATGTATATCATTGAGTAGGGTGAGGCTTCTTCAAATCAGGTACATTTAAACCTAATGTACCCAACAATCTCCCCCTATTTGGAGAAGTCATAACCCTTAGTCAATGATATACACCATACAGAATAAAATCAAGTATGATGTAAAACAGGATTTTGTAATCAGGAAAGAAACATAAACATGCATTAAACAAAACATGTATACACAGATAACATCTCAGAACAATTATGAAATAAATTTATCACACAGCAAATTTATCACACAACACATTGTTCTAATACTTTGTCATATTCATATTTCAAAAGTTTACAGAATGTTTAACATCAAAAGATTACATAGTAAACTAAAGAAAATTTCTATGCTATTTCTGTTCAGCCTCTTTGATCACTATCCATTTTCCAGATTGTACTTTAGCTTGTACAGGGGCTTCAGTGTCTTTAGCAGCAGCCTTTTTCCCTTTAAGATCCTTTTTCTTTAGCTCTTTAGCTTTGATCTTTTGCCTTTCAAAATAATGATAAGGCTTGGGAAAGTACTTGCTAGGCTCCTGGGCAGTAGGAGGTAGCTTTTCCATCTTGGCCTTTCTTCTATATTGGACTATGGCCTCCTGCCTTGTCTCATGCTTTCTCCATTCTGATTCAGAAAACCACTTTGTCCTGTCTTGCACATTATCTTTTGCAGCTTTCCAGGCAGTCAAAATAATATTTCTAGAGGTGGGGCTCAACTGCTCAAAGTCAGGTCTTTGTTCAGCTTGCTCCCTGAACCTCTTCTTAGACAATCTGGCTTCTTCTTCTTTCTGCATAGCTTCTTGCATAGCTTCAGAGACTGGCTGAACCACTTTTTCTAGAATAACCTTCTGAGTACCATCAGGTGGACTATACATGGTCTGGATATCAGCATGTACCATGTCAAAATCTGGAGGAGGGTAGATAACTTGAGCTACTTCAGGTTGCTCCCCTCCTAGATATGCAGGATTAATGACAGATTCAGCCACATTATCATCATCACAAAGAGGAGGATAACCCAGAGTTGCTCTGATAGAATTAGATATCCACTTGGCATGATCAGAGCTGGCTTTGACTAATACCCTCTCCCCCTTTATGACTTCTCTTGCTATGTGATCTCTGACATCATCTTTCTGAAATCTAATTTGAGCATCCAAATAATTGACTCCATCTTTAAAGTAAGGTTTCAACCTTTGGAGTTTGTCAGTTATGATCTTCTGACAATCTTGAATTGCAGTTTTAACAGCAGTAATTTCCTCTTGGAATGCTTTGTTAAAATCTGCTTTAGCAGTAGCAATAGAAGGTGTCTGTCCAGCAGCTATGGTTTTCATTTCTGTGATAATTGCATTATGGGAAGCAGTTAAGTTATCATTCATCCTGATCTGGTTCTCAAGAACATATCCTTGCTTCAGTGCAATGTCATCAACTTGAGCTTTTATCTTTTCTTGATGTGTAGCCAAGTACACCACTGCATTCCCACCCTTGTGGAAGCAGTCTGTCATCTCCTTCTCGTTAAGATTCATTTCAAACCTTATAGACTTTATATCTTGGGCTAGATCAAACTGTAAAGATTTTTGCCCTTCATCCACATACTTTTCAATGGCTTGCCTGTGCTCATCCAGCTTAATTTGCATAGCAACCATAAGAGCACTGTAATCAATAGATGGTGCTGGTTGAGATATAGGCTGTGGAGCAATAGTTTGTAGAGCCTTTTTGTAATTCTGGCTCCTTCTTTTGAATACTTGAAACTTCTTTTTCTTAGCTCTTGCAGTTTCCTCATCTTCTAAAGCAGATGTGCTGGCTATCTCTACCCTCTCCTTTGGTAGTTCCTCAACAGCTTGGGGCTTCTCAGGCTCTTGCCTAGCAGGTTCTTCCTGAATTTGCACTGGATCCCCCTCAACTGGAGCCATCTCCCCCTCAGCAACAGAATTTTCCTTCTCAAGGTCTGCTTGATCCAGATTTAGAAATAAATCTTCCATTGTAAATTCTTGTGGAGAATGAGCTGGAGAAATTCTTGGCTCATCTACCACTGGATTAGAAACTACTTGAACTTCAATAGAAGTGTCTTCCATGACATCATCTGGGACTTGACTATCAATCTGTGGTTGCTGATAAACATCAGTCAAATCAGTATCCTCTATAGGAAAATCTAAAGCATTAAGCTCAGTGATTACCTCAAGAATAGTGTGTGTTGCTTGCTCACTCTCAAGAGGAGTTGGATCTTCCACAACTAGTGGCTCCCCCTGGACTGAATCCTGGTGTAAGGGGCTAGCTGGTGTTAGCTCCTCCTGCCTTACTGCAGTATCTTATTGAGCTGGAGATTTCACAGCATTTCCTTCTACATCCTCATCTAGAGTAAAGACAACATGCTCTTCACTACCAGAGCTGCTAGAGGAAACCTGAGCCACTGGGGCAGCTTTCTTCTTCTTCTTTTGAGGTGTTACTTTCTCAGATGTTACTTTCTCAGGGGTTTGCATCTCTTTTGACAAAACCCTGTCCCACCTAGAGAATATCCTTAAGTCCATTTTCCTCATATGGTTGATTTTACTTCCAGCAGCTTGACCCATAACTTCTGGTATAATACCAGCAAGGTATAGACTTAAAATCCTGCCCAGGTTGGACTTCTTTAGGCTTTCCTTAATCTTCTCAAAGATTACTACAGACCAGTCTGTTTTCAAAGTGAAGATTATTCTTGTCATAATACTGAACATATGGGCTGATACCCTATCATGCCCTCTAGGTTTGCTTAAGATTACTTTTCCAACAATTTCTGACAGGAATTTCCCTTGACTGTTCATTCCTTTTCTATTGAAAATAGAGCCAATTTTCAATTTTGAATCTAGACCACACCATGTCAATGCTTCTCTGGTCTTAGAAGCAGTTACTTCATCCTCTTCCTTAATTCTTGGTAACTGTAGTACTTTCCTCAAACTTTTAGGTGACACCTTCACCTTTTCACCATGAACCCTAGACTTGATCTTGAATCCAGTGTTGTCTAGGGTTGCTCCATTTAGGAATTCCAGTACTTCCTTCTTCCAGATCTTTGTCGGCTCAGAAACAAGATATTCTAACCCTGAGTCTGCAACTAGGGTTACTACAGTCTTGATCTCCGGGTCGGCATCACCAAACGCGTCTCGCACGAATTCATAGCCTTCGTTGTCATTCTCCTCAAGCTTTGGCACCATTAGGGTTTGAAGAATTTGACTGGAGAGAAGAGAGGTGTCGACACACAAGTTTAGTCTCGAAACTTTTGAAAGCATGTCGACAGACTAAGGCAAAATCCTATTTATACCTTTCTAAGCTTGAAGATGAAAAGGCGGGTCAGCGAACTTAAATTGTGTCGACACTGCCGATAAGTGTCGGCACTAACTTATAATGTCTCGACACCTATGTGTCGACACAAGTTTAGTCAACAGATAATATGTGTCGACACTTGTTTATGTGTCGACACCACTTAACTCGACACATAGTCGAGTCTTTACTTAGATCATACTGAGTAAAGCCTAAGTGTCGACACCACCTTGGATGTGTCGACACCTACTTACTATGTGTCGACACTAATTTTCTGAAGTGTCGACACCAACTTCCTATAATGTGTCGACACCTTTTCCCTGAAGTGTCGACACCAACTTCCTATAATGAGTCAACACCTTTTCCCTGAAGTGTCGACACCACTTTTCTGTGTCGACACAGATATCTCTGTGTGTCGACACCTTTTGACTTAGCCAATTCTATAAACTTATTCTAAGTTTATCATACCTAGTTCAATTTTAAACCTATTGAACTTAGTTTCTTCTAAGGGCTTAGTATACATATCAGCTAGTTGATTATCTGTTCTAACATATTCTAGTAAAATATCTTCTCTTTCTACATGCTCTCTAAGAAAATGATATTTTATTTCAATATGTTTGGTTCTACTATGGGAAACAGGATTATTTGCAATTGATATAGCACTTGTAGAATCACAAAAGAGTGGAGTTCTACTTACCTGAATTCCATAGTCCTCAAGCTGATGTTGTATCCATAGAAGTTGAGCACAGCAACTTCCTGTAGCCACATATTATGACTCTGCAGTGGAGATAGCCACACTTGTTTGCTTTTTGCTACTCCATGAAATTAGTCTTCCACCTAGGAATTGACAGGTTCCAGTTGTCATTTTTCTGTCTTCTTTGCATCCTGCAAAGTCTGCATCTGAATAACCTGTTAGTTCAAAATCCCCATTCCTAGGGTACCAGACGCCTAGATAAGGAGTGCCCTTTAGATATCTCAATATTCTTTTGACTGCTGTCAAATGAGACTCTTTAGGGCAGGTTTGATACCTTGCACAGACACATGTAGCATACATGACATCTGGTCTACTTGCAGTCAAATATAATAGGGAGCCAACTATCCCTCTATACAAAGACTCATTTACAGGTTTCCCTGCTGTTGGGTACATTGGTCAAATGTACCTGATTTGAAGAAGCCTCACCTAACTCAATGATATACATCAGAATGTATTTGATGTTTGTTTGAGTTACTTGTGCAGGTTAGGAATACACTGGACTGAAGCTAAAAATTCTAAGTCCATGTGTCGACACCCAGAGGGCAAGTGTCGACACTTGAGAAAGCTTGTGTCGACACCCAGACATGCAGTGTCGACACTTGGAGTCATTGTGTCGACACCTGGGAAGAAGAGTCGACACCAGTCAGAAAGTGTCGACACTTGGAGCTGTGTCGACACTCAGTGCAGAAGGATGCAGAAAAGCTGTGTCGACACTTAGCAGAAGTGTCGACACCTAGAAGAGCTGAGTCAACATCAGAAAGTGTCGACACTTGGAGTTGTGTCGACACCCAGCAAAATTCTGCAGAGACTAAGTACAAGTGTCGACACTCAACACAATGTGTCGACACTCAATCAGCAGAGTCAACATATGAAGAATGTGTCGACACTCAGCACAATGTGTCGACACACACTCAAAGAAGTCAACACTTGAAGAATGTGTCGACACTCAGCACAATGTGTCGACACATAACCAGAAGACTCAACACTAGAAGGAGGTGTCGACACAAGGAGATGTGTCGACACTTAGCAGAGAACAGAAAAGTTTACAAAATATTCTAAGTACAAGTGTCGACACTAAGGGAATGTGTCGACACTCAGCTGAAGAATCAAGAATGAAGACTTGTGTCGACACCAAGAAGCTATGTCGACACTTGACAGTTTCAACACATGAAGATGTGTCGACACAAAGGAGATGTGTCGACACTTAGAAGAATACAGTTAAAGGATGAAGTACAAGTACTTGTGTCGACACTCAATTTCAGTGTCGACACATGCAGAAGAAACTGTGTCGAGACATACAAGGAATTGTGTCGACACATTGTAGACTTGTGTCGACACTTACACAACATGTGTCGACACTTGGTCTATAAGTGTCGACACTTAAGAACAGAAAGTCTCGACACTATATGACAGTTAGTGAGATTTCAAGAAGTGACTGGTTGACATGACAACTGCCAATCCAGCCGGTCTACAGCAACTGTCAAAGAATTCAAAATTCTGTTATAAACCGGATCAGCCGGTTACCATGAAGGAAGCCTATAAATAGGCACCCACAGTTTACAGAATAAAAAAAGAGTTAAGTTGTTAAGTGGTCAAGTTGTTCACAATCATTACTTGTTGTGAGAATAATTGAAGTGGTTGATCAGATTAAATCAAGAAGTGATACATAGAGGATCAACACAAGAAGATCAGGCAGTCCAACTGCAGATCTAAGTAGTTGGAGAGAGAGAGCTCCAACTAAGGATTCAGTCTTTGGAACTAAGGCTGAGAAGAACAATTCAGAGTCATCTGGATTTCAAGAAGCAGAGATCAAGGATCAACTGCAGAAGATTCAGACTAATTCAGTTCTACTCAAGAAGCTTTGAAGAAAGCTAAGTCAGTTTGGATCAAGCTGAGTTCTTCCAAGAACTCTTCAAGAAAGCTCTCAACTCCTCTCATCCTTTCTGAGTTGTAGAGTTAGCATTTGTAATTTCTATTTTAAACTTGTAAGATCCATAGGATCTGAGTGATTGTAAGCCTATTTTATAAAGGCTGAGGGTAGGGCTTGGTGCCTGAGTGTAGGAGTTGAAGAACTCTGAGTGTAGGCCTTTAATTGGCTGAGTGTAAGCCTTGATTGGCTGAGTGTAGGCCTGGGTGGCTGAGTGTAGGCCTTTTGGCTGAGTGTAAGGCCTTGGGCCTGAGGTAGGAACCTTGTTGGGTTCTGAGCTAGTGGAGAAGTTTGGCCGAATCTAGTACACTGCTAGATAGGCGAAGGGGGAAAGTGGATGTACCCAAAGATTGGGGAACCACTATAAAATCTTGTGTATTCTGTGCTGTGATTGTACTGTGTTGAGAATTGCTGTGTGCTGTGATTACTTATTCAGAAATCTGTGTTATAAACTGTTGACTGCCAACAAAGAATAAAGAAAAGGATTAGGTCACCTATTCACCCCCCCTCTAGGTGTTTAGGTACCATATCTTTCAAGTGGTATCAAAGCCAGGTTCCTCAAAATCAGGACTAACTGTCTGAGGAGATCCAGTTTGGCAGATTCAGTATAAGTCAGGAAACAGGAAACAGTTTCAAGAAAATCAAGAACATGGGTTCTTCAGAGAATCATAAGGAATTGGGTTCAATGAAACTACCTATATGCAGAAAAGAGATCTTTGGGATCTGGAAAGAGAGGGTTAGGCTTTTTATGGAAGCCTCTGACCCTAGGATATACATCACAGTCAGAGAAGGGCCATATGTGCCCATGAAGATTTCAGTATTGGATGCAAATCAGAGGACTCCAAAGGATTTCTCTGAAATGACCAAGGATGAGATTGTCCTAGCAACCATGGACAAAAGAGCACAGAATATAATAGTTAGTGCAATTGATGATGCCACCTTCCAGAACCTTATTCACTGTAAAACTGCAAAAGAAATGTGGGACACCCTAATTGTCTATATGGAAGGTTCTGAAGAAGTAAGGCAAGATAGGAAGTCCTTGCTTAATCAAGAATATGAAAGCTTTAGGCAAGGAAGAGGGGATAGCATCACTGAATGCTACAAGAAATTTTATAGAATTGTAAATGAACTCATGTCATATGGAAGAGAGTTCACAAACTATGAGTTGAATGATAAATTCTTGAGGTCCCTCACCAAAGACTGGGACACCAAGATCTGTGCCATCAGAGAAATGGCAAAGTTGGGAGAAATTCCTCCTCCCACACTTTTTGGCAAGTTGTTATCTTATGAGATGCAATTGTCAGTAAGAAAAGAAGAAGAAAAGTCAACAAGGACTGAATACAGAGAAAAGACTGTTGCCTTTAAGTCAGATGTACCCAGAAAGAGCAGGACCAAGTCATCAACTCCTCCTCCTGAGGTAGTTGAATCAGAATCTGAAGAGTCAGAAAGTACAAAATCTACAAGCAGTGAAAGTGATGAAGACTTTGCTGCATTCACCAGACATTTTCAGAAGTTCCTTAAGAAGAAACAGTGGAGGTCTAGACCTTCATCTTCCAAAGGGAAAGAGGTTCAGTATCAGGAAAAGAAGCCTTCAAAGAAGGACAAGAAAAGGACCAAGACTAGTAAGGCAACTGGATCCAAGATAATTTGTTACTGCTGCAATAGACAGGGCCATGTTATTGCAGACTGTCCTGAAAGAAGGAAAGAATACAGTGACAAAAAGAAAACACACTTCAAAGGAAAGAAGGAGAAGTCCTTTGTTGCAAAGAATGAGAAGACTCTTTCAGATATGTCTTCTTCAGACACTGAGACAGATGCTGAAGCCTATATTGGGCTATTTGCTGAGAAGAAGAAGAGTTTATGCAGATCATGGAATCTATCTATGAGCAAGAAGACTGTCAAAGCCAAGGACTGATGGCTTTGACTGAAAGTACTAAAAACCTGGAGCAGCCAGGACCCAGTCAGGTACAAGGTTTAACTCAAAGTTCTGATTCCAGTTCTAGTTCAGAGTCAGATTATTCTTCATCAAGTGATGAGAATATATCTGAGTCTGAGGGAGATATTCATCAACTCCTAGATGAATATCAAGTACTATTGCAAGCCTATAAGAAAAGCAAGACCCTAGCCAAAAATTTGGCCAAGGAAATTGCTGATCTCAAGGCAGCTGCAATAGATTATGAGAAGAATTATGATCAAAAACTGAATGAAGTGGCTAGGCTGAAACACATTACTGTGATTCAGATGGGTACTATTACATTCAAGAATGATCAAATTAAGAAACTGGAGATTAATCTTCAGAAGGAGAAAGAGCTAGCAGCTAGGTATTCAAAACCTAAATCAGTGCTACCCTTGATTGATGATTTTGTTCATCATAAAGGAAAGACTGGACTGGGTTTTGTTAATCCAGCTAGGACTGTTCAGGATCAGTCCAAGTCCAAGGGCAAAGCCCCAACATTCAACAAGACTGCTGTAGTTAAGACAGCTAAGTCAGAACCTAAGCAAAGGTACAACAAATTTGAATGTTGGTGCTGTGGCAAGGTTGGCCACTTTGCTTTGGATTGTTGGCACAATGCCAGTGCCAAGTTGAGTAGCAAGTTACCTGTTGGAAAGACAGCAGGTAGCTATGTCAATTTGCAAACTAACAATCACCAAGGACCCAAGTTTACTTTGGGTTCTAAGGTTCATTAATTTGTTTTGCAGGAGAATCCAAGTGGCCATACCCCTACATGGTACTTGGATAGTGGATGTTCCAGACACATGACTGGAACTAGGGGACTACTGAAGGACTACATCCCAATCAAAAATGGTCCAAAGGTGACCTTTGGTGGTTCTGAAAAAGGAATCATCAAAGGGTTTGGTAACATTTCTTCTAACCTTGTTACCATTACTCAAGTGGCTTATGTTAAAGGTTTGAAACATAACCTCATTAGTATAAGTCAATTAAGTGATGTAGGGTATGACATCTCATTTGTTAAAAATGGTTGTCATATCAAGAGGTCAAGTGATCAAAAGATCATTTTGACAGGTTATAGGAAGAGAAATGTCTATTGTTTAGACATTATGGTTGAGAACAATAGTTCTCCAGTTTGTCTTGTAGCTGATGAGACAGTCTCTCAATGTGTCAAGTGGCACAAGAGGCTTGCTCATCTTAATTACAAGACTATTGGCAAACTCTTTAGTAAAGAGTTAGTGAGGAATGGTCCTCAAGTTAAGTGTGTCAAAGATGGCATTTGCTCAGCTTGTCAAAAGGGCAAGCAGACTAAATCCACCTTTAGAAGCATTGACAACAAGGATGCTGTGAGGTGTTTATACCTCTTGCATATGGATCTATTTGGTCCAATGCCAGTTCACAGCTTAGGTAGGAAGGTCTACACCTTTGTAGTTGTTGATGACTACTCAAGGTTTTCCTGGGTGTTCTTCTTAAAGCAGAAATCTGAAACACCTAGTGTCTTCCACAGTTTTGTTAGGCAAATTCAGAATGAATTGAACTGTACAGTGGTCAAAATTAGAAGTGACCATGGTACAGAGTTTCAATCTGAAAGCATGACAAAATTATGTGAAGACTATGGGATATTTCAAGAATTCTCTTCACCTAGAACACCTCAGCAAAATGGCATTGCTGAAAGGAAAAATAGAACCTTGATAGAGGCTGGTAGAACCCTATTAAGTGATTCATCACTGCCAGAATATTTCTGGGCTGAAGCAGTAAACACTGCATGGCATGTGATAAATAGGGCTACCATCACTAAAAGGTTAAACAAGACCCCCTATGAAGTAGTGAAAGGCAGGAAACCAAATCTATCCTATTTAGGATTTTTGGTTGTAAATGCTTCATACTTAACAATGGGAAGTCTTACTTAACTAAGTTTGCTGCCAAATCCCAAGAGGGAGTGTTTGTTGGGTACAGCAGTAATAGTAAGGCTTATAGAGTCTACAACTTGACTACACAAGTTGTAGAGGAATCTGTGCATGTAGTTTTTGATGAGTCACAACTAATTAACAATGAGTTGTCTAGTAGTGTGTGCAGCCCCTCAGGTCTTATTAAGAAGATGGACAAGCTAACCATGGAAGATGTACCTGCTGCAAGACAGCAAGTAGAAGAAGATGGCTTATGTCCAGGGGGAGAACTACATGTACCAGGAGCTGAAGAAGTTCAAGGAACTCAGCATGATGAAGATGCTGAAGAAGTACAACCAGAAGTAAGGATGCCTCCAGCCAACAGGCATCTAAGAGATCATCCAGTGGAGCTGATCATTGGAGATCCAAGACAAGGTGTTCAGACAAGGAGCAGAAATCAGAATGCTGCAGTATATTCAAGTTTTCTGTCTCAAATAGAACCAAAGAAATTTGAAGAAGCAATACAAGATCCACAGTGGACTGAAGCTATGCAGGAAGAGCTAAACCAGTTCAAGAGGTGCAAGGTTTGGGACTTAGTTCCTAAGCCTAAAGATCACAATGTGATAGGAACAAAATGGATCTACAGAAACAAGTTAGATGAACAAGGAGTCATCATTAAGAATAAGGCAAGATTGGTTGCAAAAGGATATAGGCAAGAAGAAGGTATTGATTTTGATCAAACCTTTGCTCCAGTAGCCAGACTGGAAGCCATCAGGATGTTCTTGGCCTATGCAACCTACCAAGGATTCAAAGTATACCAAATGGATGTGAAGTCAGCATTCCTTAATGGTAATTTAAAAGAAGAAGTATATGTGGAGCAGCCTTCAGGTTTTGTTGATCCTACTCTTCCACATTATGTCTATAGACTTAGGAAAGCATTGTATGGGTTAAAGCAAGCTCCTAGAGCTTGGTATGAAACCCTATCTAGTTTCCTCATTGAGAACAAGTTCACAAGGGGGAAAATAGATAAGACTCTATTCCTTAGGGAATCTAGAGGCAAAGTAATACTTGTCCAAATATATGTAGATGACATTATATTTGGGTCTACTGAAAGTAGCCTTTGCAAAAAGTTTGCAAAGCTTATGCAGAGTCAATTTGAAATGAGTAGTATGGGAGAACTGAAGTTTTTCTTGGGTCTCCAAGTTAAACAGACTGAAAGTGGATTATCCATATGTCAGTCTAAGTTCACCCTAGAACTCATAAGGAAATATGGTATGGATTCCTCCAGTACCATGAAGACTCCTATGGGGTCAAGTATGTCTCTAAGCAAGGATGATGCAGGGAAACCTGTGGATGAAACCTTGTATAGAGGGATAGTTGGCTCACTACTTTACTTGACTGCAAGTAGACCTGACATTATGTATGCTACATGTGTTTGTGCCAGGTATCAAGCCTGCCCTAAAGAGTCTCACTTGACTGCAGTCAAGAGAATCTTGAGATATCTAAAGGGCACACCTTATCTAGGCCTCTGGTACCCTAGGAATGGAGATTTTGATCTAACAGGTTATTCAGATGCAGACTTTGCAGGATGCAAAGAAGATAGAAAGAGCACAACTGGATCCTGTCAATTCCTAGGTGGAAGACTCATTTCATGGAGTAGTAAGAAGCAAACCAGTGTGGCCATCTCCACAGCTGAGTCAGAATATGTAGCTGCAGGAAGTTGCTGTGCTCAACTTCTGTGGATTCAACATCAGCTAGAAGACTATGGATGTCAGGTAAGTAGAACTCCACTTTATTGTGATTCTACAAGTGCTATTTCCATAGCTAATAACCCTGTATCACATAGTAGAACTAAACATATTGAGATAAAATATCACTTTCTTAGGGAGCATGTAGAAAGAAATGATATTGCACTTGAATATGTTAAAACAGATAATCAGATAGCTGATATGTTTACTAAGCCCTTAGAAGAAGCTAAGTTTAATAGGTTCAAAATTGAACTAGGTATGATAAACTTAGACTAAGTATACAGAACAAAATTGGCTAAGTAAAAAGGTGTCGACACATAGACAAGTCTATGTCGACACAGAATAGTAAGTGTCGACACTTCAGGAAAATGGTGTCGACACATCTAGGAAGTTAGTGTCGACACTTCAGAATGTTAGTGTCGACACATGTCGAGTAGGTGTCGACACATCCAATAAAGTGTCGACACTTAAGTTTTACTCAGAATTTTTCTAAGTAAAGTCTCGACACATGTCGAGTATAGTGGTGTCGACACTTAACCAAGTGTCGACACATAAAATCTGTTGACTAAATTTGTGTCGACACATGAGTGTCGAGACATTATAAGTCAGTGTCGACACTTATTGACAGTGTCGACACATCATTAGAAATTCATCCCGCCTGTTCGTCTTCAAACAAGAAAGGTATAAATAGGGTTCTGTCTTTGATTGTCGACACGCTTTCAAAGTTTCGAGACCTAAACTCTTGTGTCGACATTTCTCTCATCTCAAGACTAATTCTCAAAACCCTAATGGCTCCCAAGCTGGAAGAGAACGTAAACGAAGGCTATGAGCTTGTGCGAGGCGCATTTGACGACAGCGACCAAGAAATCAAATCAGTGCTAACCCTAATTGTCAATTCAGGATTGGAGTTCTTGGTTTCAGAACCAACGAAAATCTGGAAGAAGGAAGTCATTGAATTCCTTTCTGGCGCGTCTATAGATGACTCAGGCTTCAGGATTAAGTCAAGGGTGCATGGCACCAAGGTCAAGATTTCACCAAGTCACTGAGAAAGGTACTTCAGCTACCTAAAGTTCAAGATGAAGAGGAAGTAACTGCTTCTAAGACCAAGGAAGCTCTTACTTGGTGTGAACTGGATTCAAAGATGAAAGTGGGATCAGTCTTTCACAGGAAAGGTATGAATATTCAAGGCAAGTTCTTGTCTGAAGTAGTGGGCAAGGTTATACTGAGCAAGCCAGGAGGGCATGACAGGGTGTCTGCCTCCATGTTTGAAGTCATGACCAGAATCATCTTCAATCTGAAAACAGACTGGTCAATGGTGGTTTATGAGAAAGTAAAAGAAAGCCTGAAGAAGCCCAATCTGGGCAGGATACTAAGTCTCTACCTGGCTGGATAATTCCAGAGGTAATGAGCACTGCTGCAGGATCTAAGATCAATCATATGAGGAGAATGGACTCAAGGATATTCTCAAGATGGGAAAGGGTGCTGGTGTCAAAGGAATTGGCCACCCCTGTGAAACAAGCTTCTAAGAGAGACTCTCCTCCCAGGAAGAAGAGGAAGACAGCTGCTGTGCCTCAAGAGTCCATCCAGCAGCTCAGGCAGTGAAGAACATGTGGTCTTCACTCCTGAAAGTCCAGTAGGTGTGACTGCAGAAAAGTCACCTGCTCCTCAGGAGCCAGCTGATATCCAGGGGGAGCCTCCAGCTGTAGAACATCCATCTACACTGGATAGTGAGCAGGCTACTCTTATCATTCCAAGAGGTACTTTCTGACCTTAATACATTAGATTTTTCTGTAATAAATTCTGATTTGTCTGATGTCCATCAGCAAAATCAGCCAGCAACCAAGAACCAGATGTTGTTCTTCCAGACACATCTGTTGTGATACCTGATACAGTGGTTGAAAACCAAGTACATCTCATGCACAGTCTCCAGCAGAATATACAATGGAAGATCTCTTTTTGAACTTAGATCAAGAAGATTTTGATATGAAAAGAATGATGCTGATACAGTAAAGAATGCTGCTGCTGAGGGGGAGAACATTGAAGTTGTGGAAGAGCCTATAAGGCTAGATACTGAGAAGGCACAGGATGTGCAAACTGAAAAACATCCAGCCCTAAAGATAGGGTGGATATAGCCAGTACATCAGAATCTGAAGATGAGGAAGCTGAGCAAGCTAAGAAAAGAAGTTCTTTTTTTTAAAAGAAGAAGCCAGAGCTACAAGAAGGCTCTTCAAACAGTTGCTCAACACTCACTGTCCAACAAGCTCCATCCACTGATTATAGTGCTCTATGCTTGCAATGCAAATCAAGATGGATGAACAAAGGAAAGCCTTAGAAACTTATGTTGATGAAGGGCATAAGGCACTACAATCTGATCTGGGCCAGGAATCAAGTCCATAAGGTTTGAAATGAACCTTAATAAAGGGAAATGACTGATTGTTTTACCAAGGGTGCTAATGCTGTGGTATATCTGCTAAACATCAAGAAACAATTAAGAGAAAGTGGATGATATAGCACTCAAGCAAGCTATGTGCTGGAGAATCAGTTAAGGATGAATGATAATTTGACTGCATCTCACAATGCAATAGTCACAGAACTCAAGAATAAGTCAAATGAACCTTCAACTTCCTCTGCTGCTGCCAAAGCTGATTTTGATAAGATATTTCAAGCAGAGATTGCTGCTGTATAGACTGCAATCAAGACTCACAGAAGGTCATTTCAGAACAGCTTACAAAGCTTAGACCTTTCTTTAAAGAGGGCATAAGGTATTTGGATAGCCAAATCAGATTCCAGAAAGATGATGTGAGAGATCATGTGGCCCAAGAAGTCATAAAGGGGGAGAGAGTGTTAGTCAAGGCCAGTTCTGAGCATGCAAAATGGATTTCAAATTCTATAGAGGCTACACTTGGATATCCTCCCCTGTGTGATGACAATGAAGTAGCTGAATCTGGTATTCAAGGCACATATCTTGGAGGTGAGCAACAAGCAGTGGCTGATGTAATCTATCCACCTCCAGACTTTGAATGATTCATGCAGATATAAGCACAATGTATAGTCCACCTGCTGGCAAGCCTAATATTATTCTGGAAAAGGTTGTTCAACCTATCACAGCTGCAATGCAAGAGGCTTTGGACAAGGAAGAAGAAACTAGGCTGTCAAAGAAGAAGTTTAGGGAATGCTGAGCAAAAGCCAGATTTTGAACAATGGAGCCCTACTTCTAGAAACATAATTCTCACAGCCTGGAAAGCTGCCAAGGACAATGCCCATGAGAGGAACAAGTGGTTCTCAGAGGCTGAATGGAGAAAGCATGAGAGTAGGCAGGAAGCAATTGTCCAATTTAGAAGGAAGGCTAAGTTAGGAAAGCTACCTCCAACAGCTGTGGAGCCTAGCAAGTACTTTCCTAAGCCCTATCATTATTTTGAAAGACAAAAGATCAAGGCTGAAGAACAAAGAAGAAGGACTCTAAAGGGAAGAAGACTGCTGAAGCTGAGCCTGCTGCTGCTGCTGCTGCTGTGAAAGCTCAAGTTAAAGCTGAAAGGCATTGTTATTAAAGAACCTGATCAGCACTAGATTAGGAATTAACTTGATGCTTGTTGTAATCTGTTGAGTGAAAAACATTGTAATACTTCATTGAAAATGTATAAGGAACATTATTGGAACAGTATATGATAAATATAGTATGAATGTTCTGAAATATGTGTGTTTCTTATTGTTCTGCAATGTTTAATAAGTATACATGTGTGCTTTATTACATGTTCAAGTTTACCCTGTTGTCATTTATATGCTTTACATCATTTTGTAATTTTTAATTATGAGTGGTGTATATCATTGACTAAGGTTATGACTTCTCCAAATAGGGGGAGATTGTTGGGTACATTGGTCAAATGTACCTGATTTGAAGAAGCCTCACCCTAACTCAATGATATACATCAGAATGTATTTGATGTTGTTTTGAGTTACTTGTGCAGGTTAGGAATACACTGGACTGAAGCTGAAAATTCTAAGTCCATGTGTCGACACCCAGAGGGCAAGTGTCGACACTTGAGAAAGCTTGTGTCGACACCCAGACATGCAGTGTCGACACTTGGAGTCATTGTGTCGACACCTGGGAAGAAGAGTCGACACCAGTCAGAAAGTGTCGACACTTGGAGCTGTGTCGACACTCAGTGTAGAAGGATGCAGAAAAGCTGTGTCGACACTTAGCAGAAGTGTCGACACCTAGAAGAGCTGAGTCAACATCAGAAAGTGTCGACACTTGGAGTTGTGTCGACACTCAGCAAAATTCTGCAGAGACTAAGTACAAGTGTCGACACTCAACACAATGTGTCGACACTCAATCAGCAGAGTCAACATATGAAGAATGTGTCGACACTCACACAATGTGTCGACACACACTCAAAGAAGTCAACACTTGAAGAATGTGTCGACACTCAGCACAATGTGTCGACACATAACCAGAAGACTCAACACTAGAAGGAAGTGTCGACACAAGGAGCTGTGTCGACACTTAGCAAAGAACAGAAAAGTTGTAAAATATTCTAAGTACAAGTGTCGACACTAAGGAATGTGTCGACACTCAGCTGAAGAATCAAGAATGAAGACTTGTGTCGACACCAAGAAGCAGTGTCGACACTTGACAGTTTCAACACATGAAGATGTGTCGACA
Organism: Platanthera guangdongensis; assembly: GCA_039583875.1. Taxonomy (NCBI): domain Eukaryota; kingdom Viridiplantae; phylum Streptophyta; class Magnoliopsida; order Asparagales; family Orchidaceae; genus Platanthera; species Platanthera guangdongensis. Next base: position 26,837,144 of record CM077156.1, read on the forward strand.
CAAAGGAGATGTGTCGACACTTAGAAGAATACAGTTAAAGGATGAAGTACAAGTACTTGTGTCGACACTCAATTTCAGTGTCGACACATGCAGAAGAAACTGTGTCGAGACATACAAGGAATTGTGTCGACACCTTGTAGACTTGTGTCGACACTTACACAACATGTGTCGACACTTGGTCTATAAGTGTCGACACTTAAGAACAGAAAGTCTCGACACTATCTGACAGTTAGTGAGATTTCAAGAAGTGACTGGTTGACATGACAGCTGCCAATCCAGCCGGTCTACAGCAACTGTCAAAGAATTCAAAAGTCTGTTATAAACCGGATCAGCCGGTTACCATGAAGGAAGCCTATAAATAGGCACCCACAGTTTACAGAATAAAAAAAGAGTTAAGTTGTTAAGTGGTCAATTGTTCACAATCATTACATGTTGTGAGAATAATTGAAGTGGTTGATCAGATTAAATCAAGAAGTGATACATAGAGGATCAACACAAGAAGATCAGGCAGTCCAACTGCAGATCTAAAGTAGTTGGAGAGAGAGAGCTCCAACCAAGGATTCAGTCTTTGGAACTAAGGCTGAGAAGAACAATTCAGAGTCATCTGGATTTCAAGAAGCAGAGATCAAGGATCAACTGCAGAAGATTCAGACTAATTCAGTTCTACTCAAGAAGCTTTGAAGAAAGCTAAGTCAGTTTGGATCAAGCTGAGTTCTTCCAAGAACTCTTCAAGAAACTCTCAACTCCTCTCATCCTTTCTGAGTTGTAGAGTTAGCATTTGTAATTTCTATTTTAACTTGTAAGATCCATAGGATCTGAGTGATTGTAAGCCTATTTTATAAAGGCTGAGGGTAGGGCTTGGTGCCTGAGTGTAGGAGTTGAAGAACTCTGAGTGTAGGCCTTTAATTGGCTGAGTGTAAGCCTGTGATTGGCTGAGTGTAGGCCTGGTGGCTGAGTGTAGCCTTTTGGCTGAGTGTAAGGCTTTGGGCCTGAGGTAGGAACCTTGTTGGGTTCTGAGCTAGTGGAGAAGTTTGGCCGAATCTAGTACACTGCTAGATAGGCGAAGGGGGAAAGTGGATGTACCCAAAGATTGGGGAACCACTATAAAAACTTGTGTATCTGTGCTGTGATTGTACTGTGTTGAGAATTGCTGTGTTCTGTGATTACTTATTCAGAAATCTGTGTTATAAACTGTTTGACTGCCAACAAAGAATAAAGAAAAGGATTAGGTCACCTATTCACCCCCCCCCCCTCTAGGTGTTTAGGTACCATATCTTTCACCGGCATCATCCTTGCAAAGAGACATACTTGAACCCATAGGATTCATGGTACTAGATGAATCCAACCATACTTCCTTATGAGTTCTAGGGTGAACTTAGACTAGCATATGGATAAACTATTCTCAGTCTGTCTTACTTGGAGACCCAAGAAGAACTTAGTTCTCCCATACTACTCAACTCAAATTGCCTTGCATTAGTTTTGCAAACTTTTTGCAAAGACTACTTTCAGTAGACACCCAAATATTATGTCATCTACATATATTGGACTAGTATTACTTTGCCTCTAGATTCCCTAAGGAATAAGTCTTGTCTATTTTCCCCTTGTGAACTTATTCTCAATGAGGAAACTAGACAGGGTTTCATACCAAGCCCTAGGGCTTGCTTTAAACCCATATAAAGCTTTCCTAAGTCTATAGACATGATTAGGTAGAGTTGAATCAACAAAACCTGATGGCTGTTCCACATAGACTTCCTCTTTAAGATTACCATTCAAAATGCTGACTTGACATCCATTTGGTAAACTTTAAATCCTTGAATGTTGCATAGGCCAGGAACATCCTTATGGCTTCCAGTCTGGCTACTGGAGCAAAGGTTGATCAAAGTCAATACCTTCTTCCTGCATATATCCTTTAGCAACCAATCTTGCTTTATTCTTAATGATGACTCCTTGTCATCCATCTTGTTCCTATAGATCCACTTGGTTCCTTATATTGTGGTCTTAGGTTAGGAACAAGTTCCCAGACCTTGCACCTCTTGAACTGATTCAATTCTTCTTGCATTACTCAATCCAGTGAGGGTCTAGATGCTTCTTCAAACTTCTTTGGTTCAACTTGGGATAGAAAAACTGGAGTAGATTGCTGCATTCAGATTTCTGCTCCTTGTTTGTACCCCTTGTCTTGATCACCAATGATTGTTCTGCTGGATGATCTCTTAGATGCCTATTGGCTGGAGGCATCCTGACTTCAGTTGAACTTCTTCAGTTCTTCATCTTGCTGCACTCCTTGACTTCATTCTGCATTAGGTACTTGTAGTACTCTCCCCTGGACAGCAGCCACTATCTTACTCCTTGCTGCTTTGCAATAGTTTCTCTTCTATAGTGAGCTGTCCATCTCTTGTTATAATGTGGGAGCTGCATACACTACTAGACAACTCATTGTTAATAAGTCTAGTTTCATCAAATACTACATGTACAGACTCTTCTACAACAACTTGTGTAGACAAGTTGTAAGACTCTATAAAGCCTTACTGTTGGTTGTACCCAACAAAATTCCCTCTTAGGACTTGGCAGCAAACTTAGTCAAGTAAGACTTTCCATTGTTAAGTATGAAGCACTTACAACCAAAGATCCTGAAGTAGGATAGGTTTGGTTTTCTGCCTTTCACAACCTCATAGGGGGTCTTATTGAGGCTTTTAGTATGGTAGCCCTATTAATAACATGCATGCAGTATTAACTGCTTCAGCCCAGAAATATTCTTGTAGTGATGTATCACTTAATAGGGTCCTACTAGCCTCAATCAAGGTTCTATTCTTCCTCTCACAATGCCATTTTGCTGAGGTGTTCTTGGAGAAGAAACTCTGAATATCCCAAAATTCTTCACATAGTTTTGCCATACTATCGACTGAAATTCAGTACCATGGTCACTTCTTATTTGACCACTGTACTGTCTAGTTCATTCTGAATCTTTTGACAAGCTATAGAAGACACTAGGTGTTTCAGATTTCTGTCTAAGAAAGAACACCCAGGAAAACCTGTGTAGTAATCTACAACTACAAAAGTATAGACCTTCCTACCTAGGCTGTGAACTGGCATTGGACCAAAGAGATCCATATGCAAAAGGTATAAACACCTCACAACATCTTTGTTTCTATGCTTCTAAAGGTGGATTAGTCTGCTTGCCCTTTTGACAAGCTGAGCAAATACCATCTTTAATACACTTAACTTGAGCACCATTCCTCACTAACTCTTTGCTAAAGAGTTTGCCAATTGTCTTGTAGTTTAGATGGGCTAGCCTCTTGTGCCATTTGACACAATGAGAGACAGTCTCATCAGCTACAAGACACACTGGAGAACCATTGTTCTCAACCATAATGTCTAAGCAATAGACATTCCTTTTCTATAACCCAGTCAAAATGATCTCTTGATCATTTGACCTCCTGATATGACAGCCATTTTTAACAATGAGATATCATATCCCACATCACTCAATTGACTTATACTAATAAGGTTATGTTTCAAACCTTTCACATAGGCCACTTGAGTAATTGTAATATAGGAGTTAGATATGTTACCAAAACCCTTGATGATCCCTTTTTCAGAACCACCAAAGGTGACTTTTGGACCATCCTTGATGGGTGTGTAGTCCTTTAGTAAACCCTTGTTCCAGTCATATGTCTGGGAACATCCACTGTCCAAGTACCATATAGGGGCATGGCCACTTGGACTCACCTGCAAAACAGATTAGTGAACTTTAGAACCCAAAGAATTCTTGGGTCCTTGGTACTGGTTAGTTTGCTTCCTAACAAAGCTACCTGCAGGTTTTCCAACAGGCAGTTTGCTACTCACTTTGGCATAGCATTGTGCCAACAGTCCATTGCAAAGTGGCCTACCTTGCCACAGCACCAACACTCAAACTTATTGTACCTTTGCTTAGGTACTGTCTTAGCTGTTTTATCTACAGCTGACTTGTGAGAGTTGGGGCTTTGCCCTTGGACTTGGACTTGACAGTCTAGCTGGTTTAGTAAATCCAGACCAGCTTTACCTTTGTGATGAGCAAATTCATCAATTAATGGTAGAACTGACTTAGGTTTAGAAAACCTAGCAACTAGATCTCTCTCCTTCTGAAGACTATCTCCAGACTCTTGATTTGATCATTCTTATATGTTATAGTCCCATCTGAATCACAGTTATGTGCTTCAGTCTGGCTATCTCATTAAGTTTTTGATCAAATAACTTCTCATAATCAGTTGCAGCCATTTTAAGATTGCAATCTCCTTAGCTTGACTCTTGGCCAAGGATTTGCATTTCTTAAATGCTTGCAACAGAACTTGATATTAATCTATCAACTGATGAATATCTTCTTCAGACTCAGATGCACTCTCATCACTTGATGATGATGAATCTGTTTCTGAACTAGCACAGGAAATTGAACTTAAAGACCAATGTTGTACCTTACTAGGTCCTGGCTGCTCCAGGATTTTGTCACTTTCTATCAATGCCATCAGTCCTTGGCACTGACTGTCCTCTTGTTCATATATTGAGTTCATGATCTGGATGAACTCTTCTTCTTCTCCTCAGCAAACAACCCTATATATGCCTCAGCATCTGACTCAGTTTCTGATGAAGAAATATCTGACAGGCTCTTTTCCTTTTTGGACAAATGACTTTTCTTTCTTGCCCTTGTATTGAGTCTTTTTCTTGTCATTAGACTCCTTCCTTTTCTCTAGACAGTCTGCTACAACATGTCCTTGTCTATTACAGCAATAGCAAACAATTTTTGAAAGAGTTGCTTTGTTGGACTTAGTCTTTTTCCTGTCTTTCTTTGAAGACTTTTATTCTTATAATAGTCTTCTTTACCCTGTGAAGTAGATGGCCTTGTCCTCCATTGTTTCTTCTTTAAGAACTTCTGAAAATGTCTTGTGAAGGCAGCAAAGTCCTCATCACTTTCACTACTTTCAGATTTTCTGCTTGCTGACTCATCAGATCAGTTTCAGCATCCTTTGGAGGTGGAGTTGGTGACTTACTTCTGTACTTTCTGGGGGCTTCTGTTTTAAAGGGCCACTATCCTTTCCTTGTGGTCACTTCTTGTAGATTTCTCCTCTTCTTTCCTCACCATCAACTGCATTTCATAGGACAGCAATTTGCCAAACAGTGTTGGTGGAGGAATTTCTGCCAACTTTGCCATTTCCCTAATGGCACAGATCTTGGTGTCCCAATCTTTTGTTAGGGACCTTAGAAACTTATCATTGAGTTCATAATTACTAAACTCTCTGCCATAGGACATGAGCTCATTCACAATCCTGTAGAACTTCTTATAGCATTCAGTTATGCTATCAGCTTTTCCTTGTCTAAAACTTTCATATTCTTGGTTTTAGCAAGGATTTTCTGTCTTGCCTTACTTCTTCAGAACCCTCCATGTACACAATAAGAGTATCCCACATCTCTTTAGCTGTCTTACAGTGTATCAAATTCTGAAAAGTTGCATCATCTGTGGCACTCACTATGATGTTCTGAGCCATCTTATCCATAGTGGCTAGAACAATTTCATCCTTTGTCATTTCAGAGAAATCCTTAGGTGTCCTCTGATTTGCATCTAAGACTGACACCTTCATGGGCATATAAGGCCCTTCTTTCAATGTGATATAAATCCTAGGGTCTAAGGCTTCCATAAACAGTATCACCCTTTCCTTCCAGATACCAAAGATCTCTTTTCTACAAATGGGTAACTTCATGGATCCCAATTCCTTATGATTCTCAGTGGAACCCATGGTTCTTGATTTTCTTGATTCTGTAATTCACTTAGACTGAATCTGCAACAGGATCTACTCAGACAGTTAAGTCCTCTTTTGAGGAACCTCCCTCTGATACCACTTGAAAGATATTGTACCTAAGCACCTAGAGGGGGGGGGGTGAATAGGTGACTTGAATCTTTTTAACTTTTTAAGGCAGAATACAGAATCTAACACAGAATTCTATCTACTTTATCACAGAACACAATCAGCAATCACAGAATTCCACAGCACATAGTAGACACACAGTTTTATAGTAGTTCCCCAAGGTTTGGGTACATCCACTTTCCCCCTTCGCTATCTAGCAGTGTACTAGATTCGGCCTAACTTCTCCACTATCTCAGAACCCCAAAACAGGTTCCTACAGCTCAGGCCTAAGGCCCTACAACTCAGCTTCTTCACAAAGCTTACACTCAGCCACAAAGGCCTACACTCAGCCACCAAGGCCAACACTCAGCCACAATAGGCCTACACTCAGAGATTCAACTCTCCTACACTCAGGAACACATGCCCTACACTCAGCCTTTATAATTACAGGCTTACAAACTCAGATCCCTAAGGATCCTACAAGAAATAATGAATACAAAATATATACTCAACAACTCAGTGAAAAGAGAGATGAGTTGTGAGTTTCTTGATGAGTTCTTGGAAGAACTCAGCTGAAATCAATCTGTCTTGGCTTTCTTCAAAGCTTCTTGAATGTAGAACACAATAAGACTGATTCCTCTGCAGTTGATCCTTGATCTCTGCTACTTAAGATTCAGACCAAATCTGAACCCTTCTTCTCAGCTGGGTTCCAACAGCTGACTTCTTGGATGGAGCTCTCTCTCTCCAACTTCTTAGATCTTCACTAGATTCTTCAAGGAATAGCTAGATCTTCTTTTCTTTTCAATTACTTGAACCACTTCATCAATCTGTTTCTGTAGACAGTGTAAGCCTATTTATAGGCCTTCTTCATGGTAACTGGCTGGTCCGGTTCATAACAGATTTCTGACAACTCTGACAGGTGCTGTAGACCGGCTGGAATGGCAGCTGTCAAGTCATCCAGTCAGTTCTTGAAATAACTGTAATTTTCTGTAAGTGTCGAGATTGTCTGTCTTTAAGTGTCGACACTTATATACTAAGTGTCGACACAAGTTGACTAAGTGTCGGCACAACTCCTTGTGTTGTAGATTTTATGTCTCGATACTGCTTTTTCTTCATGTGTCGACACTGAAAATGAGTGTCGACACAAGTACTTGTACTTCAGTATATTAGTGAATTCTTCTAAGTGTCGACACAACACCTTTGTGTCGACACATCTTCATGTGTTGAACTTGTCAGTATCGACACTGCTTCTTGGTGTCGACACATGTCTTCAGTGTTGATACTTACTGAGTGTCGACACAGCTCCTTGTGTCGACATATTCTTCTTCTGTTGAGACTTCAGCTGTTGTCGACACATCCCCTTAGTGTCGACACTTGTACTTAGAATATTTTGTTGAACTTTGCTGATCTTTGCTAAGTGTCGACACAGCTCCTTGTGTCGACACTTTCTTCAAGTGTTGAGTCTTCAGCTGAGTGTCAACACATTCTTTCTTGTGTCGACACTTTCTTCAAGTGTTGACTCTTCTGCTGTGTGTCGACACATTGTTCTGGGTGTCGACACTTATACTTAGTCTCTGCTGACTTTTGCTGAGTGTCGACATAGCCTCCAAGTGTCGACACTTTCTGATGTAGACACAGTTTCACTGGGTGTCGACACAACTGCTATGTGTCGACACTGCTTCACTGCACTCTTCTTCACTGAGTGTCGACACAGCTCCTTGTGTCGACACTTTCTGTCTAGTGTCGACTCTGCATCCCAGGTGTCGACACAATGACTCCAAGTGTCGACACTGCTTGCCTGGGTGTCGACACAAGTCTTCTTAAGTGTCGACACTTTCCCTCTGGGTGTCGACACATGGACTTAGAAACTTTTTCTTCTTTCCTGTAAATACTTAACCTGCACAAGTAAACTCAAAACACATCAAATACATTTTGATGTATATCATTGAGTAGGGTGAGGCTTCTTCAAATCAGGTACATTAAAACCTAATGTACCCAACATCTTGTAAGATATAAATTTTGCAGGATATATTCTTTTGCAGTGCTCCTTTATTTGAGTACGTGTGGTGTTTACTAATCTTTTTAGTGTTTTTAGTATATACTTTGTTTCTTTGTGCAAAAGAATTAACATCAGATAAATACAAATATATTATTAAAAGATATTAACAAATAATTTCAATAAAGAACAATAAAAGGGAAGAGAAGCGAGAAAACATTCTTATTTCTTCCAGACGGGTAATACTATAGGGCAGTATTTGGATTTCTTTGAAGCTCAAGATTTCTTCTACATCTTCTAGTAATGGTAAATATCACCATCTAACAGCATATTCAACGCTATTGTAGCGAATATCACCATATTCGCTACTCTATCGTAGCGAACCATCTCCAGGTAGAACACTTGAAAGATATATCACCATATTCAACTAAAGTAAAAGACATAATCGTCAGGTATAGTAAATCAGCAAAATTTAAATGCTCGGTGAAGTGTATCGCCACACCCCTAGCAAAAAAATAGCAAGTACTGTCGCGACAATGTACTTTACATGGATCTTCAAAGAATCATAAATATTGGAAATGATCGAGGAAATGAAGATGTTAAAGACCCTTACCCCCAAAATTACAACGATGGAAGAGTCAACCTTAGCGATTGGGTGGAGTGGGACAATATCAGCATATCTCACGGTGGTGATAGAGGCGACTTGAAAGTGTATAGAAAAAGGGAAAAAATTATGAGGGATAGATAGTTTATTCTCTTCCACATGCAATCCATTAAAATGGTCATGAGAAAATGAACTAATAAATAAAATAATGAGAAAGACAATTAGGTAAAATAGAAGAAAAAACTCATGCATTTAAAGATGCAAGTTTGTAAAAATGGAGCCTACATTTTTGTGGTTTTGCATTCAAATTAGAGATGAGGGAGAATAAACAGAGAAGTAGCTCATGTATTTATGGATGAGTTTGTAAATATCACCATCAAGAGGTTGTGTGGGTGTAGTAGTAACAGCTACTGGATTGTCATCACGACGTGGCGAGGATTGCCCTGTAGTAGTAGAAGCTGCTGGATTATTGGTGACAAGGGATTGCGGTGATTTGTGTGTAGTAGAAGCTGTTGGATTATTGCCAACATGGGGTTGCAGGGATTGACCTATAGCAGTGGAAGCTGTTGTATCTCCATGAAGGCTGGGATTGCCTTGTAGTAGTACAAGCTATGTTGTCAAGGTGCACACTTGAGGTGTCGGGCGCAACCCACGACACCGGAGCACTACCAAGGCGGACAAAGTGCCTCAAATGTGCCTCACATGCATTCCAGGCGCACATTAGGCGCGCTTGGGGATTTCTAGTCAGATTTTGAACCTTTGTTGCAGGTTTGGTTTAATTAGAGGATGGAGATTTCTGGTCTATAAGAAGTTTATGGCTCATTTTTCCATTTCACGCCCGCGCCGTCTAAAGCTCTTGCCCGCTGCTCGAAATTTGTCGCCCTCTCCTCTTCAGTTCGAAATCTCACACCCGATGCAGGTATTCTTACTATCATCTAATTCTTTTCCATGCTTCTTTTCCATTGGTTTTTTCCATGCTTGTCCTAAACTTAGGATATTTTCTATCTATTGGAATGTCATGTATATTTATCTGCTTCCAAATTTTAATTTGGTAGGCCTGTTAGTGCTATCTATTATTAAAAAATGATACAAATCATAGTCTTATTGGATTCAGGGTGTCAGACTTGAGTATAAAATACCTAGTGAAGCACTACAAGTATTTATATGATCTAAACCTCAATGGATGCAAGGTATTTAATTTCATTTTGTATGTGTGTCTATATATATTTATATAAATATATATACATACTATCTACAAGGTAGATGAGTCTTCTGTGGAACATTCATTATTATAATTTTACTCTTTTTTGCTTTCATTATTATAATTTTACTATTTTTTTTCTTCAAGTATTTGCAAGATTCAAAAAGCATGGCGGTGCTCGTGCGTTTGGCATGGGCGAAACCCCATGCCGCACTACTGTTATGTGTATATATATGCATACATGTGTATGTTCTCTACGAAACCTTGTTATTTTGTATGGAACACTGAATAGATTGTATATACATGGCATTGCTAATATTTGATTTTCTTTAACATTTTTTCCATTGCTATCAATTCTAGATAAACCTCATTTATGAAAAATTGGCTGTCTTTTAGAGTACTGGCTTATATAAGTTTTACAGCTAGATTTGTATGTAAATATTACTTGAGCTCTGAGCTACAATGTTGCTTTAAGCTCACAATCATCATTTGTCATTTATGTTTTAAGGATTTGCTACTTTCATACATTTTTATGGTGTCATAAAATAAACTGGGGAAGTTATGTACCTTATGAACTATTTTTGACTTTGTAGTTAATTCGAGTAATTAACTCATTTATCTTTCTGTCTTTCAATATTTTCACTTCTTATTTTAGATAATGAGGGCTATTGTTTAATTGTTTTATTTTTATGCCACACAATTATTCTTAGAATGTATGGTTAAATCTAAAACATGTTAATGTTGATTCCATTGCTAATGTTGATTACATTGTTAATGTTGATTCCATTGCTAATGTTGATTTCATTGATATATGCTAATGTTGATCACTACCTGGGACCTACTAATGCCAATTATATTAGGAATTGTTATCATGTGCCTATTTTATTTACTTATTTTTTATCAATATGTATAGAATGCTCTTTCAAATTTGATCAGTTAGTGCCCAACTGCCCATGTATGCAACATAAAGTTAGTGCTCATGGAAGCCCAGTTCACTGTAAAACAGTGAACCGCGATTCTAGTTCACTATAAAATAATTTTAGCGAATTGGATGCCCAATTCGGTCGATTATAGTAAATTGGGCACCCAATTCGCTCAATTAAATTGCATTGGTGCCCAATCAACTCAATTTTAGTAAATTGGGCACCTAATTTGCATAATTTTTTTATTCCCTATTTTTGCGCCTCACGTGCCTCAGTCGCGCGCCCGCACCTTGCGCTTAGGCTTCATGGCCCATTTGCTCTTCAGTATGCCTTGTGCCTTTGATAACATAGATTACGAGCTACTAGATCGTCATCATGGGGTGGCGAGGATTTCCCTGTAGCAATAAAAGTTGTTGGATCACCATCATGGGGTGGCGAGGATTGCTAGCTACTGGATCGCTACGAAGGCCTTGTGACGTAGGTGGTCGAGATTGCCCTGTAGTAGTTGTAGTTATTGGATTGCCATCGTGGGGTGGCGAGGATTGCTCTGTAGCAGTAGATGTTGTTGGGACCCCATTAAGGTCGGGCGGCGCGGGTGGCCAGGACTGACCTATAGCAGTAGTAAGTTGTTGAATCTCTATGAGGGTCGGGTGGCACTGGTGTAGTAGTAGAATTCGTTGTCTCTGTTGTCATACTGGGAGTGGCGGAGTTAGAGGATGATGTTTCTGTTGTCGTCTCTATCTCCATGTTAAAGAGAAGCTGAGTATAAAAAGGGCTAGGAATGCCCGGTGATGGGGGTGGCATGGTTAGCAGCGGGGAGGTCGAATCGGATATGACATCTTGTGCTAGCAGGAATTCTTCTACAGGTGCACCATGAGATGAGTCAGAGGAGGATGTCTCCGCTCACTTTTCTATCTCCATGTTGCGATGTTTGCCCTTGCCAAGAGAAATCGACGAGGAGCTAGGAATGCAGAAGAGAAGTGAAAAGTGGATTAGAGTGCCGTTGAAATGCGTAAAGGAGTGTGAAAGCTAATGCCGAGGGGAAGAAGGGTTGTTGGGAAAAAGGAGCTCGATATAGCACATACATGGGAGTGGGAGTGGCTGCGCTTCTTGGTTTTGTTTTAATGGCAGAGGCTGGGTGTCATGAAATGTAAAACTTCTGGGGCGGTTAACGTTATGAAAATGTCTTCAAGGGTGGTTAATGTTATGAAATGTAAATTTTAGAAAATATTTTTATAGTTTCAAAAGTAAGGGGTACAACTGCAACCTATAAGTATGCAAACTTCTAGGGAGAGTTTCGGTATATATTTCATCAAAATAATATGGAAGGCATAGTATGCATACTGCAGTCATTTAGCAAAGGTTAAGTTCAGGTTTGTTCAAAAAGCTGCTGGGAATTGCACCAGTCCGATTGTTGTTCGTAGAAAACTGTAAAAATGATATAAAAAGCACCATCAAATATAGATTTTTTTCGCTACTATGTACAAAAATAAAGATCATATGGATGAAATCAATTATCTCCAAGAGAGCTTAAAATACCATTGATCCTAAAGATGCAGATAATACTTCTCATAATAAGAAAAATACATCTAAATATAATATAATTAATCACCATTAATTAATACTAATTAATTAACCATGAAATTAAGTAACTAATACAAGATTGATTGATTAATAAAGTACTACTCATATGCACATTCACGATGGATCATAATGTCACTTTTGTCGCCCTTTAGAAGTGTCATCAAGCGTAGGTAGAGTGGACGCACCGAATGTTCTCTTGCAAGTGCAAGGAGATCCGTTCGTATGAGAATGCATATTTATACCATACAACAAATGATAACTTAATGTATGCATTATTTCTTTTGGAATCTAGTGTGAGTCCACGCGTCGCGAGCACATTCACTCAAGTGGACCGCCTTCGTCATAATTTATGTAGCGCACATATAGAAGTTGTCGTGGTCGTGGGCGCATTTACTCAAGTGGACCCCCTCATCATAATTTATGGAGCACGCATATGGAAGCCGTCATGATCAACTTTCTTAAAATTAATTTGTATGAATTAATTAATTGTAATTAATTAATTCATACTAATTAATAACAATCACTTAACTTAAATTATTTTGTATTTCCTTGTCAGGTTGTCTTTTGTATTTTCTTGTTTGGGTGTCTTTTGTTTTTTCCTTATTTAGTTGTCCTCCATCTATATGGTGGGGGGTGAAATCATCTTGGAATGTATGAAAGTATTTGTTAGTTCCCTAATTTTGTCTCTTTTCTTCATCCTTCCTCGCTCACCCATGTCGACCTTTCCCCTTGCCGGATTCCTCGCGGGAATTAATCGTAATAGTATCAATTAGTCCGACCTTCCGGTCCACCCGTCGTAGGCAGCCGGATCTTCGTCGCTGTTGATTCCCCACCTGAGCCACACGCTGAGAGTCCGCATCTCGCACTGATCCATTCCGGTTCCGCACCGATCCATTTTGATTCCGCACCAGCCCGATCCATCTCATCTCTGCCTCATGATGCCAGCGACGCTCCTCATTTTCGAGCCCGATCCCGCGCCATTAACATATAAGAAGAAAACACATGCAACTATGATTCTTGATGATCCAATCATCTAATAAGAAATTTGGAAAAAGAGGGGAATAAAAAAGTAAAACTATTTACTAAAGAGAACTAATGAGAAAGATAAAGGCTTCAGGCTTATTTGCTCCGGTGAGTTTGCTCAAAAACACCATAATCATAGAATGTATGTTTGGCAGGCCAAAGGTTATGACTGCTACTATGAAAATAAACCAGTTTCAAACAAAAAATGCATGAATTTTTTTAGTTGAGGCCGTGCATTCACAAACGATGGTTCATGACCACCGCATTCAGAACTGCCATCATTGCGCCAAACAAAGCCAAAGAGAGCATTGGAAGATCAGTAGCATAAGATTTATCTAATTTAATAATAAATTAACACGTCGAGATTGTAACAAACATTTTAAGAAATGAAAAAAATTAAAGAAGAACAAATAGATGACACTGTCACGACCCCTTTGAATTTCAATTATCCAGAGAAATTGAGAGGGATATATATACCCCTACACATGCAAAAGCTATTGATGTTCTTCATAAATAGTTAAAGGGAAACGTTTTCGTTAAACACATGTACTTGTCAATGTCCACATACTCCACTATCGTATTACATCTATCCTCGTCACACCATCGACGGCATGCATAGTATATATTCTGTTTTATTGGTGCAGAAAATCGACACAAGATTAATAAATGATTTTATTGTATTGTACTTTCTAGATGTAACATTAAGACAAAATTAAAAGAAACAAAAAATGGTTGCAACTAAACATCTACAACAATAGAACAAATGACCTTGCTATCCAAATATCTTCGGTCAACATTAGGATTATCTCAATCAATTAAAAGTCACAATCATAGATCCTACTACTCTACATATATATTTTTGCTAAATGTTTGTGTTAATTTTAATGAAGGTAAATAATTCTTTAAAATTAAAGAGTAAATTATCTTTGATAAATATCATATGGTTGGGTTGAATATACATTTAACTATTTATGTGTAACCGGTCAAACTTTTGTTTCCCTTCGGCTGTTGTTCTAAGGTTCATAAAGTCAATCTCAAATAATGGTATGACCAAGAAAAATGGTTAACCAAAATATCATCAAAAAATACAAAGGCAAACTTGCACAAATATGCAATATCCCCATTGGACATAGAACTTATGGTGCCCGGAATAATGGTCGGCTTTAGTGAAGTTGTGGCTCCTTGTAACTCATTTAGTAGCTCTTTTAATCATTATGGTGTCTCGATCAAGTGCACAGTATTCTATACAAAATCACCACAGGAGGATTCGGCTAGATAATGTAATTGAACTTGGTTGGACGATGTTAGTCGAAACATTTCAGAGAAAACACTTGATCTCTTCTTTTTGTGAGTGACTAAATTGGTGTGGTCGTAGATTTGATTGATGTCTAGTGGTAATTGGATACAATGATCGAATTCATAGGTTGGTGAAGAGCATATTTTTGAACGCATATTGGGAACCAATCTAGAACATTTTGAAATGTGGTGTGGAGGGCAAATGGAAAGTGTTGGGACGATCACTAGTCGGTGGAGTAAAAACATATATTAATGTGTAAATTATTTTTATAATGAATGGTGGTGTCAACAACTACACGCCAAGGAGAAATCACCATGTAAAGTGTTAAGTGTACCGTGTGAGGCGTACTGTTAGCCTTCATTTCTCCAAATTTCAGGTGTCATGCGATTCTAATGGTTATATCAATGACATATGATTATATCAATGACACATAGGACGAACAAGTTTAAAGTACTTGTGATTGCGTATGGGCTGACCAAAATTATAAGATTTCATTAATGTACACCGGCTGGCAAGTGTTTGTCGTCTCCTAGGATGATGTGGATTAGGGTTGCGACTCTCGTGTTATTTGCAATTTGGTAGTCAAATAATGGATAAAAATCATGATTGCCTCCACAGTTGAACATAACAATGTGGTGATCAAGACAATGCCCAGAAGGATCGAATACTGGCCTCAGACTATAGTAATAGAATGGTGTGAGTATGTTGGGATTGAGTCCTCAATTTTGAGGGCCTTATAAAATCATTCAAGCTTAAATTTTTCTTCACTCATCCAATTAGTTTAAAGAGGCCGCATTTGGTACGTATTCACACCTACTAATCGGTGAGATACGATCGCTGCCGTTGGATCTCGATTTCAACGACTGAGATGCGGTCGTATCTCGTCGTAATACATCCGGATGTACAGCGAATAATATACAACTATATCTCAGCCGTTGAAATCAAGATCTAACGGCTAGATACGAGCGTATCCCACCTTTTTTAGGTGTGAATACGTGCAAAAAAATAAGTATTATTTTAAATCATAAAGCAAATAATACATTCACTTACTTTGAATATCCATACATTTTTGATTTGATAGCCATTGAGTAGTACATGTTAGACAGGAGTGGGGGTTGTGGCAGTAACGCAGTATTTTAGGTTTGTCGTTGTAAATAGAGGAAAATCGAGATATGTTGTTTCTGTAATTGAGTTTTAGATTGTGGAAGGAGAGGTTTAACTGTTGTGGTAAGTAATTAGGTGGTAGAGGTGTTAGTTGGTGTAGTAAAGACATTCCAGTGTTAGGTTACCATGGTAAAGGGTAATATTGTAATGGCAGTAATGTTGAATATGGATGTCTATGGCTTTAACAAAAGTGGGTGGATTGAGTACGTGCATTGTCTTCTGAGAGTCTAAAATTGACGTCTTAACTAGGTTTTGTACTGATTTGTTTTTTTCTTTTACTTAATACAACTATAATTTTAGTTCTTCTGAATTGAAATCAGCATCAACGGCTTGGGGTATTGAAGTCGGCTCATGAAAATCAACATGATGATTTGATGAAATCTTCTCAGAGGCTTCAAAAAGTGTTGAATCCTTCAAAAATAACTCCGTTGATTAAAAAATTGAAGGGATGGTCTCCTAATGATTTTATCTTCAATCTTCTCATTCAGGATTTATCATCGATGAAAACTATTCTACAAAAATTATAGGTCCGAGAAAGAAGCAATACTAAAAGAGAGTGTTTATAAAAAAACTTGAGAAAATTTGACATAATGTTTAGATGACAAATAAAAGAATTGATCAATCACGAGTTGTAATACCTTTTGCGATTATAAAAGAATTAACATATTAAAATGTGATGTCACAAAGTAATAAATATTTTAAGTACCCAAAGAATCGGTGCGGCGCGGTGTTTGCGATTTTTAAGATTTGCGGTGCGTTGTACCACACTACACAGTGCAGTTTAAAATTCTGTGTGGTTTTTGCGGTGCGGGCGGTTTTGCGATTTTTTCATATAAAGTCATCTTCTCCACCTAAATTAATTCTTATGATGTTCAAGTTCATGAAGTTAAAAAAACAGACTAATAAGCTGCATATTTAAATCTTGAGAACCGAGAAACCTACTTGTTTTTCCCAGATACGTAATTTTTTGACGCAGTGTTTTGATTTCTTCAAATCTCAAGATTTCTTCTACACCTTTTGATAATGATAGACCACATATGTAACTGCATATTCCACGATACCATAGCGAATATCAACCAAAAAGTGGCGAACAATATTCCAGCAAAATACTTGAAAGATATATCTCCATATCCAACTGAGGTAATAGTCTTAATCAACAGATACAGTAAATCTTCAAAATGTAATTTCTCGGTGAAATATATCCCCAAACTCCCTAACACAAAAGTAAAGAGTATGTTATAGACGATGCACGTAAGACGAATCATCAAGGACTCAAAGAAATCAGAGGATTGAGGAAATGAAGAGGTTAAGTGCAGTTACCTCCAAAAGGACAATGATGAAAGAGATAATTTTAGCTTTAGGGGTGAGTGAGATAATGTCACCATATCCCACGGTGGTGAACAAGACGATTTGAAAGTACTTAGCAAAATTGAAAGTGCATTTTCAAGGGATAGAGTTTTTTCTTGTCAAAATACAATCCCTTAAAATTATCATGAGCAAATGCCAAAATAAGTAAAATTATGAGCAAGTCAGATAGGTAGAAACAGACTAAAAAACATAAGCATTTAAAGAGCAACAATTTGCAAATATGACCTGAGTTATGTGGATGATCTACATTACAACTAGATATGTGGGTGAATAAACAAAAGAAGAAACACATGTATTTAAGTATGAGTGTATAAATATCACCGTTAGAGGGTCGCAGGGGTAGGGGTGACATATTTTGCCCTGTAGTAGTATTATTTTATGGAACCTCAATAGAGAGTTGCATATTTTGCTCTGTAGTAGTAGCAATATCATCTCGTGGTGGATTGTGATCATGGAGTTGTCTGTTTTGCCCATTATTAGCATCCTCTAGATTCTCAACATTATTAGCATCCCCTGGATTCTTAACACTATTTGCATCCCCTGGATTCTCAACATGGAGTTGTCTATTTTGCCAATTATTTACATCCCCTGGATTCTTAACACAGAGTTGACTGTATTGCCCTGTAATATCTTTTGGAATTTCAACACGGGTTGACAATAATTGTGTTGTGGTACTAGGAATTGGTGAATTATCAACATTGGGTATCCCGAATTTCACTCCAACAGCATCAGTTTTTTAGTCTTCATTAGATCGATTGGTGGGGGGGTAGTGAGGATTTAGTTGTAAAATCTTCCGCCAATGTAGTCCTTTTGGGAATGGAAGTGAGTGCATCAGTTTTTTATTCTCCATGAGATCCGGTTGGCGAGTGTGGTGAGGATAGTGCTATAGAAGCTTACGCTGTTGTAGTCGTTTTGGGAATGAGAGTAAGAGAAGCAGTTTTTTGTTCTCCACGAGATCTGGTTGGCGGGAGTGGTGAGGATTTAGCTGTAGAAGCTTTCTCTACTATAGTTGTTTTGGGAATGAGGGTGAGAGCAGCAGAGTCAGTGGAGAATATTTCTGTCATCTCTATCTCCTGGTTGAAGAGAAACACATTCTGGTTTTTGCAGGAATTCACCTGCAAGTGCGTCGTGGGATGAGTTGACCGCAGATGTATCTTCTCTATCTCTGTCTCCATGTTGCCTGCTACATTTTCCAATCCAAAGAGAATTATAAATGATGCTGGAAAACGGGATTGCAGAGGATCGATCTAGCTGCTCGGAATGCAGAGCCACTACAAAATGAAAAAATACGAGTGCAGAGCTCGAAAAAATCGAAATGCCGGACGTGAGAAATTTGGCTGGAAAATGAGTTTGAGATCGCCTGTAGAGGAGTGCGACGAATGTCATGCAGAAGAAGAATAGTTGGGAAAAAGTGAGAAGTACGTACGGGGAGTGTTGGCTGTCTTGAGCAATGAGGAAGTTGTTTTTATACAATTATTTAATTTCAATTCTCCATAAATAAAATCAAAGAGGACTCTTTAATTTTTATTACAAAAGTTTATAACTATTTTTTCTATAAATTACTGAATTTATGTATGTATTTATATATAACTAGGATATATTTATCTCGAGCTCCACCCTCAAGTCCGCTACAATCGCGTCTCTGGCATACATCACTGATTGTTATTAAATGTATGAATTTTTTTGGGGAGGTCGTGCGTTCGCGAACGATGGTTCATGACCACCATCGCGTTCACGAACGCCACACCCTTGCAAACGAATTCTAAGTTTCCTAAATTACTGGACATCCTAATGATTAATAAATAATGGCAAAGACATAGAAACTTAATCATTACTTATTAATCATTTTGCGGCAAAACATCATTTAGGGTTCTCTTTGACAATGGATAATGTAGCCGGCAACATAGAGACAAAGACTAGAAAAGATACATCCACGACCGACCATCCCGCAGTGCACTTGCAGGTGAATTTTTGCAAGAACCAGAACGTGTTTCTCTTTAGCTTCTCTTCAACCAGGAGGTAGAGATGACAACAATTTTTTCCACTGACTTTGTTGCTCTCACTCTCATTCCCAAAATGACTACAGTGGAGAATCTTCTACAGCTAAATCCTCACCACCCTCGCTAATCAGATCTCCTGAAGACCTAAAAACTGATGCTCTCACTCTCATTCCCAAAACGACTACAGTGGTGGAAGCTTCTACAGCTCAATACTCACCACCCCGCCAACCAGATCTCTTGTAGACCAAAACAACTGTTGCTCTCACTCCAATTCCCAAAACAACTACAGTGGTCGAAGCTTCTACAACGAAATACTCACCACCCCTGCAAATCGGATCTAGTGGAGACCAAAACACTGTTGCTGCTGAAGTGAAATTCAGGCCCCCCAATGTTGATGATCCATCAATTTCTACTACTACAACCTGTGTTGAAAATCCAAAAGATGTTATATGGCAAAACAAGCAACTCCGTGTTCAGAATCTAAGGGATGCTAATAATGGGTAAAACATACAACTCCCTATTGATAATACACTACAAGATGATACTGCTGCTATAGGGCAAAACATGCAATTCTTTGTTGAGGTTCCTGAAAATAATACAACTACAGAGTAAAACATTTCACCGCTACCCCTGCACCCCCCCTAATGGTTATATTTATACACTCTTCCTTAAATACATATGTTTCTTCTTGTGTTTATTCATCCCCATCTCTAGTTGGAATGCAGATAATCCACATAACTCGGGTCATAATTGCAAACTATTACTCTTTAAATACTTGTGTTTTTTAGTCTATTTCTACCTAGTTTTTTTGTTCATAGTTTTACTTATTTTAGTATTTCCTCATGATATTTTTAAGGGATTGTTTTTTACGAGGAAAAAACTTTATCCCTCGTAAACATACTTTCATATTTGCTATGTACTTTCAAGTCATCTCGTTCACCATCGTGGGATATGGTGACATTGTCCCACTCAGCCCAAAAGCTAAAGATTGTCACTTCCATTATTGTCTTTTGGGGGGTAACTATACTTAACCTCTTCATTTTCTCAGTCGTCTCTAATTTTCTTGATTCCTTGAGAATTCGTCTTAGGTACATCATCTTTGGGGGTACTCTTTACTTTTGTGTTAGGGGTGTGAGGATATATTTCATCAATAAATTATATTTTAAAGAGTTTGGATATTTACTGTAACTGTTAATTAAGACTATTACCTCGGTTGGATATAGATATATATCTTTCAAGACTTTTGTTGGAAGATTGTTTGCCACTTTTTGATTGATATACACCATGATAGCGTGAAATATGCAATTATATATGTGGTCTATCATTATCAAAAAAATGTAGAAGAAATCTTGAGATTCGAAAAATCAAAACACTGCCACATAGAATTACCTGTTTAGGAAAAAAATAGGCATGTTTCTCGCTTCTCAAAATTTAATTATGCAGTTTATTATTCTATTTTTTTAGCTTCATGAACTTGAACGTCATAAGCATTATTTTAGGTGGAGAAGATGACTTTATATGCTACCAGTTTTGCCATCAGAGAAGTTCAAAAGATCACACTCAATCCTAAGTACGTTCTAGCCGCAGTCTCCCTTCGATGAGAAGTGATCCAATTAAGCGCCCCTACAGGGACTTCCCAGGAGGTCACCCATCCCAAGAATACTCCAGCCCGAGCACGCTTAACCATAAAGTACTTTTATATCTGATCACCAATTGATTTGCAGCTCAATTGTGATGAGATGTGAAAGTACTTCATGGTTAAGCGTGCTTATGCTAGAGTAGTCTTGTAGAGATTAGTTGGTATTCGCATGTTCACTTCATGTACACGCATTATATTTTAAATTTACCTGCTTTTGACTTCTCCTTTTGAGAGATTAGCAGGCATGTTGAGGCTAAACCCTTTCGAGCGTGGTGCTGGGGGTGCCGACGGTCGTCCTTTTGAGCGTGGTGCTGGGGAGGTCGTTACACTCTAAAGATCTCATATTATTTAAACAACATAAAATATATATATCCAACGATGTGAGACTAATAAAATAATAATAATAACAACAACAAAAATCCAAAAAAACCCAAAAAAAGCGACCGCGGGGCAAGATGACACAAAAGGGCAGACAACAATGACCCAGCAAATGTCACGTGTAAAGCCTAATTAGGGCCTCCCTAAATACCTTAAATTAATAGTAATGTAATATTATTTATTCCTTATATGCTCTGAATTTCAAACTTGTTTAAGATATTTTTATTATTTAAAAATCATAGCATAAATTTATCCCACAATGTGGGACTAATCAGATTCCTTGTTCTCCCGCACATGTTACAGTTAAGCTCTTACCGCCGACGACATGAACACAGCCCACAGCCGGGTTCATTCGACTCCGACAAACCCGTTGGGGGTTGTACTGCAGGTAGCGGGTAGGGCCACCGCTGGCGGTGGCTGTGGCCCTACCGTCTCGCCATCAGATAACACCAGGCAGGTTCACCGGGGTCCGGTGAACCCGGCCGTGGTCTCCAGTCATGTCGCCGGTGTCGCTGTGAGTTTTTTCGTCTGATTTCTAAGGGATGGCAGATTATATATGTTGACAAAATGTTTACGCGAGATAATCTTTCTTTTCTTGTCATGCATTCCCTTAAAATTATCATGAGAAAATGCAATAATAAGTAAAACTATGAGCAAGACAGCTAGGTAGAGACGGATGAAAAATCCTATGTATTTAAAAAACAACAGTTTGCATATATGATGCAAGTTATGTGGATCTAAATTCCAATTAGAGATGGGAGTGAATAAACAAAAGAAGTAGCACGTGTATTTAAGGATGAGTGTATAAATATCACCATCATGGGGTGGCGAGTGTCCAATAGTATCATCTGCAGAATTATTGCCAACAAGGTGTTACGTGTTTTGTCATATGTTTTGTCTTATTTTTTGTCATGTGTTTTGCAATGTAACAGTAACATCTATTATATCGTCAATACAGAATTGCGTGTTTTGCTCTATATCAATAATTTCTGCTGAAATATTGCCAACAAAGAGTTCTATGGATTACCTTGCAGTAGTAGCATCTTCTGGATCGTCAACACGGGTGGCCCGAATTTCACTATAGTAACAGCTATTGTTGGGTCTCCATGAGGTCCGGGTGGTGCGGGTGGTACGGATTTAGTTTTAGAGCCTCCATCTCTATAATCGTATTGAAAATGAGAGTAAGTGCAGCAAAGTCAGTGGAGAATATTTCTGGTGTCGTCTCTATCTCCTCGTTGAAGAGAAGCTGAAGAGAAATTTCATTTTCTTCTTACATAAATTCATCTACAAGTGCACTCTGAGATAAATCTGTCGTGGATGTATTTCTCTAGTCTCTATCTTCATGTTACCGTTTACAGTCACCATTGCCAGGAGAACCCAAAATGGAGCTGGAAAATGGGAATGTAGAGGAGCTACTCGAAATGCAGAGCCTCTGGAAAAAGGAAAATGCGAGTGCATAGCTGAAAAAATGGGAATGACGTGAGAAAGTTGGATGGAAAATGAGAGCTCACCCGTAGAGGAGTGTGAAAAAGCTTGATGGAATGTCGGGAGGAAGAAGAAAAAGAGTTATTGGGAAAAAGTATTGGAAGTACGTATAGGGGAGTGGTGGCTTCTCCGTTCCTAGTTCCATCTTGAGCAACTAGCTATTTATTATATTATTTATTGATACATTTTAATTCCCATGCTATCCAAAAATTTCGAAGAGGTCCAGGTGGTGCGGATTTATTTTTAGAAGCTTCCATCTCTGTAGTTATATTTGGAATGAGAGTGGGAGCAGCAGAGTTGGTGGAGAATATTTCTGATGTCGCCTCTATCTCCTCGTTGAAGAGAAGTTGAAGAGAAATATCATCTTCTTATTGCATGAATTCATCTACAAGTGCGCCCTAAGATGAGTCGGTCATGGATGTATCTTCCCTAGTCTCGATTTACAGATTGTCGGTTACGTTCGTCATTGCTAAGAGAACCTGAAATTGAGCTAGAAATTGGGAATGTAGATGAGCTACTCAGAATGCAAAGCCGCTGGAAAATGAAAAATGCAAGTGTAGTGCTGGAAAATGGGAATATCGTGATAAAGTTGGATGGAAAATGATAGCTCACCCATAGAAGAGTGCAAAAGAGCTTGATGGAAGAAGATTATTTGGGAAAAAGTGCTGGAAGTATGTACGAGGGAGTGGTGACTGCTCGCTCCTAGTTCTGTCTTGTGCAGCTAGCTATTCATTTTTTTATTTTTTTATTACATTTCAATTATCATGCTATCCAAATTTTTTGAAGAGGTTCGGGTGGTGCGGATTTAGTTTTAGAAGCTTCCGTCTTTGTAGTCGTATTGGGAATGAGAGTGAGAACAACTGAGTCGGTGAAGAATATTTCTGTTGTCGTCTCTATCTCCTTATTGAAGAGAAGATGGATGTTGGAGGTGCTGCTCAGGGCTTCTGTTGGGGAGAAAGATAGCAGTGAATTAAGGTCGGCAGCCAGTGCTAGATAAAAAATTGAATGAAACCAACCGGGTTCTTTAGGTGGAATGCGGGGGGGGGGGGGGGGGGGGGGGGGGGGGGGGTTAGGGTTTGGATCTAAGGGTATTGGCACCCACAATAATATATAATAACATAGGAATTTATGGTTGGCTTTGGCTAAGTAAATGGGAATTTCAAAGTGGGGATGGCTATCGCTATAGGGGATGCTACAAAAAATTAAAAAGCTACTTAAATTTGTTTGCCCTAATTAACCTACCTCCTAAATTATCGGACCTATGCATTTAGGGTCTCGTTGGTCGGTAACTCCAACGAGCCAAACAAAATTTACGCGAATAGTATGCATGATATAAAATACACCCAAGCTCTCATAACATGCGCGATATAACTCAACGCTACACCATAATCCAAAAATGCGCAAAAATGTGTGCTACAATAATAAAAGTCAGGAGCGATAAAAATAATAAAAACGAAGCGATGAGGGTTGCATCATCTTTGAACGATGAAATTGAAATTGATCCATATTATTCCAATTTTAAGGGCTCAAATCCGTCCAAACGAAAAGACTCTAGGAGCAATTAACCATGGGAGTTTGTATGCAGAGGAGGATGTCTCTTTAATTTGGCTCCTGAAAATACTTTTTCCCTTTTGGCTAGGTTGCTCTTTCAAACGTAAAGAATAAATTTTGCAATCTTTTCCCACCCTCATCTTCGCGGAACACCCCAGAAGTCTAGTTTCCTCAAATGCTACTATTATGTTCCTTAATCTTTTTGTATTTCTTGCCTATTTGTTCATATTATAATGATCATAGTTTCTTCTTACTATAATTTAGATTGATGCATGTGGATGCTTTGAAATCTTTAACATCTTTCTGGTTTTGGAATTCAAGCTTCCAGAGAAAATTTATGAGCTATGACACAATGGAAGGTTGTTGGAATTTTAAGAAAATAAATTAAAGAAAGAAGAAAAGGGGGGAAGGAAAGGAGGAGCATTAGGATTACATTGATTCAAAAACCTTCAATTATAATTGAAGGCATGGGCCTTTGTATAGATGACAAGCACATCATTACAAAGGATGGGTTAAACACACTTCAATACTCAAGATGCCCTTATCTTATATACTATGAAGCGCAAATACTTTCCCGAGGGATGCGTACCCGTACCGGGTAGGTTTTTGGTATCGGTACGTACCTGATACTCGATGGATACATCTGCAATTCTAATATGAGGATAAACTTGGATTTGATAGATTGTTCTGCATTTTGTGATATGACTATGTTTTTTTAAAGTAAACAAAAAACTTCTCCATGATTTTAGAAAAGAAAAGTTGACTTACAAATGCAACTAGTGGTGTTTGTTTACTTTAGTAACAAAATGTGATCCTGACTTAAGTATCTTTTTATCGTTAGAATTATGAGGAATTTAATTATTTTGATAATTTACTACGTATTTGAGGATTAGATGTTTTTTCTACTTGCTCAATATGAATTTTTTTATATTTTATATTCTTCTTTTTTTTAAAAAGGTGACATATATATACATGTACATTTATATATATATATATATATATATATATATAAATCAATTATCGTGCATTGAAACTACACGCATCCTTATTTTTTTGATCTCCACATGCAACTATATCAAATACTTATCATACCCGATACTCATACTTGTAGCGGCGCTTCATAGTTTATATATAGGCAATGCCATCATTATAATGATGGGCAAGGTACAAACCCATGCTCAAACTCCATAAATTTGCTTAAATAAATTCTTAAAGAAGTTGACTTCCGGTTACTGATAATGACAATGACATGACAAAGGCAAGTCACACCTCCACGTTTACATTTCCACACAGGCTTGGTGCCCATCACATGTATATCTATTTTTATTCCATCTATATATATTACGATAAAATTCACAGATTCGCAATAAAAATGCAATAACTCCCTTCAAGCCAACAACTTCACCAAGTAGGCGATTCACAGCAGAAAAAGGAAAACACAAAACATAACGATACGATCTGACTTAAGGAGATCCTCCCTGAATAGTAGATCCAACTGAAGGGAGAGGGGTTCACCGATCTCCACCAGCACTTCCAACTTCACCAATTACTTTTTCATACATACCAAACCCTACTACAACACTACCTTTAATACTAAGGTATAACATAAAGGAAAAGACAAAAAAACCCTCCTGATTGAACAGGCACTAGGTTCGCCCGGACCGGCTGTCGCAATTCATGCCAAGCCACTAGATTGAGCCTTCATTTGGTGTGTTTTTTCATGGCGTTTCATTTTGATAAAACACAACTTGGGTTTAATTATCGTTTGTTTTTTGTCTATATTCTGATCGGCGTGCATTTGTTCCAGCTATAAAATTTGCTGGACGAAACCACCGGATGGACCTCCAGTTCGTCGCGTTTAGGGAGAGGAAAATATTTTTTGTGTCGTTGTCTCGTGGCCCGCGCTCTGTCGCATCCCGTTCCCTGCCACTTTTGGAAATAGGTTTTTAGGGTTGCGGTCGGCGGCTCTGCCATTCGTGGCCTGCCCGAAGCCCACCAGTGGGGTCGTCGGACCCCTACGGGTTCGCCAGGGTCCCGCGACCACGCCGGTGAGCTGCGGGCAAACTGCCGACAGTGAAGCCATGCAGAATCATGGAGGAGGCAGGGAGGAGGACTGGCGGAGGAATAGTAAAAAAAATTACAAAAAAGTATAGTTTATACAGTAACATTAATATATAATAGAAAATATTTAACAAAATGTATATATATATATAACAAAAGAATATATAATAGAAAAAAATTTATAATACAAAAATATTTATAAAGCTCAATCATTGTTTTGTCAAACGATTCTCTGTTCTGAACATGTTGAAGCCAAAATTGACCTCAACGGGAGTTCAAAAACAGGGGTGCAGCCAACACCTACTTCTCTCGAGCCCCAACCCTCAACTGGTTGCAAAGGACCTAAGACTGATCCAAAGCCTCAGCAGTGATGTCCCACCTCACACCCGAAAGATCTCTGAGAGCTTCCCCTCCAAAGCCAAAAGCTGGTCTAGGAGCTCCTCAGAAAGCACTAGAGATTTGGAGGATAATGAGTGTGTAGCTTTCTAAGGAGCCCTTATGGGTCTATTTATGGTTTTCTGAGTTGGATCTGCAAATATCCATACTGGGTTGACCTGAAAATACCAGAATACCCCTGATTGGGTCTGCCAACAGCCAAACTCCGATGTTCTGAGGAGTTATACGCAGACCACCAAGGGCAAAAGGGTAAAATTACCCAGGGTAGAAGAGTAAAAATACCCTTGGGCATAGAATTGCCAAAACGGCCCTCTCTCCATATGGCGAGTAGGGGAACACCCATCGGCGAGACGAGCCCTCCTGGCTGTCTCGCAGGCATCCTTCGTCGAGGGGCCCTCTCGCCTATAAAGGCCTACTCGCATCCCAAAATGGGGCGTCTCGCCCATTACAGAGACCACCCGCCTCGCCTCCTGCGAGTGGACCACCTGGTCCCACTCGCCCATCAGCACCTCTCGCCAACCTTTTCTATTCTCACCCTGAGGGTCTCTCACGAGCCCGAGGTTGTACATAATCCCCACTCTTTTCGAGATTAATCTAAGCTCAGAAAGAACATCCAACCGAGGCTCGCTATTAATACGTATTTATTGACGTATTTATGATAGAATCTTCTGAGTCCCCTCATCGAAACCTACAAATATTGGATTCCTATCTCGAATGGAGGTTGCCCCTTTGCATATCTCCTCATTCCTTGCATCACTGTTCATCATCTATCACAGCCAGAGATTTCGCGAGCGCCTTGCCAAAGTGCGCCGACAGAACAAGGTCGTCGTGGCTGCTTATACCTCAACCCGAGTTCGCCCCCTTCCTTCTGTACCATCCTCTTCCTCTCGCCTGAAGGGGGTAAAATTTGGTGGCCCATCTTCCCCTATCGAGGGGCCTTCTCGTGGGGTGCCGGAGATCTGCCCCACCCCCTCCTCCCGCATCTCCCAAAGAGAAAGGGGTGAGCTCTTGCTTCTGCCTTTATTCCTATCTTTATTATTCCTTTAATTTTTGTATTTGCTTTCTAAATTGTCTCTCCATGGAGCTCCCGCGGCCATACATCTACCGGAAGCCCGCGAGATGACTCTGTCACCCATCACGAAGATTCCGACTCGCATCCTCTTTCCACTTCTTTAACTACTCCTCCCAGCGAGAGGAGGAACGAACCTTCCCAGGCTGCCGGGACCTCTCCTCCCCCTGGTAAGGAATCTTCCCTCTCGCTTCTCTGTCCCACTCGCTACTCCCACACCCTCTTGAGGGAGCCGCTCTCACCCTACTCCTTTACTTCCTCCGCAGGCGCCCAGACCGACTCGCCTGTAGAGGAGCACCCTGGGCAACCTGTCGTCCCGCCTCTTCTTCCTCTTGACGGGATTGAAGATTTTCTTGGCGACCCTGCGAACCCGGCAGAAATGAGGCGCAAGATTGCCGAGCTGTTCCAAAAACACGCGCTCATCATCCACTCGCTGGCGCTGGATAAGCAGGCGGCGGATAGGCGTATCGAATGGCTGGAGAGCGAGTGCGCCCGCCTATCTTCTGAGACTAGTGTCAAGTTAGACGTTGATGGAACCGACCCTGATGCCATCATCAATGAGACTGACATGCAGCTCCGTCTCGCGCGTCGTGAGCTTGAGTCCGTTCGCGTCTTCCACTCACGTAGTAGACCTCCCTACGCGGGAGCTCGTGGTGGCCGCTGGCAATGGCACCCGTACTGAAGGTCGTCCGTCTCGCCCCTTCTCTTCTATTTTCTTTAAATGATGTAATAATCAAATAATGTTGTGTGTTGCTTGCTGTCTTGGTGGTATTGTCAGAACTTGATATCCGCTGATTGCGGGATAGTATAATATATATTTTTTATTGCTGGTTTAAATACTCTCTAATTTCTTTTAATCACTATCTCATGATTGCGACTGACCACGCTAATCGAGGTTTTTTAGGAGAGAGTGAAAAACGTCAGCCGACCCTCCCTCTCCCTCTGTACCTTTTCCCGCGCATTAATGATTTCACCATATTTCCTATAAATACCCGACACTGGATGAGATGGATATCCGCGTCTATTACTCCTGCTGCCCAAGTTCTTGCTTCCTTGCTTTAGCCATCTCGCCGATTCTTCTCGCGTTTCTCTGCCGACACTTTCGTAGGTCTTCTTTCTTGCTACTCCATTCTCTCCCCTTCTCGCCTAAAGTCGTCTCGCCAACACCGTCTCGCCAAGGATGGGAAGGAAGAGAGTTGAGGAAGGCGAGGGGCGCAGCAGCTGCGAGAAGCGGTTCATTGACCACGACTTCCCGCTCGGCAGGCTTTCCGAAGAAGACTACCGCGGGTTCGTCCGCGAGTACCTGGCAGAGGGGATCGACTCGCGGCCTCCCAAAGTTGGCGAGTCCATCAACACTTACTACCCGGGAGAGCTCGCTTTCCCCGTCTCGCACTTTGAGGCGGGGTTGAGGCTGCCTCTTTGGCCTGAGGTAAAACAACTTTTCAAATACTTTGGCGTCGTCCCGACGCAGTTCAACCCGAATGCTATTTCGGTGTTGATCGCCTTTGCCTGCTATATGCTCCGGGAGCGCATCGAGTTCAGCTTGACGGTCTTCCACAAGCTCTTTATCTACCACGCCAACGCTGATGGCATCTCGTATTTCACCGGCCAAGGGCTCAAGGTGTGTGAGACGCCCAACAAAAATCACCACTGGCTCACGTGGTTCATCTTCATCCACGGCTATCGTGGTTACTACGGGGGCATCCCGCTCACGCCGGTGTCTCCCCCAGAAATCTTCGATGCCACCACGCAGGTCAGCGGCCCAGAGAAGCTGCTGTATGAATATTTCATTGGCAAGAACTTCGAGGTCAACTACCTGCGGCGAGGCCTCGACTCGCTGCCTCTGGTACTCCCTAGTGAAGGTACTCTTCCTTTTCTATCTCGCTGTGTCTGATTGCTTCTCCGTCTCGCCTTCTTACCGCCTTTGTTTGTCTTTCAGGGGAGTGAGTAGTGCCAGCCCATCCTCCATATAAAAGCAACATCCACCCTTCCAAGGGCCTCGATCTCGCCAATGCGGCAGCTGAGGCAGTGAGAGAGTCCTTGACTCCTGCCCCTCTCAAAAGGCCTTCAGACGACACGGCCCCCTCTCACTCCAGCCCTCCGAATAGAATGAAGAAGGCTGTGGTGGTCTCCAAGGGGAAGAAGAAGAAGATGACCCCAAAGGAGAAGAAGACAGAGGGGTCTCTGAGCCCCATCTCTGTGGATGGGTCTCTGTCGCCCCGTTCGCCTCACCAACAGGCCGTCTCGCCTACTCACGAGACGGCACACCCCAATTAACCTGCGGCCGCCTCCAATCAACCAGCCGCTACCCTCAATCAACGAGCTGCTACTTCCTCTCGCGAAGGCACTTCCTTCAGTCATCCCACCCCCCCTTCCCACATGAATTATAACTTGGGCCCCGCGGTTTCCGATGCAGCTGGGGACCCTGTTTTGCTGTGGGGGCGGGACGCCAACCGCGTATCCATCTCTACCCTCCTTCCCCCTTGGAAGGAGCACGAGGAGCCCACCAGTCATGCTTTCGCCGTAGGATACGGCCTCCACGGTGGTCTCGACACAGTCTCCCCGGAGAGCGAGTCTACGCGAGACCTCGTTATGAAGACCTCTGATATGTATCAACAAAAAATGGTCAGAGAGCGAGACGAGCCTGGCGGCGGAGCAGGAACGGTCAGAAGATCTCGCCAAGAGGTTGTTTGATGCCGAGAGCCTCCTCGCCAAAGCCCAGGGTGGAGTGGTAAAGCGCTATCCTTACCCTTATTCTTTTTCTTTAGGAGCTGCCAAATAAAAAACCTGACGTCTCGTAGGATGCCGAGACGGCGGAGCGGCTGCGCTCGCGAGCAGCGGCCCTGGAGGAGGAGTTCAAGGACTTAAAAGCCCAGAATACTCGCTGCCAGGCCGACGTTGCGTCATCGTCTCGCCGCGAGCCCTTTCGGACACCTCCGCCGCACTATTCTTTCGACGAGGTCGAGGAGCAGTGTCGAGATGCTGGCATCAGGGCCGCGGAGCTAATCCTGAAGATGATGAATGACCTAGGGGTTGTGAAGGCCGACTCAGAAACTATGACTGTTCGTGACCTGGTCCCCCAGCTCTTTGGCGAGGAGAGCAAGGATTCTTCATCCGGCGAGGAGGAATGACGCGCCACCTCCAGGATCAAGAATCCCTCTCTCCTCTTCCTTCTGTTGTTGCTTGTGAAACAAAGGCAAATCGTTTTTGAGCCTGTGTTACATAAAGATGATCAAATGTACACGTTATTTGTTGTTTTATTCTTTATGATGCGAAATGAATTTCTGCTTTGGCCCGCGAGACGGTGTTATCCACCCATTTCGCTGTCTCGCCTTTACTATTTACATGTTGCCTTATTTTGCTTACTGTGAGACGATACTTTGACGCGCTTACGCACGCGAGAAGGTGCTACCCCTTGTCTCGTGGCCTTGCTGGAGAGTTGGCCCTGGTCGCGAGCTGTCACTTTCTTTACCTTCACGCGTGAGATTTGGCTGGTATAATCTTCTCGTCCTGCCCTTAAGTACTCCCCGCGCGAGTGACTCTTGGTGATGCAATCTGCCTTCTGATTATTAGAGCGAGCCTTTCGTCTCGCGCGAGTGCCCGTTCTCCAAGCGAGACCATCCTTGCATCTGCTAGCTGCGAGTGCCCCCACTCGCACTACTTCGAATTTTGCCTTAGTTTATTTCTTTTCTTCTATGTTTAAGCTGGGATGTTGTTTTAAGAAGCTTTTCCCAACCATTCCATCATCGAGTGAATATACCGCCTTGCCAGCTTGGTGAGCCCGGGCAACAAGTCCACTGGGGACCGGGCCGAGCTCGAAGTAGTGTAGAATTTCCCAGGTTTAGACCTGTTCCTAAGAACTTTGAACCCAACCTTCAAGAACCAGGCCTTTCCCCCACAGACGAGCCTTCAGGCCTGCCAGCTAATGAGAGCCTGCACAGCGGGTCTACCTGGGGCCAAGCCGTGCTCGGGGTAGTGCAGAACCAAGGAACAAGAACTAGACCTCTCCCCCATAGGCGAGCCTTCGGACATGTCAGCTAGATGAGAGCCAGCGCAGCGGGTCTACCTGGGGCCGAGCCTAGCTCGGGGTGCCGATGAAGTTTCCACAAACAAGACCTATCCCACACAGGCGAGCCTTCGGACCTGCCAGCTAGATGAGAGCCTGTGCAGCGGGTCTACCTGGGGCCGAGCCTAGCTCGGGGTGCCGATGAAGTTTCCACAAACAAGACCTATCCCGCACAGGCGAGCCTTCGGACCTGCTAGCTAGATGAGAACCTGCGCAGCGGGTCTACCTGTGGTCGAACCTAGCTCGGGGTGCCGATGAAGTTTCCACAAACAAGACCTATCCCCCACGGGCGAGCCTTCGGACCTGCCAGCTAGATGAGAGCCTGCGCAGAGGCTCTACCTGGGGTCGAGCCTAGCTCGGGGGGCCGATGAAGTTTCCACAAACAAGACTTATCCCCCACAGGCGAGCCTTCGGACCTGCCAGCTAGATGAGAGCCTGCACAGCGGGTCTACCTGGGGCCGAGCCTAGCTCGGGGTGTCGATGAAGTTTTCACAAACAAGACCTATCCCCCACAGGCGAGCCTTCGGACCTGCCAGCTAGATGAGAGCCTGCGCAGCGGGTCTACTTGGGGCCGAGCCTAGCTCGGGGTGCCGATGAAGTTTCCACAAACAAGACCTATCCCCCACAGGCAAGCCTTCGGACCTGCCAGCTAGATGAGAGCCTACGCAGCGGGTCTACCTGGGGTCGAGCCTAGCTCGGGGTGCCGATGAAGTTTCCACAAACAAGACCTATCCCCCACAGGCGAGCCTTCGGACCTGCCAGCTAGATGAGAACCTGCGCAGCGGGTCTACCTGGATCCGAGCCTACCTCGGGGTGCCGATGAAGTTTCCACAAACAAGACCTATCCCCCACAGGCGAGCCTTCAGACCTGCCAGCAACATGAGAGCCTGCGCAGCGGGTATACCTGGGGCTGAGCCTAGCTCGGGGTGCCGATGAAGTTTCCACAAATAAGACCTATCCCCCACAGGCGAGCCTTCGGACCTGCCAGCTAGATGAGAGCCTGCGCAGCGGGTCTACTTGGGGTCGAGCCTAGCTCGGGGTGCCGATGAAGTTTCCACAAATAAGACCTATCCCCCACATGCGAGCCTTCGGACCTGCCAGCTAGATGAGAGCCTGCGCAGCGGGTCTACCTGGGGCCGAGCCTAGCTCGGGGTACCGATGAAGTTTCCACAAACAAGACCTATCCCCCACAGGCGAGCCTTCGGACATATCAGCTAGATGAGAGCATGCGCAGCGGGTCTACCTGGGGCCGAGCCGAGCTCGGGGTGCCGATGAAGTTTCCATAAACAAGTCCTATCCCCCACAGGCGAGCCTTCGGACCTGCCAGCTAGATGAAAGCCTGCGCAGCGGGTCTACCTGGGGCCGAGCCTAGCTCGGGGTTTGCAAAACACACAATTACATCTTATTATAAGAATTTCACAATAGGCAAGAGGAAAACAAGTTAATTGATGTAATATAACAAGCTTGATTTTGGATACATAATTACATCTTCCCCCTCTTACGGGTAGAAGCGTTTTAGGTCATCGCCGCTCCAGGTGTGGCTTAAGGTCCTCCCCTCCACATCTTGGAGGTAGTAACCTCCTGTTCCAAGGACCTCCTTCACTATGTAAGGCCCTTCCCAGTTCGGGTTGAGTTTGCCCACGGGGGCCGACCTTCCTGCCGCATTAACCTTTTTCAGCACTAGATCTCCTTCGGCGAACTGCTTGATCCTGATATGCTTATCGAAATACTTGGTCATCCGCCGCTAGATCTCTTCTTGCCAGATGGTTGCCACGTCTCGCAGCTCTTCCACCATGTCTAGCGAGAGGCGTAACCCCTCCTCATTCTCCAACCTCCAAGTCTCATCTCCTTCGCCCGCGGCTGTGACCCGTGGGGATCGGACCTCAAATTCCACAGGCAGGACTACCTCACACCCATGGGAAAGTTTGAAGGGGGTCTCGCTGGTGGCTGTGTTCGGGCTCATTCGCAAGGCCCACAGGACCAAGGGGAGCTGCTCCACCCAATTTCCTCTCAAGTTCTCCACATTTTTCTTGAGTAGGTTCACAATAATTTTGTTTGCTGCTTCCACCTGGTCATTGCTCTGGGGGTGGTGGACAGAGGCAAATCTGAGTTCTATCCCTAGCTGGGAGTAGAAGCTGATGAACTCTTCACTGGCAAACTGGGGACCGTTATCTGTCACTATCGCTTGAGGCAGCCCGTGCCTGCATATGACCTCCCCCCAGACGAAGTTCCTTATGACTTGCGAGGTGACTTTGGCCAAGGCCTTAACCTCCAGCCACTTTAAGAAGTAATCGACCATGACCCGGAGGAACCTCCTCTGCCCACTAGCCGGAGGGAAAGACCCGACCAATTCCATCCCCCAGATGGCGAAAGGCCATGGCGATGTTATGCTTCTAAGTCTTTGAGCAGGCAAGAGTTGGAGGGGGCGTACAGCTGGCACTTTTGGCACCTCTTTGCGAACTATGTTGCATCCTTCCTCAGGGTCTGCCAGAAGTACCCATGCTTATTACCCTTGCCTCCAATGTCCTTCCTCCCGAGTGGCTGTCGCACTCACCCGAGTGTACCTCCCCCAGGATCCTTGGGACCTCTTCTTCGGTAACACATCTTGTCAGGAGCACTGACAACATCTTACAATGCAAGCCCCCTTCCATCATCAGGTAATGAGCTGCCTTGCGCCTGAAGCCCTTTGTATCCTTAACCTCCTCCGTCAGCCTGCCAGTGGTCAGGAAGGTCACCAACAGGTCAACCCACGAGGATCGCCGACCTACCTCCATTAACTCCCCTTCCTCAATTGCTGGACGAAAAAGTTCAGTCAGGGTCCCTCCTCCCCGAGGTCCAAACTTCGTCAATCGATCGGCGGTCGCGCTATCCTCCCTAGGGACATGCTGGATTGAGAATGACCGGAACCCACCGATGATCGCCCTTACCTTGGATAGGTATTTTATGAGGGTAGGCTCTCGGGCTTCAAACTCTCCTCGAATCTGTGATGCTACTACCATCGATTCAGTGAAGGCCTCCACGTCCTGGATCTCAAGCTCCTTTGCCAAGCGAAGGCCGGTGATCACGGCCTCATACTCTGCTTGGTTGTTGGTCACCGTAAAGTGGTAAGCCACTGCCTGCTCTATCGCGACTCCCTGGGGGCTTATTAACACCACTCCTCCCCCAAGGGAATGCTTTCCCGAGGCCCCATCAACCATCATCTTCCACGCTTCCTGTGGCTGCGACTCCCCCTCCTCGACTTCAACAACATAGTCTGCCAGAAAGTCTTCCACCGCTTGCGCCTTAATGGAGAGTCTTGGAACAAAAGAGATGTAGAACTCTCTTAGTTCGATGGACCACTTGGCAAGTCTTCCCGAGTGCTCTACCCATTCAAAGATCTTGCGAAGAGGATGGTCGGTCACCACCCTAATCGAGTGCGCTTGAAAATACGGCCGGAGCTTCCTTACCGAGACGCCCAAAGCGTAAGCCAACTTTTCGAGGATGGGGTAGCGGAGCTCTGCCTTCTTCAAGATCCGGCTGACGTAGTAGATTGGCAGTTGCTTCTTTTCTTCTTCCCTTACTAGAACGGAGCTCACCGCCTCAGCTCCTACTCCAAGGTACAAGGTCAGGTCCTCCCCTTCTTTTGGGCTTGAGAGAGCTGTCTCTTCAGCCTTTGGAAGGCTTCTTCGCACTCGGCGGTCCACTCAAACCTTTGGTTCCCTCGCAGCACCTTGAAGAATGAAGAACACTTGTCCCCTGACCTGGAGAGGAACCTGCTTAGCCCAGCCAATTTACCTGTCAAGCGCTGGACCTCCTTGGCATCGCGAGGTGATTCCAAATCTAGGATGGCCTTCACCTTATTCGGGTTAGGCTTCACCCCTGCCGGAGTCAAGAGATGCCCGAGGAACTTCCCGCGGCTGGCCCCGAAGACACACTTCAAGGGGTTTAGCCTCATCTTGAACCTCTGCAGGGTGGCGAACGTCTCTTCTAGATCCTGCAGGTGCGAATCCACACACTTGCTTTTAATCATCAGGTCGTCGACATAGACCTCCAAGTTTCTCCCCCTTTGATCTCGGAAGACCTGATCCATCATGCGTTGGTATGTAGCCCCTGTGTTCTTCAACCCAAAGGGCATCATTTTATAACTAAAGCATCCCTCCCTCGTGATGAAGGAAACATCCTTGACATCGGGAGGGTGCATCCGGATCTGGTGATAACCTGAAAAAGCATCCAAAAAGCTCATAATAGAAAAACCGATGGCTGAATCAACCAGCGCATCGATCCGAGGCAGGGGGTAGCAATCCTTAAGGCATAATTTATTTAACAAAGAGAAATCGATACACATCCTCCATTTTCCACCCCCTTTCTTAACCATTACCACATTGGAGATCCAGCCTGGATATTGGATCTCTGAGATAAAGCCGGCCTCCAGGAGCTTTCTGACCTCCTCGCGGATGGGTTCATCCAGCTTGGTGGCGATGGCTCTCATCTTTTGGCATATGGGATGAGTGCGGGGGTTCAGGTTCAGGGGGTGGCAGGCCACATCCGCGTCGATGCCCGGCATGTCTGCCGCGCTCCAAGCGAAGATTTCGATGTTGCTTTGGATGCAGGCCCGCACTCGCTCCTGGTCCTCGGGACTCAAGCCCCTGCTGACCAGCACCCTCTACACCTGCCCTGTGCTGGTGAAGACCTCCATCTCCACTACTTCCTCAGCCAGCTCTAGCCGCGACTGCTCCCAGCCGACCCTTGCTTATTCTTCCAGCACTAACTCCTCCTCCCTTCCTACTTCCTCCTCAATCTCCATCGCCTCCTCCAGCCCCACCTGCTACTGCTCGACTTCCACGCCCCTCCGGGCCACTCTCTCCACTCCTCCTGCTGCTTGCTCTTATACCTCCATTGCCTCCTCCGGGCTCTCCCGCTGCTGCTCGACCTTCACGCCCCTTCGGGCCTCCTTCTCAGCTTTTCCCTGCTCCTCCGCAGTCTCCTTCCTCGCCTCCCTTAGGTTCATCTCCTCTTCTCTGACGTCCTCCTCTTGCTCTGCCATCTTCCTCTCCAGCTATTCCGCCTCAGCCATCCAGGACACGGTGTTGACCGCCATCACATAGCATTGCCTCGCCACCTTCGGATCCCCCCTGATCCTGACCTACATCCCTTCGTTATTGAACTTAAGACATTGGTGGAATGAGGAGGGGACGCAGCGAAAGGCACTGATGAGGGGATGCCCAAAGATTGCATTGTAACTGCTCAGAGCGTCCACTATCATGAACCTGCAGTTCTGTGACACACCTCCCAACTTCACATGCAGTCCTACCCCTCCTACTTCCTTCCTCTCTCCAGAAAATCTGAACAGCGGTCCATCCAAAGCCAAGACCCTTTTCCCCTCAACCCTCACCTCATCAAAGGCCTTCTTGAAGATAACGTTCATTGAGCTCTCGTTGTCCATCAGTATCCATGAGACCGTGAAATTCTCCACTGCCATCTGGATCACCAGGGCATCACAAAACGGATCTTCATAGTCCGGCATGTCTGCTGACGAGAAGGTGATCTTTTCTTCCGTTGGGGGAGCCTGGGAGGTAGAGGCGACCCCCCTTCGGTACATGGTTTGAAGGCTCCCCTTGCGGGTTGCCTCGATCCCCACTCCTCTGTGGATTACCCTTATCCCTCCCCAGGTTCCCACGTCTACTGATGAACTGTAAATATGCGTATTTTTATGCACATTAATTTAGTCATTTTCATTTATTTTCGTCGTTTTTACTTATTTTCGTTCAATAAAATGTTCCTATTCTTGTAAATTTTCTCCTAACTTGTTTTATTTTATTTTGCAGAAAAATTCCAGAATCTGCCAAATTTTGGGAAGTACACGCCCGTGACACATGGGTCACGCCCGTGACCAAGCCGTGCCTGCGCATTTCCCGTGAAATCGGAAAATTTCTGAAGAAAAGGCTTGACACGCCTGGCGACACGCCCGT
Organism: Platanthera guangdongensis; assembly: GCA_039583875.1. NCBI lineage: Eukaryota > Viridiplantae > Streptophyta > Magnoliopsida > Asparagales > Orchidaceae > Platanthera > Platanthera guangdongensis. The sequence continues at coordinate 26,874,770 of CM077156.1, forward strand.
GTCACCCGACACGGGGCGTGACCCAAGCCCGTGTCCGCTCCTCTCGACGAATTCCACTCGACGATCGTCGAGTGTCGACACCAACTGTCACGCCCAGTGTCACGCCCGTGACCTGGGGCGTGACCCAATTTCAGCTCAACGATTTCGACTCGACACTTTCCGCTCGACATTCGTCGAGTGTCGACCCGACTGTCACGCCCATAGTCACGCCCGTGACATGGGGCGTGACCTTTCCAGCTGGCCCGACAAGACGCTGCCGAGGACATTTGACGCAACCCGCGCCCGGTTCTACCTCCCCGACACGCCCTAGGTCACGCCCGTGACCAGGGGCGTGACTGCTGCGAACTCAGCCCGAAGTCAACTTTGCTGTCCAATCGCCAGCCGCCTTCATGAATAGTACTGTCACGCCCCCATGTCACGCCCGTGACCGAGGGCGTGTACTTAGAAATTTTTTCCTATAAATAGCCCAGTTCTGTAAGGTCCAAGGGTTCAGATTTTTGGGCCAAGTTAGTGTCTTTTTGTGGGCTAATCCGTGGATACTAGTGCTATGTAAGGAGATTTCTCCCTTTTTATTTCATGTTTTGTTTTGCTTTATCTTTTAGCTTTGTAATAGCTTGAAAATTTTAATAAAAATGTAGATTTTCTCTCTTTATTTGGCATGAAAAGTTCATTTGGATGGCTCACCTCTTTCCCTTTTTATCCTTGTTTTCATCCTTGTTCTTCACTTGTTCTTCATTTATGAAGTGTGTGTGTGTGTGTATGAGTGTAACATGCTTAATATTCATGTTTTTTTTACTTGTTTTCATGCTTAGGAATGTTAGGTTTTCCCCTTTTTTCTCCATGTCTTTTTCCTTTAACTAGTCTTCATGCTTAGGATTTTGATTTTCATTCTTATGATTTTTTTGAAAGAGATTTAAAATAGTGATTTTGTTCTTTTTTTTACTTAGTTTTCTTTTAGGATTGTAAAACTTTTTTCTTGTTCTTTTCAACTTCTTTTTCACCCTTTTTTATCACTTTCATAACATCATAAGAATGAAAATGTTGGTATTTTAATTTTCCAAAAACTTTGATTTTGATTTACTTTGAAAAACTTTTGTCTTCAAAAAATTGAAATTTTCTCTTTTTATTCATTTTTGGCAAAACCTAAGCATGAAAAAGTTAAAATTTTAATTTTTGAGCACCTTTGATTTTGACTTTATTTTGTAAAACTTTTTGCTCATTCTCTTTTTGTTTGTTCTTTTTATGTGTTTTGGGTAAGTTTTAGGAGTAGAAATCTTGTTATTTTCATTTTTAGGTAACTTTAATTTTTCTTTGTTATTAGTGTGTGTGAGTGTATGAGCCTAAATTTCTTTTTGTTCTTCTTATATTTTCATGAAGTGTGTGTGAGTGTAGGTGTATTAACTTTTATGCTTTAATTTAAATTGTGTAGAGTGTGTGAGTGTAGGTGTATAATTTTCATGTTTTCTTTTAATGCTTTGTTCAATTATGTAGAGTGTGTGAGTGTAGGTGTATAATTTTATCGCTTTCTTGAATTTCATATGGAGTGTGTGTTTGTGTGCATTTATTTCCGCCTACTCGTTAAGAGTTAAATGGCGCATCGTTTTCATTTTCAGTCCTACTCGTTCGAGTAGGACTTGTAATTTTTCTTTCTTTATTTTTCCGCCTACTCACTTGAGTTTAAATGGTCGGACTTTATTTCAGTCCTACTCGTCTGAGTAGGACTTGTAATTTTTCTTTCTTTATTTTTCCGCCTACTCACTTGAGTTTAAATGGTCGGACTTTATTTCAGTCCTACTCGTCTGAGTAGGACTTGCAATTTTACTTTCTTTATTTTTTTCCGCCTACTCACTTGAGTTAAATGGCCGGACTTTTTAGCCCTGTAATCGCATTTATTTTCTCCTACTCATTTGAGTAGGACTCGCTTTCATTTCAGTCCTACTCGTTTGAGTAGGACTTGCAATTTTCAGCCTTTATTTACCGCCCCCACTCGTTTGAGTGGGACTCGCAAAATTGAATTATGCAAATTTTCTTTCATGTGTAACTTAGTTCCTTTTTATTTATAATTTGGAGTGTGCGTGAGTTCTCGTTTAGTTAACTTTTTAGCTCTCTAAATATTGTTATTTTTCTTTTGTCCCTTTCTTATAATCGTGTAGCATTTAATTTCGAACTCGCGCCTCACTAAATTATAAGCCGTCCCCATACCGATGTGTGGCTAATCGCTATTAGCCTCGGCATCGAAGAGCATTGGGACATTTGAAATGATTTATAATAATTAAAGTTCTTTTTTTTTCATTTTAATTTAAGCACTTAGGGTTTACCCCGGGTTTACGACGCGTAGGACCACATAATCGATGTGTGGGCCCTATTTCCGTAGTCCATATGCTAGCTAGCCGAGAGGCCGTGCATATGGACCGATCACCCCTGGGTAAATAGAGTTGCGTGCGCCCCCTCGAGAGAGGACTAGCGTAATTCTACCGGATTGGGTCCCCCACCCAATAGCGGGGTTCTTAGCGTAAAGCGGGCGTTAAGAGGAATCCTTCGTCGGACTAACGTTCGGTCGAATAGTCTTAACGTTTAGGTGAGCGATATCCCTATAGCTAGGTGAGCTCACATTTGTGGAACCTCCACGGCCAAGTTGTCTTATTATTAATTTGAAAATTAAGTCTTTTTATTATTAAAAATTATTTTAGTCTTAATCCGATTCGATGCCGAGCGTTAACCCTTCATCGAATATTCTCTAAATCGTTTTTCGCTCCTTTGCTTTTCCGCCTTTTTATTAAGTAAAAAAATCCACCTTATTTTCAGTAAAATAATAGTCCTCCCGGAGGAGTAAGAATAGTCAACGCGACCCCGAGAACAATACGACCTCGGTATTCCCCCGAATATCGAGTACTACTTGCGATAGGTGCACTTGCCTACCCGAGCAAGCCCGCGGCGATCGACTCACCGAACCAACCACAGTAAGAGTCTGTTCGCGGGCCCATCAAGTTTTTGGCGCCGTTGCCGGGGACTTCTCTTTTCGAGTTGCTATTTCGAATTCCGGAGTCTATTAATTTTACTTATTTTCTAAAAAACAAAAAAACTAAAAACTTTATTTTAACAAAAAAACACAAAAAAAAAAGAGTTTATTTTTGTTTTATTTTTGTTTGGGTGTATGACCCGAGGACAACCCTCAGAGTCTGAAGATTTAGACTTCGACCCTGAGATCGAACGCTCTCTTGCGCGTATCCGATCTCATCGCCGAAATCCTTCTTTAGATCCCGAGGAATCTATCGGAGAACCCACTGTTGTAGTTATGGCCGCCCCTAACATTCCCCCGGCGGCCGAGCGTACTATGTCTTATTACGCCCGGCCTAACCTGGATGATTCAGGGTCGAGTATTGTTCGCCCTGCGGTGGCCAATAATAATTTTGAAATTAAGTCAAGTGTCATTCAAATGGTCCAAAACGCCGTGCAGTTCGATGGACTGCCGGATGAGGACCCGAATGTCCACTTGTCCAATTTCTTGGAGATATGCGACACCTTCAAGATCAATGGCGTCACTGATGACGCCATTCGTTTGCGCTTATTTCCTTTTTCCCTTAAGTCCAAAGCCAAGGCGTGGTTGAATGCCCTCCCGCGAGGATGTATCACCACGTGGGCTGAGTTGACGGAACGGTTCCTAACGAAGTACTTTCCGCCCGCCAAAACTGCAAAGTTGCGGGCGGACATTTCTTCGTTTGTGCAGAACGATCCCGAGTCTCTATACGAGACTTGGGAACGATTTAAGGAATTCCTCCGCCGTTGCCCGCACCACGCGCTGCCAACGTGGTTGCAAGTTCAAATTTTCTATAATGGGCTGAATTTTCAGACGCGTCAAATGATTGACGCGGCTGCCGGGGGAACGCTTAACAACAAAACCCCCGAGGCCGCCCAGGCTTTATTCGAAGAGATGGCTATGAACGCCTATCAATGGAACGTCCCGCGGGGACGGCCAAAGCCGGCGGCTGGTCTTTTTGAAGTGGATGCCACTGCTCTCTTGACCCTTCAAGTTGAAAGGTTAACAAAGCAGGTGGCGGAGATGTCTGCTGCCTCCTCCACTCCGCCTTGTTTTATTCCCCCTAACGTCTGCGTAGCTGAAGAGTTCGTGGACTTCATGGGAAATTCGGGTCGTCCTCCCTTCAACCCCAACAACAACCCTTATAGTAATAACTATAATCCGGGTTGGAGGAATCACCCTAACTTCTCGTGGAGCAACCCGAATAATGCTCAGCGTCCCCCTATTTCTTATGCGCCCGGATTTCTTCCTCCTCCTCCTCTTCCGAAACCCTCCCCGATGGAAGAAAATTTTTCGAAGTATATTGCGTCCAACGAGTCAAATATCCGGAACATCACCGGATCGCTAAAAACACTCGAACAACAGGTTGGACAGCTGGCGAGGATGATGTCCGAGCGCGCGCTCGGGGCACTGCCGGGAAACACGGAGCCGAATCCGCGGGAGAACGCCAACGCTATAACCCTCCGTAGCGGAAAGGAGGTGGTCGATCCAAAACGGACCGACCCTCAGGTACATATTTCACCTCCGACCCCTCTTCCCCTTTCTTCGCTCACGCCACCTTTACCTATTATAAAAGAAAAAACTATTTTAAACAAGGCTCTCCCGTATCCGCATAAGTTAGAAAACGAGCGTAAGGACGCGCAATATGAAAAATTTATTTTATTATTAAAACAAATTCACATTAATGTTCCTTTTTGCGAGGCTATCTCGCAAATGCCCAAATATGCGAAATTTTTAAAAGAACTACTTTCTAATAAACGCAAATTAGAGGATATTTCGCATGTGTCTCTCAACGCTGTCTGCTCGGCGGCCCTTACTAATAAATTGCCCGCAAAACAAAACGACCCGGGACGGTTTTCCATCCCGTGCCTTTTTGGCGATATATTAGTAAAGTACGCCTTAGCTGATTTAGGGGCTAGCATTAATCTGATGCCGTTCTCGCTCTTTTCGCGTTTAGGTTTGGGTACTCCTAGTCCTACGAATATGCGCATCCAATTAGCGGATCGCTCGGTTAAGTTCCCTATCGGGGTAGTGGAGGACGTCCTTGTCCGAGTCGACAAGTTTACCTTCCCGGTAGACTTCGTCATCTTAGATATCGAGGAGGACGCCGAGGTACCAATAATACTCGGTCGCCCTTTTCTCGCCACCTCCCGCGCACTAATAGATGTTAGTAATGGTAGCCTTCTCCTCCGAGTAGGCGATGACCAAGTTACTTTCTCTATTAATCCCTCGATGGACAATTTGTCATCGAGCGACGATTTCTGCTATTCTTTAAATACCTTTTTCGGAGATCGTTCTTCTCCCATTTTCGAGTCCGTATTTTTAAATGATGATATTTATGCGCTCGAAAATTTTAACTGCGATGAGGATACGTCTATAGACTTGCCTTTCGAACCAATTGGTAAGAAAGACATAGGAATTAAAACCTCCCTAGAAGAACCGCCCATCCTAGACCTCAAACCCTTACCCGCCTCGCTCAAGTACGCTTTTTTGGGAAGAGGTGATACGCTCCCCGTTATCATTTCTTCGGACTTGAGTGATTCGGAGACTTCCGATTTATTGGAAGTTTTATTTAAACATCGCCACGCAATTGCGTGGCAAATCTCTGACCTAAAGGGGATTAGCCCCTCCTTTTGCACCCATAAGATTTTCCTAAACGATAATTGCCGCAAAACGATTCAGCCGCAGCGTCGTCTTAACCCAAACATGAAAGACGTCGTTAAAGCCGAAATCATTAAGTTATTAGATGCGGGGATTATCTACCCTATTTCGGACAGTGCATGGGTTAGTCCCGTGCATGTCGTGCCCAAGAAGGGCGGTCTTACCGTAGTGGCGAATGAGCATAACGAGCTTGTCCCAACTCGTACTGTTACGGGTTGGCGAGTGTGCATCGACTATAGGAAACTTAACGACGCCACCCGCAAGGACCATTTCCCTCTGCCATTTCTAGACCAGATTTTAGAGCGTTTATCCGGTCATCCGTATTATTGTTTTCTTGATGGTTTATCGGGGTTTTTCCAAATCCCCATTTCCCCCGATGATCAAGAGAAAACAACTTTTACTTGCCCGTTCGGCACCTTCGCATATCGAAGAATGCCATTTGGACTCTGCAACGCGCCAGCTACATTCCAAAGATGTATGCTAGCGATCTTTGGCGAGCTAGTAGAAGACATTATGGAAGTCTTTATGGATGACTTCTCTGTTTTCGGACGCTCTTTTCCCGATTGCCTTAACAATTTAGATCGTGTTCTTCAACGGTGCGAGGACACAAGCCTTGTTCTAAATTGGGAAAAATGCAACTTTATGGTTCGAGGAGGTTTGGTCCTCGGCCATATGATTTCGTCTAAGGGGATAGAGGTGGATAAGGCCAAGATAGAAATTATAGAAAAACTTCCGCATCCAACAAACGTAAAATCTATTAGGAGTTTCTTAGGCCATGCGGGCTTTTATCGACGCTTTATTCAAGACTTTTCAAAAATAACAAAGCCGCTAACTCACCTCTTGGAAAAGGAATCACGCTTCATCTTTAGTAGCGAATGCGAGTCCGCCTTTAATTTGATAAAACAAAAACTTATCTCTTCCCCAATTTTAGTGGCCCCTAATTGGTCCCTTCCGTTCGAAATAATGTGCGACGCTAGTGATATTGCCTTAGGTGCCGTTCTTGGCCAACGCATAGAAAAACATTTTCATCCTATTTATTACGCTAGCAAGACGCTCACTTCCGCACAAGTAAATTACACGACAACGGAAAAGGAACTCTTAGCCGTCGTTTTCGCTTTCGATAAGTTTCGCTCGTATATAACGCTATCTAAAGTTATCGTTTTTACCGATCACTCCGCGCTTAAATATTTATTAGCTAAAAATGATGCGAAGCCCCGCCTTCTTCGATGGATTCTCCTCCTACAAGAGTTTGACTTGGAGATCCGAGATAAGCGGGGAGCGGAAAATCTAGCGGCGGACCACCTCTCCCGTTTAGAAAATCCGGGTGCGGAAGCGCTCGTCGAATCTGAAATAAATGACAGATTCCCCGAGGAACGCCTTCTTGCCATTAATAAATCTTCGTCATCTTCGCCTTGGTTCGCAGATTTTGCAAATTTTTTAGTAGCGCGGGTCCTTCCAAAAGAATTTTCCGGTCACCAAAAGAAGAAATTCTTTTCTGACTTGAAAAATTTCTTTTGGGAGGACCCATTTCTTTTTCGTATCTGCGCGGACCAAGCGGTCCGAAGATGCGTTGCGGGTGTGGAGTGCTTGCAAATTCTTAAGCACTGCCACGAGGGTCCAGCCGGTGGGCATTATCAAGCCAACCGGACCGCTCGGAAGGCGCTAGAGGCGGGCTACTTTTGGCCCACTCTCTTCAAAGACGCGCATAATTTTGTGCGCGCATGCGATAGCTGTCAGCGGTCGGGTAACATCTCTCGTCGCGACGAGATGCCCCAAAACATGTTTTTAGAATGCGAAGTCTTCGATTTGTGGGGCATAGATTTCGTTGGCCCCCTACCTCCGTCTTTCAAAAATATGTATATTTTAGTGGCGGTCGACTACGTATCGAGGTGGGCGGAAGCACAGGCTCTCCCCACCAACGATGCGCGAGTCGTCGTTACATTTCTTAAAAAATTATTTTCTCGCTTCGGCACGCCTCGCGCAATTGTTAGTGATAGGGGAACGCATTTCTGTAACGCTCTTATGGCTAAGACGTTAGCTAAATACGGAGTCACGCACAAGCTTGCCACCCCCTACCACCCGCAAACAAGTGGCCAAGTCGAGGTAGTAAATCGAGAGATTAAGCGAATTTTAGAAAAAACCGTTTCGCTAAATAGGAAAGATTGGTCCGTTAAACTCAACGATGCGTTGTGGGCGTATCGGACGGCATACAAAACCGCTATCGGATGTACGCCGTTCCGGTTAGTCTACGGCAAAGCGTGCCATTTACCCGTAGAATTAGAACATCGCGCACTTTGGGCTTTAAAACTCTTAAACCTCGACTCCAACTTAGCCGCTCAGAATAGAAAACTGCAACTAAACGAGCTCGATGAATGGCGTGCGAACGCTTACGAGAGCAATAAATTCTATAAGGAGCGCTCTAAGTTCTATCACGATCGAAAAATCAAGTCCCAAAAATTATTTTCTCCGGGCGATCTTGTCCTTCTTTACAATTCTCGCCTTAGGCTTTTTCCAGGTAAATTAAAATCTAGATGGTCCGGTCCCTTCTTAGTTGAAGAAGTTTTTCCTTATGGAACCGTACTCGTCTCCCACCCGGACAAAGGCTCTTTTAAAGTAAACGGTCATCGGTTAAAGTCTTACATCGCGGGCGACCCAGTGATCGGTTTTAGCGAAACCATAACTTTCCTCCACACTATAAACCCGCCAAAATAGTCAAGCTACACGACTATAAACAAAGCGCTCCTGGGAGGCACCCCTCGCTTATCTTTTTCGCTCTTTCCTTATTATCTTTGTTATTTTTTTCTAATAAACGCAGGGTTTCTGATCGGCCTCCCCCTCCGCGTTTCAGGGAAGCTTCTACCCCCCTTCCCTTTCTTTTTGTTGTACATATTGTTTTTCATTTCTGTTCCGCATACTTACGATACAACATTGGGGACAATGTTGGACTTAAGTATGGGGGTATTTTCGTGCTTTATTTTCTGCACTTCAATTTTTCAAAAACTCAAAAAAAAAAAGAAAAATACAAAAAAAAAACATATAACAACAAAACAAAAAAAAAAATTAAAACACATCTTAAAATGAAACAAAAAAAAAAAAAAAATTTTAAATGAAAAAAAAAAAGATTATTCCAAAAAATTTTTTTTTTTTGTTTTCTTCTCTTTCTTTTTTTCCAAAAAACTCAAAAACAACAAAAAAATTTTATTTTCACTTTGTACATATTTTTTTTTCGTACATACTCTTTTCTCTCTCCTTCTTGTACAAACTTTTTTTCCTCTCCCATATTTTTGTACATAAATGAAATTCTCTTAAAAAAAAAATACAAAAAAAAAAGAAGATAATAGGTCAAAAAAGTTTCAAAAAAAAAAAAAAAAATTGAGAAAAACAAAAATACACAAAAAAAGATAATAAATGAAAAACAAACAAAAAAAATGATAACAAAAACTATAAAAATCAAAAAAAAAAAAAAAAAAAAAAAAAAAAAATGTTTTGAAACAAATAAATCAAATATTCCATACTTAACTTTTCTGCTATCCAAAAATTCTGTTTTGAGTTTATTTATATGTGAATACTATTAATTCTCTGTTTACTACCCGTTTGTTAATTATCGATTGAAACATTTAAATAGCCGGGGTTAAGTTTTAAAGAATTCTTTATGCTTTGTAAAAAACTAGCGAACTCGTTTTAGGCACTACTTCTAATTTTTCATTAATAGGAGCACGTATATTATGTTAGGAAATAACGACTATAGAATTCAATTATACTTACTTTTAGCTTTCCGAAAACATTGGAACGCACAAATTATTAAGGTTGCTCTCAAAAATTTTTAGGATTACAATCTAGTTTTCCTTTCTCCCCTCACTTTTCATGACCTACTTGGCATGAAAAATTTTATCCTTAAAAGATCTTATGTCAATGGGAATAAGATTTCGTTCCGTAAACATAGGCACCCAATAAGTTTAAAAAGATTATATAGGGTGTAAGAGGATAAAATTCATTACTCCTACAAATATACATTGGGTTAATTTTTTTATTATGAAGTTGAAAAACAAAAATCATATTAGGAAAATAAGATTTCGTTTTCCTAATAAATCCAAAAGAAAAAAAATGGAGGTTCGAGAAAAAATTACCTCACCTCAAATATCAAAACCCTCTTCATAAACCACACTACCCCCTTAGCCAATTACACGATTCTAGAATTAATTCAAAAATCTTTTTGAGAGCATAATTAGTAAATTGTATTATTTCCGATAGCACTCGTACAAGCTAGAATTCTTATAATTCCAAACTATTTTCGTTAACCTAACCATTACAAATGTTGCCTTCTATTTGATTACATCAAGAAGTCTTTTGGCCAAAACTTTTGCGCTATTTAAATCATCTACATAATTTTAGGACTTAACTCTTACACCCCGTATATTTATTTCGATCTCTCTTATAATTAATTAAGCGATAGCCAAAACTTAGAGTTTTTTTTATCCCCTATAGATTCACCTCAAACTTTTGCTCTGGAATAGCAAAAGCCTAAGTATGGGGGTATTTGATGAACTGTAAATATGCGTATTTTTATGCACATTAATTTAGTCATTTTCATTTATTTTCGTCGTTTTTACTTATTTTCGTTCAATAAAATGTTCCTATTCTTGTAAATTTTCTCCTAACTTGTTTTATTTTATTTTGCAGAAAAATTCCAGAATCTGCCAAATTTTGGGAAGTACACGCCCGTGACACATGGGTCACGCCCGTGACCAAGCCGTGCCTGCGCATTTCCCGTGAAATCGGAAAATTTCTGAAGAAAAGGCTTGACACGCCTGGCGACACGCCCGTGTCACCCGACACGGGGCGTGACCCAAGCCCGTGTCCGCTCCTCTCGACGAATTCCACTCGACGATCGTCGAGTGTCGACACCAACTGTCACGCCCAGTGTCACGCCCGTGACCTGGGGCGTGACCCAATTTCAGCTCAACGATTTCGACTCGACACTTTCCGCTCGACATTCGTCGAGTGTCGACCCGACTGTCACGCCCATAGTCACGCCCGTGACATGGGGCGTGACCTTTCCAGCTGGCCCGACAAGACGCTGCCGAGGACATTTGACGCAACCCGCGCCCGGTTCTACCTCCCCGACACGCCCTAGGTCACGCCCGTGACCAGGGGCGTGACTGCTGCGAACTCAGCCCGAAGTCAACTTTGCTGTCCAATCGCCAGCCGCCTTCATGAATAGTACTGTCACGCCCCCATGTCACGCCCGTGACCGAGGGCGTGTACTTAGAAATTTTTTCCTATAAATAGCCCAGTTCTGTAAGGTCCAAGGGTTCAGATTTTTGGGCCAAGTTAGTGTCTTTTTGTGGGCTAATCCGTGGATACTAGTGCTATGTAAGGAGATTTCTCCCTTTTTATTTCATGTTTTGTTTTGCTTTATCTTTTAGCTTTGTAATAGCTTGAAAATTTTAATAAAAATGTAGATTTTCTCTCTTTATTTGGCATGAAAAGTTCATTTGGATGGCTCACCTCTTTCCCTTTTTATCCTTGTTTTCATCCTTGTTCTTCACTTGTTCTTCATTTATGAAGTGTGTGTGTGTGTGTATGAGTGTAACATGCTTAATATTCATGTTTTTTTTACTTGTTTTCATGCTTAGGAATGTTAGGTTTTCCCCTTTTTTCTCCATGTCTTTTTCCTTTAACTAGTCTTCATGCTTAGGATTTTGATTTTCATTCTTATGATTTTTTTGAAAGAGATTTAAAATAGTGATTTTGTTCTTTTTTTTACTTAGTTTTCTTTTAGGATTGTAAAACTTTTTTCTTGTTCTTTTCAACTTCTTTTTCACCCTTTTTTATCACTTTCATAACATCATAAGAATGAAAATGTTGGTATTTTAATTTTCCAAAAACTTTGATTTTTGATTTACTTTGAAAAACTTTTGTCTTCAAAAAATTGAAATTTTCTCTTTTTATTCATTTTTGGCAAAACCTAAGCATGAAAAAGTTAAAATTTTAATTTTTGAGCACCTTTGATTTTGACTTTATTTTGTAAAACTTTTTGCTCATTCTCTTTTTGTTTGTTCTTTTTATGTGTTTTGGGTAAGTTTTAGGAGTAGAAATCTTGTTATTTTCATTTTTAGGTAACTTTAATTTTTCTTTGTTATTAGTGTGTGTGAGTGTATGAGCCTAAATTTCTTTTTGTTCTTCTTATATTTTCATGAAGTGTGTGTGAGTGTAGGTGTATTAACTTTTATGCTTTAATTTAAATTGTGTAGAGTGTGTGAGTGTAGGTGTATAATTTTCATGTTTTCTTTTAATGCTTTGTTCAATTATGTAGAGTGTGTGAGTGTAGGTGTATAATTTTATCGCTTTCTTGAATTTCATATGGAGTGTGTGTGTTTGTGTGCATTTATTTCCGCCTACTCGTTAAGAGTTAAATGGCGCATCGTTTTCATTTTCAGTCCTACTCGTTCGAGTAGGACTTGTAATTTTTCTTTCTTTATTTTTCCGCCTACTCACTTGAGTTTAAATGGTCGGACTTTATTTCAGTCCTACTCGTCTGAGTAGGACTTGTAATTTTTCTTTCTTTATTTTTCCGCCTACTCACTTGAGTTTAAATGGTCGGACTTTATTTCAGTCCTACTCGTCTGAGTAGGACTTGCAATTTTACTTTCTTTATTTTTTTCCGCCTACTCACTTGAGTTAAATGGCCGGACTTTTTAGCCCTGTAATCGCATTTATTTTCTCCTACTCATTTGAGTAGGACTCGCTTTCATTTCAGTCCTACTCGTTTGAGTAGGACTTGCAATTTTCAGCCTTTATTTACCGCCCCCACTCGTTTGAGTGGGACTCGCAAAATTGAATTATGCAAATTTTCTTTCATGTGTAACTTAGTTCCTTTTTTATTTATAATTTGGAGTGTGCGTGAGTTCTCGTTTAGTTAACTTTTTAGCTCTCTAAATATTGTTATTTTTCTTTTGTCCCTTTCTTATAATCGTGTAGCATTTAATTTCGAACTCGCGCCTCACTAAATTATAAGCCGTCCCCATACCGATGTGTGGCTAATCGCTATTAGCCTCGGCATCGAAGAGCATTGGGACATTTGAAATGATTTATAATAATTAAAGTTCTTTTTTTTTCATTTTAATTTAAGCACTTAGGGTTTACCCCGGGTTTACGACGCGTAGGACCACATAATCGATGTGTGGGCCCTATTTCCGTAGTCCATATGCTAGCTAGCCGAGAGGCCGTGCATATGGACCGATCACCCCTGGGTAAATAGAGTTGCGTGCGCCCCCTCGAGAGAGGACTAGCGTAATTCTACCGGATTGGGTCCCCCACCCAATAGCGGGGTTCTTAGCGTAAAGCGGGCGTTAAGAGGAATCCTTCGTCGGACTAACGTTCGGTCGAATAGTCTTAACGTTTAGGTGAGCGATATCCCTATAGCTAGGTGAGCTCACATTTGTGGAACCTCCACGGCCAAGTTGTCTTATTATTAATTTGAAAATTAAGTCTTTTTATTATTAAAAATTATTTTAGTCTTAATCCGATTCGATGCCGAGCGTTAACCCTTCATCGAATATTCTCTAAATCGTTTTTCGCTCCTTTGCTTTTCCGCCTTTTTATTAAGTAAAAAAATCCACCTTATTTTCAGTAAGATAATAGTCCTCCCGGAGGAGTAAGAATAGTCAACGCGACCCCGAGAACAATACGACCTCGGTATTCCCCCGAATATCGAGTACTACTTGCGATAGGTGCACTTGCCTACCCGAGCAAGCCCGCGGCGATCGACTCACCGAACCAACCACAGTAAGAGTCTGTTCGCGGGCCCATCATCTACCCGGTCCTCATATCTATCTTCTCCCTCCCCCTACTGCACTTCGACGATCCTAACTGGCGGATCCTGCCTCCCTACCCCTCTTGCTTCTCTTATCTCTAAGAACTCAGGGCAGGTGGTCGTTGCATGACCTTCCTCCTGGTGGAAGTCACAAAAGAGCAACGCCGCCCTACCCCTTCTTCCTTCTCCTCCTCCTCTTCTCCCAGCTCCTCGAACTCCTCTCCTTGCTCCTCTTCCTCTGCCCACCTCCATGGCCTCTTGCGGTGGCGGGAGGTGGCCCCTTGGCCCCTGTCTCCACGCGGGTTGGTCAAACATCATGGGTTCTCGTAAGTTATCTCTTCCCTGGTAGCCTCCTCCATGGCCCTGGGGGCGACCCTCCTGGGGCCTCCAACCCAACCGGTTGTTCGGCTCTCGGGCCCCCCATCCCTGCTGCTGCCCCTGCCCTCGGGGTTCTTCCCTCCTTCTTTCTTCTCTTTGCTCCCTCTGCTCTCTCGGCTCCCTCTGCCTTCCCACTGCAGGCTCCTTCACATCATCTTCCGCCAGACTGGCCAATTTCCTGGCAAACGCTGGATTTGCCATCTCGAAGTCAATCTCTTTCGTCGCCCTCTCCATGAGCTACTTACAGGAGAGGGGGCACTCTCTTCAACTCTATACTAAAGAATCCCGACCTCAGCCCCAGGGTGAAGGCGAGCATCAGCGCGTACCCTGGGACCTCCTAGACCAGGAGGATCTCTTCCTGAAACCGGTCAACGTAGTGACCCAGTGTCTCGTCCTGCTTCTGTCTCACTATAAACAGGCACTCCGCCTCCTTCTTTCGCTTCTTAGACGTTGAGAACCTCAACAGAAACCCTCGACGTAGATTTTCAAAGCTGTATATCGAGCTCGCCAGCAACTGGTGGAACCAGTCCCGGGCCTTCTCCTTCAATGTGATGGAGAACAACCGACATTTGAAGGCATCTGTCATCTGCCTTATTGAAACCACATCTTCGAACCACTGCACATGTTGTACAGGGTCATCCTTCCCTGAGTAATAGGACATGTCTGACTCCCGGAACCCCTCTGGCACCAAAGCTGAGATGATGAGCTCGCTGAAGAGGCTCTCGCCTCCTGCCTGGAGAGAGGGTACGTCTCGCGGCCTCGGCTGGCTGGCTTGATCCGCGAGACCGGTGCCCAGGGAAGAGTTCTCGCACAGCTGCCTCCCTCTCGCCCAACTCTGGCAGAGTCTCCTTGCCTGGGCGCTGGCCTGGGAAGAGCTCCCGCGCGGCCACGTCCCTCTCGCCGACATCCACCGGGACCTCCTTCCCGGGGCGCTGCCCAGGGGAATTCTCGCCCAAGAGCGGGACCGCCTCCACTGGAACCTGAGGAGTCGCCCACCCACTCCTCGCCGAGAAGACCAAGCTAATGGTCTGCAGGACTTCTCGCCTGAAGTCCTCCAACATCTTCCTCGTCGCCTCCTCTCCCCGGGTGGGGAAGCCTCCAGAACCAAACCCTTCACCTTCACCTCCAGCCATGGCACTAAACTCAAGGCTTTCTTGTGTCAGATTCCTTCCAAGCTCACCGCACCAGAACTGTTGAAGCCAAAATTGACCTCAACGGGAGTTCAAAAATAGGGGTGCAACCAACACCTACTTCTCTCGAGCCCCGAACCTCAACTGGTTGCAAAGGACCTAAGACTGACTCAAATCCTCAGCAGGGAGGTCCCACCTCACACCCAGAAGATCTCTAAGAGCTTCCCCTCCAAAGCCAAAAGCTGGGCTAGGAGCTCCTCAGAAAGCACTAGAGATTTGGAGGATAATGAGAGCGTAGCTTTCTAAGGAGCCCTTATAGGTCTATTTATGGTTTTCTGAGTTGGATCTGCAAATATCCATACTGTGTTGACCTGAAAATACCAGAATACCCCTGATTGGGTCTGCCAACAGCCAAACTCCACTGTTCTGAGGAGTTATGCGCATACCACCAAGGGCAAAAGGGTAAAATTACCCGGGGTAGAAGAGTAAAAACACCCTTGGGCATAGAATTGCCAAAATGACACTCTCTCCATATGGCGAGTAGGGGAACACCCATCGGCGAGACGAGCCCTCCTGGCCGTCTCGCAGGCATCCTTCGCCACAGGTCCCTCTCGCCTATAAAGGCTTACTCACATCCCAAAAGGGGGCATCTCGCCCATTGCAGAGAACACCCGCCTCGCCTCCTGCGAGTGGACCACCTGGTCCCACTCGCCCATCAGCACCTCTCGCCAACCTTTTCTATTCGCACCCTGAGGGCCTCTCGCGTGCTCGAGGTTGTACAGAACAGCTCTGCAAATACATTCTACCAAAACAGATCTTCATTTCCAGCAACCAGTTTCCAACAGCTCCATTTACAAACATGCATTTACAACAGCTCCTTTTACAACCGCACCCGCTCTCCCAAATGAAGCCTGAGTCGTGTCAATTGCCCTTCCATCTGTCATTCCTTGTTCTTGAGGAACAAAGTGAGGATATGTATTCTGTAGAGACTAGAGATCTTCCCAAGTAGCATTCGACCGTGAGTCGTCATCCCATTACACAAGAATTTAAGTGACTACCAATCCATCCCAATTGATAATCCGCCAGCCCAAGCCCTTCAGTGGCTCACACAGCATGTTCCCCTCCTTGGAAACGATTGATGGTAGTTGTCCCGATTTGTACGGGGTTTCCCCCTTATGCTCCTTTAGTTGCGAAATATGAAATGTTGCATGAACTTTGTTGTCTGCTTGTAGTTCCAGGCGGTAGGCCACCTTGCCAACCCTTTCCAACACCTTGAAAGGTCTGAAGAATTTGAGTGACAATTTCTAACATCCGTGCATGCACAGGCTGATTTGACAATATGGTTGCAGACGGACATACACCCACAAACCGACTGCAAGCTCTCTTTCTGGCACCCTATATCCGCCAAGGTCTTCATACGATTCTGGGCTTGTCTTAAATTTTGCTTTAGAATCAAGATCACCCGCTCCCTTGCTTCCAACGTGCAATCGACCTCCTCCAACGTAGAAGTACCTTCCATGTAAGGTGCTGGAGGTCGGGGTTCTTTCCCATACACAACCTCGTATGGTGTCATTCGAATTTCTCTTTGGAAGGATGAATAATTGATACGCCCGAAACGTATATATAAAATAACGCAAGTATACGTGCCGGTACAAGTAATAATGAGTGAGTATGAATCGTCTCCACAGGGAGGTGGTGAATTCAGTGCTTGCAAATACCAGCTAGGCCTTTTCTTTAAATTCAAGTAAATTAAGATGATGGTTTTAGAATACTAAAATCTTAAAACACAATTTCTAATTAACAAAAATAAGCTAAAGATCCGGAAGGAGAATACTTTGTGTCAGTGATTAAAGATAATCTCGTATCGTGATTTCCTAAGTCTAGTGTGACAACCTTTTGAATATAGTTTTTGTGAAGACGAGTGGTGAAACGTCTTGCAACGGTTTTAGATTAAAAATCCGTACCTCTCGATATCGGAAGTTCCTAGTTCTCTATTACCCCGTAGGTGAAATAAGAACCGCTTAAAGATTGAAAACTCTAGTTGCTAACACCAAGGGGAAATCTCTTTCTCCCTTCAAATGCCATACCGAATCTACGATATACTTACGCAACTCCTCTCTCGATTTATGAAGCGCAGTAAAAAGTTGAGATCTTGGCCAAAAACCTCGAATTAAAGATCATAAATTCTGTACAAACATTCACCAAACATTCACAAATTAAGAAAAGTTAATAAAATGTCATCACAAGAGACGAAGTATTCTCACAATACGAGATTAAAGCGAATTAGTTCATCACGATGGATGAAGCACACCAACAAACAAGAAAGATCTTACAGTGCATGATGAAAGAAAAGCAAAATAACGCAGGAATTCGTTCTCCGAAGTGTATTGAACCGCTCCGTCTTCAAGATCCGATTTGCCCTAGTCCTTCTTCCTCCAAGATGATTTTTTTCTTTCTCCAAGATCTCTCTTTTATTTTCCCCTATTCCTTCCTTTTCTCTCCCCCTTATTCTGGCCGAAAATCCCCCTTTTGAAGAGGTGTAAACGTCCTTCCTTTAAGAGGTGTAACCGTCCATATTTGAATTCAAAATTCTGAATTTTCGGAACAGACAATGTTGCAACATCGAAAACAGGTTGTTGCAACAACTTCTTCAGGAAATTAGAATTTCATCTTTTTCTTTGTCCAAATCGATTTTCTTGGCGTCATCTGCATGAAAACTATGGAATATGATCAAATAAGTAGAGTAATTCCTAAATATAAATTTTAATCATATTTTTATCCATTAACTTTGATTTGTTCTCCTTTTTAATAAATATTAGTAGAAATAATGGGCTTAGATAACTTCTATTAAGAAGTTATCACACCCCCACACTTGAGCTGTTGCTAGTCCCTAGCAACGATAATTCTTGACCCTCATATGGATGGAGAGATCGTGACACGATACGAATCCAGATTGTTCTCCTGTCTTAGGTACCATAAGCAAAGTTTACTCATAAATTTCGCTTTACTCAACTGATATGCCTACCAATCACACGAGTTCAATCATGCACAAATTCATTAGCTAGATGTAAAATAAAGCTCAAGTAATTCATTCAGTGTAGTGTATGGTTTTCTCGAAAATAGGTAATTTACTTCCAAGCAATACCTCTTATTGGTCCCCTACAAGTTCAGGAAAAGATGAGAGTAAGCTAAGTTTCCGATTTGGCCATCGCAAGACATAGTAGTGCAATTGAAAGTAGGATAGGAACAAGCTTTGTTAGGAGTTGTGGATCGACGATAATAGCATATTTGTATTCCCTAGTTAGTAATCATAATAATTCACTCAGTTATTGGGTTCATCATCGCACACATTTTTATATATCATAGTCGGGATCATTCCAAATATAAGTACACATACCTCGTCCACATATCACTATGATCTTTAAACATTCTTCTTTTCATTGTTTTGTTTTGCTTTCTTTTTTTTTATTGATCATAGTAGGGATCATTCAAAGTATGTAGACATATATCTAGGCCGCATATCACTATGAATTTCGTCTATTCTTTTATAATGAAACACCCATAACCGGCTAATTTATTAAGATCACACTAATGGGAATATCGGGAATGTTGAACTAATGATGTGACTGAAAAGGTTCAAGCTCAAAAGATTGAGTGGATGATCGAAATGGTGAGACTAACTGAACTCAAGCTTAGCTTATATCTTTCACTCCACTCTCGCTCACCCCTCCCTTTACTTTTAGAGGTCAATAACCAAGAATTATAATGGAAGTAAATCAACCAAAAATTTTGTGCATAAAATATAGACTTAAATGAGCTTTATAGTATATGCTAATTCGTCAGATTCATTGATTGAACTCCTAGTATGTTCAGCAATACCAATCGATTGTCATTGAAAAATCAGAATAAAGTTTTGATTAAGTATTTCAGACATTAAGACCATTAAATCTGTGATCGATCAAAGTATCCACACCCAGTATGCAAGGGCTATACCACCCCCACACTTGAGTCGTTGCTAGACCCTAGCAATTCTACGCCTTGAATCATTAGAAGCCCTTGATAAAGTTTTATGACAAAACAAGTGCAAAATAAAGTAGAAGAAACTTGGAAGTTCAAATTACTCCCCTGAAATCGACTTTGCAGGCGATATGTTTTCACCACGATTGTAACTCCTTAATGGTTTCATCCCATCCCATTCTTTGGCTAGTTGTATTGTTAGAATTCCTGCAGCACCTGCAAAGAACTTGTACTATGCCATTTTTTAATCAACTGCGCAATTTATAATTCAAGAGAAAATGCTATTTTGGCAGCATAAAACATTTTCATGTATGAGCACTCATTTAGATTTAATACCAAATATGCAGTAGATGATAATAATGAGGGAAAAGTAGATCAGATCATACAACATATCAACATATGCCAGTCCCAATAAAGTCAGATCAAACATAATATAATTGCAGTGCTAAAAGATGGGCTGGTGCAACAAAAAGTTGTATACTAATCCAAAATATCAAAAATAAATCATCAAACACAGCACCATCGATCGTATCATATCATATCAATAAGATATTTCTTATAAGTGTTCAGAATAGCCCAAAAGAAGTATGACTTTGATGAACGTCTACTCGCCTCCTCCTCTGTCATCCTCCTCTTGCTCTTTCTCTTGTTCCTCCCCGGTCTCCTTCTCCTGATCTGAGTCAACGAACTCTGTGGGGTCTAGGAGGCTTCGGTCAGCATTTACAAGGTTCCCGAGCTCATCAAACTGCCACTGGTACTTGAACTGCGGCTTCTCAATTGGTAGCTTAGCCTTCTGAAGTAATGTGTCTTGTCTCGTTTGTATGTAGTCGAGCCTGGAACGGAAATAACAGTGCTGGCACCGGAGATAAGCTTTTATATATTCAACACTATCCATCACATCTGCCAAACATGCTCCTTCACCGCTGGGGACGTTCACCGTCTCTGGCTTGCCCTCCTGTGGGAGTGTATTCTCGCTCTCCTGTCCCACTTTGATATTTACCGCCACCACGGTGTCGGTAATGTGGTGCTTCAATTTCTTCACCAAATCCTCCTCCTCTTCCTTGACTCCCACATTCCGACACAGCTCGGTCACAAGTGCAGGGAACCAAAGTTGCTTAGGCTTTTCTTCTTGGAGTTTCTGCCGCAATTGTGTTGCAATGATCGTTCCCAAATCAAATTTTATGCCTTGTAAAATGCAATAGATCAAGGCTATCTTATGAAGGGGCACACTATTCAGGTGCCGAGTTGGCAAGATGGTGGAATTGATAAACAACAGCCACACCTTCGCTTTCCGATTCAAACATGTGGCCTTCATTGCATTAGCCCTCTTATTAGTCCATTCCGGTTCCGGTGTACAGCAGACAACCGCTGCCATTTCCTGAGTTGTTACCCTATTTAACACGGTTGTGTAATCCTCCTCTCCTTCATCCTCTAACTCAAACATGGAAGAAATCCTTGCCGGCGAAAACTCCACTGTTTTCCCACGTACTATCACAGCCTCCCCCTCTGCAGTTCTAGCATTCGCATAAAATTCGTAGACTAGGGTGAGGTTAGCCTCAGACCGAGGGTGACAAAAGACTTCCCATTTTAGGGCTGCAATCGGTTCCACGTACTCTACGCTCCAGGCCTTCTTCTCCATTGTGAAACCCCTTTCAAAGATGAATGGAATCGGTCTAAGAAGCTTAAACCGTTCCCATGCTGCGTCACTATGAAATTTCCTGCACTCCTGAGCTATTTCCTTCCCTTTCCTCTTACTCTTTCTCTTCGAAGACATTCCTAATATCCATATAATTTCTATAACAAAATGCCTAAGAAATCATTACACATGGAAGTACGGAGGGTAGAGCGATTTACCTGGAGTTTCAGGTGTTGCCTGGAACGACCGTGCCGCTCGACGGTCGCCGCCCGCAGCTCTCCTCCGTCCGTGCGCCGCCTGCCGCGCTCCGCCTGCGTTAGCCCTAAGGCGGGATGCGAAGGGTTGCGGGATTTGAGGGGTTGCGGGAGTCGAAGGGTTGCGGGATTTGAGGGCCCGTTATAACCAAAATAGGAGAAGAACCGGTCCAACTGGACCGGTCGGCTCTTCCGAAAATTGAAAGAAAAAAGGCAGAGAAATCAAAACTGCAACACCGTTTTTTCTGCGTTGCAACAACCTCCTGGGCCCAATTTCCGCGGCCCGGTTCAGTCGAACCGCTCCTAAACCGCCGTCCCTTTTCTCCTATACTCGCAAACAGCAAGATTTCAGTTGCAACGCCAAATTTGTTATGTTGCAACACTGACCTGCTCTTGAAAAAAAAAATTTTTCTTCTAATAAATTTGTTTATTTTCAGAGATTTTTTTCCTGCACTACCAAGCCTAAGACAATTTATATAACTACAAATACTACTACACAAATTACTAAATAACATAATAGATAAATATATTGCTATGAAAAACATAAAATAAAATATTTTAAACGATGGGTTGCCTCCCACCCAGCGCCTAATTTCAAGTCCCGGCAGGACGTTCATCCCGTTTAGACAAGCTCCAAATGCGACACTACTCGGTCAATGTCGCCTCCCAGATATAACTTCAATCTCTCACCATTTACCTTGAACTCGGTTCCATCATTCTCATTTAAAATAGTCACAGCTCCATAGGGGTGCACGATTTTATCTTTGAACGGGCCCGACCAGCGTGACTTGAGCTTTCCGGGGAATAATTTCAAGCGAGAGTTGAATAGTAGAACAAGCTGTCTCGGCTCAAAGTTTTTCTCCTTCATGCGTCGATCATGCCATCGTTTCGTGCGCTCTTTATAAATTTTCGAGTTCTCATACGCTTGCATTCTAATCTCCTCTAGTTCATTCAATTATAAGAGCCTCTTCTTACCGGCGTCGCGGAAATCATAATTAATTTTCTTTATTGCCCAGAATGCCCGGTGTTCTAATTCTAAAGGTAAATGGCAAGACTTTCCATAGACCATTCGATATGGGGTTAGCCCAAGGGGAGTTTTGAAGGCAGTGCGATATGCCCATAATGCATCAACTAGCTTTTGTGACCAGTCTCTACGGTTCACGCTCACTGTCCTTTCTAGAATTTTCTTAATCTCCCTGTTGGATACTTCCGCTAACCCATTCGTCTGGGGATGATATGCTAAGGCGACTTTATGAGTAACCCCAAATTTGTTTAGTAATGCGGTGAATTGATTATTACAGAAATGACTGCCACCATCACTAAGGATTGCCCTCGGGATTCCAAATCGACTAAATATATGGTGCCTTAAGAAGTTAAGGACTACCTTCGCATCATTCCTGGGCGTCGCGATTTCTTCCACCCATTTAGATACGTAGTCCACAGCCAACAATATGAATAGATTACCATTCGAGTTCACGAATGGTCTCATGAAGTCTATACCCCATACATTAAATAGTTCGACCTCAAGCATTATATTCATGGGCATCTCATCGTTCTTGTGTATATTCTCGCTCCGTTGGCATCTATCACATTGCTTCACAAATGCATTTGCATCCCTGAATAAATTAGGCCAATAGAAGCCAGCTTCTAACACCTTCATTGCCGTTCTTGTCCACTTGAAATGACCTCCGTAGGGGGAGCCATGACATTTATCCAATATCGCTCTCATCTCCTCCTCGGGGATGCATCTCCGTACGATTCCGTCGGCACCAACCTTGAACAACAAAGGATCATCCCACATGTAAGACCGTGCATGATGTAAAAATCATTTCTTTTGTTGGTAGGATATTTCAGGTGGCAAAATATTGCTTGCTAAATAGTTTACTAAGTCAGCATACCAAGGCGTAATACTCTCCGAAATCGCTAGTAACTGCTCATCAGGAAATCTCTCTTCCACTTCAGAATGTAGTGTCGACTGTGTACTCTCAATCCTAGATAAGTGATCTGCAACCGGGTTATCCGTTCCTTTCCTATCCTTAATTTCTACATCAAACTCCTGTAAGAGAAGGACCCATCGAATCAAACGTGGTTTTGAGTCTCTCTTCTCCATAAGATAACGGATCGCTGCATGATCGGTGTACACTATAACCTTTGTACATAAAAGATACGATCGAAATTTTTCGAATGCGAATACCACCGCCAATAGCTCCTTCTCGGTGGTAGTGTAGTTGGTTTGGGCCTCGATTAGGGTCTTGCTAGCATACGCAATCGTATGAAATATCTTCTCACGCACTTGTCCCAAAACAACTCCTACCGCGTAGTCGCTCGCGTCACACATCAAGATAAATGGCTCTTCCCAATCAGGTGTTACTACAATAGGAGCGGTGGTTAACCGATATTTGAGCTCGTCGAACGCTCTCAAGCAATCGTCATTAAAAGAAAATTTTGCATCCTTCTCTAGAAGTCCACTCAAGGGTTTAGCTATTTTCGCGAAGTCTTTTATGAATCTTCTATAGAAGCCCGCGTGTCCAAGGAAGCTTCTTAGCATTTTCACATTTTTGGGTGGAGGTAATTTTTCTATCACATCTAGTTTTGCTTTGTCTACCCCCAACCCAGTCCTGGAAACATGATGACCCAACACGATGCCTTCACGAACCATGAAATGACATTTCTCCCAATTCAATACTAGGTTTGTCTCTACACAACCTGTGAGTACCTTCTCCAAACACTCTAGGCATTCGTCAAATGATTTCCCGAAGATGGAAAACTTATCCATAAAAATCTCAATACCCTGGTCCATAATATCAGAGAAAATGGCAATCATGCAACGCTGGAAAGTAGCCGGTGCGTTGCATAGACCAAAGGGCATTCTCCTAAACGCGAAAGTCCCATAGGTGCAAGTAAATGTGGTCTTTTCTTGATCAGCGGGGTCGATGGTAATTTGATTATACCCGGAATACCCATCAAGAAAACAGTAAAAATCATTCCCCGCCATTTTATCTAGGACTTGGTCGAGGAAGGGAAGAGGGAAATGATCTTTTCGGGTGGCTTTGTTTAACTTTCTATAATCCATGCAAATCCTCCACCCCGTGATCGTCCTAGTGGCGACCAACTCTTCCTTCTCGTTCCTCATAATCGTCATCCCCCCTTTTTTGGGTACACACTGAACAGGCGAGACCCACGGACTATCCGAGATGGGATATATTATACCCGCATCTAGCCACTTAATAATCTCCTTTTTAACTACCTCTTTCATCGGCGGGCTTAAGCGGCATTGAGGCTCAATCGACCCATGAAATGACTCCTCCAAAAAAATCTTGTGCATACATAATGAAGGGCTTATCCCCCGGATATCAGCGATGGTCCATCCTATGGCAGTTTTAAAATGCTTAAGTAGTTCAATTAGTCGTTTTCGTTGATCCGGCGTTAAGTTTGAATTTATGATGACCGGTAGGGTCTCACCATCCCCTAAATATACATAAGTAAGATGCTCGGGAAGAGGTTTTAACTCGAGTGATGGTGGCTCAACGATGGACGGTTTAACTGACAAGGATTTCTCAGGCATCTCTAATGGTTCCGGCTTACGAAACCAAGCCATTTGCTTCTCGAATGCTTGTAAGCATTCTTGAATCACTTCATCATCCACAGACTGGTCATCCTCCGTCAATAATTGATTCAATAAAATATCATGTTCATCGGAAAGTGAACTAGGCATGTAATCGCATATAGAAACGTGATTGACCACCTCCATATTATCTTCCTCCCGGTGGGGGAACTTTAACGCTTTGAGTACGTTAAAAGTGACTTGTTCGTCATTCACCCGCATCGTTAACTCTCCTTTATGCACATCAATCAAAGTTCTACCCGTAGCTAGGAAAGGTCTTCCTACAATAATCGGAACTTCTCTATCCTCTTCCATGTCTAGAACCACAAAGTCCGCCGGAAATATAAATTTATCCACCTTCACCAACACGTCCTCCACTATCCCCTTTCGAAACGCTAGGGTCCTATCGGCCAATTGCAAGGTTATGGAAGTCTTGGAGATTTCTCCCAAACCCAACTTCCTATATATCGATAATGGCATTAAATTAATGCTTGCTCCTAGGTCACATAATGCCTTACCCTCGAATCTATATCCTATGGAACAGGGAATAGTGAAGCTCCCCGGATCTTTCAACTTGGGTGGGAGTCTTTTTTGGAGAATGGCGCTGCACTCTTGAGTAAGTGTCACCGTCTCATTCGTTCCAAATCTTCTTTTCTTTGATAGGATATCCTTCATGAATTTCACGTAGCTTGGCATCTGTTCCAACGCTTCCGCAAAAGGGATATTGATTTGCAATTTCTTAAATATCTCCATAAACTTTTGAAATTGGTGGTCTAATTTACTTTTCCTTAATCGTTGAGGAAATGGTGGTGGTGGATAGACTATCGCACCACTCTTCTTTTTAGAACTTTCAACGGTCGACTCACGTGTCTTTTCTCCTAACACCTCCACTCCTTCACTAACATTCTCTTCTTGTATCAACTCCTCCCTAGGTCTCGCGGGACTAATCTCCTCCAACTCATTTCCTTCATCATTCATCTCAGATTTTTCTCTCTCCGGTGCTCCCACCAACTCCTTTCCACTCCTTAAAGTGACTGCCTTACAATGTGGATTATCTCCCTTTGGATTTGTAACGGTGTCCGATGGGAGTGTTCCTTGGGGTCTCAGGTTTAAAGCACTCGCGATTTGTCCTAACTGTGTTTCGATTACCCTCAAAGAACCCTCTAAACTAAGAATGCGAGCGTCACTCTTTTGGATTGATTCTACTATCAACTCTTCGGAGTATCTTCTTGAAGCACCTTGTTGATTATAATTGTTATTATTAGGTGGATTCGGGTGTGTGTTTGAACTAAATCCGGGTGGGTGTGTCAAACCGGTGTTGTTCTTCCACGAGAAGTTTGGGTGGTTTCGCACTTCGGGATTATAATGATTAGGAAATGTGTTATTGTTATTATAATTTTGATGATGATTGTTATACATCGGTTGTCCCCCTACATAGTTAATCTCCTCGTTATGACCTACAAGTTGTTCTACCGTAAGATATGGGTTCGTGGGAATCGAAGAGGAAACCATGTTATTAACCTGAGGGTGCGTTTGGGCTTTATTTAAGATCAAGGCATCTAATCTCTTATTCATAGCATTGAACTGTGCCGACATTTGTGCGGCGAATGAGGTCAACTGGTCCACTTGGTAAATACCACCTACCGAAGAAGAAGGAGCCTGTCGATCAAACGACTGATAATTATTTGAAGATAAATCTTCAAGAATAGCGTAAGCGTCCTCGGGGTACTTGTTCATGAGGGAACCTCCTGCAGCTCCATCTACTTGAATCATCGTAGATGTCTGTAGGCCGTTATAAAATGTCCACACCTGTTGGTGCATCTGCAAACCATGGTGAGGACACTTTTGTAAGAGCTCTTTGAATCGCTCCCATGCGTCATACAACGTTTCCCCATTCCCTTGCATAAATGTACTAATGTCTCGCATGAGTTTCGCTGTTTTTGCAGGTGGGAAGTACTTGGCTAAGAATAAGTCAACCACTTGCGTCCAAGTGGTGAGACCGTGTTGGGAATCAAGCCACTCCTTCGCTCTACCTGACAGAGAGAATGGAAATAGACGAAGTTTAATCGCTTCATCCGATGCACCATTTATCTTGAATGTGTCGCACACATCCATGAAAGTTCGTAAATGGGAGTTTGGGTCCTCATGATTCAGTCCGCTAAATTGTTTCTGTTGTACTAGGTTCATAGCCATGGAGTCAATTTTGAAGTTATTGGCTTCAATGGCAGGCTTGATAATGCTATATTGCAGTCCTCCCCTATAAGGCATATTGTACTCGCGACAGGTTCGCCTAATTTCAGCAGGTCGTCCATTCTGTTCTACCTGACCTTCTTGACCTAAGCCGTCCTGGTCAACTTCATTAGGAGCGTTATGATTATCAGGATTCATTGTTATCACGTTATTGTTCCCTACTCGTAACGTTCTCCTATTCTGTCTACACGTCCTCTCGATCTCTAGGTTTAACGGTAGTAATTCAGGTGATCGATATCTGGACATAAAATATCACACCAACAATTGAGAATTGCTATTAAACAAAACAAATAAAACAAAAACAAAACGAAGCAGTAATAATAATCAAAACTAATAATGACAAAAACAAAAACTTGATCTCTAATTACTAGGGATTCACCGATATTGCAAGAAAATAACACTGAACTTCTCGCACCTCCCCGGCAACGGCGCCAAAAACTTGATACGCCCGAAACGTATATATAAAATAACGCAAGTATACGTGCCGGTACAAGTAATAATGAGTGAGTATGAATCGTCTCCACAGGGAGGTGGTGAATTCAGTGCTTGCAAATACCAGCTAGGCCTTTTCTTTAAATCCAAGTAAATTAAGATGATGGTTTTAGAATACTAAAATCTTAAAACACAATTTCTAATTAACAAAAATAAGCTAAAGATCCGGAAGGAGAATACTTTGTGTCAGTGATTAAAGATAATCTCGTATCGTGATTTCCTAAGTCTAGTGTGACAACCTTTTGAATATAGTTTTTGTGAGGACGAGTGCTGAAACGTCTTGCAACGGTTTTAGATTAAAAATCCGTACCTCTCGATATCGGAAGTTCCTAGTTCTCTATTACCCCGTAGGTGAAATAAGAACCGCTTAAAGATTGAAAACTCTAGTTACTAACACCAAGGGGAAATCTCTTTCTCCCTTCAAATGCCATACCGAATCTACGATATACTTACGCAACTCCTCTCTCGATTTATGAAGCGCAGTAAAAAGTTGAGATCTTGGCCAAAAACCTCGAATTAAAGATCATAAATTCTGTACAAACATTCACCAAACATTCACAAATTAAGAAAAGTTAATAAAATGTCATCACAAGAGACGAAGTATTCTCACAATACGAGATTAAAGCGAATTAGTTCATCATGATGGATGAAGCACACCAACAAACAAGAAAGATCTTACAGTGCATGATGAAAGAAAAGCAAAATAACGCAGGAATTCGTTCTCCGAAGTGTATTGAACCGCTCCGTCTTCAAGATCCGATTTGCCCTAGTCCTTCTTCCTCCAAGATGATTTTTTTCTTTCTCCAAGATCTCTCTTTTATTTTCCCCTATTCCTTCCTTTTCTCTCCCCCTTATTCTGGCCGAAAATCCCCCTTTTGAAGAGGTGTAAACGTCCTTCCTTTAAGAGGTGTAACCGTCCATATTTGAATTCAAAATTCTGAATTTTCGGAACAGACAATGTTGCAACATCGAAAACAGGTTGTTGCAACAACTTCTTCAGGAAATTAGAATTTCATCTTTTTCTTTGTCCAAATCGATTTTCTTGGCGTCATCTGCATGAAAACTATGGAATATGATCAAATAAGTAGAGTAATTCCTAAATATAAATTTTAATCATATTTTTATCCATTAACTTTGATTTGTTCTCCTTTTTAATAAATATTAGTAGAAATAATGGGCTTAGATAACTTCTATTAAGAAGTTATCAATAATACCACCACTCCGCTTAAGAAAGCCATTCCGGCCAGCTTTGGGGACGTTCATAGCACATGCGCCATAAGTACCCTTCCACACACCGATTCACGACCTCCTTTTCCCCGTCACTTTGGGGATGGTAGGCAATTGAATGATGTAGTTAAACCTGCAAAATCTTGAACAGCCCGATCCAAAAATCACTAAAAAATGGAGTTTCAATCGCTTACTATCGATAATGGGAGGCCATGCAATTTGAAGATTGAGTTTAAGAAAACTCGTGCCACCTCTTTTGTCGTATACGGGTGTGCTAGAGCCATAAGTTGGGCATGCTTGCTAAGCCGATCCACCACCACAAGTATGTCTGATTTCCCTTGGATCTTGGGCAGACCTTCGATAAAATCCATTGAAATTTCTTGCCAAATGCGCACACGTCGGATTACGGGGAGGCACTCATCAGAAAGACCGTTCGCAAGCCAAGTGCAAACAAGAGCATTGCTATCGTCCCAATTTTCAAAGAGAGCGGAATCGTGAGGAGGTGGGTCATCAGTAAGATGATGACGTTTGTGTTGTGAGTGAAGGAGAAAGGTAAAGGAAACACTCCAATCAGGGAAGTTGGAACTAATAAGTTTGGAAACGGTGTCAATATTGCCCGAAGGAGTGGGAGGAGCAGGGTAGGACATGGAAGTAGTAGTAGTAGTAGTAGAGGTATCGGAGAGAGCCATGAAAAAGAAGGGAACCGTCACAAAAGTGATCGCACGAACAGAAAGAGCAGACCGCGCGAACAGAAAGAGCAGACCACGCGAGTACAAGAGAGTGTGGGGAGGAAGAGAGGACAGGTCGCGAACAGAGAGGTTGCGAGCAGCAACAGCGCGCGTGCAGAAGGCAGGGACTAGGAGGATAGAACAAAGAGGTCATGCGCACAGGTCGCGAACAAAGAGGGCTCGCGAACAGAGAGGTCACGCACATAGAAGGCAGCGATAAGGGAAGGAAACCGTGCGGACTGGGCGCAAGCAAGAAGAGACAAACCCCGCGGATAGGATGCACACACAGAATCAAGCGAAATTGATTGAGCCCTCTGATATCATGTACGAACAAAGAAAAAGAAACCACAAATTCGACAATAACAGAGTTTTATTTCCGAAAATTGTGTCTATTACAAAGGTATGACCTCCTTTATATAGAATGAAGGAGAGAAGAGAGAGTTACAACTAACAATATGGCACTAAACATATATACACTATTACAATGGACTGGGAGGCTAGACAAGGAGAGACCGTAGAGGTCGTGCGGTTAGAAATATTCTATCCGCCCGACAACAACATCCACCAAGAGACAATAAGCTGCCATAGGAAAACTGCCAGACCGCGCGGTCACCAGATCGCCAGAGAGAAACTGCCAGACCGCCTGGTTACCAGACCGCCAGAGGAAAACCGCCAGACTGCTAGAGGAAACTGCCAGATCGCCCGATGACCATATTGCAACAAATAATGATTTGCAAATTTTTTTTCTTTATGTTTTCGATTGTAGAAGCATGAAAGTCAACAAACACAATTTTTATTTGTGCACCTCCATTATATGAATCCACAACTGATTGGTCGATACTATATAGATACTTTGCATGGTGCTTTGTTTTTTTAACGTGTTATACACTATGAGATAGGAGAACCAATTAGCATGGTAATGGCTATGGCAAACTCTAAGAACAATGGTGACCATATGTACTCAACCAACATAACCCAATTCGAAAATCACAATTTAACAATATGAATATATATATATATATATATATATATATATATATATATATATATTTTAAGAAATAATCTAAAGGAGACACACCTTCGTATCGCATCTATAAGTATCGGATAATTGAGGCCCGGATTTTCTTTTCTTTAGGCATGCCACAAGGAATCAAATAAATATAATTTTCAAATTCAAGACTAACATAATTATAATTCATAATAAAACATTAAATTGATTCAATGTGAACAATAAACCAAAAGAAACGCCATAATTTTTTTGTATAATTTTCTTCTTATGTGGAGATGCTGGCAAAAGCATAAGTTCTCTTTGAAATTGCATGAAGCTGGAAACATTTTGAAGCATGCATTTTTATGATGTTTAGTACCTATGTGACATAAAATTATAGAATAATTTAAATTAAGAAAATAAAAATTCCCTAGTCATTTAATAATAGAAGATTAACAACATTTCAATGCTTTAAACTAACATAAACATGGAGTTTAACATCAGAAGCAACTGTAAAAATATAATAATAATAATAATAATAATAATAATAATTTTGTAATAATATCATATCAATCAAAACCATGCTCCAATATGAATACTTTATTAATAATATTTGGCCAATCTGACTCAAGTTAAATGATTTTGTAGCATATTAAAACGAATTGATCACAAGGACTATATGATTTTGTATCATATTAAAATGAATTGAACCGCTCTGTAATAATTATGCTGAGTTGGTCAACTAACACTACTCTATAATAATAGGAGATTATGCAGGAATCATTTAGCAAAAATGAATTCATGCTGCATATAAGAAGAAAACTCATGCAACTATGTTTCATGTTGATCCAATCATCTAAAAAGAAATTGGGAAAAAGGGGGAAAAAGTAAAAGTGTTCCAAGGAGAACAATGAGAAAGATAAAGGTCTCGGGCTTATTTGCTCTGGTGAGTTTGGTCAAAAGCACCATTATCATAGAATGTATGTTTGGCAAGCCAAAGGTTATGACTGCTACCAAGAGAATAAACAAGTTTCAAACATAAAATGCATGAATTTTTTTAGGCGAGGTCAAAGATTCACAAACGATGGTTCATAATCACCGCATTTAGAACTGTCACAACCGCGCCAAACAAAGCCGGAAAGAGCATTGAAAGATCAATAGCATAAGATTTATCTAATTTAGTATGAAATTAACACGTAGAGGTTGTAGAAAACATTCTAAAAAATGAAAAAAAAATAAGAAGAACAAATAGTTCTGAACTTAATTATTTAGTAAGAGAGAAACTGAGAGGGATACCCCTACACATGGAAAAGCTATCGATGTTCTTCATAAATAGTTAAAGGTAAAAACATGTTCCTTAAACACATGTACTCGTCAATGTCTATATACTCCACTATAGTATTACATCTATCCTCGTCGCACTGCCAGCATGCGTAGTATATATTCTGCTTTCCTGGTGCAAAATATGGACACAAGATTAATAAATGATTTTACTGTATTGTACTTTCTAGATGTAACATTAAAACAAATTAAAAGCAACATAATATGGTTGCAACTGTGCATCCACAACGATAGAACAAATGACATAGTTGTCCAAACATCTCTGGTCAACATTAGGATTATCTCAATCAATTAAAAGTCACAATCATAAATCCTACTACTCTACATATATATTCATGTTAAGTGTTTGTATGTTAATTCTAATGAAGGTAAATAATTCTTCAAAATTAAAAAGTAAAATTATCTTTGATAAATATTATGATTGGGTTGAATATACATTTAATTATTTAGGTGTAACCAGTCAAACTTTCGTTCCGTTAGGATGGTGTTATATAACAAGATCAAAAGATAGACATGCTACAAAAAGTGTAAAGCCCATATTATCAATCAAATTTTGAAGTAATTTTAAAGTAGTCGGCATAAAAAAAATGTAAAATGAAGGTTCATAAAGTCAATCTCAAATAGTGCTGTGGCCGGGAAAAATCGTAAACCAAAATATCATCAAAAAAATACAATGGCAAACTTACACAAATATGCAAAAAAAATCATTTATATTTGCTAGAAATGTAAAGTGTGTATTTATCAAAAAAATGGATGACATGACCAAGAACTCATATTATCATCATGAGTTCAAAAAATCATCTTTGGGATATCTTCCAATTGGACATAAAACCTATGGTGTCCGGAACAAAGGTCGGCCTTAATGAAGCTGTGGGCACATTGTAACTCGTTTAGTAGCTCTTTTGACCATTGTGGTGTCCTAATCAAGTGCAAGATATTATATACAAAATCATCAGAGGAGGACTGAGCAAGATTATATGATTGAACTTGGTTGGACGATGTTAGTCAAAGCATTTCAGAGACAATACTTGATCGCTTCTTTTTGTGAGTGACTAAATTGGTGTGGTCGTAGATTTGATTGATGTCTAGTGGCAATTGGATACAATTATCGAATACATAGGTTTGTGATGAGCATATTAGTGAACCCATATTGGGAACCAATCCAGAACATTTTGAAATATATTGTGGAGGGGAAATGGAAAGTGTTGAGACGATCACTAGTGGGTGGGGTAAAAATATAGTAATGTGTAAATTATTTTTATAATGGATGGTGGTGTCAGCGACTACACGCCAAGGAGAAATCACCGCACTATACGATGCGATTAAAAATTCGGTGTGATTTTTGTGGTGCGGGCAGTTTTTGCGGTTTGCGGTTTTTTGGATGACTGGTAAAAATCCCAAATAAAAAGCAAAATAAGATAGAACAAACTCAGAATTGAGTGTTATCTTTTGAACTTCTCTAATGATAAAATTGACAACATATAAAGTTATCTTCTCCACCTGCAATAATGCATATAATGTTCAAGTTCATGAAGTTAAAAAACAGACTAATAAGTTGCATATTTAAATTTTGAGAAGCGAGAAACATATTTATTTTTTCCTAGACAGATAATTCTATAATGCAGTGTTTTGATTTTTTGAAGCTTTAAATTTCCTTTACATTTTTTGATAATGATAGACCACATATATAACTGTATATTTCATGATATCAACCAAAAAGTGGTGAACAATCTTCCAACAAAAGTCTTGAAAGATATATCTTCATATCCTACCGAGGTAATAGTCTTAATCAACAGGCACAGTAAATCTTCAAACTCTTAAAAATATAATTTTTCGGTGAAATTTATACCCACACCCCTAACACAAAAGTAAAGAGTACCCCAAAGACGATGTACCTAAGACTAATCCTCAAGGAATCAAAGAAATCGGAGACAACTGAGCAAATGAAGAGGTTAAGAGCAGTTACCTCCAAAAAGACAATGATGGAAGTGACAATCTTAGCTTTTGGGGTGAGTGAGATAATGTCACCATATCTCATGGTGGTGAACGAGACGACTTGAAAGTACATAGCAAAAATGAAAGTATGCTTTCAAGGGATAAAGTTTTTTTCCTCGTCAAAAAACAATCTCTTAAAATTATCACGATGAAATACTCAAATAAGTAAAACTATGAGCACGACAGCAGGTAGAAATAGACAAAAAAACCTAAGCATTTAAAGAGCAACAATTTGCAAATATGACCCGAGTTACGTGGATGGTCGACATTCCAAATAGAGAAGGAAGTGAATAAACACAAGAAGAAACACATGTATTTAAGGAAGAGTGTATGAATATAACCGCTAGGAGGTTACCAGGGTAGGAGTGGAATGTTTTCATTTGTAGTAATAGTATTTCCTAGAACCACAACGACTTGTGGTGTATTGTCAAGAAGGTGTTGCATGTTTTGGCCATTATTAGCATCCCTTAGATTCTCACCACGGGTTGTAGTAGTAGGAATTGGTGGATCGTCAACATTGGGTAGCCCAGAGTTCACTTCAGCAGCAGTAACAGTTTTTTGGTCTCCACTAGATCAGATTGGCAGGGGTGGCGAGGATTTAGTTGTAGAAGCTTCCGTCACTGTAGTTGTTTTGTGAATGGGAGAGAGAGCAGCAGTTTTTTGGTCTCCACTAGATCCGATTGGCAGGGGTAGTGAGGATTTAGTTGTAGAAATGAGAGTGAAAGCAGCAGTTTTTTGGTCTCTAGGAGATCTGGTTGGCAGGGGTGGTGAGGATTGTGTTGGAGAAGCTTCCACCACTACAGTCGTTTTGGGAATGAGAGTGAGAACATCAATTTTTTTGTCTCCAAGAGATCTGGTTGGTGGGGGTAGTGAGGATTTAGCCGTAGAATCTTCCTCCACTGTAATCGTTTTGGGAATGTGAGTGAGAGCAATTGAATCGGTGGAGAAAATTCATGTCATCTCTATCTCCTAATTGAAGAGAAACTGAAGAGAGACACGCTCTGATTCTTGTAGGAATTCACCTGCAAGTGCGTCGTAAGATGAGTCGGTCATGGATGTTTCTTCTCGAGTCTCTGTCTCCATGTTGCCGACCACATTATCTATGAATCCTAAATGAAGCTGGAAAACTGGAATGCAGAGGATCGAGCTAGCTGGTCGGAATGTAGAGCCACTGCTTAAAAACATGAGTGCATGTTGAGGAAATCGGAATGTCGACCGTGAGGAAGTTGACTGGAAAATGAGATCGAGTCGCCGGTTGAGGACTGCGAAGAATGTTGTGAGGAAGAAGAATAAGAGTTGAGAAAAGAGGAGAAGTGTGTACGGGGATTGTGGCTGTCTTGAGCAATGAGTTATGAGCATACAGTTTTTTAAAAATAAAATTATTTCAATTCCCTGAGAGAACTTTTATTTTTTATTGCAAAACTTTATAACAAATTTTTCTGTATATTACTGAATTTAAATTTATGTGTATATTTATAAAATTCAGCATTTTATACAATCCTGAATTTAAATTTATAAGAAAGGCTGTCTTGAGCAATGTATCTCGAGCTCCACCCTCAAGTCCGCTCCAATTGTTCCTTCACGTTCATTGCTCTCAGGATTGTATAAAATGCATGAAATTTTTCGGGGAGGTAGGGCATTCGTGAACAATGGTTCATGACCAATGTCTTTCCTCTAACGTGTGCACATCCCTCCGGGCACGCATTCCTTTTTGTGCGCGCTCCCCCTTGTGCTCGTCTCTCCATCAATGTGAGCACATCCCACCATGTGTGTGTTCCTTCTAGCGCACGCTCTCCTTTGCGCGCGTCTCTCCTCCAACGAGCGCACATCCCTCTGTGCGCGCGTTCCTCGTAGCTCGCGCTCCCCCATGGGCGTGTTTCTCCTCCAACGTGCGCACATCCCTCCATGTGCGCGTTCCCCATTGTGTGTGTTCCCCCTTGCGTGTCTCTCCTCCAACGTGCGCACATCCCTCTGTGTGTGTGTTCCTCTTGCGCGTGTTCCCCCTTGCATGTGTCACTCCTCCAACATGCACATGTGCCTCCGTGCGCGCGTTGTCCTTGAGCGTGCTCCCCCTTGCGCGCGTCTCTCCTCCAACGTACGCACGTTCATCCCGACGCTCGCTCCTCTGTGGGCACATCACACCGAGCGCACGTTCATCCCGGAGCACATCCAATCGTACGTGTATCTCCCCTTGCGCGCGTCCCTTAGTGTGCACATTGCTCCAAGTGCGTCGTCATGCGCTCCGCTCTCAAGAGTGCTCCATGTTCGTCGTCGTGCGCTCTGCCCTTAAGTTCGCTTCAAACATGAGTATGTGCGCATCGCTCAAAGTATTGCTATAAAATTGATGAATTTTTTCAGGGAGGTCGGGCGTTCACGAACGATGGTTCATGAACACCACGTTCTTGACCGCCAACACCACGCCAAACGAAGCCTAAATTTGCTAAATTACAAGTTGCACATCTCTTACTTTTGAAAACACCTTGATGGCAGGGGTGTTTATTACTATTATTTTATTATTATATTTTATTAAAATGCAAAATTTTGTACAAAATTTTCTAAGAACATTTTCTTTAAATTATTAAAAGTGTATTAAATAGAGATATATTTATACATATAAATTATATTGTTCTTATAAAGTCGTTGCAGGAGATGCTACGGTTTGAGTGAAGGAGTTGCAGGGGCTAAAAGTTTATGCTAAGGAGTCGGCTGTGGGAGCGAATGGGAGGCAGATGTGGGATGGAGCGCAATGGGGGAATGGAATGTGTCTTTTGAAAATGGTGTGCGATTAAAACCATCGAAATAAATTAAAAATAGGCGAGCTCACCGTTGAAAATGGGGTGCCCTTTGACGATTTAATTTACTTTTGAGATTTTGATTGATAATCAAAACTTTGAGTTCATCGTGCTATGCTATCGACCGAAAATGAGGGCTGTTCTCACTTCATTCTAAATTTGTCGTGCCTCAAAATATAACTAGCGCAGTTTTGAGAATAGACAAGCTCCCCACTCTTCTGCAATTTCGCGGTGGTGACCAAATTACTATTTACAGACCAAATTCATTATTTGTGCATCCCCAAATTAATTCGACCCGCGCCAACATCACTCGCAATTTGTGCACCCCCAAGATAACATTCGGGAGTTACTTGAAAGGCATAGCAATTCTTCTTGTGTTTTGTTAGTGTCAGGGTTCCGTTCTGTTAACATGCATGATCAATAATAAGATCAAAACTCATAAGGTAGAATTGATTTTGCAATAAGAATCTCAGAAGTTAGTCTCATGATCTGCAAGTTTTTTTCTTTATATTTTTGATTGCATAAATGAGAAGCAAGAAAGTCAACAAAACACAATTTTTATTTGTGCACCCCCATTACATGAATCCACCACTACTTGGTAGATATTATAAAGGTATTTTGCATGCTGCTTTGTTTTTTTAACGTGTTATACACTATCAGATAGGAGAACCAATTAGTATGGTAATGGCTATGACAAACTCTAAGAACAATGGTGATCATATGTACTCTACCAACATAACCAAATTCAAAAATCACAATTTAACAATATGAAAATATATATTTTTGAAGAAATAATCAAAGGGAGACACACCTCCATATCGCATCTATGAATATCGGATAATTGAGGCCCGGATTTTCTTTTCTTTAAGCATGCACAAGGAATCAAATAAATATAATTTTCATATTCCAGACTAACATGTTTATAATTCATAATAAAACATTTAATTGATTCGATGTGAACAAAAAACCAAAAGAAAAGTCGTAATTTTTTCTTATAATTTACTTCTTATACGGAGTAGGACAAAGACGGAGTATATGGAGCTTAAATTTAGCAGTACAAGAAGAACAGATGACTTCATTATTAAGTTGGATGATCAAGATATTTCCCATCGTGAGTGTTTTGAATATCTTGGATCGATAGTTCAAAAAGACGAAGGTATTGATAAAGATGTGACACATAGAATCCAAGCTGGTGGGTTGAAGTGGAGAGGCACGTCAGGGATCTTATGTAATAGTAAAGTACCACTAAAACATAAGGGCAAGTTTTACCGTACTGTAATTAGACCTGTGAAGCTCTATGGTTTTTAGTGTTGTGCAGTGAATTTTGTACATAAGCAAAAAAAGGGAGTTGCGGGGATGAGAATGCTTAGGTGGATGTGTGGACACATGAGATTGGATAAAATTAAGAATGAAAGTATCAAGGATAAGACATGAGCAACACCAATTTACAGAGAAGATGTCAGAAGCTCGTCTAAGGATGGTTTGGACACATGCAAGCGGGGGCGGCGACATGTCTACGAGGGGAAACGGCATGCGTGAGAGGCGGTAACATGCGTGCGGGGTCGGTGACATCCAGCAGGCGCTGCGACATCCGGCAGGCGCGACGTCATCCGCTGGGCACGGAGACATTCGGTTGGTGGTTCCGCGAAAGCAGTTCTTGGAAATTGGAGTTCATACTAACAATAACAATTTTGTTGTAAAAATACAACTAATGTTGGTGCAGTACACAAATCATTAATGAAATGGATAATAATATTGTAAAATTTTAGCATTGTTACAATTCAGCTGATCATTTTCCAGCATATTAAATTACCCGCATTACCCGCATGTGAACATAAAACCTACACTCTTTATGAACGTAAAACCTACACTCCTTATTAAATTACTTTGCACGACTGCTTGTCGTGTGCCACAACGACTCGTTGTCTCAAGAATGGTCTAAATAATAGACAATAATCTTTATTTCCTAAAAATTTTCAACGTCATGGAGTTCATCAACTGTTTCAGTTCAAATAAAACTACACCAGCTATAGTTCAAGAGAACTGCAGCTGCTGCAGTTCAGATCCTCTCTTTTTTGTTCCCTACTTTCTCCTTGTAATTTTCCCTGCAAGTGAAGCTACTAAACAATTATAAAACTATTAAACAATTTTAGGTGCATGTCCTCATAATACTTTCCTGGAGAAATCCCTAGTTGAATATTTATCGACAGACACACATTTCATAACAGCTCTCTTTATTATTTATTTAACTGTCAGTAAATGCAGAGAGAAACAATGATGAAATAATGTTGTAGCACATACAGACTTATCACTTCTTGCCTGAACTTTGAATCTAAATTAGTCTATAAAGTTCAAGGAACACATGAGTATACATGAGAACAAATAAAAATTAGTAGATATGGAAGACCAAACATTTAAAGGAAGCTCAAACATTAAAAAAAGGACAAATATAGAAAACGATTGTGGAGAAATCAAACTTAGATTGCCCCCTTATTGATGTACTAAAATTGGAGCCCTAAAAAATGAGTAAATCAAATGAGTTTTGATATCATCTGGCAAATCATGCAGAACTTGTGTGCATTCCTATCATGTGAAGTTGGAAAC
The DNA here is from genome assembly GCA_039583875.1 of Platanthera guangdongensis. NCBI lineage: Eukaryota > Viridiplantae > Streptophyta > Magnoliopsida > Asparagales > Orchidaceae > Platanthera > Platanthera guangdongensis. The sequence goes on from CM077156.1 coordinate 26,913,720, forward strand.
AATATGAAATAGCATGTAATACTGAACTTTGATAAGACCAAACATGTGAATTGAAGGAAGCTCAAAAATGTAAAAAAGGAGTCAAATGTAGAGAATGAACCTTTTGTGGAGAAATCAAACTTAGGTTGTTCCCGTCTAGATGTAGTGAAATTGGAGCCCTACAAAATGAGTAAATCATATGAATTTTGATATCATCTTTGTCAAATCCAGTAGCTAGATCATGTGCAACATTCATTCCATGTAGTTCTTTAGTAATGTGAGCAATTAAATAGACACATCCATTAAAAGTGGTGTATTACCTGGCAGGAACAAGAGGAGGGCTCGGCAAGAGGGGAGGGTCGGCAAAGGAGAATAGAGAGGGGGAGAAGTTAGGGTTGACAGAATAAGCAAGAGGGAGCAGCCCCCTTTCTAAATCCAATTGATCCAAAGATAAAAAACCACACCAAGTTTTACCCACATATATATAGGTGGGTCCAGACTTAAATAAAAACCAAAGATGCATAAAATAAACCAAAACCGCAAAAGGCCATGCCACCCGATTCATGCGCACCCTGTTCCTGGCTCCCCGTCCGGTCCGGTGTCACCTCCGGATAGAGCCGTTCCTCGTGTCTCTGAGCCGGTGCCGCCGTGAGCCCCACTCGTCTCCCACGGCCGTTGCGTATACACCTGCCACGGTGGTTCCTCCTCTATATCGGTAACAATACCGCCGTTTGGGAAATTGGCATTGTCCTTAAGACAGTAGTCCGGAAATTGGCGGCAAAAATCATCGCGGAGAAGCCAGGTAGCGTCGCCGTCCGGCCTATGTCGCCACGCGACGCGGATCTCCTCCGGCGCGGCACCCCCTGGTAAGTGATGGCGGCGGTCAACAATGGCGGAGGGATACAGCGGCTCCGACCCGGAATAATCGAGGTCGTCCGGAATGTGTTCCACCGCGGGATGGTCTCCTATCACCCGGCGGAGCTTCGAGATGTGGAAAATGGGGTGAATGCGGCAGTTGTTGGGGAGACGAAGCCAGTATGCCACGGATCCAATGCGGCTGAGAACTTCAAAGGGCCCAAAAAATCTGGGAGCTAATTTCGGGCATGGTCGCTGCGCGACCGTGAGCTGACGGTACGGGTGGAGTTTGAAAACTTTTTCCCCCACCTGGAAGGAGAGATCGCGGCGCTTCCGGTTAGCAAATGACAACATTTTCGCTTGGGCTCGCCGTAGGTGGTACTTTAAGCTATCGAGGATGATGTTGCGGTCGTGGAGGTGGTCGGCCAAGGTGGTAACGGGGCACTCCCCGGGCAGATGCCTGATCACGGAGGGAGGAGCCCGCCCATAGACCGTTTTAAAAGGCGACGTGTTCGCCGCATGGTGATACGTCGTGTTGTAAGAGTATTCCGCCCAACATAACCATTTGGCCCCAGTGCCCGGCCGCTCACCGATAAAACAACGGAGATCGGTTTCCAAACAACGGTTTAACACCTCTGATTGTCCGTCGGATTGTGGGTGATAAGCCTCACTCATACGGAGGCGAGTTCCCTGTAGACGAAAAAGAGAAGTCCAGAAACTGCTCAGAAAAAAATGATCACGGTCGCTCACGATGGAGGGTAGAAAACCATGGAGGCGCACAACCTCGGTGATGAAACTATCGGCGACGGTGGCGGCCGTGTAGGGATGTCGTTGAGGGATGAAATGTCCGTAGTTCGTGAGACGGTCCACGACTACCAAAATGCAGTCAAACCCATTTGAACGGGGAAGGCGAGTGATGAAATCCATATCGATATCCTCCCAAATTCGCTCCAGGATCGGTAGGAGTTGAAGGAGGCCAACGGGAAACAATGCCTCGTACTTGGCTTTCTGGCATGGGAGGCAAGCCGCGACATAAGTTTTGACCTGTTGGAACATGTGCGGCCAATACAAGGACGTCGCTAGCCTCCTATAGGTGCGGAACGCCCCCGCGTGGCCACCCGACGGAGTGGAGTGGAACTCGGCCAGCAGGCGCGGAATACTGGAGGATGCTGCGGACAGGACGAGGCGGCCCCGATGAAAAAGGCGGCTGCCAACTAGCGAGTACGGCGGGTGCGTCGACGAATCTGTTGGGTACATTGGTTTAAATGTACCTGATTTGAAGAAGCCTCACCCAACTCAATGATATACATCAAAATGTATTTGATGTGTTTTGAGTTTAGTTGTGCAGGTTAAGTATTTGCTGGAAAGATGAAAAAGTTTCTAAGTCCATGTGTCGACACCCAGAGGGAAAGTGTCGACACTTAAGAAGACTTGTGTCGACACCCAGGCAAGCAGTGTCGACACTTGGAGTAGTTGTGTCGACACCAGGGATGTGGAGTCGACACCAGACAGAAAGTGTCGACACAAGGAGCTGTGTCGACACTCAATGAAGAAAAGTGCAGTGAAGCAGTGTCGACACTTAGCAGTTGTGTCGACACCCAGAAGAACTGTGTCTACATCAGAAAGTGTCGATACTTGGAGGCTGTGTCGACACTCAGCAAAAGTCAGCAGAGTCTAAGTACAAGTGTCGACACCCAGAGCAATGTGTCGACACACAGCAGAAGAGTCAACACTTGAAGAAAGTGTCGACACAAGAAAGAATGTGTCGACACTCAGCTGAAGACTCAACACTTGAAGAAAGTGTCGACACAAGGAGCTGTGTCGACACTTAGCAAAGTTCAACAATATTCTAAGTACAAGTGTCGACACTAAGGAGAAGTGTCGACACTCAGCAAAAGTAAAAAACACAAGAAGAGTGTGTCGACACAAGGAGCTGTGTCGACACTCAGCAAGTATCAACACTAAAGGCATGTGTCGACACCAAGAAGAAGTGTCGACACTGAACAAGTTCAACACATGAAGATGTGTCGACACAAAGGAGATGTGTCGACACTTACAAGAATTCAGCAATATACTGAAGTACAAGTACTTGTGTCGACACACATTATCAGTGTCGACACATGAAGAAGAAGCTGTGTCGAGAAGTGAAGTCTACAACACAAGGAGTTGTGTCGACACCTTGTAGGCTAGTGTCGACACTTAGACAACTTGTGTCGACACTTGGTCTATAAGTGTCGACACTTAAAGACAGACAGTCTCGACACTTTCAGACAGTTACAGAATTTTCAAGAACTGACTGGATGACTTGACAGCTTCCATTCCAGCCGGTCTACTGCACCTATCAGAGTTGTCAAAAATCAGTTATGAACTGGTCCAGCCGGTTACCATGAAGAAGTCCTATAAATAGGCTTATACTGTCTACAGAAACAGATGATTAATTGAAGTTCAAGTGATCAATATACAAAGAAGATCTAGCTATTCCTTGAAGAATAAAGTGAAGATCTAAGTAGTTGGAGAGAGAGAGAGAGCTCCATCCAAGAAGACAGCCGTTGGAACCAGGCTGAGAAGAAGGGTTCAGATTTTGTTCTGAATCTTAAGTAGCAGAGATCAAGGATCAACTGCAGAGGAGATCAATCTTATTGTGTTCTGCATTCAAGAAGCTTTGAAGAAAGCCAAGTCAGGTTGATTTCAGCTGAGTTCTTCCAAGAACTCATCAAGAAACTCACAACTCTTCTCTCTTTTCTCTGAGTTATTGAGATTATATTTTTGTATTCATATTTTCTTTTAGGATCCTTAGGGATCTGAGTTTGTAAGCCTGTAATTATAAAGGCTGAGTGTAGGGCTTGAGTGCCTGAGTGTAGGAGATTTGAATCTCTGAGTGTAGGCCTGTTGTGGCTGAGTGTAGGCCTTGGTGGCTGAGTGTAGGATTTGTGAAGAAGCTAAGTGTAGGCTTTGTGAAGAAGCTGAGTTGTAGGGCCTTGGGCCTGAGCTGTAGGAACCTGGTTGGGGTTCTGAGTGTAAGATTTGAGGATCTGAGATAGTGGAGGAGTTTGGCTGAATCTAGTACACTACTAGATAGGCGAAGGGGGAAAGTGGATGTACCCAAACCTTAGGGAACCACTATAAACCTGTGTGTTCACTGTGTGCTTGTGATATTCTGTGATTGCTGTTTAATTGCTGTGTAAAAGTAGATATAACTCTGAGATAAAATCTGAATTCTGCCTAAAAAGTTAAAAAGATTTAAGTCACCTATTCACCCCCCCTCCCCTCTAGGTGGTTAGGTACAATATCTTTCAAGTGGTATCAGAGCTAGGTTACTCAAAAAGGGACATAACTGTCTGAGTAGATCCTGTTGGCAGATTCAATCTAAGTACATTACAGAATCAAGAAAATCAAGAACCATGGGTTCCACTGAGAATCATAAGGAATTGGGATCCATGAAGCTACCCATTTGCAGAAAAGAAATATTTGGCATTTAGAAGGAAAGGGTGAGACTATTTATGGAAGCCTCAGACCCTAGGATTTATATCACAGTTAAAGAAGGGTCATATGTGCCTATGAAGATTTCAGTCTTAGATGCAAATCAGAGAACACCTAAGGATTTCTCTGAAATGACAAAGGATGAGATAGTTCTAGCCATAATGGACAAGAGGGCTCAGAATATCATAGTGAGTGCTATAGATGATGCTACTTTTCAGAATTTGATACACTACAAGACATCCAAGGAAATGTGGGATACTCTTATTGTGTATATGGAGGGTTCTGAAGAAGTGAGGCAGGACAGAAAGTCATTATTAAACCAAGAATATGAAAGCTTTAGGCAAGGTAGATCTGATAGCATAACTGAATGCTATAAAAAGTTCTATAGGATTGTGAATGAGCTTATGTCCTATGGCAGAGAGTTCAGTAATTATGAGCTTAATGATAAGTTCTTAAGGTCCCTTACAAAAGATTGGGACACCAAGATCTGTGCCATTAGGGAAATGACAAAGTTAGCAGAAATTCCTCCTCCAACTTTGTTTGGAAAATTGTTATCCTATGAAATGCAATTGATGGTGAGGAAAGAAGAGGAGAAGACTACAAGAAGTGACCACAAGGAAAGAACAGTGGCATTTAAAACAGAAGCCCCCAGAAAATACAGAAGTAAGTCACCAACTCCACCACCAAAAGTACCTGAAACTGAGTCAGATGAGTCAGCAAGCAGAAAGTCTGAAAGCAGTGAAAGTGATGAGGACTTTGCTGCCTTCACAAGACATTTTCAGAAGTTCTTAAAGAAGAAACAGTGGAGGACAAAGCCATCTACTTCACAGGGTAAAGAAGACTATTATCAGAATAAAAAGTCTTCAAAGAAAGACAGGAAAAAGACCAAGTCTAGCAAAGCAACTCTTTCAAAAATAGTATGCTATTGCTGTAATAGACAAGGACATGTTATTGCAGACTGTCCAGAGAAAAGGAAGGAGTCAAATGATAAGAAAAAGACTCAATTCAAGGGCATGAAGGAAAGATCTTTTGTTGCCAAAAAGGATAAGAGCCTGTCAGACATTTCTTCATCAGAAACTGAGTCAGATGCTGAAGCATACATAGGACTGTTTGCTGAGGAAGAAAAAGAAGAGTTCATTCAGATCATGAACTCTATATATGAACAAGAGGACAGTCAGTGCCAAAGACTGATGGCATTGACAGAAAGTGACAAAATCCTGGAGCAGCCAGGACCTAGTAAGGTACAAAATTGTTCTTTCAGTTCAATTTCTTGTGCTAGTTCTGAATCAGATTCATCATCATCAAGTGATGAGAGTGCATCTGAGTCTGAAGAGGATATTCATCAGTTGATAGATGAATATAAAGTTCTGTTGCAAGCATTTAAGAAATGCAAATCCTTGGCCAAAAGTCAAGCTAAGGAAATTGCAAGTCTCAAAGTGGCTGCAACTGATTATGAGAAGTTGTTTGATCAAAAACTTAATGAGATAGCCAGACTGAAGCACATAACTGTGATTCAGATGGGGACTATATCATTTAAGAATGATCAAATCAAAAGTCTGGAGATTAGTCTTCAGAAAGAGAGAGATTTAGTTGCTAGGTTTTCAAAACTAAAGTCTGTTCTACCCTTGATTGATGAATTTGTTCATCAAAAAGGTAAAGCTGGACTGGGGTTTACTAAACCAGCTAGGACTGTTCAGTCCAAGTCCAAGGGCAAAGCCCCAACTCTCAACAAGCCAGCTGTAGATAAAACAGCTAAGAATGTACCTAAGCAAAGGTACAATAGGTTTGAGTGTTGGTGTTGTGGCAAGGTAGGCCATTTTGCCATGGACTGTTGGCACAATGCAAGTGCCAAAGTGAGTAGCAAACTGCCTGTTGGAAAACCTGTAGGTAGCTTTGTTAGTAAGCAAACTAACCAGTACCAAGGACCCAAGAATTCTTTGGGTTCTAAGGTTCACTAATCTGTTTTGCAGGTAAGTCCAAGTGGCCATGCCCCTATATGGTACTTGGACAGTGGATGTTCCAGACACATGACTAGAACAAGGGGATTGCTAAAGGACTTCACTCCAATCAAAGATGGTCCTAAAGTAACCTTTGGTGGTTCTGAAAAAGGAATCATCAAGGGATTTGGTAACATTTCTAGCTCCCATATAACTATTACTCAAGTGGCCTATGTTAAAGGTTTGAAACATAACCTTATTAGTATAAGTCAATTGAGTGATGTAGGATATGACATCTCATTTGTGAAAGATGGTTGTCATATCAGGAGGTCAAATGATCAAGAGATCATTTTGACAGGTTATAGAAAGAGGAATGTCTACTGCCTAGACATTATGGTTGAGAACAATGGTTCTCCAGTGTGTCTTGTAGCTGATGAGAAAGTCTCTCATTGTGTCAAATGGCACAAGAGACTAGCCCATCTCAATTACAAGACAATTGGCCAACTCTTTAGCAAAGAGTTAGTGAGGAATGGTCCTCAAGTTAAGTGTATTAAAGATGGAATATGCTCAGCTTGTCAAAAGGGCAAGCAGACTAGATCCAGCTTTAATAGCATTGAAAACAAAGATGCTGTGAGGTGTTTATAACTTTTGCATATGGATCTCTTTGGTCCTATGCCAGTTCACAGCCTAGGTAGGAAGGTCTATACCTTTGTAGTTGTAGATGACTACTCAAGGTTTTCCTGGGTGTTCTTCCTTAGACAAAAATCTGAAACACTCAGTGTCTTCTATAGCTTTGTCAAACAAATTCAGAATGAACTAGACAGTACAGTGGTCAAGATAAGAAGTGATCATGGTACTGAATTTCAGTCTGATAGTATGATAAAACTATGTGAAGAATTTGGGATATTTCAAGAGTTTTCTTCACCAAGAACACCTCAGCAAAATGGCATTGCTGAGAGGAAGAATAGAACCTTGATTGTGGCTGGTAGTACCCTATTAAGTGATACATCACTACCAGAATATTTCTGGGCTAAGGCAGTTAATACTGCATGTCATGTTATTAATAGGGCTACCATTACTAAAAGCCATTACAACACCCCCTATGAGGTTGTGAAAGGCAGAAAACCAAACCTATCCTATTTCAGAATCTTTGGTTGTAAGTGCTTTATACTTTACAATGGAAAGTCTTACTTGACTAAGTTTGCTGCCAAGTCCCAAGAGGGGATTTTTGTTGGGTACAGCAACAATAGTAAAGCTTATAGAGTCTACAACTTGTCTACTCAAGTTGTAGAAGAGTCAGTACATGTAGTCTTTGATGAAACTAGACTTATTAACAATGAGTTGTCTAGTAGTATATGCAGCTCCACAGGTATAACTAAGAAGTTGGACAAGCTCACTATTGAAGAAGAACCTACTGCAAGACAGCAAGTAGAAGATAGTGGCTGTTGTCCAGGGGGAGTACTACATGTACCTAATGAAGAAGAAGTCCAAGGAGTGCAGCAAGATGAAGAAGTTGAAGAAGTTTAACCTGAAGCCAGGATGCCTCCAGCTAATAGGCATCTAAGAGATCATCCAACAGAACAAATCATTGGTGATCTAAGACATGGGGTACAAACAAGGAGCAGAAATCTGAATGCAGCACTCTACTCCAATTTTCTATCCCAAGTAGAGCCAAAGAAGTTTGAAGAAGCCATCCTAGACCCTCAATGGATTGAGGCAATGCAAGAAGAGCTGAATCAGTTCAAGAGGTGCAAGGTCTGGGAACTAGTTCCTAAACTAAAAGACCACAACATAATTGGAACCAAGTGGATCTTCAGGAACAAGATGGATGAACATGGAGTGATTGTCAAGAACAAAGCAAGACTGGTTGCTAAAGGATATAGGCAGGAAGAAGGTATTGACTTTGATCAAACCTTTGCTCCAGTAGCCAGACTGGAAGCCATAAGAATGTTCCTGGCCTATGCAACTTATCAAGGATTTAAAGTTTACCAAATGGATGTTAAGTCAGCCTTTTTGAATGGTAATTTAAAGGAAGAAATCTATGTGGAACAGCCATCAGGTTTTGTTGATTCAACTCAACCTAATCATGTCTATAGACTTAGGAAAGCTTTATATGGGTTAAAACAAGCCCCTAGGGCTTGGTATGAAACCCTGTCTAGTTTCCTCATTGAGAATAAGTTCACAAGGGGGAAAATAGACAAGACTCTATTCCTTATGGAATCCAGAGGCAAAGTAATACTAGTCCAAATATATGTAGATGACATAATATTTGGGTCTACTGAAAGTAGTCTTTGCAAGAAGTTTGCAAATCTAATGCAAGGACAATTTGAGATGAGTAGTATGGGGGAACTTAAGTTCTTCTTGGGTCTCCAAGTTAGACAGACTGAGAATGGATTATCCATATGCCAGTCTAAGTTCACCCTAGAACTCATAAGGAAGTATGGTATGGATTCATCCAGTACCATGAAGACTCCTATGGGGTCAAGTATGTCTCTTAGCAAAGATGATGCAGGGAAACCTGTAGATGAGACTTTGTATAGATGGATAGTTGGCTCCCTGCTCTATTTGACTGCAATTAGACCAGATATCATGTATGCTACATGTGTTTGTGCTAGATATCAAGCATGCCCTAAAGAGTCTCATTTGACAGCAGTCAAAAGGATACTGAGATATCTTAAGGGAACTCCCTATCTAGGCCTTTGGTACCCTAGGAATGGAGATTTTGATCTAACAGGTTATTCAGATGCAGACTTTGCAGGATGCAAAGAAGACAGAAAAAGCACAACTGGAACCTGTCAATTCCTAGTTGGAACACTGATTTCATGGAGTAGCAAGAAGCAAACAAGTGTGGCTATCTCCACTGCAGAATCAGAATATGTGGCTACAGGAAGTTGTTGTGCTCAACTTCTATGGATACAACATCAGCTTGAGGACTATGGAATTCAGGTAAGTAGAACTCCACTCTTTTGTGATTCTACAAGTGCTATATTAATTGCAAATAATCTTGTTTCTCATAGTAGAACTAAACATATTGAAATAAAATATCATTTTCTTAGGGAACATATAGAGAAAGAAGTTATTTTACTGGAATATGTTAGAACAGATACTCAACTAGCTGATATGTATACTAAGCCCTTAGAAGAAACTAAGTTCAATAGGTTTAAAATTGAACTAGGTATGATAAACTTAGAATAAGTTTATAGAAATGGCTAAGTCAAAAGGTGTCGACACACAGAGATATCTGTGTCGACACAGAAAAGTGGTGTCGACACTTCAGGTAAAAGGTGTCGACACATCTAGGAAGTTGGTGTAGACACTTCAGAATATTAGTGTCGACACATACAGAGTCAGTGTCGACACATCCAAGGTGGTGTCGACACTTAGAATTTACTCAGAATTATCTAAGTAAAGTCTCGACTATGTGTCGAGTTAGGTGGTGTCGACACATAAACAAGTGTCGACACATATTATCTGTCGACTAAACTTGTGTCGACACAGTGTGTCGAGACATTATAAGTCTGTGTCGACACTTATCAACAGTGTCGACACAATTTAAGTTAGTTAACCCGCCTTTTCATCTTCAAACCTAGAAAGGTATAAATAGGATTTTGCCTTTGTCTGTCAACACGGTCACCAAAGTTTCGAGACCAAACTTGTGTGTCGACACCTCTATTCTCTCAGTTCAAATTCTTCAAACCCTAATGGCCCCAAAGCTCGAGGAGAACGTCAATGAAGGCTACGAACTGGTGCGACAAGCGTTTGACATAGCTGAACAGGAAATCAAGGATGTAGTAACCCTAGTTGCAAATTCAGGGTTAGAATTTCTTGTTTCTGAGCCGACTAAGATCTGGAAGAAAGAAGTACTGGAATTCCTGAATGGAGCTCAAGTAGACGAATCTGGATTCAAGATCAAGTCCAGGGTCCATGGAGAAAAAGTGAAGGTCTCTCCAAAAAGTTTGAGAAAGGTTCTAAACCTGCCAAGGACAAAAGAAGAGGATGAAGTAACTGCTTCTAAGACCAGAGAAGAATTGACATGGTGTGGTCTAGATTCCAAACTGAAAATTGGATCTGTATTCAATAGAAAAGGGATGAACAGCCAGGGAAAATTTCTTTCTGAAATTGTTGGCAAGGTAATCTTAAGTAAGCCTGGAGGGCATGATAGGGTATCAGCCCATATGTTCAGCATTATGACAAGGATAATCTTCACAGTGAAAACTGATTGGTCTGCTGTTGTCTTTGAAAAGATCAAAGAAAGTCTGAAGAAGCCCAATTTGGGTAAGATCTTAAGTCTATACCTTGCTGGTAGTATACCAGAGGTTATGAGTCAAGCTGCTGGCACTAAGATCAACCATATGAGGAAGATGGACTTGAGGATATTCTCTAGGTGGGACAGGGTTTTGTCTAAGGAGATGCCCACACCTGAGAAAATAATTCCTGAGAAGGAAACCCCACTCAAGAAGAAAAAGAAGATAGCTCCAGTAGCTCTAGAATCATCAGATAGTTCAGAAGAACAAGTGGTCTTCACACCTGATGAAGAAGAAACTGGAGATGCTGTGAAGTCTCCAGCTCAACAAGAAGTTGCTGAAAGGCAGGGGGAGCTACCTCAAGCAAGCTCCTTACATCAGGATCAAATCCAGGGGAGCCTCTAGTTGTGGAAGAGCCAACTCCACTGGAAAGTGGGCAAGCAACACACATCATCCTTGAGGTAATCACTGAGCATAATGCTTTAGATTTACTTATAGAGGATACTGTTTTATCTGATCCATTAAGTAATGTTAATCAGCAAACTCAGCTTGATAGCCAACTCCCAGATGTTGTCATGGAGGACACATCTGTTAAAGTTCAAGCTGTATCTGATCCAGTGGTAGATGAGTCAAGAGTTACTCCAGCCCATTCACCACAAGAATATACAATGGAAGATCTCTTCCTCAATCTAGATCAAGCAGACCTTGAGAAGGACAGTGTTGCTGCTGAGGGGGAGAATGCTCCAGTTGAGGGGGAGCAAGTAGTAATTCTTGAAGAACCTGCAAGGCAAGAACCTGAGAAGCCCAAAGAAGTTGAGGAGCTACCTAAGGAGAGGGTAGATATTGCTAGCACATCAGCTTCTGAAGATGAGGAGACTACAAGGGCTAAGAAAAGAAAATTTCAAGTATTTAAAAGAAGAAGCCAGAATTACAAAAAGGCCTTGCAAACTATAGCACCACAGTCTGCACTACAGCCAACACCAACTGTAGATTATAGTGCTTTGATGGTTGCTATGCAAATTAAGTTGGATGAGCACAGGAAAGCCATAGAAACATATGTGGATGAGGGTCATAAATCTCTACAATTTGACCTAGCTCAAGATATTAAATCTATTAGATTTGAGATGAATCTCAATAAGAAGGAAATGACTGACTGCTTCCACAAGGAAGGGAATGCAGTAGTGTACTTGGCTACACATCAGGAGAAGATAAAAGCTCAAGTGGATGATCTTGCAGTCAAGCAAGGCTATGTACTAGAGAATCAAATTAGAATGAGTGATAACTTGACTGCTTCTCACAATGCCATAGTAACAGAGATGAAGAATCTAGCTGCAGGGCAGATTCCAGCTAATGCTACAGCTAAAGCAAACTTTGACAAAACATTCCAAGAGGAAATAACTGCTGTTAAGACTACCATACAAGACTCTCAGAAGATCATAACTAACAAACTCCAAAGGTTGAAACCTTACTTTAAAGATGGAGTCAACTATTTGGATGCCCAAATTAGATTTCAAAAGGATGATCTGAGGGATCACATGGTTAGAGAAGTCATAAAGGGGGAGAGGGTGTTAGTCAAAGCCAGCTCTGATCATGCCAAGTGGATTTCTAATTCTATCAGAGCTACTCTTGGATATCCTCCTTTATGTGATGATGACAATGTAGCAGAATCTGGGATACATCCTGCATATCTAGGAGGGGAGCAACCTGAAGTGGCTCAAGTAATCTACCCTCCTCCAGATTTTGATATGATACATGCTGATATACAGTCCATGTACAGTACACCTGAGGGAAAGGAAAATGTCATTATAGAAAAGGTGACTCAGCCAGTATCTGAGGCTATGCAAGAAGATCTGCAGAAAGAACAAGAAGCCAGATTGTCTAAAAAGATGTTCAGAGAGCAAGCTGAACAAAGACCAGACTTTGAGCAGTGGAGCCCCACTTCAAGAAACATTATCTTAACTGCATGGAAAGCTGCAAAAGTTAGTATTCAAGACAGAAATAAATGGTTTTCTGAACTAGAATGGAGGAAGCATGAGACAAGGCAAGAAGCCATAGTGCAATACAGGAGAAAGGCCAAGATGGGAAAGCTACCTCATACTGCTCAGGAGCCTAGCAAGTACTTTCCCAAGCCATATCATTACTTTGAGAGGCCAAAGATTAAAGCTGAAGAGCAAAAGAAAAAGGATCTGAAAGGCAAGAAGCCTGCTGATACTGAAGCTGCTGAAGCCCCTGTTCAAGCCAAAGTACAATCAGGAAAATGGATTGTGATTAAGGAGGCTGATCAGAATTAGAGTAGAATTGCATTATCTTAAGTTTACAGTTGTAATATTTTGATTTTAAAACACTCTGTAAATTTTTGTATAATGAATATGACAAAGTAGATTAGAACAATGTGCTGTGTGATATATTTATTTCATAATTGTTCTGAGATGTTATCTGTGTATACATGTTTTGCTTGATACATGTTTATGTTTTCCCTGATTATATAATCCTGTTTACATCATACTGTAATTTTATTCTGTATGGTGTATATCATTGACTAAGGGTTATGACTTCTCCAAATAGGGGGAGATTGTTGGGTACATTGGTTTAAATGTACCTGATTTGAAGAAGCCTCACCCAACTCAATGATATACATCAAAATGTATTTGATGTGTTTTGAGTTTAGTTGTGCAGGTTATGTATTTGCTGGAAAGATGAAAAAGTTTCTAAGTCCATGTGTCGACACCCAGAGGGAAAGTGTCGACACTTAAGAAGACTTGTGTCGATACACAGGCAAGCAGTGTCGACACTTGGAGTAGTTGTGTCGACACCAGGGATGTGGAGTCGACACCAGACAGAAAGTGTCGACACAAGGAGCTGTGTCGACACTCAATGAATAAAAGTGCAGTGAAGCAGTGTCGACACTTAGCAGTTGTGTCGACACCCAGAAGAACTGTGTCTACATCAGAAAGTGTCGACACTTGGAGGCTGTGTCTACACTCAGCAAAAGTCAGCAGAGACTAAGTACAAGTGTCGACACCCAGAGCAATGTGTCGACACACAGCAGAAGAGTCAACACTTGAAGAAAGTGTCGACACAAGAAAGAATGTGTCGACACTCAGCTGAAGACTCAACACTTGAAGAAAGTGTCGACACAAGGAGCTGTGTCGACACTTAGCAAAGTTCAACAATATTCTAAGTAGAAGTGTCGACACTAAGGAGAAGTGTCGACACTCAGCAAAAGTATCAACACAAGAAGAATGTATCGACACAAGGAGCTGTGTCGACACTCAGCAAGTATCAACACTAAAGGCATGTGTCGACACCAAGAAGAAGTGTCGACACTGAACAAGTTCAACACATGAAGATGTGTCGACACAAAGGAGATGTGTTGACACTTACAAGAATTCAGCAATATACTGAAGTACAAGTACTTGTGTCGACACACATTATCAGTGTCGACACATGAAGAACAAGCTGTGTCGAGAAGTGAAGTCTACAACACAAGGAGTTGTGTCGACACCTTGTAGGCTAGTGTCGACACTTAGACAATTTGTGTCGACACTTGGTCTATAAGTGTCGACACTTAAAGACAGACAGTCTCGACACTTTCAGACAGTTACAGAATTTTCAAGAACTGACTGGATGACTTGACAGCTGCCATTCCAGCCGGTCTACTGCACCTGTCAGAGTTGTCAGAAATCAGTTATGAACCGGATCAGCCGGTTACCATGAAGAAGGCCTATAAATAGGCTTATACTGTCTACAGAAACAGATGATTAATTGAAGTTCAAGTGATCAATATACAAAGAAGATCTAGCTATTCCTTGAAGAATCAAGTGAAGATCTAAGTAGTTGGAGAGAGAGAGCTCCATCCAAGAAGACAGCCGTTGGAACCAGGCTGAGAAGAAGGGTTCAGATTTTATTCTGAATCTTAAGTAGCAGAGATCAAGGATCAACTACAGAGGAGATCAATCTTATTGTGTTCTACATTCAAGAAGCTTTGGAGAAAGCCAAGTCAGGTTGATTTCAGCTGAGTTCTTCCAAGAACTCATCAAGAAACTCACAACTCTTCTCTCTTTTCTCTGAGTTGTTGAGATTACATTTTTGTATTCATATTTTCTTGTAGGATCCTTAGAGATCTGAGTTTGTAAGCCTGTAATTATAAAGCCTGAGTGTAGGGCTTGAGTGCCTGAGTGTAGGTGATTTGAATCTCTGAGTGTAGGCCTATTGTGGCTGAGTGTAGGCCTTGGTGGCTGAGTGTAGGCTTTGTGAAGAAGCTGAGTGTAGGCTTTGTGAAGAAGCTGAGTTGTAGGGCCTTGGGCCTGAGCTGTAGGAACCTGGTTGGGGTTCTGAGTGTAAGATCTGAGGATCTGAGATAGTGGAGGAGTTTGGCCGAATCTAGTACACTACTAGATAGGCGAAGAGGGAAAGTGGATGTACCCAAACCTTGGGGAACCACTATAAACCTGTGTGTTCACTGTGTGCTTGTGATATTCTGTGATTGTTGTTTAATTGATGTGTAAAAGTAGATATAACTCTGAGATAAAATCTGAATTCTGCCTAAAAAGTTAAAAAGATATAAGTCACCTATTCACCCCCCCCCCCCTCTAGGTGGTTAGGTATAATATCTTTCAGAATCGGCCAGCAGGGCTCGGCGGATTTCGGCCAGACGGGGGTCCCTTTCTACATCCTGCTGAATGGGGGTCGCATCGTCCCAAACTGGGCGCGAAATTGTTGTCAACTCAGGCGCAGCCAGAATGCGGGAGAGGGCATCCGCCGCCCGATTTATCTTCCCCGACTGAAATTCAATTGTGAAATCGTACACCAGCAATTTGGCCACCCACAGTTGTTGTCGGGATCGCGATCTTTTGCTGCAGCAAATAGCGGAGGCTGTGGTGGTCTGTGCGCACCACGAAGGGACGGCCTAAAACGTAGGGCCGCCAATGTTGGATGGCGAGGACAAGAGCCATGAGTTCATTCTCATAGGCAGAGCGGCTCTGGAATGCCGCCGAGAACGCCCTGCTATAGTAAGCAATCGGTCGGCCAGCTTGCATGAGGACGACCCCGACGCACGTACCAGAGGCGTCACATTCGACGATGAAGGGTTGCTGGAAATCGGTCATAGCGAGGACCGGGCCTTGCACGAGGGCCGACTGGAGGGCGGCAAAAGCGGCCACCGCGGCGGGCGGCAACGATAATGGAGTGTCTTCGGAATGCTTCAATAACTGGGTGAGAGGCTGGGCCAGCACACCGTAGTCCTTAATGAATCGGGGGTAATAGCCGGTGAGGTCGAGGAACCCGTGGACATCCCGAAGGGACGAGGGGGTCGGCCATTGGAGAACCGCCTGAATTTTGTCTTCGTCCATGGCCACACCGTCGGCCGAGATGGTGTGGCCCAAGTAACTGACGCACGTTGCGCCAAAGGAGCATTTCTTTGATTTACGGCCAAGTGGTGTTGACGAATTGTGGAGAAGGTGCGGCTGACATGTTGTAGGTGTTCCTGCCAAGATGGCCTGAAAACAAATATGTCATCAAAAAACACAAACACGTGCTTACGGAGTACCGGTCGGAAAATATCATTCATTGTTGCTTGGAAAGTCATCGAGGCGTTGGTGAGCCGAACGACATGACCATAAATTCAAAATGGTCATCATGAGTGCGAAAAGTGGTTTTAGGGATGTCCTCCGGGCGGAGCCAGATTTGGTGGTAGCCTGCCCGCAGATCGAGCTTTGTGAGGTAGGCGACGTCGTGGAGCTCGTCAAATAGCTCCTGAATGACCGGAATCGGATATTTGTCTGCAACCGTGACCTTGTTGAGCTCTCTGTAATCCACGCAAAAACGCCAGTTTCCATCCTTCTTGCGGACGAGCAGGACCTGACTGGAATATGGGCTGGCGCTGGGGCGAATGAGCCCGTCGAACAACATATTCCGCACTAAGCATTCGATTTTGTCTTTCTGGGCGTGCCCGTAGAGGTGAGGACGAACGGAAACTGCTGCTGAGGAGGGTTGGAGAACAATCTGATGGTCGGTCGCACGGGCCGGTGGAAGGCCTGGTGGTGTGGCCAAGATGTCCGCGAACTCCGCGAGGAGGCGCTGAAAATATTCGGCTAATGGTATGGAAGGAGAGGGCCGACTGTAGGGGAAGTAACCACGCGGATAATGTGACGTCCGTGATGCGGGTAAGGGCGCGTGCCGAGAGCGGAGAGAGGAGAAGCGTCGCGTCGCCCACCAGGCGACAAGGACGGCCCTGATGTTGAAAGGACATAGTCATTGTGGCCCAATTGACTCGGACATCGCCCAACGTTGGGAGCCAGGCGACACCCAAAATTACGTCGAAGCCGCCCAACTCAAAAATATAGAAGTTCGTTATGAAGGTATAGGTGCCCACAGAGATAGCCACGCCGTCGCATCGCCCCAAGGTTGGTCGGCGTCGACCATCGCCCAAGCAAACGGAGAAATCCGGGGATGATAAGGCCAGAAGGGCGAGGTCGCAGGCCAATGTTGTCGAGATTAAGTTGTGACTGGCCCCGGTGTCGATCATCACAATCACGCGGCGGTTCTGGAGCGCCCCAACCATCTTCATTGTGCGCGGACCGGTAGTTCCCCCCACGGAGTAGAATGGGAGGTCGAGCACATTTAGGGCAGTGCCGTCCGCCGCCGGCAGAGGTTCGTCGTCTTGGATTGCGAGTGCATCAAAATCAGCCATTGTGACTTCAGGATCGAAATCGCCAAAAAGGGCGTGAAACTCCTTGACGGCACAGACGTGATGCGGGAATACGGTTGACAACAACGAAAACGCAAACCCTTGCAGCGAAGGTCATTATAATCTTGATTGAAAATGCGATGAGGAGTTTCGGTGCTCCCCGGGCGCGACCCTCCGAGGGCAGCAAGTCGATGGGGCACGTCACGGGGGGTCATCAGCCGGGGGGTGTGGTGTCCACTAGGAAGAGGCGGTCGTTGGCTGAGATCCGCTTCCACCGCACGGGCCAGCTCCAAGGCCTCGGAGACGGTTCTTGAGTGATGAGTGCAAATGCGGGAGCGAATCGAGGGGAGAAGTCCTTGCAGAAAGAATACCAAATAGTGGTCGGGCGGAAGTCCCGGTAGTTGTGTCACGAGGGACACGAACTCATCAATATAACCATCCAGCTCGGTCGTCTGTCGGGCACAATAAAGGAGTTCAATGACGGAGCCGGTGTAGCGGGAATCATAGTGGGTTATCATCTCTTGCTTGAAATCAGGCCAGGAGATGGCGGGCTAGATTTGTCGAAGCCAATGAGCCCAATGTAGGGCGGATCCGTCGAGGATGATAACCGTCGTGCCCACGCGATCCGCCGGCGGGGTGAGGTGGAGGTCAAAAAACTGCTCCGCGCGGGCGATCCAACTAAAGGGATCCACACCGGAGAAGGATGGAATGTCCAATGTCGGGGAGAGATGCCCGACCGCCGGTGCGGTTACGACGGGTATCGCCGAGGGCTGGAGGGCCGGTGGCACTCCTAGCAGGGAGGTCGTGTCGGTGGAGGAGGTGGAGCCCGGGGTCGGCGTGCGAGGAGTCGGGGCGAAGATAGCTTCGAGGAGGCTCAGTATGAAGGATTAGCTGGCGACGATGACGTCAACGGAGGCCTGCAGAGCATCGAGGCCGGCGTCGTGGAGGGCAAGGCGGTTGCTGGTGTCGGGGGCCATATCGGAGGCGTCGGCGACTTGGGTGCGGGCCGCAGGGGCCATCGGATTTCAGCGGCAGGGGGCGGGCGGAAAGCGCAGGTCAGACCAAATATTACCGTGCGGGAACAAGAGGAGGGTTCGGCAAGGGGGAGGACCGGCCAAGGAGAATAGAGAGGGGGAGAAGTTAGGGTTGAGAGAAGAAGCAAGAGGGAGCAGTTCCCTTTCTAAATCCAATTGATCCAAAGATAAAAACCACACAAAGTTTTACCCCCATATATATAGGCGGGTCCAGACTTAAACAAAAACCAAAGATGCATAAAATAAACCAAAACCGCAAAAGGCCATGCCGCCCGGTTCATGAGGGCCCGGTTCCTGGCTCCCCATGCGGTCCGGTGTTACCTCCGGATGGAGCCGTTCCTCGTGTCTCCGAGCCGGTGCCGCCGTGAGCCCCACTCGCCTCCTGCGGCCATCGTGTATACACCTGTTATGGTGATTCCTCTGCTATATCGGTAACATGGTGCATCTTTAATCAGTCAAATAACAATTTGTAAGGTAATTTAGAAGACATAAAAATGTAGACGATACTAAACAAACATGGATATAAAGCTTGCATTTAACCAAAACGCCAATAATTTTAGCAAATATAAAGCTTGCATTTAACCAATCTGTTCGCCTCTGCGATAAAAAATAGAAAAAATAGAGCAGCCACTCCCACTCATGGTACTACGTTCTGTCGAGCTCCTTTTCAACAACTACGCCTGGGAGATCCTTTTCAACAACCACGCATCACCATTACATCTTCACTTCTCTACAACATTTCGGGAGCACGCAGTCTTCAGCATTGCGGTCGACGAGCTCCGACCATCTTCTCCACGGACGTAGTACTCATCAGCATTCTGATCGACGAGCTCTGACCATCTTCTCAGCGGACGAAGTACTCATCAGCATTCCGGACGACGAGCTCCGTCCATCTTCTCAAAGGAGCACGCAGTCCACTACATTCATTCCGACGAGCTCCATCTTCTCTACGGACGATGCAGTCCTTAGCATTCTAGGCCTCAGCATTCCCAGATTTTCCCTTTTATCGCAGCCTGGAGATATCTGACAGGGAGACAATAGAGGAATTCTCCAACGACTTTTCTCTTCGGCTTCTGTTCGATGACTCACCGGATGGGATCTCCACCGAGACATCAGTTCACATGGCGCCACTCCTTCAAAAGGTGATTTCAATAATGAATAATGAAAAGTGAAGTGAATATCAATTAATTTTTTAGTTGGCTCGAAAAACATTACGGATGCTAGCTTGCAATATTATAGATGAACATTGATTTTTTATTATTGCTTCCAAGTGATGCGAATTTTATTATGATTTAGGTGAAAGACGGCGGTTCCTCCAAGAGCATGACTTCACAAAATTCTGATGAAATGCGTATAATTCCAGAGTTTGCAAGTAAAGATGAAGCAGGGCAACCAAATGATGATCTTCGAGACAAAAAGGTTTATAGTCATGTATACACTAGTGTGCCTCAACATGAATTGGTTGTGATAGAAGAGCATGTTTCAGTTGTTCAGCAGTCTGAAATAACTTCCGAAGAGAAACTTGTCACTGCTATTAAAACTCAACCAACAAAAAGTACTGTAGTCAAAGAAGGTTTGAAACCGCCGCCGCAGCAGGAGTCTGTGTCTAATGTCGAACTTGACTTACCCAAAGGAATCTCCGACATGACATCATCTCATGTGGAGCCACTCACTCAACAACGTGAGTTCTTGCCTGGTGGCGAACCTGGCTTAGCCGATGGGATCTCCCCCGACACATCTGCTCAAACGACGATACACCCTAGCCCGATCGAGTCCCTATCTGATGTCTCCACACCTCCCCACATCCCTAATTTCAATGCAGACACACAAAACTCTTGGCGCCCTATTTGCAAACTCATCATTTTTAAATACATAGGTTTTTTCTCCTATTTCTGCAAAGCTATACTTTTCATCCTTTTACTTATTAGTTTATTTCCTTATAACAGTTTTAAGGGTTTACATTTTGACGAGAATAAAAATTCTACTATTCCTAAAAAATATTTTATCCAATTGTGTATATACTTTCAAGTTGTCTCGTTTACCACCGTAGGTTATGGTGATATCGTCCCACGCACCCATCCAACTAAGATTTTTGTTTCCATCATTGCCATTTGGGGGGTAAGTGCCCTTAGCCTTTTCCTTTCCTCGATCATTTCTGATTTTTTTTATTACTTTAGGATTCGTGTTATGTACATTGTCGCGTTAGTATTCTTTATTTTTGTGTTAGGGGGTGTGTTGATACATTTCTCCGAGAAACTGCATTTTGTTGATTCGGTGTACCTGTTATTATGACTTTTACCTCGGTTGGATATGGAGATATATATTTCAAGTCTTTTGCTGGGAGATTGTTCGTCTCTATCTGGTTGATATTAGCTATGATATCGTGGAATATGCTATTACATATATTTTCTATCATTATCAGAAAATACAGAAGAAATCCTGAGCCTTAAATTGATGATTTGATCACTAAAATTACCAGACTGGGAAAAAAATAAAAGTATGTTTTCTTGCTTCTTTTCCTTTTTATTAATATTTATTGAACTTATTTGTTAGTATCTTTAAACACAATATTTGTATTTATATGTTGCTAATTGCACGAAACAAAAATATGTCCTAAAAAGTTTGAAAAGATTATGAAACACTACACGTGATCAAATAAAGGAGCACGACAGAGTGTTCAATTAACTTGATGCTAGACGTACAGAGCATCGACAAATCGAAATTGCTACAGAACCTTGACAAGTACATGTGTTTATGAAGAAATAAGTTTCCTTTTATACATTTTTATTTTTAATTCTAGCTCACTAAACAACATGATGGTAGAAACTAAATTGCATGTTACTATCAAATGAATGATTTACTTGTACTAAATGTAAGATGTGTATTACTAGTCATTGAAAACATGATAGTAGACGTTCAAATATTACATATAGGCCAAAGCTCACTAAACAAGTTATTTCAAATCAATGATTTGCAATATATAAATATAGTTTAAGATATAATGATAACCCACTAGGTCAAGGCTATACATCTATGAGAAAAAACTTTCATGCACTAAAACAATATACTTAGAATGAACACATATACGAACATTTCACTCATTAGTCATTAGATGTTCGTTATGTACAAAATTCAGTCATACTTCATTTATATGCATGTTTATTGATAAATTATGTTTAAAAAAAAATTGAGTGCCCAAAAGTTCTACTTCCTAACATGAGCAGATATAAATAGGTGTTTGAGTCACAAATTATTTCCTATACATTACAATATTTTTGACCTTTAACAACACTTTAGTTGACAGCATTTATAAAATATTGTCTAAGCATAGAATAGAGAACAGTTTGTAAATATTGCCAACAAATAGCAGTTTTAGACAACATTTGTGTCACAACATTCAACAAATATTCTCTTATTCATTATTTGGAACAATATCAAAATTTTGTATTTGTCGATGCACTTTAAGCAATAATTGTGCGGTGTTACCTTTTAAAGTAATATTTTGCAACACATTAAAAATGTTCCCACAACTTTTGATAATATTTTGCAACATATTTAAGCAATAATTGTGCAGTGCTATATTCTTTCCTCTATCATCAGGTTAGTTTTCCATCTTCCCATTATTGTCAAGAACTGGGAGCAAAAACTTCATATAGAGAAGGTCCGGTTTGTTTTACCTTTCATTAGAATTTTGCATTTATCAATTTTTTCAACGTGAAATCATTGATTTTGCTATCATACCGTGGAGATTATGAAATAAAGTAACGAGGTTTTTTAAAAATTTTACCTCCTTTTACATTTTAGGTGTTTCATAAAATGTTTCTAAGTAATTTTATGTATCAATGTGATGGCAAAATTTTTAGAATGCAATAGAAATACCTCTTAATTATGATCTAAATATCATGAATCTTGTATTAGTTACCAGTTGCTAGCCTAGGTGTGCTTTATGTTTCTCAATACTGAGTTAATAGCCTTATTGAGTTTTGATTTTTGCTTCGTTTGGCGTGGTGTTTTTGCTCCGGTGAATTACGACAAAACAGCATTGTCATATAGTGTATGTTTGGCATGACACCGGTTATGACCACCACCAATAAATGTAAACTAGTTCAAAACTTATCAGCTCACAATGCTGTAAACCAGCACATAATTTTAGAAAAAATTAACACATGGTATTCATTAATTAAGAACTTTTAGTTGGTTTACATGCTCATAAGTCATAACATATCAACTCACAATGCTGGATGCAACTGATGTGTTTCTCAATTCAAGGGAACTGCATTCTATTCCTAATCCAATTGCTTCATGAGAGTTCCTTCAGCACTCAAAAGTTTGCCCAAGAGGATACAATTCACATCCTCTAATAATTATGAATATAGAGAATGTAATTTAAAAATCTTCTCATATTCATCTGCTCCCTTGCGGACCAACTTTATTTGGACAGTTAATTCCTCCTTTATATCACTTAGATTGACCTGCACCAAACAACCTATCTCAGCAAAAATATAGATATATGGAGAAAACCATATCATTAAAGATCAAAAGTAATGACAAATCAACTTCATGATTGCTGGTAAATAACTTTCTCTTATTGTCAAAATTCGACCAGTCATTGCAAGAGAATTGTTCAACACTTGAAATTTTTTCTACCAAGTCACATAGTCTCAGTGCCAACAGGCTCTCTCGTCGTCTACATAAGAAATTTATGAAAAAAATTAATTGTTTAGCATTTGATTGTGTGAGAATTGTCTTGTGATTTGAGTTCAGTTGAACTAGCTATGATCTAGTATCTAAAAATTTGTTGAACTTGGTACAATCTAGTACATTGATTAGGATACAATGGACTGACGTTATTTAATCTTGATTGTTGATACATTGAATTAATAATTATAAAAATATAGTGATATAATTCCAACAATTATTTTTAATAACAATTTAGTTTGTGTGGGTTTAGCGAAAATCCTAGTTCTACCACTGATTCTCGGTGTTAGGAGTATTGACCTTCTCCTCTCGAGTACCATCGGTATTTCCTCTTCTTCGCTCAACACAGCTAGGTCTTTATGCTGCTCTTTGTTTTGCTTATTTTTTACTTTAGATTTTTTGTTTTTGTTGGATTTGGACATGCCCCTCCTTCTTATCACATGTTCTGTGAGATATAGCTCAATGAGGTTCTTCTGCACTAGACATCGAGCTAGATCTCAGTGATAAGCCTGTTATACTTGGCGTAAGGTCAGGATCTATGCTTTAGTTGTGGAGGATGGGGCGGTCCAACTTCTAAACCTAGAGGAAGGCAGAACTTTAAGAATACCACTTGAAATTAAAACCAAAACTGGAACATTTAAGAATACCATCTGATGGTGTAATTAGAAGAAGAAAATTAATCTCTAGTTTTCCACTACTTATCTTCTTCCCGCTCTTCCTCTTCTTGTGAAGAAAGAAGGAAGAAAAAATTGGGTGAGTAGGAAGATCAACCTGATGGAAGTGTATACAGTAGGCACAACACAAAATAAAGGAGCAAACAACTTCTCTATTATATCAACTAGAGGTTACAATAAAATTATAACCAACTTCACAAATACAACTCAACACCACAACACATTGTGTGTTACAATACAACGATTCACTACAAGCAATTCACGCAAGAGCTCATACACGTCTTGGAGGTCATCCCCTTGGGAACAGCTGCCCGCAACGCACAAGATCTATCTACGAAGAACTGTTGTTTGCAATGAACATTTCTGCAAGATCCGCCAACTTTGCCAATAGGAGACCGCACGTGCGGTGCTTTTTCTGTTCGTAGAAAAATAAGCTGCAAGTATTCATATCTATTCACACGCGCCTCTGATGCAACTTCCAATTCGCAAATATGAGACTGCAGCTTTACTTAATCGTCACTACAATTATTACACTGCCCTGCAAATTTCTTCAAATGTTCCGCTTGAATACACAGTCTATTTATAATCTTTGCTAACCAATTAAGGTCCGCCACGTGCCATCCAATTTCACGCCTCATAAATGCTTTTAAATTTTAATCATTTTATGCCATCTTTTTTCATGTGATTTGGCAGCCACCATTAGTTGTGTTCAAAAAGCCCGATTTGGCCCGGCCCGATCGGGCACGAGTTAATTTCCAACCGAGCTCGGGTTCCCTCCCAAAACGGGGGCCCGATTAGGCCCTTCAGGCCGGCCTGAATTTAAACGGTGGGATTTTATCCCGCCTAAATTGGCGGGATTTTGTCCCGCCTGATTAGGTGGGATAAATCCCGCTAATCATAGGCGGGATTCACTAATCATAGGCAGGATTACCATAGGCGGGATAATCCCACCTATGATTAGCGAGATTAATCCCGCATAATCATAAGCGGGATTAATCTCGCCTATGATTAAGCAGGATTTAAAATCCCGCCCGGCGCTAGGTCCTGGCTTAGCCCAGTGCCGAGCTCAGGCAAGCCCGGTGCCCGGGCTTTGCCCGGCCCAGCTCGGGTCGGGGACCGGGCGGGGCAATCAAAAAATGGAGGCTCGATAAGGGCCCCAAGCCCGGCCCAGGACTGGGTCGGGCTTTTCCCGGGCTGGGCCGAACCGGCCTTTTGCCGGCCCGGGCTTTTTGCCCGTGACTAGCCACCATTCATAATATATATATATATATAAACATAACCACTGTCATTGACTTCAATCAAAACGAAATATTTTCTCCAACAATCTACAACTCAAACACGGCAGTGCATGCTGAGTTTGCTCTTACACTTCAGAAACGTCTCAGTCTTCAATGGCTTCGTGAAGATATCTGCAATCTGCTCTCCTACGGGGTAGTAAACTAGCACCACCATCTTCTGTTGAACTTGCCTTCGTGAAAATGGTATTTTGATGCTAGACGTCGCAGGTGCAACGTGTGGATGGTGCAACTCCTGCAAGAGATTTCTCAACCAAATAGCCTGATAAGTACATGTTGTCGCTGCGATGTACTCAGCTTCGCAGGTAGACAAAGCAATCGTTGTCTTCTTCTTCGAACGTCATGAGAACACAGGTGTTCCTCCATGAAAAGCATACCCGGAAGTGCTCTTCCAATCATTCACATCTTCTCCATAATTACTATCGGAGTAGTCGATCAGCTTCAACTCCTCTGTAGACAAGTACATCAAACCATGACATCTTATCTCATTCATATACCTCAAGATCCTCTTTGCTGCTGTGAAGTAATTTTGCTTCGGCTCCTCCATGTATCTACTGACAACTCCAACAACATACATGATATTAGGTTAGTGAAAGTTAGGTAGCGTAAACTTCCAACTAGACTCTCGAACAATGTAGAGTCAACTACTTCTTCCTTTGAATCCTTCCTCAGCTTCATCCCTGGATGTAACGCCCCTGATTTTTTGGTATTTATTCTTATTCCTGTAGTGGCACAATTTTAATGTCAGGGCATTACGTGGACGTGTGTTTGGCTTGTGCCTTTTGGCTCTTTGCATTTTTATGTGTGGCTGGGTTTAGCTTGTTTGCAATATTCCCTTACGAGCCGTGTCTGTTTTGGTGACTCGGTGGAGCCTTTTTGGGAATACTTGTGTTTTGGCTTTGGGAGCTGTTTGCCCGAGTTGGTTTGCCGGATTTGAGTTTCGACTTCGATATTGGATTTGTCGCGTCGGTATTTAGCTACGGTGCGAATTTCGTTAAATTCTGAGTTGGTTTGGATTTCAAATCATTTTAGGATTTAATGTAATGTAATATTGAATTGTAAATAAATTAATTAATTATTATATTATATATGTAATAAAACGAACCCTAATGTCATTGTTCATTATCTCCCCCAACCCGACGACGGTTTCTGTTTCGCGAAAGAAGGAGTTCGGCGGACGGGCGGAACTTTCGGCTGGTGATTTCAGGAGATTGAGCGGTCGGTTTTGACATTTGGGTAGAGATTTTGAAAGCTCTCGGCGAGGGATTCACGATCGTTGTAAGATCTTCCCGTTTCCCTGATTTTTGTGAGTTAGGGTATGAGGTTTTGACCTCTTTTCTCCTCCAAACATTTTCAGGAAACATTGCTTAGGACATTTTACGGCCGATCCTTGAAGCTGCACGAGCGGGCAGCATTTCTCCAAAGTTTTGAGGCAAGTGGATCTCCCCCATTGTTTGTTAGTTTTCACTTGATCTCTCTTCCCTTTTTCTTCCTCCCTTAGAGAATAGGAGTAGTTTAGGAAGCATGAAAATATCCCTCGAGGTTAGACCTTGATTTTCGGCCAACAATAGAAATTAGGAAAATTTGAGACAAGTAAAATTCAGCGTATATCAGGTTAAACTTCGTCGAGTATCATCGGGTTTAGGTAAGGAGTTTTCGCCGAGTAACGATATGCAGCCTAAGTAGAATTCGGCGAGTATCGCCGAATTTAGGATGTCATTTCCGGCATGTTTCATTTTATAGTTGTTGAATATCAAGAGTTAGTTTAAGGTCCATTCGGCGAGTATCGCCGAATCCGTTAAGTCATATTCGGAGAGAATCATAGGTTAGCAGAATGCAGTTCGACAAACATCGAGTATCCATTCGTCGAGTATCAATGGTAATCGTCGAGTATCGCAATATTTCGCAAGGCATTTTCGCCGAGTATTGAGAGATTCGTCGTGTATCGCCGTAGAATTCGTCGAATATGCATGAGTTTCGTCGAGCATACTCGCCGAATTTGTTGGGACTTAGAAATTTCTGGTCGTTTTTTCCAATTCGGCGGGTTTAGTCCTCAAGATGGTTTTAGGACTAGTTTATGTTTTCTTAAGGTTTAGACATGGGATTTGGGTAGGATCTGATGTTTCTTTGGCTATGAAGGTTGGTCGTGGATAAAGGACCACCAACAGGACGTCGGTTTGTGGATCGTTGCACTTGGCGAATGTTTGGTCTCTATTATTGAGGACTATTAGTTTGGTTTGGACAATTGGTCACCACCGCAGGGCCTTCTATTTTTGATACATTTTGGCTTTGGAGCATGGTTTGGGACAATTGGTCACCGACTCCGCCCGGTTGTTTTTGACAAGTGTTAATGATTCAAATTTTTCTAAACACTTTTATACTCAGCTTGCTTCTAGATCATTATATACTTTTATGCTAATCCTTGCAGATATTGTCGAAGCATGACTTCGTTCCGCACTTGGTGCATTTATTCAATTGACTCATTTATATCAGATTTTATTGTACTTATAATTATTTGGCTATCCAGTTGTGGGCTTCAGCATTTTGTACTCAGGTTTGGTAAACTCATCTCTTACTTTGCACTTTTTACCTGATTATTTTCCTTTGCCACTTGTATTTTCTTGTTCAGGTGTTCTTCTTTTGAATGCCTTCGAGAGCCGTTGGGTCAAAATCAATAAAAGGGAAAGGCTTTACAGGAAAAGATAGCTTTTGGAGAGAAGCAATTAGATAGTTCTTATTCTCCGCCATTGTTGTGGAGCTGAAGAACAGGAAGCTCAAGTCAGCAAGACGAAGAGCAAGTTAACTGTTGGTATCAACATCTTCAACAACAAGATAGCTGGTGTGATCTTCATCTGCACCAGCAAGTTAGCTCAAAAGGATTCTCTGAGAAAAATGTAGCATCTTGGGTCGACCCTTGCTGCAGGTGCTTCACAGACCCAGCCAACAAATCCTAAAAAACATTCTCTTGGGTAGCTGTGAAGAAGGAGACAGGGCTGAGCAGTTGGCTCAGCTCAGAAAGGAGCAGAGAAGCTGATTTGCATGCTACTTCCAGCACAGGCCAAAGCAAGATCTTCATCCTTGTTACTGTGAAGAGAACAAAGCTTGAAGAAGCAGAGATCTGAAAGAAGGCTCAGCGACATAGTCCTCAGGAGTCAAAGTTAGGGATGAATCACCTTAGCCCAGGAAAGAGAGAAGGGCAGAACAGGGTTCTGCAAGTTGCTTCCAGCACAAGCATACTTGTTGCTGTGAAGAAGTTGAGCTGAGAATCCTTTAGCACAGTTTGCAACTAGTTGTGCTGCAGTTACTTCACAGCTCCAGCAGGAAATATCCCTGGTGCTGTGAAGAAGAAGTTAGGGTTGAACTTCAGGTACAGTTCAGAGAAAGGAAGCGTACATAGCCGAGCCACCGTCGGGAGCAGTGACAAATGGAGAGCAAACCAGTGTCCCTCCTTAAATTAGGCAACCTATAAATTTAGCAAATGAAACATTTAAAATCTTTATTTTTTTTAATTTGGATTAAATTTTATTATTTTTAATTTTAAAATAAAAATATATTAATAAATACAAAATAATTTTGATTAATTCGAGTACTTTCGAATCATATTATGAGCGATTTAGGGCCAGATCGAAATAAGATATGGATCAAATTGAATCGACAATTTTAACCGATTCCGATTCGACCCAATTTTCGAATAATATGCTCAACCCTACCCACGCCTCTAAAGATATCTCGCACGGTTTTGAGAATAAAAGAGCTTCCCACTCTTCTAACGAGGCGGTGACCATCAATTTCCCCACGCCCTGCTCCGTTGAAGTTGAGTTTTTTTTTATTTTTTTAAATCATTTTTTATTGGAATGTGCCTTTTGAAAACGGGGTGTGATTAAAACTGACAAAATGAATTAAAAATAGGCTTTTGTTTCATTGGTTTGACAGTTTGTTTTTGTTTTTGAGGTTTTGGCTGATAATCAAAATTTTGATTTTGGCATGCTCTTTTTGTCTAAAAAGGGTTGTTCTCACTTCCTTCTATATTTCTCACGCCTTGGGCTGATATCGTGTCGATTTCGAGCAATTTTGGCTCGGCCCGAAATCAAAATTTTTGGCTCGAAATTGAAATCGATTTCGAGTTGATTCGGCTCGACTCGAAATAACTCGAATCCGAGTCGGCTCGAAATTGAATCGGGTTTGCTCAAAATTGCACAATTTACCTCTTTTTTCCTAGTTTGCTCAAAATTAATTTAGGCAACCTATAAATTTAGCAAATGAAACACTTAAAATCTTTATTCTTTTTTAACTAGGATTAAATTTTATTAAAAATTTTAAAATAAAAATATATTAATAAGTACAAAATAATTTTAATTAATTCGAGTACTTTCGAATTATATTTTGAGCGATTTAGGGCCGTCTCGAAATAAGATACCGGTCAAATTGAATCGACAATTTTAACCGATTCCAATTCGGCTCAATTTTCGAATAATATGCTCAACCCTACCCACGCCTCTAAAGATATCTCACACGGTTTTGAGAATAAAAGAGCTTCGCACTCTTCTAACGAGGCGGTGATCAACAATTTCCCCACGCTCTGCTCCGTTGAAGGTGAGTTTTTTTTCATTTTTTAAAAATCATTTTTTATTGGCTCGTTGACCCACCGACGTTGGTAGGGTACATAGCCAAGCCACTGCCGGGAGCAGTGACAAATGGAGAGCAAACCAGTGGCCCTCCTTAAATTAGGCAACCTATAAATTTATCAAATGAAACACTTAAAATCTTTATTCTTTTTTAATTAGGATTAAATTTTATTATTTTTAATTTTAAAATAAAAATATATTAATAAATACAAAATAATTTTAATTAATTCGAGTACTTTCGAATCATATTTTGAGTGATTTATGGCCGGCTCGAAATAAGATACGGGTCAATTTGAATCGACAATTTTAACCGATTCCGATTCAGCTCAATTTTCGAGTAATATGCTCAACTCTACCCACGCCTCTAAAGATATCTCGCACGGTTTTGAGAATAAAAGAGCTTCTCACTCTTCTAACGAGTCAGTGACTAACAATTTCCCCACGCTCTGCTCCGTTGAAGGTGAGTTTTTTCATTTTTTAAATCATTTTTTTTATCGGCTAGTTGACCCACCGCCGTTGGTAGCATACATATATAGCCGAGCCACCGCCGGGAGCAGTGGCAAATGGAGAGCAAACCAAAGGCCCTCCTCCTAAATAACATAAGACATACATATATCACAGTGTCACATTATTTAGTGCATGTATGTTCATAATTTCAGACATAATGGAAACATCTTATTATTTATACAACATAAACTCTATTTATCCCACGATGTGGGACTAACTAAAAAAAAACAGTCGCAAAGGCTAGCCAGCACACAGCGGCTTGTGTAGAGCCCGGTAGCGGCCCACCTAAAAATCAAAAGTTAAATAATTGCGATGTCATAATATTTATTCCCAGTAGGCTCATAATTTCAAAAACGTTTAACATCACTTATTATTTACACCATAAAATCAATTTATCCCACTGCGCGGGACTAATTGGATTCCACGTTCTCCCACACCTGTTACAGTTAAGCACTTGCTGTCGGCGACCTGACCGGACCCCACGACCGAGTTCGTCGGACCCCCGACGAACCCGTCGGTGGTTGTCCAACAGGCAGGCAGTGGCCCTGCCCTCTCGCCGCCAGACAACCCCCGGAGGGTTCGTCAGGGGTCCAACGAACTCGATCGTGGGCTCCGGTCAGGCTGCCGGGGGCTCCTCCCCCGGCAGCAGCCCTAATTTTTCCCCCTGTTGGCGGATTACAGGTATTGAGATTTTTGGCTGAGGAGAATGGGGGAAATTTATAAATTTGCTATTTGCAATCCATCTTCACTTAAATTTGTGTGAATGTCTGTTTTTTAATTTTATGCATTTTTTGTGTATTAAAAAAATACATTTAGTTAGATCAAAAAAATAAAAAATAAAAATGAATGTCTTCAATTAATTTGATGATCCTATTTTAATACTATAACAAATTAAAATTTTCTTTTACCATCATTATGTCTGTTTGTTTTGTTTGAACATTTTTTTGATGTGTTTGTAACTTCATTTTGTGTGTTTGTTTTGTTTGAATATTTCTTCATTTTGTGTGTTTGTTTTGTTTGAATATTTCTTCGATGTATTTATTTTATAATTTCCGACTCACATAATTATTTGACCTTAACATCCCTTGTTCGAATCCAACACAACATAATCTATGAGAGGTCTGTGATTTAGTTGGGAGTAGCAACATATTATCATCATGCAAAATTTAGTTATTGGCGCAGCTCACACCTCAAATGCAAACACTTACAAGTCCAGATTCTATACTTTCCACACACAACTCGACAACCTCCTTAAAACCACTATCTACCAATCACAAGCCAAGTTTTGTGCTCGCAAATACTCTACCTGTCAGCCAAGTACATATTATTGTCACATGCTACAATTATCTGACGGCTTCTCAACTATCATTTTTGAAACTTACACTTGCCCAAAAAACAGGCAAATGTTTAGACGAACACCGGACATGGTGACCGCACCATTAAACACCGGCAAAATAAAATTTACACAGTTATAGGCTTCAATATACTCTTTTTGGGATATAAGCGATGGCACGAGAAACTAGTGTTGGGAGTAGAGTGGTTGGAGAAACAATGGTAGAAAAAACTGTAGGAAGAGGATGTTGATCTATGAGAAGAAAATTATAAAAACACAAAAACTCATCTTAACTTTTTTTTTGAAGACAGAGCTCGCTGCTTTCCAAAATATTCCGAAAACACATTTTTGGCACAAGCACTTTTCCTACCACAGGAAAATCAAAAGTCTCAAAACAGCGATGATAGTGAGAAAATTTTTTTTCCCACCGCTACAAGAAACTTAAACATAATTTATTTGAAATCACTGTTTACAATTAGAATCGAGGGTTATTTATCGGGATCTCCCCTTAAAGTTTGCGTATTTACAGCTTGCACCCCTCTAATTTTTGAAATTATAAAATCTTCCCTCAATGCTTATATTTCATAACATTCTATGCACAAAAATACCCCCTTAGTAAATCTTCAAGGGGGTCTTTTTGTGCATGGATGTTATGAAATGTAAACATTGAAGGGGATAAATATAATTTCAAAAGTTAGAGGGGTGCAAGCTGTAATTATACAAACTTCGAGGGGAGGTCACAATAAATAACCCTTAGAATCAAGCACTCAGCATAATCTACAAGATCCCCACAGGTTATCAGGAACTAGCACCACATTAAAATCATGCAGGAAACAAGCGCCAACAATTGAAACCTAACCAAGGGATCAGCAACATGAAAACCAAAGCTACGAAATTTATAAAAAAAATTGTTTTTTATTTTTCTAAATAAATTGTGTTACACGCGCGCTCGCAACACGCAAACAAGCCTATGTTTATATATCTCAAAGAAAAAGCAAGAAAATCATTTGATATCCCCTCCGAATTCGATTCATTTACATAACTTGTGTTAAAAGAATGACTTAACAAATTTATCAAGTCTAACCACTCAAAGAATCAACAAGTATGCACAAATGCTATCAGTTCCTCCAGCACCTTCCACAAAACTATATCCTCTAGTCGAAACTTCCGCAGTTTCTCATAAAATCGAGCAAATTAACTCGATGAAAACCCGACTTACAATATTCAGCTCGAGAATGGCTCGCCCGGCATTTGATCTCACTCCATCGGCTAAGAAAGTTCGAGAAAGATATTGTAGACACGTCATCCCACGGAGGGGCAGATGTGGACTTATTCCCAGGTAAGAGCCTAGCATAAGATCAAATAAACAGTAGTTAGAAGAGTTCAAAATTTAAAATAAGGGTCAATAATCAGGACCTCCCCTCTAAGGCTTCGTTTGGCGGGGCTTATTTGCTCCGGTGAGTTTGGTCAAAACACATTATCATAGAATGTATGTTTGGCAAGACAGTCACAACGGTTATAACCACTGCCAAGAAAATAAACTAGTTTTGAACATAAAATGCATGAATTTTTTTGGGGAGGTTGGGAGTTCACAAACGAAGGTTCATGACCACCGCGTTCACGACCGCCAAGACCGCGTCAAACGAAGCCTAAGTTTGAAATGCAAGACTTCTGGGGCGTTTAACGTTATGAAAATGTAAGACTTAGGGTGATTAATGTTACGAAATGTAAATTTTAGAAAATACTTTTGTAGTTTCAAAAGTAAGGGGGTGAAACTGCAACCTATAAGTATGCAAACTTCTAGGGAAAGTTTTTGTAAATATTTTTCATCAAAATAATATGGAAGACGGGTTATGCATCCCTGACGAGGTGTGAGGGTTTGAATGACCAGTAGGTTGTTTTATACTGCAGCCTGGAGGACAATCCACAAAAATTCACCGGACCAAAAAGACTAATTGGTTAGCCAGCAATTAGTATGCAGAGACTTTAGAGTGCACCTTGGACGTGTATAAAGGCGTATGAGAGGTCTAGGTCTGGTAGTGTACATACCCGTCTAGGAGTTGAGACGCCCGCTCCAGTACTATCATAGCCACAATGGTAGTACCAGAGAGTTCAGCTAACTCCAAAAAGTTGGAACTAAAGGTCTGTGATCACAGAGTAATGGTTTGAGTTGTACTTATATGAAACATAATATGCATAACATACCATGACATACATACGTTATTAGGAAATTCATATTGCAGATCCTTATCATATAAATTAGTATGAGCTCTTTTATATGATAAGTTACAATTCGTGAAACCATAACTTATAAGTTTGTATGAACATTCATATAAGTTAATGTACTTCTATGATGGTAGCATTGTTGTATATATTTACTTTATTGCATTGTACTTTTACTTTATTGGTTTTGTTTTTAGTACTACTACTTCCTTTCTTACTGTCAGTTATACTATATAGAATTGCTAGCGTATTGATAAAAATACTGTTAGATGCCTATTCATGATATAATAGTTTCACTGTCATCTACACCTTTTTATACTGCTTTGTTTTCCTCCGCTTTTGTCCTCCAACTCGGAGCCTAAGAGTTGCGAGGCGAGGACAAAATGGCTTAGTGTTTATGACTAGCGGTCGGTTGTGACCGTATCATTTTAGGAGCTCAAGGAGCTAGAGCATCAGCACGACCAGCAGGACAAGATGGCAGTACTTGAGGAGCAGTTACCGCGCACTACTACTACAGCTCAGCGTCAGGTGATGACGGGTGTTCTTGTTTCAACTTCCGCTTAGTCTTGTGTGAGCGGGTGATTTATTTTATTTTGGCATGTACCAGTCATAAACCCTTTACTCTCATTTTGTACTCATAGTGGACTGGACTTGTTCTTTTAGTTTTACTTCTATTTTCAAATTGGCCTACCAAGGTCGAGTAACTCAGTGAGGCAGCACGCAAGCCTGCAAGATCACAACGATATCTTCACGCAACGACGGCGATTTCACAGATGATTGCGTAATTCCACGATTCCTGGAGGTTTCATTTGTGATTTTTCCTTGGGGCTTTTCTGATTAGTGGCATAATTTTTGGGTTTTCATAATTGTTTTTCAGATTTCCGTAAATTAAAAGAGTGTTAAAATTTTGCGACACTCTGTGTTTCAATTTTGAAGTTACAGAAATCTCCTGCTTGACTTTCATTTTCCTGGTAATTGATTTATGCTTATGAGAACCTCTCTTCCCTTCTGTGACAACATTTCCTTAGAAAGTTACTATGAAAGTCCATGAGAGGAGGTTGCATGACATTTGTGAATTTGAGTTGTGTTCTACTAAGATAACCCAAATAGTGATGCATGATTTTTGGTTCCCTCACATTTGTGAATTTGAGTTGTGTTCTACTAAGATGGCCAAACAGTGATGCATGATTTTTGATTCTCTCTCTCTCTCTCTCTCGCCCTCTCTCGCTCGCTCTCTCGCTCGCTCGCCCTCTCTCGCTCGCTCACTCGCGCGCCCTCCCTCCCTCGCTCTCTCTCTCGCACTCTCTCTCTCCCTCGCTCTCTCTCGCTCTCTCGCTATCTCTCTCTCTCTCTCTCTCTCTCGCTCTCTCTCTCTCTCTCTCTCTCTCTCTCTCTCTCTCTCGCTCTCTCTCTCTCTCTCGCTCTCGCTCCCTCCCTCTCTCTTTCTCTCTCTCATGAAACTCCAGGAAAAATCAAATTCACATATACATCCACTCTTGTTATGTAGTTTTGCTAATTAATTTGAAGTTTAAATTAATCGTGTCCGGACTTCAATAAAATTCATAGTTCGGCCACTGCAAAAAATGAATATCTTCGATTAATTCGATGATCCTATTTTAATACTATAACTTAAATTTCTCTTTTAATATAGTACCAAATGTATGTAACTTCATTATGCGTGCTAGCTTTGTTTGAATATTTCTTCGATGTGTCTGTTTTCTAATCTCTGACTCACATAATTATTTTGACCTCAACATCTTTGGTTCGAATCCAACACAACATAATCTACAAGAGGTCTGCGGTTTAGTTGGGAGTAGCAACATATTACCATCATGCAAAAGCTAGTTTTTGACGCAACTCACATCTCAAATGCAACACTTAACCAGTCGAGATTCTACACTTTCTACGCACAACTCGAAAACAACCTTAAAGCCACTATCTATCTACCAATCGGAGTTTTGTAATCGTGACTACTCTACTTGTCAGCCATGTACTTATTATTGTTACAAGTCATTTGTCACTCTAGAAAACTCATACTCGCTTTTTTCGGCTCAATTCAAGTCATCTCCCGCATCAACCCCTATTGTCAACAAGCTACAACTATTTAAAATAACAACGGACATGATGAGCGCACCATTAAACAATGACAAATAAAATATACACATTTATAGGCTTCACTATACTATTTTTGGGATGTAAGCAGTGGCGTGAGAAATTAGTGTTGGGATTGTAGCAGTTAGAGAAACAATGGAGAAAAAAATTGTATAAAGAGAAGGTAGATGTTGATCTATGAGAAGAAAAACATAAACACACGGAAAACTCTTATTTTGGATGACGAAGAGTTCGCTGGTTTCCAAAATGCTCCGAAAACATCTATTTGGCACAAGCACTTTTCGAACCACCGGAAAATCAAATGCCTCAAAATAGTGATGGTAGTGAAAATAGAACTTTTTCCGCCGCCACAAGAAACAAAAACATAATTTGTTTGAAATCACTTTCTACAATTAGAATCGATGGTTATTTACCGGGACCTCTCCTTGAAGTTTGCGTAATTACAGCTTGCACCCCTCTAAGTTTTGAAATTACAAAAACCTCCCCTTAATGTTTACATACCATACATGCACAAAAGTACCCCCTTGGAGTAAATTTTCAAGGGGGTCTTTTTGTGCATGGATGTTATGAAATATAAATGTTGAAGGGGGTAAACGTAATTCTGAAAGTTAGAGAGGTGCAAGCTATAATTATACAAACTTCGAGGGGACGTCCCGGTAAATAACCCTTAGAATCAGAGTACTCAGCATAATCTACAAGAGCCCCATAGGTTATCTAGAACTAGCACCATAGTAAAATCATGTAGGAAACAAAGCGCTAACAATTGAACCCTAACCATGGGGTCAGGATCATGAGAATCAAAGCAAAAAAATTTATAAAAATACTGCATTTTATTTTTCTAAATAAATTGTGTTACATGCGCACTCGCGACACGCAAACAAGCCTATGTTTATATTTCTCAAAGAAAAAAATCAAGAAAATCGAGTTAAATAACTCGATGAAACCCCCGACTTACAATATTCAGCTCCAGAATGGCTCGCCCGGCATTTGATCTCACTCCATCGGTCAAGAAAGTTCGAGAAAGACGATATTTTGGACACTCTTCATCCCATGGAGGGAGCAAATGTGAAGTTATTCTCGGGTAAGAGCCTAGCATAAGATCCAATAAAGAGTAGTTAAAAGAGTTCAAAAATTAAAACACCCCTTCAAAACTTCGTTTGGCGGGCTTATTTGCTTTGGTGAGTTTGGTCAAAAATGCATTATCATAGAATGTATGTTTGACAAGACAATCACAAAGGTTATGATTGCTACCAATAAAACAAACTAATTTTGAGCACAAAATGCATTAATTTTTTCGGGGAGGTTGGGCGTTCACAAATGACGGTTCATGAGCACGCATTCACGACCACCACCACCGTGCCAAACGAAGCCAAAGTTTGCTAAATTATATGTTGCACATCTCTTACTTTTGAAATTACAAAAACCACTCCTGTAGTTTACATTTCATAACATTAACCTCTCCTGAAGTTTACATTTCATAACATCTATAGATAAAAATACCCCCCCCCCCTCAGAATACATTTTCAAGGGGTATTTGTGTACATAGATGTTATGAATTGTAAAACTTCGGGGGCGGTAAACGTTATGAAATTTTAAGACTTCGAGGGTGGTTAATGTTATGAAATGTAAATTTTAGAAAATATTTTTGTATTTCAAAAGTAAGAGGAGTGAAACTGCAACCTATAAGTATGCAAACTTCTAGGGAAAGTTTTGGTAAATATTTTTAATCAAAATAATATGGAAGACGGGTTATGTATCCCTAAAGTCATTTACCCAAGGTTAAGTCCAGGTTTGTTCAACAGGGCGCTGGGAATTGGACCGGTCAGAATGTTCTCAAGAAAACTGACAAAAAAAGATATAAAAAGCACCATCAGATATAGATTTTTTTTGCATTGCTATGTACAAAAAAATAAAAATCATAAGGACAAACTTTGGCTCCGTTTGGGAGGACTTATTTTCACCGGTCAAGCGGTCACGACCGCATGAACCTGGCCGTAATTAAGATCCGGTTAACGGTCGGACCACTTGACCGGTGAAAAAAGTCCTCCCAAACGGAGCCTTTATCTCCAAGAGCTTAAAATACCAATGGTTCCAAAGAAGCAGATAATACTTCTCATAATAAGAAAAACACATCTAAATATAATATAATTAATCACTATTAATTAATACTAATTAATTAACCATGAAATTAAGTAATTAATGCAAGATTGATTGATTAATAAAGTACTACTCATATGCACATTCACGTTGGATCATAATGTCGCTTTGGCTGCCCTTCAGAAGTGTCGTCAAGCGTGGGTAGAGTGGAAGCACCGAATGTTCTATTGCAAGTGCAAGAAGATCCGCTCATATGAGAATACATATCTATACCATATAACAAATGAAAAGTTAATGTACGCATTATTGCTTTTGGAATCAAAACTAGTATTCATGGAAGAACAATTTTGTATCCAGGCATCTTGAGTTTGTATGAGAAATTTAACCAAAGGATGCGCAAGGATTCTTCCTCGAGTTTAGTTTCTACTATCTTCCTGATGACGCCACTTAACTCTAACAATAATGCAGAATAATAGAGTAGGATCGAGAACTTCTAGAGAGGACCGTCATATTGAGAGTAAGTTCAAAGGCCAAAATGTGATACAAAATGTAGAGATTGAATCATCTATACTAGTAAGCTAGATAAAATAATTTTCTTAGTTTAAGCTTTGACAAAATTGAGATTGGGAGGATGTTATAGGCCTTCTAGTAGCGCATAAATATCTGTCGGTGGTGACGGCGGAGGGAGAGATACGAGGAAGTCGTGCTCGACTTATGGAGAATACGTTGAGGGAGCCAAACTCAACCTAAGGGAGGCAGAAAAGGGAAGTCCTTGCTCAACCCAAACACTAGCTTCAGGAAGGAGAAGAGAACCTGAAAGAGAGATAAAATTAGAAATAGGGATTTCTGTTGGGTTTCCTGTAGGGGTTTCCTGTAGGGGTTTCCTATAGAGTGATTTAGGATGGGTAGCATTACTTCTTTGTGAGGAGTTAATTTATCCTTAGAGCTTAGAAATTTCGTGTATCTACCGCGAGTGTTTGAGATTTTGTGGAGCCTCTAGTGTGAAGAGCGAGTGAATTTAGGTTGTTTAGATAATGACTTTCTTACATTGTTGAGTGATTCCGTGGAACCACCTCGTGTGAGGGAGCGATTTAATTCCTTGGTGCCCGTATGCGATAGCAGTCGACCTCGGAGTGGAAGATCGAAGGTGACGAGGAGTTACTCACGTGATCGTCGTCGACTTCGGATACGGAAAGACGCATCTTTCCAGTGGGTAATTGTTTTTATCTTTTCTTTTGTGTGTCTCTATATTTTCTTGTAGGATAATAGACTCTTTGCTGGGTTTTCGCCCGAGTTTTGTCAGAAACGCTACGTAGAAAACTCCAAACGGAAACATATTTGGAGTTCACGATTTTCGTTGTGCTACGACAAGGGGAACTGAACGAAAGTTGCGAACTTCTTTCCCCAGATTTAAAATTGAACCATTTTTATTTAAGAAAATCATTTTAAAACAAAATAGTGATTTTGTGCTTTACAAAGAAATTAGTTGCTTCATTTCTTAAAGTTCGTGCAAATTTCGCTCAAAACTTCGCAAAATTAATTTATTCATCGCATGTATATACAGTTTTCTAGAAATAGCCGACAGGCGCGCAAACCATACGCGTCGTCCTGCATCACATAGTATCTCATAAACCCCTCAATGAAACTTCAATCCAAAAGCGATAATGGATTTCTCTAGAAAAAATGCACGAGCTAGGATAGGCAATTGAAGGTAGTGGTGGGGTTTTGGCAGGGCGGCCATTCCACATAAACGAACCTTCCACCGCCAATTATTGGAGTTCTAAACCTCCAATCGAGAAACAATCCCCCCAGCACACTCACAACGACAAAAAGCTTCTGCAATTTTTTTGCGAGAACTTTAATTTTCCGGCGAGGCAGCACCAATCATCGGCCACCCAAACTTCGGAGACCCTGATAAGGTTGCCAAGATCCACACAGGGCACAAATTTATCTAGAACACGCCCACGTGCGCTGCTCATCGGGAACACACATGCCACTCACCATAATGCGCCTGGCGCACCAGACTCTAAAACGTGCCTCGCACGCCAAACTCCAGAATACGCTCATGTACCAGATTCCAGAACGCACCACCCGCCGCGCATCTCACCAGAACGCGCAAGCCGCTCACCAGAACGTGCAGGTCACTCACCAGAATGCGAGCGTCGCTCTCCAGAACATGCGTCCATACACCACTCTCCACAACAAGCGCTCGAGCACCGCTCGCTAGAACGTGTGCCAACACACTACTCGTCGTAACATGTTGTCATGCGCCGCTCTCCAGAACATGCCCAACACAAAGATCTTTGAATCCTACCCCACACACTACTCTCCAGAACCTGCCCCGCACACCGCTCTCTGGAATGCTCCCCCGTACACCGCTCTTTGAAAAGTGCCCTCGCGCCACTCTATGGAACAAACCTGTACGCCACTCTCATGAATACGCCCCAAGCACTGCTCTCTGAAAAGCCCCACCTGTCGCTGTCTATAACGCGCTCGCATGCTTCTCTCCAGAATGCACCCATGCACGTCGTTCACCATATCGGGCCACTGCACACTGCTCTCCAGAACGGGCCCCAATCTCCAGAACCGGCCCCATTCTCCAATCACCAAAAACATATTGTTGCTCGCCTCCAAAGCTTGACCCCATGCCCCGCGCTCCAACATTCACAATGATGAAAGGTGCATTATGCAATCATTTAAAACCAGTGGTAGTTTGTCGCCCTCATTAAAACATCATATTTGTTCTCAAAATACTACTAGGTGATTTTCTTGAATTGGGTCGGGCCTCATAATTTTTTCTTCCCACATTTTCCATATAAAAAACTCTTGTTGTCGACTCTACTTTGACTATGTTCAGGTTCGACTCATTCCTGAGCTAAGACGGTCATAATTTACCCAATCAAAGGAACATTAATCAATCCACAACAGTTATTATTAATGTTAATCCCTTCTTTATATAGATAAAGGAGGCAATAAACAAATAGTTGCATACAACGTGGGACTAAAATAACATGCATAAATAAATGCTCGAAATAATTAACATTTCCCCACGAGTTGGAATGTATATGACAACCATGTCCAACTTGACTCATCCGTAAACAAGGTAGGAAGAGGCCTAGTAAAGATGGTCGTAATTGTCGTGTTAAATGTAACAAACCGAGTGCAAACACCTAATGAGAAGTTGAGAATCTCTCATGTAATAGGGGATTCTTGGCAATGTATATGAAGTTTTATTATCATGGTACATAGACAGATGTGGTGTATATTTCATTATAATCTTTTAAGAATATTTTCAGGCACTTTATTTCACAAGTTACTTGTGTCATGCTAGAATGTATTCCGTCTCAACACTGAATCTAGAAACAAATGTTTGCTTTTCAACAAGCTTCCTCCTTAAAAAGAGTAATAACCTGAGATTGATTTCTTGCCACCCCTTGTTATCTACAAAGTTGACATTGGAAAATGTTTCGATATATAAAGGAAAATTTCATCTAAATTGAATACCTTTATGAGATGATCCCTTGATATACTTCAGTATTTTCAAAGAAGCATCTACATGACACTCACTGGGATTGTGCATAAACCTATGTAATTATGGCACTCGCCTAGGAGCGCCTGGGGTGTCCGGCGCACCAGGTCTCGCCTCTGCAAGGCAGAGGTGGGACGAGCTGCCCTAAGTGCGCACTTGGGTCTTTCAAGGCCTTTTCTTCAACACGATTAATGAAATTTTGTTTGAATGTGGGAAAAAACATGATATCAGGCTTATATTGCATGATTTTTTATATGTATCTACCATCAAGTGAGGGAAGTTACATTTATTTAATTTATATATTTATCAAATGGAATGTACCTCTTCTAAAAATATAAAAGAAGAGAGTAAATGGTTGAGATCAAACGAGGATTGAGAAAGAGAATTATGGGTAGAGAAAGAGAATTAGGGAAAGACTTGGTGAAATTACATAATTAAATCTGCTCAAAAAAAGCTTTGGGGGGG
This sequence comes from Platanthera guangdongensis, assembly GCA_039583875.1. Lineage (NCBI taxonomy): Eukaryota > Viridiplantae > Streptophyta > Magnoliopsida > Asparagales > Orchidaceae > Platanthera > Platanthera guangdongensis. The sequence continues at coordinate 26,955,495 of CM077156.1, forward strand.
CTGCACGAGAAGATGTGACACCTCCACTAAGTTGGGACATGTTCGTCAATGGGAACTCAAGGTAGAATTCCGTGAAAGTTAGTTTGATTCTTGTTAGCCCGGAAGAGGCTAAGATCGAGCAAGCAGTGACACATTTTGAAGTCAAGAAACAATTAGGTTGAATATGAAGCCTTGATTGTCGAGCTGCGAGTGGCAAAAGAACTAGGAGTGCAAGACAATCAGGCGTATACCAGCTCTCTGGAAATCGCCTCTCAGATTCGCAGAGTTTGAAATTTGAGAACCCGCTTTGCAATAGTACCTTTCGAAGGTAAAGGGACTAATCAGGTTATTCCGATCTTTTGGCATTCAACACGTGCCGAGAAGTGAAAACCACACAATTTATGTACTCGAAAAGTACGAGCCGGTGATTGAAGGAAATTTGGCAGAAATCTTCTGTTCATCGATCGAAGAAGGAGAGTTGATGAAGATCGACCAGAAGATTTTCTGGATTAACCACTTTGTAGAATTATTAACTATCGAGAAGTACCCAGAAGTGGTGGAAGACAAGAGACTGTTCTAATTTAAATTAGCTTATAATCTGTTCCATAATGGAGACCTGTATCAGAAGACTCTTTCTGATCATTAGCAAGGTGCAGAAAGAAATTCGAGGCACCACGATTCCTAGAAGAAATCCATTCAGGGAAGAGGGTTATTAATCACTCCAGAAGCCGCACCTTGGATAAGAGGGTATTAATGCAGGATATTTTTGACCAACCATCCGAAAAGATGCAGAAGAGTTCAACTGAAGGTGTCCAAAATGTCAGCTAAATGAGTCTATACAACTACAGTTGTCATAACACCTAAGGTCCATCATGGACACCAAACCGTTTGTAATTTGGGGAATGGATTTACTTGGAACTTTCACTCAAAACATTGGGACAGCGAAAGTTTATTCTGATAATGGTTAATTATTTTTCTAAGTTTATCAAGGTCAAGGCACTTCCGAAGATGACAAAGCAAATCGTAAGGAATTTCATTTTGGGGGATATTCCATGCAGATATGGAGTGCCTCTTGTCATCATGACCGACAATGGTCCTCAATTTGTAAGTTTTGTTTGGTGGAGTTTTATGAACAGATAGAGACAAACCTATGCTTCGCCTTTGTTCATCACCCATGAAGCAACAAACAAGTTGGAGGTGAGATCTACAAGCTATAACTATTTTGTATTTTGTGTTCATGCATTAAAATCTCTCTTTCTTTCTTATTGTTGAATTTTGTCTATAGATTATTTTGGTGGGCTAGTAACCTCGGCCCAAACTATGGTCCAAACTTTGAATCTAAATTCTCGGCTTCAACATCAAATTTTCTCCTTCTTATTTTCATGGTTCTAGCATAAAAAATGAGAACTCTTGGTAGCCAAATTCTGGTTGCTCTCATAGCCACTTTCTATTTTTTTAACCATCTGCCTTTGTGTCTATATCCAAGAAGAAGGGAATTCCACTCGCCTTGGTAGCCTGTCGGGAAGGAGAAAAGATAGCGCCTCTGAGAGCAAAACTAGCTAAATGAGAAGGGTTTTGGGGAGAGGTCTTTTTTGGAGCGGGCAAAACCGATAGGTTTTGGGACAAAATCAAAACCCGTGAAAAAGGCCAAACAAACGCCTTCAATTGCAATTGAAATACCAAAAATCAATTCTTTCCTAATAAAACTTGTGAAACGAACAGGACCTTAAGCTTTTTGCAACGGGCAAGTGAGTACAAAACTATCAATCAAATTCAAAGAACAAAACAGGAAAACCCTACCTCACAATAGCACCATCATACCCAAACCTGCTCCTCACGATCAGACCCAAGGCTTTCTTCCTAAAATCCGTGGAATTATATACATAATCCTCTAAACGATCATCTCCAGAGTATTCATAAACGGATCGGAATCCGTATAATCATTCCTAGCCAGACAAACCCTCATCTTCGTCCCCCTGGCCAAGAAAACGCCTTTGTAGCTGGAAGCCGCACCGACGATGTAATCTGTTGTATTGTTGACAATTGTCCAGAATGTCCCGTCGACGATCTGGTCAAAGACCAGAGGATCGTCGGGGCCGTTGACCCACTCCGTAAAAGTAGGTAGTACTGACAAGGTAGCGGGAACCGCAGAAGGTGGGAATTATGTTAGCAGAACTTGTGGTGGGGGTGCCCGACGCCCAGGAAAGAGCGTAAGGTGGATAGTGTGGAGAAGGAAGACCAGGGAAGGGAGATGCTTCGAGATTCTCAAGTGGCGATGAAGGCAAAGTCCGGCAACCATAGGAGACCACCGACGGTGTCAGATTAAACTTACTAGCTCCATTTTTCTCTAATTATCACCCATTTTGACTACCAGCTTAATTATATTTGGTGATTTATATGTGCACATCCATAATGTTTATTCACAGGAAATTAAATAAGATAATTATTATTCGCATATCATAAATATTTATTCGTAGATCAACTTTTTCCAACTTTATTTGAGTTTACAAATTATTATTCACATACCGATTTTAAACTTGAGCAGTTGATGTCTTCATTCTCCTGAGCAGGGTCTGACAACAATGGAAAATCTCTGACGATCTTTGAGCACATCAATGTGTGCATGGATCGTAATTCATAAAATGAATGTGCAGATAAATGCCAGGTAGAGGAAGAAAGACAATTTTGTCACTGTTTATGCGATTTCAGTTTGTTTGGGTAGATTTAGAGAGTCATGGTTTGTTTGGGAAAATTTAGATAATTATGGTTACTCTCTCTCTCTGTGGTGAGGAAGGCGAAGAAGATGACCAAAGTTTTTTTTAAAAAATTTTCTTTGCTAATCTGCGGATAACAAAAATATTTGTGAATAACAAATTTGTCTTCCTTTAGAGCTGCGAATAGATAAAATCTGTGAATAGACAAACGCGGTTTGCGAATAACAACCTCCTTAAATAATTCTTAAAATTAATTTCATAATACTTAAATCGATGTCTAGCTATACCCCCCCCCCCCCCCCCCCCCCACACACACACACACACACTCATTTGTCAAGCCCTCCTTGCCTGAAGACGCTTGATTCGTGGAAGACGAAACCCTCACACACTGTGCTGCTCAACCACACCGGAGCCAGGCTCGTGGCCTCTAAGCTCTCGAATCGTCGAGAAGGCTCAAGTTGCTCCTCATGATTATTTTCATTCTACACACAACATATACTTCAATGATGTTGAGCACATTAGTAAGTGATGCCTTGTTTTTATTTGTAGAATTTAGTATAAGGTAGAAGATGTTACATCCCATGATTATTGGGCACTCTAGAAGTTTGGTGGCACCTCCTGCTGTCATAGTGAGCTCTAAGTTGGACTCAGTGGACACGTAGTAGGCCCCTAGAAACCCCAGGATGTCCTAACCCTTGTATTGACCTAAGGATGAGCCCAGCCACAACCTTGGGGATTGTAAATGACCCAATTGGCTCCTAGTAACCCCAAACAAGGTCAACCTAGACCTAGTAGGCATCATCATGACCTAGGGGTCACATCAGGCTAACTCTTGGAGTCTAGTCAGCTCAAACTCAGTCCTAGGAGGTCCCTCTTGCCCAAAGAGGTTGAGTCAAGATAGTGTTGACCTAAGGTGGAACGAAGTTAACCCAATGACCTAGTTGACCTATCAAGTCAACTAAAGGTTGATTTTGTCAACCCTAACAATAATTTAACCTAAAGAGACACCTTAGAATCCATTTGACCTAGCCATGTCCTAGTGGACCAATTGGTTGTCTCACCCCTCACCCAGGACCACCACATCAAATGATGGCCATGGTCAACCCTAGGGTTGACTTGGTCAAACTATGATTTATGATATTTAAAGAGCTAGGGTTTGATGATTTAGGTTCAGGTTCACCACCTCATGCCCTCATTGACTCAATACAACAAGTTATGTTCTTCTCCCACCACCACATGGCATGTCATGTCAGCATAGTGGTAAAAACTGATCAAAATGGTCAACCATGAGCTAAATCAAGTCATAATCGTATACCTTGAGACTTTGCATGACTAATGACATATAGGACATGAAATGGAAGAGGATTGATTTGGCTTCAATTCAGAGGGATTTGAAGAGGTATAACCGATCATGGAAGATAAAATGTCCTTGGAAGAGGAGGGGAGGGTTCAACCACATTTAGGCTCCTTTTGGGGGGACTTATTTTTCAAGCGGTTACGACCGCATGAATCCGACCTCAATTCTCCTCCTCTATATTTTAGACCTTGAAATTGCTTTAAATTATTACTTGGACCTTCCCGAAACAAAACAAAATGAGAAGATGGAGCTTGGAGCTTATTGATGACCACCACCAACTTATAGCAACCATGTGCCTCATGACATACTCTGCCATTTGAAAGCTTCCCAAACTTTCTTTTATGACATACTAATGGTGTACATTCAGAGTTCATTTGCCCAAAATATCATTTTCAGGGTCATTGTGTTGAACAATGTGACCTAGATTAGTCAACTTTACTAAATGACCTCAGATTCGAACGAAAGTTTTATTGCACTCACATGGATTATACTAGTCTAATGCAACTGATTAGGGTCCATTCTGAGGTCATTTGCTCAAAATGATGTTTTGGGGTTGTTATGTCGAACAATGTGACCTTAATTAGTCAATTTCTCTAAACGATCTCGGATTTGAACAAAACGAGTTGCATTGCGCTCGCATGGATTATATGAGTCTTATGTAACTTACTATGATCCATTTTGAGTTTATTTGCTCAAAATGTCATTTCGAGGCCGTCACCAAACTTTTAGGGTACCCAATGGGTGATCAGGTTGCCTTAATTGGGTCAGTCTGGGTCCTAGTGACCCAATTAAAATTCGGGACGTTACACCTAGACCTAGTAGACACCATCATGACATAGGGTTCACATCAGACTAGCCCTAGGAGTGTGATCAACTTAGACTCAGTCCTAGGAGGTGTCTCTCTTTCCCTAAGAGGCTAAGTCAAGCCTGTGCGGACCCAAGATAAATCCAAGTTGGCCCAACTGGGTCCACCTTGACTAGTTCACTGGCCAAGTCTACTAGAGGTTTACTTGGTTAACCCTAACCCTAAGTTGACTTAAAGTGACACCTTATACCCTAATTGACCTAGCCATGCCACTAGTGGACCAATTAGTAGTCTCAGCCCTCACCCAAACCTCCACACCAACATGATGACTTGGCATGGTCAACCCTAGGGTTGACTTGGTCAAACATAGGTTTAAGGTATCCAAAGAGCTTGGGTTTGATGAATTTTGTTCATGTTGACCACCCAATGCCCTCATGGACTAAAGACAATAAGATATGGTCGTCTCCCTCCACATGACATGTCATGTCAACATGGTAGTAAAAACTGGTCAAAATGGTCAAATATATACTAAATCAAGTCATAATCAGTCATATACATTAAATCTTTGCATGACTAATGAAATGAAGGCCAAGAAATGACAAATAATTGATTTTTCTTCATTTCAAATGGAGTTGAAAAGGTATGGCTGGTCATGGAAGACAAAAGCGTCCATAAAAGAGGAGGGGAGGGGTCAACCACACTTAATACTCCCATCCTCTCTATTCCAGGCCTTGAAACCGATTTAAAATTATTCCTTGGACCTTCCCAAAAAAAGAAATGAGAAGAAGCTTGGAGTTGCTGATGGCGAGGAGGAACCTTCCCGACCACCATCATTGCCTGTACTTTGGAACCGCCAACATGCGCCTCTTGACATCCAAACTTCCGCCATTTGTGAAATTTCAAACCTCCTTTTATGCTAGACTTAATTGGAGCATTCCACACCCCCTCCGGCCACCGGAGGAGGTGTTTCCCGCCCAAGAAATAGGCTCGGGAGTCCCTACAACAGAGAAATCCATGTCATTTGAAGCTCAATAGGAGTCCCTACAACAAAGGGGAGGTCCCACTGGTCCTTCCCATGAGCCCTTAAGGCAGAGATTATTTGTATCCTGCTGATTCTTGTTTTTCTGGTGAGGAGAGGTGGAGACTGGCCATCGGACCGCCCATAAAGATTCACCATCCTTCAGCAATTCGAATGGATGCGGTAGTGCAACAAGGGTGCTGCTAGAGCCCGACGAAAGGCAACTAGAAATTTCAAGGTGCGGGATCACCAAGCAAAAGATCATAGTCGTCCGTATTGAAGTATAATACGACTCCACCATCAATTACCTTAAAATTGGCTAACCAATCATTGTGTAGCCCCCACAAGGGATCAACAGAGGATCCGTTGTGGGGGGAAGGTCAAAATTAGTGCGACTGAATCAATAGCTATCTGATTTTGCTAAGATCGATGAAACGGATCAAGTGGTCGTATTATTAGAATAAATTAGGGCTATAGTATGATTTTATTGTATATAAAATGAGATAGAATTTTCAAATGAAAATTAATGGCTTTTTCAGTCATTTTAAGCGAAGTACCTAACATGAAAATTGTTGGGCATTGTATCATCTTTCCAAAATATTGTTACCTGTTTTATGGGGAGGCCTATAATTCTTTTTAGACATTTTAAAGATAGGGCAACAAAATTATAGGGCAGAATAAATTAGTTGTATATTTGTGTCACCCTTAATTCAAATGACATGAAACTTTGTTGGGTTTAATATTATGGTCATAGGTAACCCCACTAAAATTATGAAATTTTTAGGTCTTTTGTACTATTTGTTTGGGTTCCTATACACCAAAAATCATGGCTATCATTAAATAACGATAATTATGTCTTTTCCTAAATTTTTGAAGCTCAATTATTTTGTGAGGCTTTAGGATGATGTTATTTATTTGTGATAGAGGTTGTGATATTTTAATTTCGTATGATGGTTATTTTATGTCTTTACTTTATTGTCACACATGGATTAATTAAATAGTATAGAATGATGGCTAAACTAATATGTGGTGATTAGTATCATATGTTCTTGTCATATTAGTCTAACGATGATCTTCGTAGATCTTTGGTGATCATGCCACGTAAGTGGGCTTGTTTGATCAGATAATTATCTTGTGTTACGTTATGATTTGAATAGTTTATAGTTGATATGCACAAATAGTTAAATGTCACTCTGTATGATTAGAAGAATTATAGATCATCATGTCGTAATAGATTATAATCTAATGGGACTTTAGGTGATTATGAAATTGATTGAGCTACAAATGAAAATATGATACCTGTGGACTAGCGTTCACTTAGAAGAATTAAATAGGTAACCTGGATTGAGGTTAACATGTATTAATATTGAGCAAACCCATCTTTATCCAAATGGTGTAGCCAATCAAATTTTAAAGTTCAATATTAGAGCATTTGAATGCTCAAATCATAAATTTCTTACAAATTTGTTCAAAAATAATGGATCCTCCATGGATGTCGTGCAATGGAGACTTTTTTATTTACATTACGAGACTGAGCTAAGAGTTGGTTGAAGTTGACAGCATCGGGATCTATTCTTGCTTGGGACTAGTTATCACATAAGTTTCTGTCCAGATTAGTTCCTATAATGAAATTGAAAGAATTGGTTTCAAGACCGCCTAAACACCTAGATGGGGGGTGAATAGGTGCAATTCCTTTTTACTGTAAGGCAGAATATTAATTCAGATAATCAAATAGAATCAATGAGTTCTACAGCTACCACATCACAGAAATCACAGAATCACACACAATCACAGATGGCACACAATTTTATAGTGGTTCCCCAAATGATGGGTACATCTACTTTCCCCCTTCGCCTATCTAGCAGTGTGCTAGATTCGGCCTAACTTCTTCCTTCCTTCTCAGATCAACAGATCTTACAGCTCAGAACCCAGTCAAGGTTCCTACAACTCAGAGTGAGTCTACACTCCTACAACTCAAGCAGTTAAGCCCTACCTCAGCCTACACCCAGGCCTACAACTCAGAGAATCAAATCTCCTACCTCAGGCACACAGCTCTACCTCAGCCTTCCCAAGGCCTACAACTCAGAGATGAAAATCTCCTACCTCAGGCACACAGCCCTACCTCTGCCTTTATAAATTAGGCTTACAACTCAGATCAATAATGATCTTACAGAAAAATGATAAAAATAAGTTTTATCTTTCACCCAAGTTGAGAGAGAATGGGTAGAAAGATTTCTTGATCAGTTCTTGAAGAATCTGATTATCCAGAAATCAACCTGTCTTTGGCTTTCTTCAAAGCTTCTTGAATCTGAACACAATAGGGTTGAATTTCTTGAATATGATCTTCAATCAGCTTCCTTCTTAAATCCAGAAATCAATCTGAATTCTTCTTAGCAGATAGTTCAGGATCTGCCCTTAAGAGACTAGTTGATGATAGTCTCTTTCTTCACTTGAATTGTTGGAGCTCTCTCTCTCTACAAATTCTTCTGAAAAACTTTTGAAATTCTTCACTTAGATCCACTTGAAAATCTCTGACTGGATTTTCTTGTGTATGTTGGATCTTCTATTGTAATTGTGTGTTGAGTACTTCATCTTCTTTTCCCGTCTATTGTTGTTGTTGTCACAGCTGATAGAATCTGTCTTTATATAGACATCATCCAAGGTTACCGGCTGATCCGGTTGCTAACCAACTTCTGATAGATCTGACAGTTGCAGTAGACCTGTTGGTAATGGCAGCTGTCAAGTCTTCCAGTCACTTATTGAAACTTTGTCTCTGTCAGCAAAGTATCGAGTCTGAACTTCACATGTGTCGACACAAGTTGACTAAGTGTCGACACAATCCTTGATGGTGTCGACACAACTCTCATGGTGTCGACACTGCTTCTCGACATAGCTTCTGTAAGAATGTGTCGACACAAGTCATGGGTGTCGACACAGTCACTTCTTGTCTTGGCACAGTTAACTTTGAAGAATTCTGATGTGTGTGTCGACACAAGTCCTGTGTGTCTACACAGTTGATGTCGACTGAACTTTCTGTGTGTCGACACAAGTCCTGTGTGTCGACACAGTTGATGTCGACTGAACTTTCTGTGTGTCGACACAAGTCCTGTATGTCGACACAGTTGATGCAGTCTGAACTTTCTGTGTGTCGACACAAGTCCTATGTATCGACACAATTCCTTCTAGTATCGACACAGCTTTTCCAAGTGTCGACACAATTGGCTCCAGGTATTGACACAGCTTTTCTCAAGTGTCGACACAAGTTTTCACAAGTGTCGACACAGCTTCTTCTGGTGTCAACTCATGGACTTAGAAACTTTTCCTGCATATCCTTAACCTGCACATGTAAACTCAAAACAACATCAAATACACCTTGATGTATATCACTGAGTTGGGTGAGGCTTCTCCAAATCTAGTACACATTTTCCAATGTACCCAACAGAAATGTGAATGTGCAAATGAACATCACATCACATGCACAATAAAGGAAGATCCATTGAATAAAAATCTATGAATGACATAAGGAACTTAGGAGACGTCCACATCATATGACACTCATATGATTACAAGTTTAGACCTTCAAAATGATTTCAGAACAAATTGATTGGCTGAGGTGGATGTCATATTTGAGGGCACGTGTAAGTATTGTTTTTTCCCAATTAAGTGGACCAAATAAATCGAGTCAACCTAATCGAATTCTCGCATTGATAAAAGTCCATGAGGATATCATGTGAATGGGAGTTAATTTAAGTTTGCGGGACTTGTCAAAACCCATGATTGGTGGGTTGGGCGTATTCAGAACTTTTTTGCACAAGCTTGGTCTCACTCTTGGCACTTTCAGACTGATCATATACGTCTTACACTTCTAATTAATTTAGAAAGACGCACAAATTCATTCTTAATTTGATAGATAACTTCAGTGTAAATTTTCTCTATTAACCTTAGTTTTCCCTAAAAAAACCTTAGTTTGCCCTCCCTAAGGGATGTTATGGGCTAGCCAAAAGGTGATTTTTCGATTGTGAACAAGGGAGTAAGGGCTTGCAGTTACTCTACTTCTTTGTCTTTAACCGAGAAACCTATTATAGTTGGGGTTTTTTTGTTATTTTTACCTCTGCCCCTAATTGATAACGACAACCATGTTTTAACTTCATTAATCGGGCGGCGAGATGTAGTTATATTGATTATCATAGCGAACATACAATTAAAATCTATTAATTAATTTGTGAATCTCAATGCGATAGAGACTTGTAAAGTGCATTATTTTCAAAGTCCTTAAGCGCTTGTGATCTTTAGAGCCTTTAGCGCTCTTTTATGTCATAATTTTTAAATCACGACACTTAAGTTGAATGTTGCTAAGAGAATCCCTTTGTGGGAGAATCTCATGGGTTAATTGAACTATAGCCACAAAAGTGATTGGCAGCTTAGATTGCTGGAGATTAATCAGAAGTCTCAAGGTGGTCGACCCTCATTTTCTTCATCTCGTGATGACAATAGTCTATCCTCACTCTTTTCAAAAGGAAATCCAAAGTACACAGTCTCAATTTTCTTCATCATTCCAAATTAAAAGCGACATGCTTGCCTTTTCATCTAATAAGATAAGAGAGCAGAAAATTGGTTTTGATTTTCTTGTTTCTACACTAAATGAATAGAGCACTCATGTCGTAGTATATGTTATCTTCAACTCAAATGCCCCGGACTTTAGCTATGGGAACTCAAGTTTGCCCTCACTAAGGGATGTCATGGGATGATCAAAAGGTGATTTTTCGATGGTGAACAAGGGGGCAAGGGCTTGTGGTTACTCTTCTTTTTGTCTTTAACCGAGAAACCTATTATAGTTGTGTTTTTCTATTATTTTTGTCTCTGCGCCTAATTGATAACGACAACCATGTTTTAACTCCATTGATAGGGTGGCAAGATGTTGTTATATGGATTATCATAGCAAACACACAATTTGAGTCTATTAATTAATTTGAGAATCTCAATGCGATAGAGACTTGTAAAGTGCATTATTTTTAAGTCCTTAAGCGCTCATGATCTTTAGAGCCTTTAGTGCTCTTTAATGTCATAATTTTTAGATCACGAGACTTAAGTTGAATGTTGCTAAGAGAATCCCTTTGTAGGAGAATCTCATGGGTTAATTGAACTATAGCCACAAAAGTGATTGACAGTTAGATTGTTGGAGATAATCAGATAATCATTTTCTTCATCTTGTGATGTCAGTAGTCTTTCCTTCCTCTTTTCAGAAGGAAATCCAGAGTACACATTGTCTCATTTTTCTTCATCATTCCAAATTAAGGGCGGTGTGCTTGCCATTTCATCTAAGATAAGAAAGCAGAAAATTGGTTTTGATTTTCTTGTTTCTATACTAAATGAATAGAGCACTCGTGTCATGGTATATGTTATCTTCAAATCAAGTGCCCTGGACTTTATCCATGGGACCTCAAGTACACCGTTGGGAACTCAAGTTTTCCCTCCTTAAGGGAGGTTATGGGCTGAACAAAAGGTGATTTTTCGATTGTGAACAAGGGGTAAGGGATTGCAGTTACTCTCCTTCTTTGTCTTTAACCGAGAAACCTATTATAGTTGTGTTTTTTTGTTATTTTTTCCTCTATGCTTAATTGATAACAACAACCATGTTTTAGCTCCATTGATCGGGCGGTGAGATGTTGTTATATTGATTATCATAGCGAACATACAATTAAAATCTATTAATTAATTGGAGAATCTCAATGGGATAGAGACTTGTAAAGTGCATTATTTTTAAAGTCCTTAAGCGCTCATGATCTTTAGAGCCTTTAGTGCTCTTTTATGTCATAATTTTTAGATCACGACACTTAAGTCGAATGTTGCTAAGAGAATCCCTTTGTAGGAGAATCTCGTGGGTTAATTGAACTATAGCCACAAAAGTGATTGACAGCTTAGATTGCTGGAGATTAAACAGAAGTCTCAAGGTGGTCAACCCTCATTTTCTCCATCTTGTGATGACAGTAGTCTTTCCTTCCTCTTTTCAGAAGGAAATCTAGAGTACACATTGTCTCAATTTTCTTCATCATTCCATATTAAGAGCGGCGTCCTTGCCTTTTCATCTAAGATAAGAGAGCAGAAAATTGGTTTTAATTTTCTTGTTTCTACACTAAATGAATAGAGCACTCATGTCATAATATAAGTTATCTTCAAGTCAAGTGCCCCAAACTTTATCTATGGGAACTCCAGTACACTGCTGAGAATGTTGGTAATCATGCAACACGAGGTCGAACTGAAGAACAATACGCACTCAATTTTCCACACTTTATTTCAATTGTGTGCTTTATATATTGACAATATTTTACAGTATTTGCATATATTTGCAAGTGATAAAATATTGATTCGTGAATTAAGAGTTTGTTACTATTGCTCATGATGTCCTGCTAGTGGCAAAATAACTAATGGATGCATGAACTAATCGACTAAACTCCACGATGAGAGTTTAAAAATAAATCATTTTAGGCTCTGTTGGACATGGTGGTAGCGGTCGTGAAAGCGGTGGTTATGTACTATCGATCGTGAACGCCCAACCTCACCTAAGGAATTAGGTTAAATTTTATATTCAAATCTAGTTTGTTTCTTTCATGGCAGTCATAATTGTTGTCACGTCAAACATACATTCTATGGTGATGGCATTTTTGTCCAAACTCACAAGGGCAAAATTATCGTACAAAATCGAGCCTGAATCTCGACAGTGACAATGGAGAAGAATTATAAAACAATATTTTACAATAGAGAAAAATTAAAGGAAGCTCAAGCATTTTAAAAAAGTCAAATTTAGAGAACGAACCTTTTGTGGAGAAATCGGTCATCAAATTTGGAGAGGCGACACGAACCTACATCGTTCGTGGGCGGGAAGTCGTTCGTGGGAGGGAATCGATTGTGGAGGCGACATCGGTCGCGGACGGCGACATCGGTCGTCGACATTCGGCGACATCGATCGCGGCGGGGACATCGATCGTGGGCGGCGACATCGATCGTGGGCGGCGACATTCAGCGGGGGACGCGACATTCAGCGAGGGCAACGAGATTCGACGGGGGCGGCGACACTGGTCATGGGCGGTGACATTGCTCGTAGGTGGCGATACTAGTCGTGGGCGGCAACATTGGTCATTATGCAAAGTCTCAAGTATGGTCTCAATAATTGACAATAATCTCTATTTCCTAAAAAATTTCAGTCGCTTGGATTTCATCAAGTGTTATTTGAACTGCAGTAGCTGCAATCCAATAGAACTACAGTTCAGATTGAACTACAGCTGGTGCAGTTCAGATCGTTTCTTTTTGTTACTTATTTTCTCCGTGTAATTTTCAGTGTAAGTGAAGCTACTAAACAATTATAAAGCTACTAAGCAATTTCAGGTGCATGCCCTCATAATACTTTCCTGGAAGAACCCCGAGTTGATTATTTCTTGGCAGGCAACTCATTTCATAACGACACTCTTTATTATTAATTTAATCATCAGTAAATGTAGAGAGAAGCAATGAAGAAATTATTTTGTAACCCAATTCAGACTAATCACTTCTTGCCAGAAATCGGAAACTAAATTAGTTTATCAAGTTGAAGGAACATTTGAGTACACATGAGAGCGAATAAAAAGTAGTAGACACGGAAGACCGAACATATAAAGGAAGCTCAAACATTTAAAAGAAGTCAAATTTAGAGAACGAACCTTTTGTGGAGAAATCAAACTTAGGTTGCACCATTATAGATGTACTGAAATTGGTGCCGGGTAAATAAAATGAATTTTGATATCATCTCTATCAAATCCAGTAGAGCTTGTGTGCATGCCAATCATCTGAGAAACAATATGAAATAGCATGTAATAAAACCATTGGACTTTGATAAGACCAAACATGTAATGGAAGCTCTAAAATGTACAAAAAAAAGAGTCAAATATAAAGAACTAACCTTTTGCAGGGGGGGGCACCTGCAAGCAGGGGCGGCGACATGTCTACGGGGGTCGACGGCATGCATAAGGGGCGTTGACATGCGTGCATGGTCGGTGACATCCAGCAGGCGCTGCGACATCCGGCATGCGCGGCGTCATCCGCTGGGCACAGAGACATTCGTTGGGCTGTCCCGCAAAAGCAGTTCTTGGAAATTGGAGTTCATACTAACAATAACAGTTTTGTCGTAAAAATACAACTAATGTTGGTGCAATACACAAATCATTAATGAAATGGATAATAATATTGTAAAATTTTAGCATTGTTACAATTCAGCTGATCATTTTCCAGCATATTAAATTACCCGCATGTGAACATAAAACCTACACTCTTTATGAACGTAAAACCTACACTCCTAATTAAATTACTTTGCCTGACTGCTTGTCGTGTGCCACAACGACTGCTTGTCGTGTGCCACAACGACTGCTTGTCTCAAGGATGGTCAAAATAATAGACAATAATCTTTATTTCCTAAAAATTTTGAATGCCATGGAGTTCATCAACTGTTTCAGTTCAAATAAAACTGCAGCAGCTATAGTCCAAGAGAGCTGCAGCTGCTGCAGTTCAGATCCTCTCTTTTTTGTTCACTACTTTCTCCTTGTAATTTTTCCTGCAAGTGAAGCTACTAAACAATTATAAAACTACAAAACAATTTCAGGTGCATGTCCTCATAATACTTTCCTGGAGAAATCCCTAGTTGAATATTTATCGACAGACACACATTTCATAACGGCTCTCTTTATTATTAATTTAACCGAGAGAAACAATGATGAAATAATGTTGTATCACATACAGACTTATCACTTCTTGCCTGAACTTTGAATCTAAATTAGTCTATACAGTTCAAGGAACACATGAGTACACATGAGAACAAATAAATAGTAGTAGATATGGAAGACCAAACATTTAAATGAAGCTCAAACATTTTAAAAAGGACAAATATAGAGAACGATTGTGGAGAAATCACACTTAGATTGCCCCCTTATTGATGTACTGAAATTGGAGCCCTAAAAAAATGAGTAAATCAAATAAGTTTTGATATCATCTCTGGCAAATCATGCAGAACTTGTGTGCATGCCTATCATGTGAAGTTGGAAACAATATGAAATAGCATGTAATACTGAACTTTGATAAGACCAAACATGTGAATTGAAGGAAGCTCAAAAATGTAAAAAAAGGAGTCAAATGTAGAGAATGAACCTTTTGTGGAGAAATCAAACTTAGGTTGTTCCCATCTAGATGTAGTGAAATTGGAGCCCTACAAAATGAGTAAATCATATGAATTTTGATATCATCTTTGTCAAATCCAATAGCTAGATCATGTGCAACATTCATTCCATGTAGTTCTTTAGTAATGTGAGCAATTAGATAGACACATCCATTAAAAGTGGTGTATTACCTGGCAGGAACAAGAGGAGGGCTCGGCAAGAGGGGAGGGTCGGCCAAGGAGAATAGAGAGGGGGAGAAGTTAGGGTTGACAGAAGAAGCAAGAGGGAGCAGCCCCCTTTCTAAATCCAATTGATCCAAAGATAAAAAAACCACACCAAGTTTTACCCCCATATATATAGGCGGGTCCAGACTTAAATAAAAACCAAAGATGCATAAAATAAACCAAAACCACAAAAGGCCATGCCACCCGGTTCATGCGCACCCTGTTCCTGGCTCCCCGTCCGGTCCGGTGTCACCTCCGGATAGAGCCGTTCCTCGTGTCTCTGAGCCGGTGCCGCCGTGAGCCCCACTCGTCTCCCGCGGCCGTTGCGTATACACCTGCCACGGTGGTTCCTCCGCTATATCGGTAACAATACCGCCGTTTGGGAAATTGGCATTGTCCTCAAGACAGTAGTCCGGAAATTGGCGGCGAAAAACATCGCGGAGAAGCCAGGTAGCGTCGCCGTCCGGCCTATGTCGCCACGCGACGCGGATCTCCTCCGGCGCGGCGCCCCCTGGTAAGTGATGGCGGCGGTCAACAATGGCGGAGGGATACAGCGGCTCCAACCCGGAATAATCGAGGTCGTCCGGAATGTGTTCCACCGCGGGATGGTCTCCTATCACCCGGCGGAGCTTCGAGACGTGGAAAACGGGGTGAATGCGGCAGTTGTTGGGGAGACGAAGCCGGTATGCCACGGATCCAATGCGGCTGAGAACTTCGAAGGGCCCAAAAAATCTGGGAGCTAATTTCGGGCATGGTCGCCGCGCGACCGTGAGCTGACGGTACGGGTGGAGTTTGAAAACTTTTTCCCCCACCTGGAAGGAGAGATCGCGGCGCTTCCGGTTAGCAAATGACAACATTTTTGCTTGGGCTCGCCGTAGGTGGTACTTTAAGCTATCGAGGATGATGTTGCGGTCGTGGAGGTGGTCGGCCAAGGTGGTAACGGCGCACTCCCCGGGCAGATGCCTGATTACGGAGGGAGGAGCCCTCCCATAGACCGTTTCAAAAGGCGACGTGTTCGTCGCATGGTGATACGTCGTGTTGTAAGAGTATTCCGCCCAACATAACCATTTGGCCCCAGTGCCCGGCCGCTCGCCGATAAAACAGCGGAGATCGGTTTCCAAACAACGGTTTAACACCTCTGATTGCCCGTCGGATTGTGGGTGATAAGCCTCACTCATACGGAGGCGAGTTCCCTGTAGACGAAAAAGAGAAGTCCAGAAGCTGCTCAGGAAAAAATGATCACGGTCGCTCACGATGGAGGGTGGAAAACCATGGAGGCGCACGACCTCGGCGATGAAACTGTCGGCGACGGTGGCGGCCGTGTAGGGATGTCGTTGAGGGATGAAATGTTCGTAGTTCGTGAGACGGTCCACGACTACCAAAATGCAGTCAAACCCGTTTGAACGGGGAAGGCGAGTGATGAAATCCATAGCGATATCCTCCCAAATGCGCTCCGGGATCGGTAGGGGTTGAAGGAGGCCCCCGGGAAACAATGCCTCGTACTTGGCTTTCTGGCATGGGAGGCAAGCCGCGACATAAGTCTTGACCTGTTGGAACAGGCCCCCGGGAAACAATGCCTCGTACTTGGCTTTCTGCATGGGAGCCGCAGCCGCCTAGCCGCGAGGTGCGGAACGCCCCCGCGTAAGTCTTGACTGTTGGAACTGCGGCCAATACAAGGACGCCGCTAGCCGCCTATAGGTGCGGAACGGCCCCGATGGCCACCCGACGGAGTGGAGTGGAACTCGGCCAGCAGGCGCGGAATACTGGAGACGAATGCTGCGCCAGCAGGGCTCGGCAGGACGAGGCGGCCCCGGATGAAAAAGGCGGCCGCCACATCCTAGCGAGTACGGCATCGGGTGCGCCGACGAATCGGCCAGCAGCGGCCAGAATCGGCGAGATTTCGGCCAGACGGGGGTCCCTTTCTACATTGCAATTGTGAATCGCATCGCAATTTCCCAAACCGGGCGCGAAATTGTTGTCAACTCAGGCGCGTTGTCGGGATCAGAATGCGGGAGAGGGCGTCCGCCGCCGGAGGCGATTGTCTGTCTTCCCCGATCGAAGGGATTGTGAAATCGTACACCAGCAATTTGGCCACCCACAGTTGTCGGGATCGCGATCCTTTGCTGCAGCAAATAGCGGTTCATTCTCAGGCTGTGGTGGTCTAGGCGGAGCGGCTGCGCACCGCGAAGGGACGGCCTAAAAGGTACGGCCACCAATGTTGGACGGCGAGGACAAGAGCCATGAGTTCATTCTCATAGGCGGAGACGGCTCCGGAACGCCGCCGAGAGACGCCTTGCTATAGTAAGCAATCGGCCGGCCAGCTTGCATGAGGACGGCCCTGACGCACGTACCAGAGGCGTCACATTCGACGATGAAGGGTTGCTGGAAACTCGGGCATAAGCGGCCACCGGGCCTTGGAGCGGCAACGAGAATGGAGTGTCTTTGGAATGGAGGGCGTGCAGAAAGCGGCCACCGCGCGGCGCGGCAACGAGAATGGAGTGTCTTTGGAATGAGGTCGAGGAACTGGGTGAGAGGCTGGGCCAGCACACCGGCCATTGGAGAACCTTGAATTTTGAATCGGTAATCGGCCGAGCCGGTGAGGTCGAGGACGTGGACATCCCGAAGTTGCGACGAGGGGGTCGGATTGGCATTTCTTTGAACCGCCTGAATTTTGTCTTCGTCCATGGCCACGCCGTCGGCCGAGATGGTGTGGCCCAAGTTGACTGCCAAGATGGTTGCAAATGCCACATTTCTTTGATTTACGGTCAAGTGGTGTTGACGGAAGGTGCGGTCTGAAATATCATTCATTGTTGCAGATGGCCTAAAAACAAATGTCATCAAAAAACACAAACAGGCGTTGGTGTGCCGGAGTACCGGTCGGAAATATCATTCATCGAGGCGTTGGTCATGAGTGCGAAAAGCGGACCATAAATTCAAGGGATGTCCTCCATGGTCATGAGTGCGAAAAGCGGTTTTAGGGATGTCCTCCAGGCGGAGCCAGAGTTGGTGGTAGCCTGCCCGCAGATCGAGCTTTGTGAGGTAGGCGACGCCGTGGAGCTCGTCAAATAGCTCCTGAATGATCGGAATCGGATATTTGTCCGCAACCGTGACCTTGTTGAGCTCTCTGTAATCCACACAAAAATGCCAGTTTCCATCCTTCTTGCGGACGAGCAGGACCGGACTGGAAAATGGGCTGGCGCTGGGGCGAATGAGCCCGCCCAACAACATCTTCCGCACTAAGCGTTCGATTTTGTCTTTCTGGGCGTGCCCGTAGCGGTGAGGACGGACGGAAACTTCCGCTGAGGAGGGTTGGAGAACAATCTGATGGTCGGTCGCACGGGCCGGTGGAAGGCCTGGTGGTGTGGCCAAGATGTCCGCGAACTCCGCGAGGAGGAGCTGAAAATCTTCGGCTAATGGTATGGAAGGCGGGGGGCCGACTGTAGGGGAAGTAACCACGCGGATAATGTGACGTCCGTGATGCGGGTAAGGGTGCGGGCCGAGAGTGGAGAGAGGAGAAGCGTCGCGTCGCCCACCAGGCGACAAGGACGGCCCTGATGTTGAAAGGACATAGTCATTGTGGCCATCGCCCAAGCAAACGGAGAAATCCGGGGATGATAAGGCCAGAAGGGCGAGGTCGCAGGCCAATGTTGTCGAGATGAAGTTGTGACTGGCCCCGGTGTCGATCATCACAATCACGCGGCGGTTCTGGAGCGCCCCAACCATCTTCATTGTGCGCGGACCGGTAATTCCCCCCACGGAGTAGAATGGGAGGTCGAGCACATTTAGGGCAGCGCCCTCCGCCGCCGGAGGAGGTTCGTCGTCTTGGATTGCGAGTGCATCAAAATCAGCCATTGTGACTTCAGGATCGAAATCGCCAAAAAGAGCGTGAAACTCCTTGACGGCACAGACGTGATGCGGGAATACGGTTGACAACAACGAAAACACAAACCCTTGCAGCGAAGGTCATTGTAATCTTGATTGAAAATGCGATGAGGAGGTTCGGTGCTCCCCGGGCGCGCCCCTCCGAGGGCAGCAAGTCGATGGGGCACGTCACGGGGGGTCGTCAGCCGGGGGGTGTGGTGGCCACTAGGAAGAGGCGGTCGTTGGCTGAGATCCGCTTCCACCGCACGGGACAGCTCCAAGGCCTCGGAGACGGTTCTTGAGTGATGAGTGCAAATGCGGGAGCGAATCGAGGGGAGAAGTCCTTGCAGAAAGAATACCAAATAGTGGTCGGGCGGAAGTCCCGGTAGTTGTGTCACGAGGGACACGAACTCATCAATATAACCATCCAGCTCGGTCGTCTGTCGGGCACAACAAAGGAGTTCAATGACGGAGCCGGTGTAGCGGGAATCATAGTGGGTTATCATCTCTTGCTTGAAATCAGGCCAGGAGATGGAGGGCTGGATTTGTCGAAGCCAACGAGCCCAATGTAGGGCGGATCCGTCGAGGACGATAACCGTCGTGCCCACGCGATCCGCCGGCGGGGTGAGGTGGAGGTCAAAAAACTGCTCCGCGCGGGTGATCCAACTAAAGGGATCCACACCGGAGAAGGATGGAATGTCCAATGTCGGGGAGAGATGCCCGACCGCCGGTGCGGTTACGGCGGGTATCGCCGAGGGCTGGAGGGCCGGGGGCACTCCTAGCAGGGAGGTCGTGTCGGTGGAGGAGGTGGAGCCCGGGGTCGGCGTGCGAAGGGTCGGGGCGGAGATAGCTTCGAGGAGGCTCAATATGAAGGATTGGCTGGCGACGATGGCGTCAACGGAGGCCTGCAGAGCATCGAGGCCGGCGTCGTGGAGGGCAAGGCGGTTGCTGGTGTCGGGGGCCATATCGGAGGCGTCGGCGACTTGGGCGCGGGTCGCAGGGGCCATCGGATTCCGGCGGCAGGGGGCGGGCGGAAAGCGCAGGTCAGACCAAATATTACCGTGCAGGAACAAGAGGAGGGTTCGGCAAGGGGGAGGACCGGCCAAGGAGAATAGAGAGAGGGAGAAGTTAGGGTTGAGAGAAGAAGCAAGAGGGAGCAGTCCCCTTTCTAAATCCAATTGATCCAAAGATAAAAACCACACGAAGTTTTACCCCCATATATATAGGCGGGTCCAGACTTAAACAAAAACCAAAGATGCATAAAATAAACCAAAACCGCAAAAGGCCATGCCGCCCGGTTCATGAGCGCCCGGTTCCTGGCTCCCCATGCGGTCCGGTGTTACCTCCGGATGGAGTCGTTCCTCGTGTCTCCGAGACGGTGCCGTCGTGAGCCCCACTCGCTTCCTACGGCCGTCGTGTATACACCTGCTATGGTGGTTCCTCTGCTATATCGGTAACATGGTGCATCTTTAATCAGTCAAATAACAATTTGTAAGGTAATTTAGAAGACATAAAAATGTAGACGATACTAAACAAACATGGATATAAAGCTTGCATTTAACCAAAACCCCAAAAATTTTAGCAAATATAAAGCTTGCATTTAACCGAAGTAAAAAAGAAAACAAAATTTTGGATATGATGCTTGTGATTGAAGAAATGAACCCAACTATCTTATTTATGGGGTTATTCAAAAGTACTATACTTTCAGTGGATATAAAGCTTGCTTTCAACAGGTAAGCAGTCAACTGGAAATGTGAAAATTTTCATAAAGCTCTCATACCGACTCTCCTTTACTACAACTGCAGTCTTCTGGCCGGAATCTCTCTGAGTCGTACTGCACAGGCACCCGAAGGAAGCTTTGGAATTGTAGCAACAGTGGAGGAGGAGCTCTTGAGGAGGGCTTCTTTGTCGAGGAATCGCAGCAAGTGTGGAGGTGAAGCTCGGCTTTTGTACCTTGAGTGATCCTTCTCCCTATCGATGTAGGCTGAAGAAAATAGGACGCAAGTTATTTGAAAAATCATAAGGTATCTTGAGCAATTCCAAAGCAATTTCAGCACAATAAAAGAGTACATCCCATCAGAACAGACCTGTAATAAATATTTAAAACAAAAGAAACATTTGTTAGCACTTAGATACTTTGCAACTCATTTTCCTCCAACACAACATGTAGCATGATCCCCAAGATTGAAATTCTAAACCATTGGTTCCAACAAACACGCTATCTGCTAATTAGGAATCGCTAGAAAAAAACCTATGCCTTATATCATCCCATTCTCCATTGCATCCAACATTTTTTTCAACATTTTTTTAGCACATAAAGTGAGAATAACATAGGTAAACATTATTTTCAACATATACAAGTTAGCTTCATACCACACATTCAATCAACATAGGAATTAAATTATTTTAATTAACTCAAGATTTAAAAAAAAACAGCACCTCACTTTTATCTCAGTTTGATTTGTGGGTTGCTTGAATCTCTTAGTCATTTTTATATATCAAAACATAAAACCTGCAACAACACTATCTTAGTGTTTGTGGTAAGTGTTCAAATTGTTTAACACAATAAGTTGAACTGATATTCATACCTCACATTTCGGCCACCAATGAGCATCTTAAAAGCATGGCTCCGTTCATTTGGTAGCTATTGAGAGACAGAAATTAGTTTTGGCCGAAACTCATGTCGCAGAGGTTTTGGAAATGGGTCAAAAACCAATTATTGTGTTCGTTTGGAGAAGGTTTTGAGAGAAAAGAATTCTACTGTTCATCGTCTTCTCCAAAACACCGGCACTCAAGCTTCGCCAAATCAGAAGAAAAAACTCGTCCGGGATGTTGTTCGTTTGGGTTGAAGCTGCCAGGAGTTGAAGCTGTTGTTCATTTGGGTTTAACCGCTATATATACTCCATCGCTCTGTTTTTCACTATTACACTATTTGCGATCTATACAGGGCGGTTATATAAATCGATCGAGATCTGTTTGGAGATTGCAGGGATCCCTTGATTGCGAATTCTTAATTCTAGCTTCCGACGGGCTTTGGGAGATGGTTAGCAATCAGGAAGCAGTAGACATTGCTCGCCCTCTTTGTTTAGATCCTCAGAAGCCGTCATCGCCATTGTCCGCCTGCAAAAAGCTTGTAAACCTAGCAATTTCTCGAGAATCAATGGACGATACCAAACTGATGAATAGTGCCAATTCTGTCCGAAAATGATGATGAATATTGTCAAATCTGTCCGAAAACCCATCTAAATAGGTAGGTTTGGGGTATAGAAGGATTTTTCAAAGAGCAAAACCCATAGGTTTTGAGCCAAAACCAATCCCCTCCTTTAAATTAAGCAAACATGATTTTGGTCAAACACCTTCCTCCAAAACCCGATGTGATAGAAGACTCTAACAGTAAATATGGCAGAGCAAATGCATGGGTTTTGTGCTCAATAAGAAATAAAACCAACAGTACCTTTGAAATATGTGGTGGTCTGCAATCTGCCATAGAAGTTCAGAACATGATCACTGCACAGTAGAGACAACATAAATGAGAAGGGAATGCGAGTTGCCTAATTTATGCACTATGGAGCTGACAGAAATGAGAAGGAATGCAGTGGGCTAAATGATTTGGATGAAACAGCAGAATCCTTACCTGAGAATGAATGGCGGCGCAACAGAGCCATCCTTCGAAGGAGAGCAGGGAGCAACATTGCAAGGAAGAAGGTGTGGGGAGGAGGATGAAAGTACAGCAGATGAACTACCATAGTAAGAGTTGACACGGGAGGAATACCAGGAGTTGATGTGCAGTTGGGAGTCGAGTAAGAAGAAGCCTTTCAAAGAAGACGTTGATGCCTAATACATCGTTGAAGCTTGAAGGTTCCTAGATACGAAGCCCTAACAATTTTATCACGACATCGGGACGACGAGGCACTTAGATGAGAGGTTGCAGGAACATGACCTAATCAGCGGTGACAAGAGTTAGGCGCCGGCGTAGGGGAGCGCAAAGAAGAAGTCGCTTCTGCAGGTAAGGTATGGGAGAAGAAATTGACTTCCGCTTCTGCTTTTTGCGTGCTGAGGGAACGGAGAAGCTGAGAAACGCCGATAGATGCAGGGAGCGGAGAATGCTGAGGGAACGCCGAATGTAGAATCGGGAAGGGTGGTATGAAAGGACGGGTCGATAGCAGTGATATCAGGCGGGCAGAAATGAAATTTTGTCTCGGAATTAGGAAAAGACCAAACAAGTGATGGTCCATTCTGCGGGATTAGAGTTGGAATTGGGATTGTAATTGAGGCTCTATTTGTTTGGGCGTTTCGCAACTTCGTTTTGGGCAAACGCCGCCGAAAGAAGGTTAAACAAATGAACCTCCGGCGGCGTTTGCTCCTTTTCCACCCGCCCGCCTTGAGAAACGCCCCCAAAAAGCTCTGTTTGGAGCAGCCACCTCCCCCCTCTGGTTCGAACTCTTGTTTCCACCCGCTGGATCGACCAGTCACCGCTAGAACAAATGAAGCCTGAGACAATAAAATTTCAATTGCACTGTTCAGTGTTCAGATGTTAATAATTTTCTCAGAATTAAAATTTGTCCAATTACATGAAATTTAATTTTGTATAATGACTAAGGCTCTATTTGTTTGGGCGTTTCGGTGCTCCATTTTGGGCAAACGCCACCGGAAGGCGGGTAACAAATGAACCTCCGGCGGCGTTTGCTCTGTTTCCACCCGCCCGCCTTGAGAAACGCCCCAAAAAGCTCTGTTTGGAGCAGCCACCTCCCCCCTCCGTTTCGAACACTCCCTTTCCACCCGTCGGATCGATCCGCCACCGCCGAAACAAATGAAGCCTAATTTTCAGGGGTAAAGACAGATATTTCATGAAATTCAGTTTTTTTACTATGGCCGTCGTTGCCCGATCTCATTGTCGTTGCCCGATCTCGCCGCCACCGTCCGATCTTGCCATCGCCGTCCGATCCCGTTACCGCTGCCCAATCCCGCCGCCGTGCGATCCCGTCGCCGCTGCCCAATCCCGCCGCCGCCTGATCTCGTCGTCGCTGCCCCATCTCACGTCGCCGCCCTATCTCTCCACCCCTCACTGTTGTCGCCTGATCCCGCCGCCACCACCCGATCTCGCCGCCGACGATCGATCTCGCCGCCGCAGCCCGATCTTGCAGCCGCCGCCCGATCACGCCGCCATCGCAGCCGCATCTCGTCGTCGTCGCCACCCAATCTCACGCCACCACCCAATCTCGCCACAACCACCCGATGTGATACAAAGACTCTAACTTCGAACTGTCATGTTCGCCCGATCCTGCAGGATAAGAAAAAAAGAAATTCTAAACCAATTCTAATTCCAATTCTAAAATCCATCTTGCAGTCGAAACAATTACACTGGAATTCAGATCAATCCGTATTCTTACAGGAACTGGAATTTAGATAAATACCAATTCTACAATTTCAATTCCAATTCTCAATAGATTTTGAAAGAGGGGGCATTGATGGCGGGCATAATTTTAGGCAA